>JACBWV010000610.1:24724527-24786794 GCA_013435795.1 Chlamydomonas sp. ICE-L | reverse complement strand
GGAGGCGGGAGGGATGGTAGGGGGTAGGGAGCGGGAGGCGGAGGGGGAGGGCCGCCCCCAATCCCCCCCTCCCCCCCCCCTCCTCCCCCCCCGCCCCCAGTCCTCCCCCTCCCCCCTCCTCCTCCTCCCCCTCCTCCCCCAAGTCCCCCTCCGCCTCCCTCCCCCTCCCTCCTCCTATCCCCTCCCCCCCCCCTCCCCCCGCCCCTCCCCCCCCCCAGCCCCCCCTCCACCCCCGCCTCCCCTTCCCCCCCCCCCTCCCCCCTAGCCCCCCTCCCCCCCCTCCCCCTCCATATCCCCCGTCCCCTCTCCATCTCCTCCGCCCCCTCCCCATTTTCCCCCTCTCCCTCCCCCTTCTCCTCCCCCCCCCCTCTGTCCTAGTCCTCCGACTCCTCCTCCTCCGCCTAGTCCTCCGCCGCCGCCCCCACCTTCCACAGCGTTACCTACAGTCAGCTTGACTGTAGTTTTCCCAGGATTGATCTTGGATTCGCTACAGACGTCTGTCTTCCTCAACCAGGACTTCAGAAGAACCTACAGAAGGACTGTGGCCGTATCTGCTGGCACCTCATATGACCACGTATGCCTAAAACATTGAGCAGCATGTGTAGCATTTGTCTGTTTGCTGGGGCCAGGGTGGAACTCTTGCTTTAGCGTGCAACCACACTTTCAGATATACAAATTATCTTCATAAATGGTGTCCAGTAAAATCTGCCAGCATCTCCCTCCTTGCTCTGCAGGGTATGTCTGTATCAGTGTAAAACGTATGCTTTTGTGCCATCTCTTAGTGCTGTCCTCTGAAGGCAACACGCTGTACATGTGTTACAATCTATTAGGTGACCATCCACCAGACCCATGTGTGAGGTGCTTAAGAGTGATTGCAATGCTGCTCTCAGGTCATTGTCCGATCCATGCTGCCTGGCTCTGTGGCCATCGACACGGCCATCCAATGGCCTATTGGAACCGATCCCGTCATCGCAATCCAGTTCTTAGAGCGGGTATGTATGGGGCAGGAGGCGTTGGGTGGAGGTTGGTATTGCGTGTTGGGTAGAGGGTGTTTTTACGTGTATGGTAGAGGGTGGTATTGCGTGTTGTGTGGAGGGTGTTTTTGCGTGTTGTGTGGAGGGTGGTATTGCACGTTGGGTGGAGGGTGTTTTTGCATGTAGGGTGGTGGGTGTTTTTGCGTGTTGGGTGGAGGGTGGTATTGCGTGTTGGGTGGAGGGTGGTATTGCGTGTTGGGTAGAGGGTGTTTTTACGTGTTGGGTGGAGGGTGGTATTGCGTGTTAGGTGGAGGGTGGTTTTGCGTGTTGTGTGGAGGGTGGTATTGCGCGTTGGGTGGAGGGTGTTTTTGCATGTAGGGTGGTGGGTGTTTTTGCGTGTTGGGTGGAGGGTGGTATTGCGTGTTGGGTGGAGGGTGGTATTGCGTGTTGGGTGGAGGGTGGTATTGCGTGTTGGGTGGAGGGCTAGCTGTGTTGGTCTGCAGTAGCTAGCTGCAAGCAAAGGGTAATGGGCAGTGCATGGCGGGTATCGGGTGGAATCTGAAAGAGGGGCGAGTTGCGCATACAAGGATTGTGTTGTACATACAAGCATGATACCCTTAGGGATTTTACAAGTGATCTGGTTGAAATTGCAATGCTCTCTCTCCAACAGTATGCTTGTCATCAGCGACTAGTGAAGTAGCAATGAAAAAGATAACCAAAACAATACATCATTGCACAATTATTGTCTTAGTGAAGCTGACTATTTCACAGCAGTCACTGAAGAGCGCGTTGCACTGCTTTCATCGCCCACTGACTGCATGTCGTCAATTTTCTGCAGGCAAAGATGTTTGAGACGGACGTTGGCTACTTGTTTGACAGCTCATCGTTGACAGGGACGTATGGGAGACCCTACCTCACCTCCACAACTGACCTCTTACTCACCGTGCCTAGTGAGGTTTATGCTGCACCTTGTACAGGTCGGTACTGGCTCCTGGTGTGGTGCATCAGTACGCAGCATACAGTTGTAAGCTTCCATTGTTGTTGTTGTTGTTGTTGTTGTTGTTGTTGTTGTTGTTGTTGTTGTTGTTGTTGTTGTTGTTGTTGTTGTTGTTGTTGTTGTCTTGCTGTTGTAAGCCTCCATTGTTGTCGTCGTCGTCGTCGTCGTCGTCGTCGTCGTTGTTGTTGTTGTTGTTGTTGTTGTTGTTGTTGTTGTTGTTGTTGTTGTTGTTGTTGTTGTTGTTGTTGTTGTTGTTGTAAGCTTCGCTTGTTGCAGAATGTCCTGGATGTATGATCTAGTAATGATTGTACTAAAATGCCTTTCTACTGGTATAGAGTAGGAAGCGCTCCTTCCGCAGCTTGATTATGCTATACACCTTTTACGCCCTGTGTGCTCCAATGAGAGGGTTTGCATGATAGCATGTGCCCATAATGATGCAATTGTTTGTGTTTGCTGGGTATGATTGCGCATTGTGGCGTGACCTGCTTTGGGCCTATCTTCACCAGTCCCTTTTAATTTAGGTTCAGAGTGGTGCCGCGAACACAGGTATGATTCATCCAGGGGATGCCGACTGCTAGTAAAGTGCAATGCAGCGTACTGCGTAGGTAGCCCGCCCTTGGGCTGTCAAGCTCTCATGCTGGGTTCGGTGATTTTGGATAGCACTGCCCCACCTACCCACAGCAAGTCAACCAAGGCCCACGTATGAGTCACCCATCCCCTTGCTCCTCCTCACTTTCCTGCTGCTCTTTCAGAGAGGCCTGACGTAGTACTGTATTCGCCCACCTTTGTTCGGCAATATACATTCAAGTTGCTGCTGCACTTCTCCAGGCCCTACCCTCAGCTTTTCAATGCTTCCTATTGTGGAGACTCCTACACCTGTCTGATAGGTATGTGCACGGCCCTGCTGCTTGTGCGCATGCATGTGTCTTCAAATGATCACGAGGATGTGGGTGTCATGCCCTTGTGTTTTGCACTGCGGGGTGAGGTTCTGGGGTGGGACTGTTGGTTACGATCAAAGAGGCTGACATTTGTGTGCATGGTCAAATACCATTCCGCTACATTGAAGTGCTGAGGTAGTGTCTCCATTATATTCCCTATTTTCTGAATGCATCCATTCATCCAAGCAGCAAAGCGCGGGCATACTCACCAACATGTCTACCTTTCATCTATTGACTTTGTACATCAACCTCCCACCCCCCCAGTACATGTGCCAAGTCTCCACCTTTGCAAATGTAGATGTTAACTCTCTTCCCCGCCCTACACGTGATCCTTCCATCATCATGTGACCGCCATCAAGCAGACAACTTAAACACAAGTATTTGATGTTCTTGTAGGCATCAACCCTGCAATGGGATATATGGTTCCTGGCTCTGCGGAGGACCTGGGCCTCCTCTCACCCTCTGGCCAAGCGGCATACGAGGTCACGGTGGCGGTGCGCAGTGGCAGTGTAGATGGAGTGATGGAGGGTGTAGTCCTAGCAGACTATTGCAACCCCTACACTCTTCCGCAGTACTTCAACATAACTGTCGATATCTCAGCTCCAAGTGTAAGTTGAATGGGAATGGGAGGGGGAGGGGGAGGGGGAGGGGGGTGTCTGAGTGGGAGTGGGGTTGGGAGTAAGGTTGGGGTCGGGATTAGGAGCGGGAGCGAAAGCGGAAGCAGGAGTGGGAGTGGGAACAGGAGTGGGGGTGAGAGTGGATGAGGAAATGGGAGTGGGAGTAAGAGTGGGGTACTAAATAGAGTTCTGTAAAGTTTTGGTTAGATCGGACCACCTTCTCTCACATGCTGAATGCATTCAGGATTTGATCTCAATTTCAACCTTGAATACAAGTTGGTCGGCCCGTAGGCGGCTGACCTATGCGATGGGAACTGAGAAATTGTCAAAAAGTCGGTTAAATGGCAAAACCATAGAAAACCTCGGTTGGGATGGTCGAAATCATAGATAATTGGTTGGCGAATGCGATTGTTACTTATAATGCCTGTTATAACGGTTGGAATTCCGCTCAGAGATGGACGAACAGTCGGTTGGAATGGTGGGAAAGTCAGTTGGATCGGGTCCGTCAGGGTGCGAAGCTGGTTAAAAAAATACAACAAACACGTAATTCTTGCCATTGCTGTGAGATTATTTCCGCAGCACTTGAAAACAAGATCGTCTTGGGTCGCTGAGGATGCGCAGCTGAGTAAAACAATAAAATAAACACATTCAGACGGTTGACTCAGATTCCTTTACAGTTGCTTTTCATATTTCCAATACACATAATTTACCCTTAAGGGTTTAGGAAATAAGCACATGCAGGCTTCATCATTGTCAGTACTTATATTTGTAAAAGTTGGGGGCCTGCTTGCTGGACATTGAGACACTGCACGAGAGGTCCAGCGATCTTTCAGATGGGGCCCCCATTGGTACAAGTGCTAGTAGACATATTTAATGTGTATGCTGGGCCTTGTAAGGTTTTAGCTCTGTGTGCGATATTTCCCTTAATTAGGGGGTATATCACAACACTGGCTGGCTTTACTGGTCTTATCAGCTGTTACCATTAAATAAAGTCAACTGCACTATCTAGCTTGTAAGTCCAGACTGTTCAGGTCTGTCTTTGTGCTCCTACCAATAGAGTCGCTACTGTCAAATTATAACAGAGTCACTTCCCCTGGGAGGCTCTGGTAGCTTCTGGAAGATATAACTCCTGTGGGACAGAGGGATGGTGGTGGGAACTTGAAAAGCTGGTAAAGATCAAGGCTTAGGCAGCTTGGGGCACCAAAATTTTAGTGCCCCCGGTGACTGTGCACTTGAATTTAAACCGGGCAGGACAGTATTGCTAGAAAACACTGGTGGTGGTTACTCCTGGTTTTGCCCGGGGGTTTACGGATATTTGAAATATGAAGGCGTCCTGCGGAATCCTGCGTCGCGTGTCTGAATACTCCATTTCTCCCACTACTGTGTGGGAAATGCAGCATTCATCTGAACCTACGTCAGCGGAACCACTTCAACGGACTCACCCTTGGGCCGACCACCGCAGGGGCCCTTAGGGCATCCTCCTATTTATGACTTAATTTTTACCCTTTATCCTTCATAGGCCTCCTTCTCAGTGGAGTCAAAACCGACCCTTGGTGACTCCAGACTAATCCTGCGAGTCATCTTTTCGGAGCCTGTTTTTCCTCTATCCGCCAAAGGTGAGCGCTCACAACCTTAATGCACATGATACAAACAGCAGCCAATCCAACAGAGGCAAATGCACGTACATTTGATGTGAAAGTCCCCCCCACCCCCCAACCCCCCCACCCCCCCACCCCCCACACACACATACACACACTCCATCCAATCTGCACATAGTACACTCCCTCCTGACAAAGTCATCCACAATCCAGCATTCCATGGAAAGGATGTTGACTCAGAAGAAGGCAGACATAGGCCGCCCTTATTCACCCTGTTTCTCACTTCCACCCCAAACCCAACCGAATTTAATTAAAGACAATCTGCCTCATTTAAACAGGTCCCATGACCCCGAGCAGAGAAATGTATCATTGTCAAGTTCCCAATGGGCGGTCCCCTCCTTCATTTCCACTCCCCTTGTAACTCCACTTGCATGTTTTGTATGGTCAGTGAGCTCATTGAGTGCCCCCTGTCTTGTCAGCACTAACGATCTCTTACATACTATTGTCTACAGGGTGGTGATGATATGGCGTTATGGCAGTCACGTGATTGCGTTACACACAATTAAGAGCCTCTGTTCATTATGCAATATGCACATCTGCAATTTTAATGTTGATGTACACCAGAGTAGGGAATGCGTTGTTCCAGCTCAGTCAAGCTTATTGATAGTTAGTGCCAACATGCTCCCATACGGAGTGCCCTTTTTCTGACCACTTATGTGAACTCTCTTGCATTAAAATTATTGGCAGCTTTTTATGATCCTGCCTGTCGTAAATGTTTTGCATCACATGCTAATGTTGCAAACATTTGTCTACAGATCTGACAATTACGGGCGGCACCCTCCAATCCATAACGATGGAATCTGAGACAGCTTCTCTTGTTGCTGTTGAGGGCTCCCCTGGGAAGACGGTATCTGTGGTGCTGAATGGTGCAGCTATTGAGGTGCGTCACATGACAGGGCCACTGGTGGGATGGGTGGGAGTGGGGTGTGGGGGTGAAGAGTGACAGCGCATGACACATGAGTAGGGATGTCAAGGGCGATAGCGAAGAGTGAGATGACGATAATTCCTAGTTGGGCACCGTATGATATTTCCGATTATCGGACTTTCACCACCCTCAGGTAGCTAGGCCCACAGGAGTCGAACATTTGATCACATTCCTACAAATAAGGGCGAGGGTTAGCTTGTGCTAACATATGGAGCAAATAGGGTTGGGAATGTTGTTCTGGCTTTCGGATGTATCGTGTTATATTGTACGACTGTAATATCGTAAACCACCTTTATTTGAAAATCAGTATGAGGCCAGGGGGATATTCTGGACAATGGTGTTACAACTTCGATACAGAAAATATCAAGTCAGATAAACTAATATTGAAGAAGATACAAAAATACAATCGGAAGTACTCTATATTGTACAATATAGTGCCTGATATTGTAAGTGGGAATAGAGTGAAAATAAGCCCAGTCCCAGGAGCGCAGGCTCCCAGGCCTCTGAGGTAGCTACTAGCTTTGGCAGGCTGGTGTAGGTTGTCCCCCAGGCAGACCAGTTGCGCTCCACTGCGCAGACGTGTACTCTCATCTCACTGACAACCTTAGATATCCGTGGTCTGAAATCGGCACACACCAGGCACATGCTAAAAATATCTCCTACAGGGTAGACCCCCTCCTATCTTGGTCTGTGAGCAAGCACCAGGATCGGCGCGATTCCGAACTGTTGCACGGACGCATTAAAGATATTGCAATCACAGAAACAAGGGTGTTGTACCTTGCTCGGGCAGAAGTGACCCAACGGCTGATATGTGTTACCGCTCATGCGTTTTTTCAGTTGGATTTTAGTTGGCTATCAGCACGACCTGTGGGTGCGCACTCAAGAAGTCGAGCATTCCAGTTTGCTTTCAGTTGGCTTTCAGCTTTCCAGTTTTTCAATACGACATTAATGAGATATCAGTTTGCTACACAGTATGATGTATCGTACGATATTACACGATGATGCGAAATGTCGTACGGTGACTGTTCGCGATAGCATACGATATCCTACTTCCCAACCCTACATGCATACAACAGGATCTTCTCTAGTAGTAATGTTTCTTTCATATGTCACGTGGATCTCAACCAGTCAGAGGCTCAACTTGAAGGCATATGTGTTCACGAGGGAAACATGTCCTTGCAAATGTTCTGTATGCATTGACCCTGGCATACGCCTTACTATTATTGACTGTGGTTGTACTGGTTTCCTCTTAGGGGTGTGTGGTCTGTTAAGCCGCATCAAGCATCTTGTCCTTCGCCTCCACCTCAAGTCCTGAAGCTCGCCTGTCCATCCCCTTGTGCATGCAGGACTATGCCGGCAACGCTGGCCTGATCACTGCGTCATACAATGCCTCCATTCCCTCTTCAGCCCTGGCCACAACTTCCAAGGCACTCAGGATTGCATCTGCTGTAGCTATAGGTGTCTCCTCCTCCACCTGTCTAGCCACAGCCACCATCGTCCCAGGTTGGAGTGCCATAGCGTGTGGGGCGGCAGTGCTTCGATCCTTTGGACACCTTCAGTTTGTTGCATTGACTGTCGGCTTGGCTGCTGACCTGCCAGCATCGTATGACATTGCTGCAGGCTCTGCAGACTGGTCGGCTCTCAGTATCATGCCATCAGGTACTTGGCCAGAAAATCCACTCATTTTATTTGCTTACCTACATTGCTATTTATGATTTTGAGTTTAGATTGTCCAGTATAGTGCTCCAGCCCTCACTATTGTTTGGAGCTGTTTCTTGCACTTAACAAGACAGCCACTAAGCACAATTGAAGCCCAACCCAACCCAACCCAACCCAACCCAACCCAACCCAACCCAACCCAACCCAACCCAACCCAACCCAACCCAACCCAACCCAACCCAACCCAACCCAACCCAACCCAACCCAACCCAACCCAACCCAACCCAACCCAACCCAACCCAACCCAACCCAACCCAACCCAACCCAACCCAACCCAACCCAACCCAACCCAACCCAACCCAACCCAACCCAACCCAACCCAACCCAACCCAACCCAACCCAACCCAACCCAACCCAACCCAACCCAACCCAACCCAACCCAACCAACCCAACCCAACCCAACCCAACCCAACCCAACCCAACCCAACCCAACCCAGCCCAGCCCAGCCCAGCCCAGCCCAGCCCAGCCCAGCCCAGCCCAGCCCAGCCCAGCCCAGCCCAGCCCAGCCCAGCCCAGCCCAGCCCAAACTATCATATCCCATCCCATCATCCCATCACCCCTTCACCCACCCTACCCCATTAGGTGCTACGTCCTGGATTCATGGGGGCTCCAAAGCAGCAGAAATTATGTCATCGGCACCTTGAATTCTCCGCCCCCACCCACATCTGCGGGCGTCCCCATCGACCCTTTTGTGCTCACGTCACTAATGCGATCCGAGCATGTACATGTGCAGTATGCCATGAGCTGGGCCTCAAAGGATACTTCGTCCCTCACCCTGTCTACCTACACCAACTTTTCAATATCACTTAGATATGATGATATTGGAGTGAGCCACAGGGACGAAATCCTGTCAGTGTGGGATTGGTATGCATCTGCAGTAGAGTTGACTGGATTCGCTGTAGTAGTGGCCGTGCTAATCCACATGGTGGTAAGTCAAAGTGATGGATGCCAGGCTGTAGCGCACGGTGGTATGTGCAGCAAGTTATGAGGATTCCTGATTTTTCATTTTCTGCCCACACCTACTTCCACCCTACCTGTGGTATATGCAAACCTTGGTATTCACCTGTATCCTGTTGCATCAGCATACCTTTCGGAGCCACCTATGAATCTGACCCCTTTCTATAAAATGAAAAATGCTATTGCATCCACTACATATAGCACCGCTACCACCACCAGTACTACCACCACCACCACCACCGCAACCACTTCCACAACCACCACCACCATCACGACTAGCACCACCATCACGACCACCACCACTGCCACCACCACTGCCACCACCACCGCCATCACCACACCACCACCACCACCACCACCACCACCACCACCACCATCACCATCACAAATACCACCACCACTACCACCACCACCACCACCACCACCACCACCATCACCTCCACCATCACCACCGCCACAAGCATCACCACCACCGCCACAAGCATCACCACCACCTACATCACCACCAACACCACCGCCACCACCATTGCCACCACGACCCCATCAGTCATACATCCACACACACTCACCTTCTCTCTCTTTAGGTGACCCTGATAACAGAGGAAGAGAGTCGGCTGGCTGGCGAGGAAATCTATTGCGCCTTCCCCAAGCTGCTGCTTGTCGCCTTCATTGGTGTGCTCCCTGCATGGCTCTATGCATCAGTCCAGCTCTTAAGCTGGGAGGCGCAGTATGCAAATGGTGAAAGCCTGTCTCTACCCATAGGATTGCTTATCCCTGCAGTCGTCATCTCCATGATCGTGTACATCGCAATGCTCTTCCTCACTGGAATAGAAGCACAGAAGAAGGTACAATCCTATATCCTTCTTCATGATTTTTGACCACAATCCAACAAAATAGTACACGAGTACTAGACAGCAAAAGCACATGCAATTGTAAGGCTCTTCACTAAACTCATATGTAGGGTGCGGCAAATATATCTATATATATGTAAACATACATGGATTATCGCGAGCTCGCGAGCTGGCGCTAGCTGGCTATCGGCTGAATTAGCGGGTTACTAATAGCGTATCAGCCAACTCCCCACCCTGGCTATCGGCTGAATTAGCAGGTTACTAATGACGAATCACCCAACTCCCCACCCAGATTTCGAAATGAAAGAGCACATGAATACGAAGCGATAAATCTTCTTCCGCATTCCTAATTTTCCAACTGACTGAGCAGATGAATGCGAAGCGATAAATATTCTTCCGCATTCGATCTGAGCGCCAGTGTAGACCAAGTATGGCGTTCAGACTTATTGTCTACAATCTTTTGCTTCTCGATGCCACCATGCATGCGCACAATCAACCAGATTTAGGCAGAAGGGCGACGAATACAGCCAGCAAACTTCTCGATGCGGTCTTCTGCTCATGCTCCATGATGCGTGCCAACGGTCCTAATGGACATGAGGGCGCGCAACACCGCCAGCCAGTGCTCAAAGTGAGCTTGCCAGAGCAGGGGAGAAAGGGCTAACAATTAATTTCACCAGCTTGCGAGTAATTGCAATTTCTTCATATCACCATGATTCTTTTCTCCGCCTGCGAGCGTTGCCACCATTCATTTCACGCATGCGCACTTTCATCATGCCTGTGCATCACTTGTGTCATGGTTGGCAGCCAGTGGATGCGAGCAGCCATTTCCTTTCCATTTCTCGCACTTGGACCGCTCATCCTATCTATGCAATCTGTTTTCATTGTATCGATGATCGTTAAGCACGTCGCTGCGATTTTTGATTCAGCAGGTGTTGACCGGACAGAAGTCGAAGATTTCTACCATAGTCGTAATGCGGTTGCGCGAGCCCAGTTTTCTCCGCGGGATTCAATTGTTTGCAAGTTATCGGTGGATTGGATCTGCTTGGTTAAATCACCCACAGGTCTGCCTTTTGTCCCCCCTTAGTCTTCTTCCCGATCAAACCTCGCCTCTAAAGTGGCATGGAAGCGGTAGGAAGAAGAAGGGAAGACTGATGAGTGTGTTTGTTTTTGTGTTTTTGGGGCCTTGGGGGTGGGCAGGGGGAGGAGAGAGAAATGGGGAGCAGGGGTCGTGTGTGTGTTGTGGTGGTTATGTGTGTGTGTGTGTGGGGGGGGGGGGGGGGGGGGGGGGGGGAGAGAGGGAAGGGGGATAGATGGAGAGAAGGGAGGGTAGATGGGAAGTAAGGGAGGGGGGTTGTAGACAGAAAAAAGGGGGGCTGTAGACAGAAGGGAGGGTGGATGGGAAGTAAGGGAGGGGGTTGTAGACAGAAAAGAGGCATGAAGGAGGAGACAGGGAGGGGCAAAGAAAGAGGGGAGGAGGGACAGAAAGAGGAGTGTGTGTGCAAGGGGGCGTGGAGGGTATGACAAAAGGCTCGGGGCATTTTGCTATACATGCCTCCAGTTCTTGTGTGAAAAATGCAAAAGAAGGTCATGCGCACACCAGAAATGTCGAGAATATGCAAATGTTCATCAGGTTTGTGAAGAAAGAATGAGCCTAAATTGCCCTTGTGCAGGTTTGTATGGGTGGGCGGGGAGGGGGGTGGTCACCGGCCACATGGGCTACCGTACTAGTATATATATATATATATATATATATATATACATATACAAGTACGGTAGCCCGTGTGGCCGGTGGCCACACCTGCACACACGAATACAAACTGCCCCACCCCTATCATAGTACAGTGCCTGTTTGGCATTTGGCCGCACCTGTTTGGGGCTGGGTTACAGAATGGTTAAAACTTGTACTACCCCCACCCCTCACATGAATACACAGCCATGATGTTTCCCCCACTAAAAACACTGAGCCCCTTCCCCCCCCCCCTTCCCTCCTGTTCGTCGCACCTGTTTTGGGCTGTGGTACATGACAGTGTATGCCGGTTTTGCCTGCAGTGCATGCAACTGAAAACAGGGACGGACGCATATCCCTTGAGATGGTCCCCTTGTGCACCCACAAGCACCCACATACCACAGTACTTCCCCCCCACCCACCCACCCACCCACCCACACCCACACACCCACCCACCCACCACATCCCCCTCCCCCCAGTTATCTCCACCCCCACCCCACCCAGCCTTGTACCCCCACCAACATACAACTTCCCTTGCACTTTAACATTTCCTGACATATTTCCTGCCCCTTCCCCCACCCCAGCCCCCCACCCTCTCCCAACTCTCATCCCTCCCCTCCCTCGCACACACACCTACCAGCACACACATACTCCTTATCTGCCCCCCTCCACTTCAGCTGTGGGCTTTGCCATAGCTGAAAGGCAAACGGGACGAAGAGCAGGCTGCGGATCCAACCCATCGACAACGTTTGCGCATATCCCGACTCCGCTGATAGCATGGGACCTTCGCGATTGCTGACCTTCCCTGCCACTTCAGCTGTGATCGACAGCCGAGCCCACTGAGCAAACTGCACCTGTGCAATCGCAACCGTACATACCTGAAGCTTCTTCGTGAGTATGTATTCAGGTCGGCCGAGGACCTATCCTGTCCACAGGAACTGCTCCCGAAGTCAACTCGATCTGAGACTTGGAAACATAGCTAGGTTCGTCCATTCAACTATGTCGTGTTATCGCTATGGCACAATGCACAGCGACATGTTTATCGATGCAGTGAGAAGAAGTTGCAGCCAAGTTGCTGAAATGAGATGTTCGGTTAGACTTAAGGCAAGAATGCTCAGCGAGATCGTTCATTTAGTCATCTTTGTCGCCTGCTTGCTATGGCACAATGCGGAGCGACATGTTTCTCAATGCAGTGGGACGAAGTTGCAGTCAAGTTTCTGACATACAATGGGATGGATGGGATTCGAAAACTTCTGCCAGGTCCGCTGCCTCACCACGTCACCTTCTGTTGTGCGCAGCAACAGGTCTCTTGATGCAAGGGGTCGATCTTGCAGAGATGCAGGGGGAAAAGCTTGTAGGAAGACGAACTGTAGCACTACCGAAATCAGGTGGATGAACTCAGGCGGGAAAAGGAGAAATCGGGCGGGATGCGCAACAGGTAGAATACGCAGGAGGCGAAGGTTGCTTAAGGCAGAATTTGCAGGAGGCCAATCAGGTAGAAGTTGAAGCAGGAGGGATTCAAAGTGTGAATTGGCTGAGCGGGAATTGGCTGAGCGGGAATAGGCTGGGCGGGAATTGGCTGGGCGGGAAGTCGGTTAAGTCGGTTACGCGATGACACCACCACGACCACCACGACCACGACCATGATTTCTTTATTTATATACATATATATATATATATATATAAAAATAAATCATGGTCGTGGTCGTGGTCGTGGTGGTGTCATCATCGCGTACCCACGTGCCATGGGCGTGCGAACTTTAACCGACTTGCAACCGACTTTCCGTACACCCAAGTCTTTGCTCAGCAAAATTTTCAATTACCGAAAGAGCAGATGCGCGAAGCTATGCGCGCGCTCATATCATGTCCCACGACTGCCTCCCATACTGTGACTGCAATGAATTGCAGTGAAATGAGTGAGGAGATCCTCTCCTCGAAGGTCATTGAAAAAATGACCCTCAGATCGCTTTGCATGGCACTCATGATTAATAGTTTTCAGTGTATTGCTTCTTCACGGAGCGACCTGCGGCTCATGCTCCAGAACTTTCACTTTGGCTCATGATTCGGCTGGCCCTCGACTTTCACTTGGCTCACGCATGCGCACTTGATTCTTCATCTCAGCACTACATTCGCCCAACCAGGTATCGCTCCGTTTAATAGTTTTCAATATTTTGCTTCTTGCTGCGGCCTGCGGCTCGTGCTCCATGATGCATGCTAGCGGTCGTTATGGACAAGCAGAGGAACAGATTGCGGCTGCCCGGAGGGCCAGCAACACCGCCAGTCAGCGCTCTAGGCAAGCTTGCATGAGCAAGGAAGAACTGGACCGGTCCGGTGTTGTCGGGGTGATCGGGATCTGAGCGCTCGCAAGTTGTTGGTCTGCACTTTCCCCTCTTTCTGCAAGATTATAGCAATTCAGGGGATGATTTGGGAAGCACACTTTGTACTTCGGACTTGGTTCTCAGAATCTCAGGCCAATTATCGAGAATTCTCGCGAGAATTCTCAGATTTCCAGGCCAAATTCTCGATTTCATGTACGAAGTCCGGGATCTTCAGAAACCTTGAACCCAAATCATCCGCTGAATGGCTATAAATCCCACAGCCGTAGTAAAGGGTATGAGGTAGGGAGGAGGAGAGTGTGTGTGCGTGTTGGTGGTTGGGGGAAGGGAAGCTGTTGGGGTGAAGGTGAGAGAAAGAGAGTGTGTGTGGATTGGGTAGGAAGAGGCCGGGGGAAGTAGAGGATACTGTGGGTCTGTATGTGGGTGTGTGTGTGGGTGGTGGTGGTGGTGGTGGTGGGGGGATGGAATACGTGTATGACAGGGGGGGGAGGCCACAGCTGGAGCAGAAGGGGAAAAGGTAGAGAGAAGAGGTGTGCGTCTGAGGGTGCGGGGGAGAAGGAGTGTAGGTGTGGCCACCGGCCACACGGGCTACCGTACTAGTGGTTTCCGTGGGTATCATATGGGTATGGAATTGGGAGACGGCGAGCAGCCCAGAGTTGGCTGAAAAAACATGTAAAAATCCAAGCTTGAATAAACCATCAATTCATCACCATCATCATCCCCATCCCCATCATCATCATGCCATTTGTGTATGATCTAACCATTATGATTTCATAATGAAGTTGCTCATAACTCGGTAGTAGACCAGTTGGGTTACATGGGCACATAGTGCAGCCGCCCTGAATTATCCCCATTAGGCAATAGGATAATAGATATATTAGGCAATGCTAATTTCATTGGTACCAAATATCAACTCTCAGAAAATTATCTGACATGTGGTTCGCAAATCTCAGAAAAGATAACAAGAGCGATGAACGATTGAATTGCGCGGTGTTGGACTTTCTGGGCCTGGTATGTATGGAGGCAAGGCTGTATGGTTCTGTCTTATGTGCTGATGTAAGTATGGGGGACATGGGGGAAGCCTCCCAACCTGGTCTGTAGGTGATCTGACTTCCACTGGGAAGGGTGTGACACCACACCAACCTTACAATAGTGCCGTGATGGGTCCCCCGGAGGTCGGCCAGGGGGCTCGTGTGTTTTTGTTGACTTGTATTAATGTATGTGGTGGGAGCAAGCAAACTGCCGCCTACAGGGGCACAGGTTTGGGCTATGTAGCTTTGGCATACACACAATTTGTGACGCGATGAATTGAGGGGCGGTGTGTGGGAGGAACAGGGATTGGTACTTAGCTACCTCGCGACTGCCGCGATTCGACTGGTAAAGCTGGGAGTAAGTTTGGTAAGGTCGGTAAGTTCGTTATGTATTATGCATTACAAGTGAAAATTCTACCGGTGGTTATGCCAAATCCCAGTAATTTCGCCAATGACCGGCAATTTCAATCAATGGTGTTGTGGTGTAGTTGCATAGATCTGGCTTCCTATGGGAGGGCCAACATACCTGTCCTGCAGAATCGCCCCAGCGCCCTCACTGTTTGCACAGATACAGCTGTATGACTTGAATTGGGCAGCTAGTTAAGTAGGCGCAATTAACCTGTTCTGGAAGCTTCGCGAGTATGTGCAGATGGAAATTGCTATTTCCTTCGATTGTCCTTACTGAGCCTGGAGGCTTGGTACTGAGCGGTAAAGAATGAGAATTATGCTTATGCACAAATTTGAAGAGGAACAATGCAAATATATTGGGACCAGGGAGGGCGTCAGACAAGGGGTATCGATAGATCTATCAACTTTGCGCCGATATATATATATATATATATATACATACGGAGTACGGTAGCCCGTGTGGCCGGTGACCACACCTACACACAGGTAGACAAACCACCCATGCCCCAATCATAGAACGGTGCCCGTTTGGCCCTTGGGGCAGTACGGTAGCCCGTATGGCCGTTGGCCACCCCCCACCCCCACCCAGGTCATGGGTCCTAGTCTGGTCTGGGTTACAGAACGGGTAGCGCCCTTGCATGTGCCCCCCCCCCCCCCCCCCCCCCCCCCCCCCCCCCGCTCCCCCTCCCCCTCTTTTCCTTTCGCTCGACTCTCCCCTCCCTCTCCCCCCGCACCCACAGACACACACACCTCTTCTCCCTACGTGTTCCCCTTCTGCTTCAGCTGTGGCCTCCCACCCTCTCATGCATGCATCCCCCCCCCCCCCCCCCCCCCCCCCCCTCCCCCCCTCCCCCCCCCCCCCATCCAGACCCACAGTATCCCCTGCTTTCCCTGACCTCTCCCTGCCCCTCACCCCACCCCATTCACACACACTCTATTCCTCCCACCTTCCCCCAACCACCAATACGCACGCACGCACACACACTCTCCTTCTCCCCACCTCATACCCTTCACTCCAGCTGTGGGGTTTCATTATGTCGTGATGAATGTGATTCGATCGTGATCGTGGTCATGATTCAATCGTGAAGAATGTGATTCAATCGTGCAGAAAGAGGGGTTTAAGTTTAGGCCGTGTTTTTAACCTACCAAGAATTGTGAACGCTCAGATTCCGATCAACTCCGGACTGTCGCAATTGCCTGCAGCTTCTTCTTCTCGTGCAGTGCCCCAGTTGGAAAAACTCAGGCAACACTCGGAACAGCAAAAATCGCAGCGAGGTACATCACGATATTCGATACAACGAAAAGGACTTGCGTAGATGGCATGAGCGGTGCAAGCGCAAAAAGCTTGTAGGAAGACGGACTGTAGCGCTGCCGAATTCAGGTGGATGGACTCAGGCGGGAAAAGGAGAAATTGAGCGGAATGCGCAACAAGCAGAATACACAGGAGGCAGAGGGCTGAATTTGCAGAAGGATAATGTATGTATGTTACAGTCCAGGGGTAGGCCAAATAGGCTAAAGGAACTTGCCCAACCGTATAGGAAGGGCTTAAAAAGAAAAAGCACTAATGAACTGAGCCCCAAACAATCGTTTAACCGACGGGGGCCCTGAGTTCGTGCTACAGTGATAATTTAATTCTACAACATTATTAAATCATCATCTCAGCTGGGATGATAATTTAATTGTGCAATTATTATCGCATTTTTTTATAAATTGAATGAAGTATTTCCATCCTTTAAAGGAATCAGGATTCATGACCAGCTTCATACTGGTGTTTTTATCCACCAATTCAGGTTCAATGTTCATTAAAAAAAAATCTATCCTCAGCGTATAATGGACATTCTAATATGAAATGCATTTCATCTTCGACTACTCTTCTACCGTCAACCACCATATCGCAGCACCTGCAAATTCTACCAGAATGAGAGGTACTCCTTTTTGATTCGACATTGAATTTGTGGGCTCGAAGATGTAGTCTTGCTATGCATTTAATATCATCCCTATTGTTTAATAAGTTAGTGTACGTTGAACTATGGTTTCTATCCTCTGACATCATCCGCATACGTAATAGTTTTAATACCGATTGCTTGGTTATCACCCAGATTCCTGGGGGTCAATGTATCCCACTGAATGTTAAGCCTATCATCTGTAGAGCCTGTCCTACTATTCAAATCACCACATATGATGATTTTACCTGAAGAGGTAAACTCCTCTATATCAGAGTTGAGACAGTTGAAATGGTCAACTAGCTTGAAATTATAATTGAGATGCCTATTAGAGTATCGATGTGCTTAATAACAACATGCAAGGAACACCTTTTCATGCCCCTTAATTATTATAGTGACCCACATAATACCTAATTGGGGATGCATGCGCTTCACATTGCATAGGATAAATAAGCCAACGGTCGAAGCAGAAGGGATTCAAAGCGGGAATTGGCTGAACGGAAATTGGCTGGGCGGGAAGTCGGATAAGTCGGTTACCACGACCGCGACCACGACCGCGACCGCCATGATTTCTTTATATATATATATATATATATATATATATATATATATATATATATATATATATCCCGTGTGGCCGGTGGCCACCCCTTACCCATCCCACCCAGGCCCTGGGTTATAGTCTGGGTAACAGAACGGGTTACGTCCTTGCATGTACCCCCCTACCCATCTGCATCACACACATACCATTCCAACCCAACCCAAGGTAGACCCACAGCGTCCACACATTTCTCGATCTCTCCTTGCCCCTGACCCCACCCCATGTACACGCTTTATCTTTCTCCCCCTCCCCTCACCCCAGTCATCCCCGCCCAGAGTGGGTCACCCTCGCCCCCCCCCCCCCACTCTCTCTTACCCCAACCATTGGCACGCACGCGTAATCCCCTTCTCCCTACCTCATCCCTTTCACTCCAGCTGTGAGCCTAGATTATGCAGAAATACGAAGTGGATAAAGAGCAGTCTGCGGATTCAACCTGCCAACAACCTGCCAGCAAAAGCCGACCCCGCTGGGAATACCGGGTGTGCGCAATCGCAAATAAAGCGACATACCTGCAGCTTCTTCTTTTCGCGTAACATAGCTGGGTCTACACCTGTTGTTTTGACCAGGAAATTTCAGCCAGTCCTCTATAGCAACATGCTAAGCAATCGATGCATGAATGCTTGAAACAATGGAAAGAGATTGGATGAGGGGTGCAAGGGCCGTATCGCGGGATAGGTAATGCCAGTGGAGGTCTTTAGAATTTCAAATATCTTGCAATAATTGCCTGCCTACCAGGCAATGCGATGACATGCCGTTGGTGCAGAGGATGATAACAAAACAATTGCAAATTGCGCGCGACAGCCTGCCTGGCAGCATGAGGTCCAGCCTGCGTAGCCTGCCTTGCTAGCATAGGCCTCGCGCCTGGTCAGGTTAGCAGCCAGGCGCTTATTTTCAGGCATGACAGCTTCGGCTAAACGTCGATGCTGGTTTGTATCGCTCGTCTCCTCGTCGTTGTGAAGAGCTCGCCTTGCTCGCTGAGTGGCAGTTAGCTGCTCTTCTGTCTCCTGAAATTGGCTGCTGGTGCGCCATTGACGAGGACTTGAAACTATTTGAATTTCCTTTGACACATGATGCAGAAGTAAGGGGTGGGGGGGAAGGGGTATTATGTAATTTGCCCCTGTGGTTTGCCCCCGTGAACTCCAGGTAGGCGTGTGGTCCGCCGTGTGCGTGTGGTGACACGGCGACCGATAGGGCAGATAGGGCCGATAAGGGCTGATAGGGCCGGTCAGGGCCGGTCAATAGCAAAATTCCTGTATGTTTATATATATATATATATATATATATATATACTAGTACATTGCCCGTGTGGCCGGAGCCCCCCCCCCCCACTCCACCCCCCCCACCCCCCCAGGTCATGGGTCCGGGTCTGGTCTGGGTTACAGAACAGGTACCCCCCCCCCCTTCCCCCCCCCTCTCCCTTACACACAGTCAAGATATCAGCCATCTCCGCCGACGCTCCCCTCCCTCTCCCCCTGCACCCACAGACGCACACCTCTTCTCCCTACCTATTTCTCTAGTGCTCAGCCGTGGCCTCCCAACCTTTCATACACGCATACCCCCCCCCCCCCCCCCCCCCCTCCATCCAGACCCACAGTATCCCCTCTCCCTTGACCTCCATTCCAGACCCCATCCACAAACCTCTCTTCTCTCACCTCCCCCCCCCTCCCCCACCAACCACCAACCACCAACACGCACACCACCCTCTCCTTCCCCCCACCTCTTACCCTTCACTCCAGCTGAGGGATTCAATCGTGCAGAAAGAGGGGCGGGCTGTGCTTTGAATCTACCATCAGCTTGCAAACGCTTAGATTTCACTGTTCCCGAGAACACCGGACCGGCGCAAAGGCAAAGCTACAAACCTGTAGCTCCTTCTTCTCGTGCTGTGCCCCATTCGATACTCAGTCAATAATCGAAACAGCAAAATCGCAGCAACGTATTTCACGATATTTGATACAACGAAAAGAGCTTGCAAAGATGGGATGAGCGGTGCAAGCGCGAGAGTGTGCAGGGGGGCGGAATGGCCATGGCGATCTGAACTAAGTCAAATAATCGCAACAATTGCCAACCATGACGAATGCGCTAAGATTGCATAGCAAAGTGTGCATGCGTGGAATGAATGGTGGCAACGCTTGCAGGCGGAGGAACAAAGCATGACAAAATGCAGCATTAGCAGCTCGAGCTTCTGCCTGCGCGGCTTGCCGGACAGCATTAGCTTCAGCATAGGCCTCGCGCCTGGTCATGTTAGCGGCCAGGCGCTAATTTCCAGGCGTGATATCTTCATCTAATCGTCGACGCTGGTTTGCATCCCATCTCAGGTCGTCGTTGCGAAGAGCTCGCCTTGCTCGCTGGGTAGCAGTGTTCTGTGCTCTTCTGTCTCCTGGAATTGGCTGCTGGTGCGCCATGGAGGTCTCAAGAAGCAACAAATTGTAGACGATGAGCCTGAGTGCCATGGATGCTCAAGGTCGCGTAGAAGCAAACAAAGTCGACGACGGATTGAAATTATCTGAATTCCCTTTGAATCATGATGCGGTAGGAAGTTGAATACATTGTTAAGCGGGAAAGAAAGAAAGAATGAGAATGGAATGGGCCGAAATTTGCTCGAGTTTGAAAATTGCGATAATTGAAGGCGATACGCGATGATCCAGGCCCTGTTTTTGTGCGAGGGGGGAAGGGGGGCATTATTACGTAATTTGCCACCGTGAACTCCAGAACGACCGATTTCAAAAAAGTCGCCGGTCAGAAATTCGTTGGTGAAGCATTTCTGTATGTCTCCATATATATAGATACATACACACTCCACCCCCACTCCGATCATAGTACAGTACCGGTGTAGCTGTTTGACACACCTGCTTGGGTCTGGGTTACAGAGTAGGTTGCACATGTGTCCTCCCCCACATCCCTCGCACGATCACACAGTCATGATGTTTCCCCATTAAGAACACTGACGCGCCCCCCCCCCCCCCCCCCCCCCCCCCCCCCCCCAAACACACACCAACCAACCCCTCCCTTTCTCTCCACCCTCACCCCAATCATATTACCGGCCACACAGGTGGCCACGTCTGTCTATGGCTGGGTTACATAACGCGTTACACATGTCCTCCACAACAGCCACATAAATACAATCATGATGTTTCCCCAACTAATAGCACTGACGCAAATCCCACCAACAACCCAAACACTGCCCCCCCCCCCCCCCCCCCCCCCCACACACACACACACACACAAACAAAAACACACACATTTTCCTCCAGACCCAACCTACACCCTCCCCATCGCTCTTCAACAAACACTCATATATGTCCCTACCCAGTCCTGGACAATTCAGCTGTTGGCTTTGCTCGTGCCGTAAGACAAACGGTTAAAAGAGAGACCCATCGAAAAATTGTGACACATTGCACTGATAATGATCCCGCCAAGAACATGACCAAGGAACCCAAAAGGCTGTTCTTTCTCTTCCCTTGGTCGCTACGGCAAAGCGCGCACCGACAGTTTTATCGATGCAATGGAAAAACGTGCAGAGCCACAGTGAGTGGGGCAAATGCGATAAGCAAGGGTGTTAACATGAAGAAAAAAGTCAAATAAGTGATAACAGCACAAAGTACAAGCAACCAAGATGTATGCGAAGCAGGGCGGAATGGCGAATGAAATGCGCATGCGTGCGCCAGATGCTGGCATCACGCAAGGCCTTGTTAACCTCCATCCACAAACTAACTGGTGCCACTGGCCACAAGTCAACGCGTGTTTGCATTGTCCCTTTGCGCCGCGCTTTGGCTTCCTCGCTTTGCACGCTGCGTGGCAGTGCTACTGGTCCTTCTGGCAGCTATGATCCGTAGCTCGGACCAATTGACAATACACAGTTAATAGCTCGAAACCGGGGCAAAAGCGCAGGACAGGCCGGCCAGGGTGAAGAAGCACAGAGAAGCGCAGCTGTGAATTCATTTTTTTCATTCACCTCAGGCGGTTAGCCAGCCATTGAAATGTTGTGCGCAGTTGGCAGCCGAAGGCAGGGCAAGATAGTGAACACAATGCGCTGAATCATGATAAACCTCGCAGGGGGAGAGACCAAACTGGGACTTGTACACTTTGGTTTAGCAGTGCCCCTGCCTTCCGCCCCCCTGTGACACCACCGCGACGAAGGCGACGACCGCCATGATTTCTCTATATACATATGTACATATATACATATATATATTGGTCTTTTGCCGCACCCCACTCATATGAACTACACATTTCGAATTTTACAACAGCCACCCACTACTTCACCACACCACTACCATCACCACTACCACCGCCAGCCTACATGCACACTCTTAAGCCTAAACCCTATACCGCCATACCCTGAACCTCTCACTACCTCTCTCTGTCAACCTTTCAACCGTTGAAACCCTCGTGAATCTCTTGACCCTCATTACCTCCAGCTGTCAAGGTAGCCTAGCCCTCAACATCTCCCTCCTAAGTGAAGCCCACCCTTTCCATTGCCCTGCAGGTGGTTGTGTTCCCAGAGGGCCAGCTGCCTGCCTCTATTCAAGCTATTCCTACCTTGACTCCATATGATCGTGGTATGCTGGCTCGCACTCTGGAACTGTTGATGAAGAAACCAGAAGCCACTAGGGTGCAACCCTTTCAACAGTACCCTCAACAGGTGAGCCAATCCAAAGTAGTTGCCCCTCGAAAACAAGCGAGTGATCTAGAAAGTCTGAAATGCCTTACAGTTACATATATATCATAAAATAGTCTTATTATATGCCTGGAAATAATGCCCCACAAACAAAATATGATCATTTAAACCAGGGCAAGATATTTCCAACTTGACCCCCCCCACCCCACGCACCCCACCCCCCTATAATCCTCCCTCCCTCCCCCACCAGGCTTTCTCTATGCCAGGGATGGTGCCCACCTCTCCTGGATACACTACATACTCAGGAATCGTCCCAATGGTGCCACCCCAACAAGCTCGTACAAGCTTCACCTCATTCCTGCCAATGCCTCCTGGCAACCAGGGACAGGGTCAGGAGGCCTTGTTTGTGAGGCGCAGCCAGCCTGGCCTCAGTGGATCTGGCATGGGTGAGGTAAGCAAGCACACAGGACTAATCATTGCCCCTCAGAGTCTACACACCCACACCTCCCTCCCTCCCTCCCTCCCTCCCTCCCTCCCTCCCTCCCTCCCTCCTCCCTCCCTCCCTCCCTCCCTCCCTCCCTCCCTCCTCCCTCCCTCCCTCCTCCCTCCCTCCCTCCCACCCTCCCTCCCTCCCTCCCTCCCTACCCTCCCTCCCTCCCTCCCTCCCTCCCTCCCTCCCTCCCTCCCTCCCACCCTCCCTCCCTCCCTCCCTCCCCCCTCCCTCCCTCCTCCCTCCCTCCCTCCCTCCCTCCTCCCCCTACCTCCTACCTACCTACCTACCTACCTACCTACCTACCTACCTACCTACATACCTACCTACCTACCTACCTACCTACCTACCTACCTACCTACCTACCTACCTACCTACCTACCTACCTACCTACCTACCTACCTACCTACCTACCTACCTACCTACCTACCTACCTACCTACCTACCCTACCTACCTACCTACCTACCTACCTACCTACCTACCTACCTACCTACCTACCGACCTACCTACCTACCTACCTACTACCTACCTACCTACCTACCTACCTACCTACCTACCTACCTACCTACCTACCTACCTACCTACCTACCTACCTACCTACCTACCTACCTACCTACCTACCTACACTACCTACCTACCTACCTACCTACCTACCTACCTACCTACCTACCTACCTACCTACCTACCTACCTACCTACCTACCTACCTACCTACCTCCTACCTACCAACCTACCTACTCTACCTACCCTAACCCCTACCTACCTACCTAACCTACCCTACCTACCTACCTACCTACCTACCACACCCTACCTACACCCTACCTACCTACACGCCTACCTACCTAACACACCTAACACCTACACACCTACACACCTACACACCTACACACCTCCAACACGACCTAACCCTACACACCTACACACCTACAACACCTACACACCTCCTACTACCTACCTACCTACTACTACCTACCAACCTACCTACCTAGCCTACCTACCTACCTACCTACCTACCTACCTACCTACCTACACACCTACCTACCTACACACCTACCTACCTACACACCTACCTACCTACCTACCTACACACCTACCTACCTACACACCTACCTACATACACACCTACACACCTACACATATACCCACCTACCCACCTACCTACCTACACACCTACCTACCTACACACCTACCTACATACACACCTACACACCTACACATATACCCACCTACCCACCTACATACCAACCACCCAACGGACATGTAGATGTACGCCTATTCTATTTTGTGTTCCCCTATTTGAAGACAAGAAGTGTTTTAATGTCCTGTCCCACCCTTCCACGCTACTGTTCCATGCAGATTATGGCCATGGAAGATATGGTCTCTGACGACTCACGTCCAGTGCGTGAGCCTGCACTGCATCAGGTGAGGCGACTTGGCAAGCGTGCCCCCCCCCACCCCCCTCAGGCACCCACCCCCCCTGCCCCGCCTCCCCCCCCTGAAATGGCTGTCCAGCGCATG
The DNA here is from genome assembly GCA_013435795.1 of Chlamydomonas sp. ICE-L. Lineage (NCBI taxonomy): Eukaryota > Viridiplantae > Chlorophyta > Chlorophyceae > Chlamydomonadales > Chlamydomonadaceae > Chlamydomonas > Chlamydomonas sp. ICE-L. Next base: position 24,762,486 of record JACBWV010000610.1, on the reverse strand, counting down.
TTCACGTCCTCCAAAGCTGGAAGAGCCCCAGCTTATCCCAGCCCATCTGCTCCCACCCTCATGCTCAACTCCCTAGGCCTCAGGTACCGCCGAGCAGCTCGTAGAGATAAAATGAGTGAGAGTGGGTCCCACCCACTCTCCCCTACCTCACCAGCACTACCCCCTCAGGTACCCGAAAACCTAGCTCCTCCTCTCCCACCTCCAGCCCAAACTTCATCGTCCTGTCAAGCCCAAAGAGTTGCGGCTCTAACCACTTACCCATCTGCTCCCCTACTCTTGCTTGACTCCTGTGAGCTCAGATCCACAGCGGTTAATGGAGGTAGTGAGATAGGGAATGTGAGTCGTCCACTCTCCCCTCCCTTGCCGCCACTACCCCCTTTACCTCCCCCTGCAGCCCCTCCGCTTCCACCACTTGCAACCTCCTCTCCAGCTGTGGGGACAGCAGACTCTTTAATTGTTGCACACGCTTCTTCAGCCTCACCTGGACCCTATTCAAGCGTGGGACGACACTACACCCCTCCCAGGAGGTCCACCTCATTTGCCTTCTCCGACTCAGAGGTCGAAGTGGCAGGCCACGATGAGGTTGAGCTAGATCACAGGGGCAGGCCTACTATGCTTCAACGAATACGCTCAGTTAAGGAAGAAAGGCGCAAGCACGCACCCACTGCAGCCAGGGCCTTGACTAGCTCCCTTGCTGTAACAACCTTGGTAGCCTTTGATGCTGCAGCTGAAGCGAGTGAGCACCAGAGTCAAGACATGCAGATTCTGGAGCATGAGCAACACCAACAGCAACAGCGGCTGCAACAGGTGCAACAAATGCAGGTTAAGCGTAACAGCTACCGCCAATACCACGATGACGGTGTGCCCCTACCATCAAATGTGGCTTCCCCAAGGTAGGGTGTAGGGAGTCAGGACAATGCTTGGAAGGATGAAGGGGTTTAGCAGTGTGGATATTATGTCTGTTACAAGTTTATATCTCTTATACACTCAACTGCATGCACAAACACTGTGGGACACACACACACTTACACACAATGCCATGCAAATGCTTCCTTGTGCATGTTCACACACATGCACGCACACACAAGCGTGCACATACCGATATCCACTCACGTGCTACGGCCATAGCCGTCTCCACAACCCACCATCCACCCCCGTTTGCAAACATTCAACAGGACACGTCGAGCCTCTCTGCATGAGTGCATCCTCACTTCTGCCCTTTGGATGCCACCAAACGCGCCATCCCCCAGTGGTAGCCCAGATGGCAGCTCCGTGTCCCTTGTAGCCATTTCCCCCCCTCAGACCAGCAACCATGCTCGATGCAACCTCGTGCCCTCTCCTCATTTAACACACAACATAAAGGAAATCCCCCCCCGCCGTCGGGTTTTACCGCATGCGTCTGAGTCTGGTGAGGGTGCTTCATCCACTGGCCCTCTTTTGCAAAGGCCTGCCGAACAGCCCGGCATGGATCTCATCTTTGAGCAGATTTCTCGACGCACTGCATCTGCATCCGCTCCTGGGTGGATAGAGTTGAAGAGGGAGCAAAGGCGTCACTCTATGGGCGCTAGGGTTCTTCATCAACATCTGTTTCGTCCCGACGCAGTCCCTGTTGCTGAGGGACTGAATGACATGAGAGATATGTTGGCAATGCGGGGGGGGAGGAACGTTCGACAATCAAGGTCAGTAGACTCTTGCATCCTGCCTCTCCTCACTCTCTGGTTCTCGATTGTGCTCTACTGATGCCCCCCCCCACCCACCCTCCCGCCCACCCCCCAAGATTAATATCCAGTCAACGCAACCAAATCCCAGTCAAATTATATATTGGTGGCCGACAAGATATAGTACGAAGGCAATACTAGTAGTTTCCTTTCACCAGCCTTCCCCCAACTTTTGAACAGATTGCATCCAAATGGCCTTGGCATGTTAACTCTCTGGCTTGAGCTCCCTCGTTTGAATTCTGAATCAACTCACTGCTAGCGTACTACTGCTGCATAACGCAGCATACTGAGTCAAATGTTTTATATCCCATGCCCGTCTTTCTTATCCAGGATACAAGACACATTCAGTGCAGCCCACACTGGTACAAACAATGTGATGCCACCTCCGCCTGAAAATAAAAAGAAGAAAAAGAAGCGAGTGTAAGAGGAGGAGGAGGAGGAGCCCCAGGAGCGTCGTGTTCTTCGAGTTTCAAGGTGGAGTAATTTCCAGCCCGCGAACTATTGCACAGAGGCAGCCCGCAATGCGTGGTGGTGCCGCTTTGGGTTTCTGGTGGATGATGTGGTGGGCACAGAGCCACAAGTCCAAGAGATTCAGTGCCGTGAGAATGCTCTGATTGCAAATGCCATTGCCTTCTTTTGTGTAGCCATTGCGGCCATTCTATTGGCTGCATGGGCGGCTTTTGACAAGAGCTGGCCTCAGGTGCGTATTTATAAGAGTTTGGATCTAAAGGTTCCTTAGTCTGTTTGTGTGGGAGGGATAAGAGCACGTTTGAGGGTTGAGCTGTGGCAGTATGGCAGTAGTTGGTCAACAGTGCATTTTTATGGCCCATATGGGAATGCTGCTCTCCCATGTCGGACATCAATCAATCATAGCCAACCTCATGCAATGCAACTCTGCCATCACATCCAAAAACATCCACACCCGCACACACCTACACACAAACAGGCTCACACATGCATATGCCAGCGTTCAGCTTTCTGCTTGTAGGTGCTGATATGCCATACTCAATGATGCGCTTTTACCCCCTGGCCACCACATCATTATAACTACCACCTATCTGTTCTGTACTCTTGTGCACACTGCGTTCAGGTTTCCGTACTAATGGCATTGAGGACCCTGTGGTTGCTTTACGTCATCATAGTGCGCCCTTACGTGAGCTCCATTGCTACTGTGATTGAAGTTGGCCTAAGCGGGGGCAGCATATTCCTCCTTGCATGTGCGATGGTGCAGCTGTCTGGAGCCTCGGTAAGGATCCCTGCACAGCTCTGTTGCAAGTTTTATGTAAAATTTTAATATGATATCCATTTGTGGGCCAAAGATGGGCCATGTTAGGTTTCTTTGTTGCTGATGGAATTTCACCATATTGATATAGATTAATTCATGCAATAATCGATTGCTATAAATTAGAAGGTCCATCAGTGGAGCCTGGAATGGCTCGTATATAGGCTCCTATAATGAGGCATGCCCTTCATGATGGCAATCGAGTCTGCAAAATCTGGCAGACACAAATTGTATATGAATTCACAAGTACATTGTGATGAAGTAAATACAATGCCTTGCCGTAATTACATTTGAAGATAGCTCACAAAATCAATGCTGAAATGCTAATATCAGCAATGACAACAAATCATGCAATTTCATACATATGCAGCTCAGGGCTGGGTCCAGCTGTGATCCAGTCATTGTCATGTTGTGGCCCATAGCGCATGGACAGGCATACATGGTTTGACCCTATTAGCCAAAGCCCAGGGTAGGAAAGTTGGGTCTGAGTTTTTTGTTTTGTGGGCGAACCGCAGTTCTGATTACCGCCCTCAATGTACAAGAGACTCCATGGTTACACCGGTCTCACTGGGTGCGGAGCCATTTAACCTAAAGGGTTTGCGTCGACCCAAGCATTTGTCTCATACCTCCTGACGATGCCGACCCACATCCGACCTGCCATCGCCTCTGCAAACTGCGATTGCTACTTGCGAACATGCAAATTGTGCATATGCTAACCTTCAAACTGAGCAATTGATAGGCTGTGAACACATGAGTCAACAGCAACTCAACAACTCAGCAACTTGCAACTCAACTCGCAACTCGCCACTCAACAACTGGCAACTCAACAACTCGCAACTCGCAACACAACAACTCAGCAACTTGCAACTCTACTCAACTCAACAACTCACAACTCAACAACTCGCAAGTCAACAACTCAACAACCAGCAACTCAACAACTCAACAACAAGCAAGTGAGCAACTCGCGACTCATCAACTCAACAGCAACTCAACAACTCAACAATTCGCAAGCCAACATCTTGCAAGTCAACAACAAGCAACACAACTCGCAACTCGCGGCTCAACAACTCAACATCAACTCGCAACTCAACAACTCAGTATTAGCTTGAAATCACTCCGGTAGAGTGGACAGTAGATTAAAGCAGCGGAACAGACGCACCAATCTATACACGGAGACAAGGATAACGTTACAGACACAGGAGACCCATAAAGGGGCACCTGTGGTGAAAGGAGGCGGTAGACAGGAACCTAACAGGGTACAGATCAGACCGGAGACGTAGGTGACAGGAAGCTGCCACTGAGTCATCTCAAGATGACTCAGTCCCACGGGAAGCTGGCTCAGGAGAGCCGATAGTTCTAAGGGAGTACATAAGTAGTCACCAAGTCATAAAACGCGTGAGAGCACCGCTATACATGCTGATACTCCACCTATGACACAGGTGACATACAATAGTACTACTCCACCTATGGCACTGGTGACATAGAACTATATGTAACAAATTAAAAAAAAAAAAAATCAAAGAACTCCGAAAAAAAAATCGAGAGAAACTTCAAATGAAACCCGAAGGGTGTAAGGGAAGGTATGAAGCAAGGCAAAGAACCAAAATTTGCCAAGTGGATATAAGAGGACAACTAAATATCAAAGTCGGGTAACAACGGTATAGAAAACCCGATCCGGGAATAGGAACCTAATGCCAATCAATGATAACTTAAAGAAACTTGAAATGTAACCAAAGAAACCCTAAAATGTAACCAAAAATTCCAGAATACATGTAACCAAAATTCTAGAATACATGTAACCAAAAAAAAATGGTTTAAGGAGAAGCAGTCATTCCAAACATGCAAATGAAACGCCAGAACACCATAGGATCAAGGGGCTTGGTGAAGGGGTCAGCACAGTTGTCCTTAGTGTGAACATAGGCAACATCCACCTGGCCATCCTCCACCAGCTCCTGGATATAGTGATGGATGACATCAATGTGCTTGTTGCGAGGGAGCAGCTGACAGTCATTGGCCCAGCTCAAGGACCCCAAGTTGTCACCCTGAATGGTGACCAGGTCACAAGGCAGCCCTAGATCAATTCTCAACTTTTTCAACCATTGCACCTCCCTGGCAGTCTGAGACAGGGCCTGATACTCAGCCTCACTGGAGCTAACAGCAACAGTGGGTTGCCTTTTGCTCATCCAGTTCACAAGGCAGCCTCCAGCAAGCACAGCATAGCCAGTCTGAGATCTCCTGTCAGACCCATCATCAGCAAAGGATGAGTCACTAAAGACAGTAAAAGAGAAACCAGGGCTGTGAGTGTAAGTGAGGCCCAGATGGGAATGTTCTCTCAAATACAAAAGCAAGCGCTTGGCTGCAGCCCACAGGGGGGCAGTGGGTTGAGCAGAAAACCTGGACAGGTAGCTAACAGCAAAAGAAATATCAGGCCTTGTGCAGGTAGCCAGGTACAGCAAAGCCCCCACAAGAGAGAGGTACTGGCTATTAGAGGCCAGAGGTTCTCCAGGAGGATCAGTGACAGTGCACTTGGACATGGGAACTGAAAACTTGGGCTTGGTAGCAGCAGTGAGACCAAACTGCTCCACCAGCTCAACAATGTAGGAGTGCTGGGAGAGGTCGATCTTAACACACCTGCCGTGAGAATCAAGTGTACAAGTCATGTCCAATGAAAGGAACTGGACAGGTACACCCATTTCCTTGACTTCCCACCCAGCTGCTTCCATAGCCTTGATCAGCAAGGCATACCTATGCAGCTCACTAAAAGCACAGATAAAGTCATCCACATAGGTCAGGACATAGCTCCACCCACCAGTAGAATCCCTCCTGAAATACCTAGCAGGTTCAGCTTTGCACATGGTAAAACCGTGGGCAACCAAAACCTGCTTTACATCTTTGCTCCAAGCCCTGGGTGCCTGCTTCAAACCATAAAGAGATTTAATTAGCTTGCACACAAGGGGAACATTGTCAGGACCAAGTTCATGAAAGCCCTCAGGCTGGTAGCAGAACAGGTCCAGACCAGGTTCCAGCTTGGCATTCAAGAATGCAGTCTTGATGTCCAGCTGCCTCACAAACATTTTTCTATGAGTGATGGCAGCAAGGAGCACACGAAGACCTGCTTTAGAGGAGACGGGGGCATATACATCATGGTAGTCCAGCCCAGGACGTTGCAGAAAACCACGAACTACAAAACGAGCTTTAAAACGCAAAGAACCATCAGCCCCATGTTTCTTGACAAATAACCATCTGCCAGATAGAATCCTCTGCCTAGGAGGCTGTGGAGTGAGGACCCAAGTGCCATGAGCATGGAGGGAGGCCATCTCATCCTTCATAGCCTGCAGCCAGAGATCTCTGTCTGGGTTGGTAGGTAACATTGCAGCTTTATAAGAGAGTTTAGTAGAGGTAGAAATAAAAGCCCCCACGTACAAGCAGTGTACTTGTACATGGGCAGCGGGGATATCAGCAGTATCAGCAGTAACCGGTAATAAAGCCCCCAGCGCAGCACTCATGCGTGGTTGAACAAGGCCGGCCTCCTTTGCCTCTAAATCGTCGAAGCCTGGGTACACTGGAACACCCCAGCCATACGCAGTATCTGACCCGGACCAGTGTTCGAGGTCATCACTCACATCATCTGTGACGGCCACATCGTCGCAATGCCTGGTCCGGTATAAACCACCAGGTATAGCAGGGGGTGAAGTGATCAACAACTCCCGCGAGCTATCCGAATAGGTGGACGGGGGGTGGCGACTAGTGGGCAGTGGACCTGTACTAGGTTCCACTATGACCCGAGGCTGTCCTAATCCTACGACTTCACCGACGAAACGCGGCGCAGAGGAAGGCCCGGCGACCCCCTGAGATTCGAATAAATTAGAGCTTGAAGGAACATCAGACTCCCCCTGGCCCAATGCCGCCGCACGCGATACAGCACCATCATTACCTGGCCTGGGACGCATCGTCATCCCATGACCAGTAAAGCGGTCAACAATCGGGGTTGGTAAAGGGCCCAGGACATTGTCAGTAGTATCAAGCCCTTTACCGATGATAGCGGCAGGGGTGCGAGAAAAATACTGAGATCCATCATAGGGAAAAAGCCCAGGGATACAGTTATAGCTAAACTGTTCATAGAAGAGCACATCACGACTCTCTACCACCTGGCGCAACTTAGGAACCCAAACAAAATAACCCTTACTCACCAGAGAATACCCAACCAGTCTACCAGATAACGCCCTTTCGTCAAGCTTATTGCGCTTCTTCCCATTCACTAAGGTAACATAGCATGGGCACCCGAACACGCGCAATAACGATACATCAGGTAGAACCCCAAAGAACAACTCATAAGGAGTCTTGTCACCCTGATTAGGCAGCCGGTTGCGTAGGTAACACGCGGCGAGGAAGGCATAGGGCCAGAAGGACTTAGTGAGCTTAGACTCCAAGTGAATGCTCCTAGCTACGTTCTGAAGGACCCCATTGTACCGTTCCACAGTCGCATTCTGCTGAGCAGTGTAAGCCATGGACAATTCATGCACAGCACCAACCGATTCTAACCAATCCTCGAACCACTTCACTATAAATTCCTTAGCCCTGTCAGACCTAAGACACTTGAAAACAAATCCATGCAGCTGAGTCATCCATCTGAGGATGGTAGTTTGAACTGCTAAGGGAGCTTCATCCCTGGTTCTCAAGCACAAGACCTCAGCATAGCCAGAGTCATGGTCAGTGAGACACAGAACATAAAACTCCCCACGCAAGCCCCTAATATTAAATGGCCCCATGATGTCCAAGTGAAGGCGTTGTAATGGGGCACGGATCCTAGTTTTGCTTTCTTTAGGAAAAGGGATACGTTTTCCCTTTGCCTTCTGACAAGCATCACACGGGATCTTAGACAGTCTTTGCACCTGTTGGAGAGTGACGGGTAAGTTCTGAACCAAACCCTTCCTTACAAGGTTGTGCATGGCATCATAGCCAGGGTGACCCAGCCGCCTATGCCACAACCATTCAGGAGTGGTAGGGATCACAACTCCACCATCCTCATCAACATCAAGAGCAAAAGCTGGATAATCTTCAGCACCATACAAACGGCCACGAGGGGTGTGACAAGGCCTACATGCAAACTTGTACACACCATCACTGGAGGCAGGGAAAGACCACAGAACAGAAGAGCCCTGTGTGGCAGTACAACTAAGACTATCAAAAGAAATCTTGCAGTTGTGAGCATGGGCAACAGCATTTACTGACATGAGGTTCACCGGACAGTGTGGGATGTAGAGAACATTGGTTAAAGTGATTGGTGTTGCTAACCAATCACTACATAACACAATAGAACCCTGACCCACAGACCGTTGAACCACACCATCACCAAATTTAACTGTTGGCCCAGTCTCAGAAGCATGAAACACAGTGAACAAAGACATATCACCTGTGATTGACATCCCAGCTCCAGAATCAACATGCCAGACACCCTCAGACAGGCTCGGGCTGCAGACATTTGAAAATTTCGCAGTGCAAGAGAAAAGGACAGAGCGTACCTCCTATTTCTTGTCCAAAGCATACCCATCAATCTGAGCCTGCAAGGAGGCCAGCTGCCGCGGAGTAAGCACACCTGGAAGGGCCAAGGCCATGGGCACCGGATTGGTAACCGGTGCACCAGGCTTGGTCTTACGCAGGTGCGGATGCTTCGTGAAACAGCGATCCTCCGAGTGGGTCGTCTTGCTGAGGCATGGGCCCCAAGTGCAATCCAGACGTCGCTTGTTGGAACCAGAACCCTGAGAACCAGATCCCTGCCCACGCTGAAACGCAGCATTGGCAGGAACCTGGGGAGCTTCCCGGGACCAACCAGGATGCCTGGAGTCGGACCTGGGGAGAGCAATGTTCAAAATGTCGAGAGACCGATATGCCTCCAGACAAGACCAGTAATCTACAGTCTGTCTGTTAGCCAACATCATACCGTACTGGATCCGCAGCGATTCAAATCGGATCAAACGGATCCCATTCACAATGGTTTCCATGGCGTGGCGCTGAGTGACAGGATGTCCAGCACTGCGGAGGTCAGTGCACAGACTGCGAACTATGCGAAAGAAATCATCGACACGGTCAGAAGGGCCCATGTGCGCATTATGAAGTTCGATACGCATGAGAGGGACTCTAGAGGCAAGGGCATCAGACTGCGTCTTCCGGATATCCAAAAGGATATCCCGAGGGGTGGCAAAGTCCTGGTATACCTTGACCATATCGTCCTCCATGTTCGCGAGCATCATAGTTAAACACATGAACTCCTGACGTTCGAGAGGCAGTGCACTGAACCCCAACAGTGCAGGATCAAACCGAGACTCACCATGAATGAGGGTATTAGACCCAGCTCCATTCGCAGAAGGGACAGGAGCCAAGGACCTACGAATGTCCATGAAATACTCCGCAGCAAGACCAGCGTCAAGAGCGCGCTGGTCGTCTATGTTCCTAATCACAGGAATGGACCTCGCAACACTCATAAGCAGCTCGAAATCTGGGCTAACAGGACACAGAGGGACAGGCACTCGCACAAACTGATAACCAAGCTTCTCGTGATCACTACGCCTCGTACCACCAAAGGAAACACCATGATCTGGGGGATACAGAATCCCAGAAGTGACTGGACCAAGAAAAGAACGACACCTGGTACCAAGCTCAGAGAAAGCCATCACTCGGCGATGCCTCAGCTTCACACTAACATTTGCCATTGTAGCCTGCATATCCATCCGACCGTACAAAGAGCGGTTCAAGGACTCACCATCCCGTCGATCCTGGTTGATCAGGCGGTAGTCCCGCAAGTTCAAAGTCGGAGGAGATCCACCAGTGAGCAGATGCTCCCAAGATTCGCATGACCGCGTATATAGCATAGGAGGAGGGCCAGGGGCAGGAGGCAGCTCCACCGGCGGAGGCGGAGGGGGTTCCAGGGAGGCACCAGCAGCAGAGGTGCGTGCAGAGGAAACAGCAGCCTCGCGAGAGCGAGTGTGGTAGCCAGGGAGGCCACGCTCCATGGGGGCAGATGCAGAGGAAAAAGAAGCAAAGCCCTTCAAGAAAGTGGGCTTAGCCACCTCCGGGTAAGCCGGGGGAACAGGCTCAAAGGGAGGCGCCGACGATGGCTGAGGCTGATACACAGGCGAAAGCTCTCGATTAGGCATCTGCTGATCAGCAGGCTCATACACCGGCGAAACAGCGGAAGTCTCAAAGACACGAGTGGCAGCAGCAGATGGGGTCACGCCACCGAAGTCAGCACTCGTAGCACTCTTCAAGTCCTCCTCATCATCAGTAGTAGTAGAGTAGTCTTCATCATAATTGAAGGGGACGCAATGAGGCTGCGGGTCTGATGCACAACGGATGATCTGTGTCTGTACACAACACAGCTTCATCAGGACATCCTCAACATCAGAGGACAGGCGTCGAACATTGAGAGAAGGAACCGTAAAGTTGGAGGATTGATCGGGGGGGGTTACTTCTTTGATGGCGGAAGGACCCTCCTCTCCGGCAGCAGAGGCCGCTGGCGCGCAGTCGTCTAGCCAATCTAGAGGAACCTTCACCCCCGTTGGGAGGATTCGGTCGCATCCATTGCTCACAATGACACTGCGGATCCCACGAGCCCATGAAACACCATTAAGTTTGGTAAGTTTCACAAAGCCAGCAGGAGGCCCTCGCGGAAGTTGCATTATCAAAGCAGTGGTAGTGATGAGGAGCCCAGTAACCTATTAGCTTGAAATCACTCCGGTAGAGTGGACAGTAGATTAAAGCAGCGGAACAGACGCACCAATCTATACACGGAGACAAGGATAACGTTACAGACACAGGAGACCCATAAAGGGGCACCTGTGGTGAAAGGAGGCGGTAGACAGGAACCTAACAGGGTACAGATCAGACCGGAGACGTAGGTGACAGGAAGCTGCCACTGAGTCATCTCAAGATGACTCAGTCCCACGGGAAGCTGGCTCAGGAGAGCCGATAGTTCTAAGGGAGTACATAAGTAGTCACCAAGTCATAAAACGCGTGAGAGCACCGCTATACATGCTGATACTCAGCAACTCAACTCACCAGCTCTCAAGTCAAGTCAACTCAACTCAACAACACTGAGCTCAACTGAACTCAACTGAACTCAACTCAACTCAACTCAACTCAACTCAGCAACTCGCAACTCGCGACTCACAACTCAACAACTCGCAACTTAACAAACACAACAAACAATACCAAAAGCCAGCAGAGCGGGCGGGCATTCTAGTTTCGTTCCACCAGGTGGGTTTCTTCAAACGTCCAGATGCACATTTATTTAATTTTGTTTTTTCCCCAGGCGAACCGTTTTTTTTCAAGGCCACATACACGTGTTTACAAGGTCAATATTGCTTTTACTGCTGAAGGTGGGGAGCAGTCAATTGCTGGCTGGGGCCATGTAATTTTGCAACCGAGGTCAAGTTACAAGGCCAAACATACGTGTTTATATGGCCAACTAGTAGAACTAGGATTGGGCCGACATATGAACGTATAATATACGTTTATATGTATAAATGCGCCGTATAGTTTTTCTCAAATCGACCTTATATGTGTCGTATAAAAACGTTTAGTCTGTACTTCGAGAAGTACAGCACACATCCCGGCACTTCACTTTCTTGGTTTGCATTATATTTTTGATTTAGATAGCTCATTGGAAAGCTTTTGAACTCCTCTATCACAATATGCGATACAATTTACCATTCACGTGCACCATTTAATAAACATTTGGCCTAAAGGTTGATCTAGATAGCCAGGATGGCACACAAATCAGAGCGCCACCTAGCCTTCCATTCCACAAGCTGTGCTCCTATGTGGGCTTGAAGGATTGATTGTGCAAGCCTAGTGCAATGTGAACGTGGACAATATTGCAATACCGTTATGTACTTATATTATTATACACTGATACAGTTATATAATATAACAACTGGCATCTAATGGCTCCTTTAGATTGGCACCGCGCTTCTTGGTCGACGCGCTTTCTGGTCGTGATTTATTTTCTGAGATTTGGACAACCTAAACTTGCCAGATTATTTTTCTGAGAGTTGATATGTGATGCCAATGAAATTAGCTACGCAGCAATACCTTTAAACCCATGTAAAAGTATTTTCTCAAGAAGTGCCTCATTTTTATATACGTTTTATTCGTTTTGTATGCATACGTTTATACGTTTATACGTTTATAGGGCTTATAAAAATAAAAACATACGTTTGCTTCCCAACCCTAAGTACAACCATTCCATTCAGCTCGCAATTTCACTATGTGATACTGAAGGAAAAAAGTTAACCACATCTGCAACATTATTACATTAATCATGACGATTAGCTTGTCACATTCTCAGCACAATGATATACAATGATCATGATAAGATATGATGTTAGCTCCCGGGGAGGTTATGTTTTCGAATTGGACCTGTAGTGATGTACACAAAATCAGCCACTTTGCAACTCAGCCACTCAGCCACTCAGCACTCAGTAATTTACTTCACCTGGGTCAACTCACCTCAGCCCTTCAGGCCTGTGCCCCCAGATCTGATTCCAGATCCAACAAGTTTCTGCGGGGGCGACGGTAATTCGGTGTTTGGACTTGTTGAGTCAACATAAGTCGACAATAAACTGCGGGCGACCTGACGGCTCTTTTATTTTTGGTCGGATATTTTCAGGATTCTCAGAAATCCCTGGTGATCTGACTGGCCTGTCCTACCCTGCTAAAGCTATTAGTGAAGCATCTTTATCTTGAGGATTGGGAACAACTCTACAAACAAATGCTTAAATCCCCGAATACACTAGAATGACCACAATTACAATCCCTGTTTCATGTTCTAGATGGGCTCCACGGCAGTGCTCCTCTGCATCATATCATCCTACGTAGTGGTAGTGGCAGTCTCAGCTATTGAACTCACCCGATCTGCGTTCGTGATCTCCTCCTGGTTCTCTGATTCACATGACAATAAGGTGCGTGAACGGGTGGGATGACTGGATGAGGATTATGCTGAGCATTGTGGACTTTCTGGTGATGGGGCAGGCAGCATGGTCAGAGTCACAGTAGCCGATGAGGGGCTTGGTAGAGTAGGTGTCGGTGATGCCATGGTCTGGTGTATTAGACAAGTACTTCAGAATACCAGTGGCAGCTTCCATGTGGTCATGGTCTGATTGAGGCCATAAAGGCATTTCCACATGCGGCAGACTCTGTGCGTGGTCTTGTTCAAAACCAGGTGGTTGGGTGCAGTACAGTTCTTCTTCAACTATGCCATTAAGGATCACAGCTGACATGCCTTCTTGTTTGAACATCGACAATCATGACAGACACAATGCAATATCGCAACTATCAAGTTGCACAATCACTTCTTAAGTTCATGTTTTCAGAGTCAGCAGTCTGCTACCGACAAGAATATGCGTGCTAAAAAACGTATGTTAATATACATCCCTTTGAATACAGGGTGACTGCACCCAGCAAAGATATGACCAGTTCCATCCTGTGCTTTGTGATCGAGAGGACAATAGTAATCAGAGGGGGGGCTTGTCTTGTTACTATAATGGCGTTTGTAGTTTTTTAAGTCAATAGGCGTCCCCATCTAGCTTTGCGGATTTATATTTTTTGCCACCATTTGATGTCGATGGATTTCCAGAAGCGATTACTAGCTAAGGGAGGAGGAAGGGGTTACCTTGCTCCCCCATATAGGAGTAGATGCCCGTGGTGTTGGCCTGCCCGGTGCGCAAGTGGGTGGGAAGGTTAGCCTTGATACCTTCGGTGAGATTGTTGTTCCAAATTTGAATATTATTTTAGTGTTGAGATAAGATCAACCGAGGGGGGGGCAAGGAAAAAGATTTCGTACCGCACGTTCGATATGGATAGAGAACCGCGAGCAATAGTCGATACAAAAAAAATCATGTCGATACACCCACGGGCGGCCGAGATACGGGGGGGGGGGGGGGGGGGGGGGTCCGACCGTTTTCCCAATTTTATTAGTACCTCGTGTAACTTTCTTGCTAGTGCGAATTTTTGAGCGTGACGTACACCATTGAGAAGGTCTCGACGAGAGGAGTACAAATCTGAAGTCGTTAGTTAGTGACACCAAGGGTGTAATTGGTGAATCTCCTGAAAGGTACATCCAGGCTGGACGCCAGGCTGGACGTCACCCAGACCTTCGCGTCCAGCTTGGAACGAGCGGCAGTTGGGCGGGAAAAGGCGTGCGCGCAACGCGTTCTGAATTCCGGTCCCCTACCGTACGAAGTTCCTAAAGCAGTCGAGCCTGGGGTCGAGCACTCGACCCCCCCCCCACCCCACCCCACCCCACCCCACCCCACCCCCCCACACCTTCCCCCCCCTCCCCCCCACCCCCCCCACCCCCCCACCCCAAAACACACACACCACCCGAGCCGACCATCAGGCTCCAGAATACAAGTTGAGTAGATCAAGCCATGATAATGATGATGATAAAGATAAAAAGACAGATAAATAACGCTTTCAGTCGATTTTCGTGATCTTCTCCTAGGGCGCGGACGACTGCTGAACGCCCAAGAAAGTTGTAAAAATATTAAAATCTAAATAACTTTGTTCAAACTTGATATTTATAATTTTTGGTTGTATGGTTGGAAAGGCCTTGCCGAGATGATGCTCATGGACCCCCCTTTCACTATGTAATACTGTCTGGGTGTCTAGATATGAGGTCTCAAAGAGGGGGAGGGTGGGGGGGGTCCCCGGGGGTCAAAATAACAACTTCCGAACGTGCAGTCAGCCAACTTTATTCCTGCCCACCCCTCGAGATCAACCAAGATAAGTATTAATGGCGTGCACTTGGCAAAAACACATAATTTGAGTGCACACATAATTAGATACGCATGGTATTGTTGTTCATTCCTATGTTATAAAGTATGTTTGTTGTTACACAGTCCAGGGGTAGAAAACATAGGCTGAAGGGACTTATCCAACCGTGACAGGAGGGGATTGACAAAAAAACACTGATGAACTGAACCCCAAGCAATCGGTTTATCCACGGGGGTCCTGAGTTTGTGCTATCGTGAAAAAATAATTCTACGATTATAATTCTGAGTACGTAATAACTCCTCACGTGCGCACAGGTCGGTGCAGCCTCCTCTAAGGCTTTTGTGCAACAGCAGTACATGAATCAGGAACCACCTGCAAGATTCATGTGATTCATATGCTCAGCTGGTGCCGAGTCAAAGCCAAGCCCAACCCAAGCCAAATCCAACCACGTCTTGTATGCTGTAGTGTGTCAATGGGATACACTGATATACATGAACAGGGTAGGACAAACCGCGCGGTACTGCAGTATTGTCAATTTTCACTGCGGTGTACCACAACCCCAAAATTCCACCATTGGTTTGCACACAACTTTCTGTCGATTCCCTTGAGGTATGCACCAATCAGTTCTGGGAGAGAGTTGTGGTAAACCCATCAGGAATTAGGTATCTTTTTCTGATTCTGCAGTATCTGACTCAGCTGAGTGGCTGTGTAGCTTACAGGCTGACTCAGAAGACCTCCTCTTGAGGGGAGATAACTTCATATCCCTTATCACTCCCAGCAACTTCCCTTCAAGGGAGATGGAGTTCATATTCTCCCTCCTTAATTTTAACCGACAGTTTACAATCAAGGATTTGTAATTGAGGCCATGCTTAGGGCTTAATTCGACAGGGGAATTTGGCAGCCTGTCCTACAGGCAGGCTATTGGCTTATTAGCTCTCATTCCTAGGTGACTGTCAGAGTTTTAGCATCCTTGATCAGCTGCCAGCAGGATCCCATTCAACGCAGTGTAGCACACTTGCACATTTTAAGCCTAGGCTATTCCCAATCTGATTACATATTACATTACAGTACGTTGTCATCAACAGGCCATTGCTGGCCCAAGACAAGCCCGCTCCACAACATCTGGGATGGGTCTTTCAACTAATACTCAAAATTAGATAGGTAATATTGCAGCAAGCAAGCATTTTTGTCAGCACTATTTTCATTTATCCATGTATATAAACCTGAAAGTGTTCAAAATGAGCGGGCAGGTTAACTAGGGCAAACATGTTTTTCCCCACATGCACATTGCAGGGTACTACAAAGCGCGCGCGGCAGCGCGATTTCGCTCACACTTTTTTGAGCCCCACTGCGCGTTTTGCGCAGTTTTTTCAACCCCCTGTGGGGGCGCAGCTTGCAGTTTTGCGCTTTTTGCACCACAAAGCGCTGGCCAATTTAACGTTTCTGCGCTTTAAGCGCTGACCAATTTTACAAAATGTAGTACCCTGGCACATTGATGTTATTTTGCAGTTGTCACTGGTTCAAACGTTGGGCTGGGGTGGAGGGTGGAGGGTACAACCTTTATCTAGTATCGCAAAAGCTATATCTTCGCGTTTCCATTTCCAGAGTTGATCTGATCGCTATTATCTCACACTGAAAGACACCTTACTGAATACCTTGAACTTGAACTTGACTGAATACGCAACAAAATGGCGTGCGCAAATCTGTTCGTTCCAAAAATGAAACCCATCCGAAGACAAGAATCCTTTATTTCATGCGTAGCTCCGAAGAAGAGCCACCATCCTTGAGCAATAACAGTTGTTGTGGGCACCATGACATCAGCCAAAAAGTAGTCTTGGGTAAAGGGATGGGCCAAAGCTAGATCTTCATGTTTCCTTGTCCAGAGCTGATCTGAAGGCAAGAATCCATGGGCAGCTCCGATGTAGGCGACCCATGTGTTCACCTATTTTTGAATTGGGGCCGCACTGTTAGGCACATGGGTTTTACAGTTTTCTGAAATGCATACAAGTTGATAAAAGTTGAGTGCAATTTGTGGCCTTCTTGCCCTATATAAATGGGCAAGGCGATTATCCAACTACTAGACTATTCCCAAGCTGCAGGTGAACCAGGTGTTCAGGTATATATGAATTGGGGCCTCTGTTAGGCACATGGGTTTCACAGTTTAGTGAGATATAATAACATTGGATTGTTACAGGGTTTTTAAGCCAACTTTGGGCTTCAAGTTCCCGATTATGCTCTATAATAACATATATTGCAACCTTCCAATGCGCTTGAGGTCGTATACATATTGCAACACCCGAATTGGAGTTCTGTAAATAATCCCCCCAAAGTGTAACATAGGGGTAAAATCACGACTGCGATCTTGCCACACATGTTTTTAAGAAAACAAAAAGCGCACCCCAAAGTGCACCACACAAAATGCCCCCCATAGTGAACCACACTTAATGTGAGGAGGAGGATAGCTGAAGTCAATTCTCACCCTCTGGTCTCAGCATACCTTTCATGGTCTATGTTTGAGGACATACGGTACCAAGCACCAGGTAGGCAGTACATAATAACTCAATTCAAATAATAATCGTTATCAACATTTAATCAATTAAAAACACTTATTCTAATATTAGAATGTGAGGAGGAAGACAACCGGTTTAACGATCGCCTAGTCAGCAAGGTGGTCACACAACCAATACCCCCCCCTTCCCCCCCAACATCCATGAGGGAGTTGTTGTTCCTGTCCTCAAAATGGACAGGGTCCATATGGACCATTACAACTGGGACTTGCCATTTCTTTCTACCAGAACCTCTGCCTGCACACGATGGGTGAGGAAGTTTTTCAGTGCCAGAAGTGTCGTGTGTGTTTTTATAGCTTGCTTTTGGTGCATGCAATGGGTGAGTTATTTGATGTGCCTTGCCTAGTCTTGTTCATCATGTACATTAACGCAATCTTAAAGGGGAAGTATATATGTGGAATGATTCCGGGCTACATGCGGAGTGAGGTCCGTATGGCAACGAATTGTATTGTAACAGCAGGTACTGCTAACACTATATATAAGGGAAAGTACATATGCGGAATGATTCCGGGCTACATGTGGAGTGTTGTATACATATTTTGCATTTGTAACGAACTGTAACAACACACAGTTTGCAAATGTTCACCCAACTCGCAAGCGGCAGTTACTTATGAAGCTCTTAAAGCGCGTATTAAACCTCGATAGTTGGGAAGAGTCACACATGCGCATGCACCCCTGCTTGCCTACCTATCATTTGTTTGTCTTCCTCAATGTAAGGTGTGTATGCCAGCTCTCTTGCCTGCCCATCTGTCTACCATGTGTATGGCTGAGTGTGTTGTGGCTACCTGACCCCTTTGTACCAGAAGGGTCCTTGGAGGTTGGGGAAGAGTCACACATGTGCATGCAGCCCTGCTTGTCTACCTGTCATGTGTTTGCCTTCCTCACTGCCTTGCCTTCCTCAAGGTGTGTATGCCTGCCCCGGGTATCGCATGGGGGGACCTTGGAATTGGCAGTCATGACTGAAGGGGTGGACCTTGACAAGTCTATGAACTGTTAAATCCCCTTTTGGGGTGCTTTAAAAGTTTTCAAAAAATCCCAAGAGTTCACATGACATCCCATCGCAGACTGCTGTTCATCCTATGCTACTGATATTCTCCGTCATGTTTTACACCCTATATAGATACGGCTGAGTCGTGTAACAAATTCAATGGCGAGACCTCTGAAAGATATCTAATCATACGGGAGACTCGTGTAACAAACACAAAGCTGGAGACTTCTGTAAATTATTTATAAATACAGCTGAGATGTGTAACGAATTCAATGCTGGAGACATCTGTTGGACTGCTCTACATAAAACAGACCACTATACTAGCAGCTGCCTAGCAGCTATACATATCATATTATAAGGTTGGCGCCTGCAATGTACATGTGCTGGGCCGCTGCACATATCATCTGCCACACGTGCAATCTGAACACAGCACTTCAACCCTGCAGATCACCAGACTAGGCGGGTGCCTGCCGTCTGTGCACAACACTAATTCAGTTGGACTGCATTACATATAGCAGACCACTAGACTAGCAGCTGCCTAGCAGCTACACTCATAACCTAATTAGGTTAGCCCGTGCAATGTACAGTCAGTAAGTGCTTTTGCCGCTCTACATATCGTCTGCCACGCGTGTAATCTGAACACAGCACTTCAACCCTGCAGATCACCAGACTAGGCAGGTGCCTGTAATCTGAGCTCAACACTAATTCAGTTGGACTGCATTACAAATAGCAGACCACTGGACTAGCAGCTGCCTAGCAGCTATACACATAACCTAATTAGGTTGGCCCGTGCAATATACAGACACTAAGTGCTGTGGCCGCTCTTCATACCGTCTGCCACGTGTGCAATCTGAACACAGCACTTCAATCCTTCAGATCACCAGACTAGGCAGGTGCCTGCAATCTGAGCATAACATTTATTCAGTTGGACTGCTTTTCATGTAGCAGACCACTACACTAGCATCTGCCTAGCAGCAATGCAAATTATATAATAAGGTCTTCACCTGCAATAAACAGACAGTAAGTGCTGTGGCCGCCTTACATATTGTCTTTCATGCATGCAATCTGAACATAGCACTCCCACCCTGCAAATAACCAGACTACGCAGGTGCCTGCAATCTGAGCACAACACTTACTCAGTTGGACAGCTTTACATGAGGCAGACCACTACACTAGCAGCTGCCTAGCAGCTATACACATAATCTAATTAGGTTTGCCCCTGCAAATGTACAGACTGTACGTGTCGTGGCCACTCTACATATCGTCTGCAACGCGTGCAATCTGAAGACAGCCCTCCAACCCTGCAGATCACCACACTAGGCAGGTGCCTGCAATCTGATCACAACACTACTTTGGAGCAGGGTACTACTTATGGCCAAATTGACCAGCGCTTAAGCGCACAGGCAAACAATAAAACTGCGCTGTGAGCGCACAGCCCAAAAATAAAACTGCGCGGTGAAAAAACACGCTCCTCAAAATAATAAAAATGCGCTTTCTTCACTCTTCTATTTTTTCTGCGCTTTTTGTGTGCTATTTTTGCGCTCTGGAGTGAAGGACCGGAATGATCGGATCAAGAGTTTAGGGTAGTGCGTAGTAGGCAGAAACGACTCGAGAAACTGCGTCGTATCGCATAGGCTGACGCTCGGTTCACGGTATACAAGACAGAAAAGCCGACTATGGAGACAGCCTCCAGGCAGAGGCAAAGCGTGGTCGCATGCCCCCCCCCCCCCCCCCCCGCAACAACGAACGAGAGCAAATGAACAAAAGGCGAGTGCAAACAAGGAACGTGGAACGGGAGGCCTGAGGGCATTCATCATGAGGAGGAGGAGCGAAGAGGAGCAGCAGGCGATGGAGGAGGAGTGGGAGGAGGACTGCACAGGGGAAAAGGAGTAATTTAGACACTTAAAGTTTTCAGCAACTCGGCAGGTTTGACTACTCGACTGGTCGATTCATAAGCAAACAAACTTCATTTGGTGCGGGGGGAGGAGACTATCAGACTAGGGCAGTGACGAAATGGCGACAGCAGAGGGCGGGGCGGGGCTGGGGCAGGGGCGGGGCTGAGGAGCGTTAGCGCTGAATGATCCCTCGAGAAGGGATGAGGAACTTGAAGACGTTAGAGCTGCTTCAACCGAGCCTACAGGTTCAATTATCAGGAAGTCTGTTCGGTTGTTTCTGTTCGTGTTCAAATGCGACGGCCTGAGAGTCCCCCTACTTGGCAGCTTCCATGGCGAGAACCGATGGTCATTGGCTGCCACACAATTTAAATCCCAGAGGGCAATCTAGTCAATCCAGCCCTTGAGTCACTCAATGACTCACACTCAAAAAATAAGAAAGCGCACGTGGGGACAGCGGTTTCTGCGCTTTTCTGCGCTTTTCTGAGTGAGTGAAAATAGGAAAACGCTGTGGTATTCAAAAAAGCAGCGCGCTCCGCACACAGGGGTTGATAAAAACTGCGCAAAACGCGCAGATGGGCTCAAAAAGGCAGCGCGGGCCGCGCTCGCCACGCGCGCTTAGTAGTACCCTGCTTTGGAGTGACTGCATTACATATAGCAGACCACTAGACTAGCAGCAATCGCCATAACCTAATGAGGTTGGTCTGTGCAATGTGCAAATAGTAAGTGCTGTGGCTGAAGCTTTCCCGTAGTATTACAACTGAAGTAGACACAGGGAAGGGGCAGAAGGATTGCTAATCAGCTTTACACGAGATAGGTGTCGGGCAGTAAGGCCCGACATATGAAGGAGAGGGCGGCAGTACATCAGGGTACTGGCGCCGCTGAGTGCAAGCCCTGTCGTGAGGAAGCACTATAGCAGAGGCGACAGATCAGGGGAACTGTCGCTCTAAGTCACTCTAGCATGACCGGGATAATCAGTCAATAACACCCCCCCCAATTCCTGGTATTCTTTCTACAAAAGAATTCCAGGAATTAGGAGACTTGAATATGCTAGAGGGAAAGTCTAATAACCATATTATGTGTGTCTGCAAATACATCTGCAAGTACAACTTGTGCTAGGTCAGGTCAGCAATGATAGGTAAGGAGGTGCTGAAGATATATAATTAGATTGTAAAGATATGGCAAGCATAAGCGGTGGATACACAAGTGGTAGCATATGCACAAGGGATTTGGTCAGCTGGCAGCTGCCAGGAAGGTGCAGACTAAGGTGGGAGGTAATCTCCTTGAGGTCACAGATTAAGGCTTGAAAGGAGGGATCAGTCAATTAAGTAAACCAGCAATGGCTCCCCCTGATTTGGGATTTACAAATGCGAAATCAAATTAGCTGATCAGAATCTGTAAGCCTTGCCAATGCAGCCAATCTGCTCTCTGAAGTCACATAACTTGGACCTGGGGAGGGCCTTGGTGAGCATGTGAGCCATGTTGGCAGCAGTGGGGATCTAGTTGAGGTTGATGCCTTCTTTCTTGGACTGTTCTTGGAGGAAGTAGAACCTGGTCTCCATGTGCGTGAGTCTGTAGGAGAGCTTTTCTTGGTTCCATGCACTGAGTGCAGCTTGATTGTCACCATTAATGGTGAGGGCAAGAGGCATGGTACATGTGGCATAGAATTGAAGTTTCCTCGACCACATTCCCTCTTGGGCTGCAGAAGTGGCTGCCATGAATTCAGCTTCTGTGGTGGACAGGGCTGTGGCAGATGCTTGGATTTTGGATGCCCAAGAGATGGCTCCCCACTGAATGAGGAATACAAACCCTGTGGTTGACTTTCTTGAGATGGGGCAAGCAGCATGGTCTGAATCACAATAACCAATAAGAGGTCTCTTGGAGTGGGTGTAGGTGATGCCATGGTCAGGGGTGTTGGACTGGTATTAAAGAATACCCGTAGCAGCTTCCATGTGGTCATGCAGAGGGTGGGCACTGTGCTTGGCTAACTTGTTGACAGCTTGGGCAATGTCTGGCCTGGTGTTGACTGCTAGGTAGTTGAGGGAACCTACAATCTGTGCAAGTGGGAGGCCAGTGACTGGTGTCCCCTTGTCAGCATAGGGGAGTGAGGCATCAGGTTGGAGGGGTACATGGAACCTGGTGCTGTTAGGCTTAGGGGGCGTGTTGTGTGCTTGGAGGAGGTCTTGTATGAAGCGGATTGGCAGATGTGTAGGGTTCCAGCTGAGGAATCCCTTGTGATCTCATAGCCAACAAATACAGATGGTTCCCCAAGATCTCTCGTTTTGTAGAGCTTCATGATTGTGTCCTTGTACTGCTGGAGGATAGCTTTGTCAAAAGAGAGCAACAGGAAGTCATCGACCCAGAGGAGGACCCAAATGAGGGTCTAGTAGTTGGTCCAGGCAATATGAATAGCCCTTGATCCACATGAACTTCTCTGAATCCAATTGCAGTCATGTCTTGTTTTACTTTGAGATACCACTGGCGGGATGCTTGCTTAAGGCCATAGAGACACTTCCACATACGGCAGACTCTGTGATCCTTTTCAAATCCAGGTGGTTGACTGCATTACAGTTCTTCTTGAACTACACCATTTAGGAATGCAGTGGATGCATCTAGATGGGCTAAGTGTGCTGTAGGGTCTGTGGCCATGGAGAGAATGTAACGGATTGTTGCATGCTTGGCAACCGGAGCAAAATCTTCGTCATGGTCCATGCCAGGGCGCTGAGCATACCCTTTGGCAACTAGTCTTGCTTTGTATCGCACAATTTCTCCATCAACATATTGTTTGATGTCTAAGACCCACTTAGTCCCTATGGATTTTAATCCATGGGGGAGCTCAGGGAGAGACCAGGTGTTCATATCTGCAAGTGCTGCTAGTTCTTCTTCCATAGCAGCTGTCCACTGATCTATCTGCTTGAGGACTTGCAAGTGCTTCTCTTTCATTTTTGGCTATGATAATCTGTTATGCAGCTAGGTAAGCTAAGAAGTTTGGGGCATGCCTTTCTCTTACACTAAGTGTTGGTTGGTCGACTAGGGTGGTGTCAATGGGATGAGTATCCAGTGCAGATGCATGGGTAGGGGTAGGTAGTCCGTCAGGAGGTTCAGTGATTTGTGTCTCTTGGGTCTTCAATTGTGCTGGACTTGTGGGATCAACGTTGGGTTAAGCAGGGTTGTTTTCATTTACTTGCTCCACAGTGTCGTTGTGGTTTTGTGCACTTGCTTGGGGCATGATAGATGGTTGGTGCACAGTACTGGGGTTGAATGAGAAATTACTGAGAGATCCCCATTGAGGTGGGTTTGCCTTGTTTCTAAGGATCCTAGCATCTTGTATTTCCAGTTCTTTTAGTTCAGAAGGGCTGGCAGGGTCCATATCATCACCTTGCTCAACGGGGACGTCTTCTTCATAGTTTCCTAGTACTATAGCATCCGGGCATGGGAATCCTTTTTGCCCTACCCTGTTACGTTTTCGAACTCATTGGAGGTGATGTCTCTTGCATCAAAGATGTTGTGTGCACAGTCTACAACTCTGTAGGCTTTCCTTGACTCTGAGTATCCTTCAAGTCTAGTTATCTTTGCTGAGGGTGAGAACTCAAATTATCTGTTCTTGGGTGGGACATGGACATATGCAGTACAGCCAATTGTCCTGAGGTGGTCAATCTTAGGTTTGGTTCCATGAAACATCTTATATGGTGGCTTGTCTGATTCAGATGTGGGGGAGAGGTTTCTGAGTATGCAAGCGCTCTTTACCATTTCTGCCCAGTACCTGTTGGGAAATTTACATGAAAGTAGGAGGGTGGTGGATCTGTCATGCAGGGTTTGTTAAGGCGTTCTGCTGCACCGTTGGTGGATGGGTTTCTGGGGCTGTGAACTGAAGGGTGATTCCTTTTTCTTGCACCAGTTTTTGATTTTGTTGCAGATGTATTCAGAGCCATTGTCACAGAAGATCTTCCCTATTTTGTTCTCTGTCATGACTACGTATCTTTCAAGTTCAATGATGGTGTCTCTTGCTACAGTGTCCTTGGTTTTGTGGAGGGTTACTAGGGAGTATTTGGAGTGATCGTCGAGGATGCCTTGGAAATAGAGACTGCCATTTAGGCTGGGGATTTTTATCTTTCCACTCATGTCGATGTGTATGATGGCCATTGGGCGGGTAGCCCGTGTGTGAGAAGTGGGGTA
The DNA here is from genome assembly GCA_013435795.1 of Chlamydomonas sp. ICE-L. NCBI lineage: Eukaryota > Viridiplantae > Chlorophyta > Chlorophyceae > Chlamydomonadales > Chlamydomonadaceae > Chlamydomonas > Chlamydomonas sp. ICE-L. The sequence continues at coordinate 24,738,091 of JACBWV010000610.1, read as the reverse complement.
TGTGTTTTTGTCCATTTTTGAAAGGACACAGATTTCACAGGTTTGTTTTCTCATTTTGTTGAATGCAGATGACGTGATCTCGTTTCCAATAACCATATCTTCTAAGGACATCCTAGCTAGGGAGCTGTAAGCCAGGTGTCCCAATCTGATGTGTTGGAGTTCAGCTGTCATAGGCGTTTTTCTGGACACAGCTGCCATGGCAATTTCTAGGTCAGCACCATTGATCATAGGTTTGTCCGATCTAACAACGGGTACAAGGTAGAGATTCATTTTCTTTGGTCCTGTGAAGAGAACATTGTCGTTGATGGACATGGTGCATTCTAGGGAGTTGAACTGTATTTCCATGGCAGGGTTGTTCTTGATGGCTGATGCCATGGAAAACAGGTTGGGGGTGGCAGGATCTGAGTTGAGATGAACATTGAGGAGTTTGTGGATCTTTCCCCTGTCACCTTGGACTAAAGCTGTGCCTGATTGAGTGATGTAGGTATGGCCAGATGCAGTTTGGACTTTGATAGGGGATATGTCTACAATGTCATGTAGAAGGCTTCTGTCGCCAGTCATGTGGGAGGTGGCCCCAGTGTCCATGATCCAGTTCCGATACATGCGTCGCGTGTGTTTAGATGCGTGTAGCGCATAGGAGTCACCTTCAAAGTGCCTGTCTGAAGTGCTCGCGATATTCCCATTGGGTGGCTCTGTTGATTCACATGCGCTGGTCAATGGCAGGAGTGAGTCCGATCACACATATAGCAGGCCACTAGCCTAGCAGCTGCCTAGCAGCTTTAAATATAACCTACTTAGGTTGGCCCGTGCAATGAACATACAGTAAGCGCTGTGGCCACTCTACATATCGACTGACACGCGTGCAATCTAAACACAGCACTCCAACCCTGCAGATCACCAGACTAGGCAGGTGCCTGCATTCTGAGCACAACACTAATTTAGTTGGACTACTTTTCATGAAGCATACCACTAGACTAGCAGCTGCCTAGCAGCTATACAAATAACCTAATTAGGTTGGCCTGTGCAATGTACAGACAGTAAGTGCTATGGCTGCCCTCCATATCGTCTGCCACATGTGCAATCTGACCATAGCCTTTCGACCATGCAGATCACCAGACTAGGTAGGTGCCTGCAATCTGAGCACAACACTAATTCAGTTGGGCTGCTTTTCATGAAGCAGACCACTAGACTAGCAGCTGCCTAGCAGCTATACTCTAAACCTAATTGGGTTAGCCTGTGCAATGTACAGATAGTAAGTGCTGTGGCCGCTCTATATATTGTCTGCCACGCATGCAATCTGAACCCAGCACTTCAACCCTGCAGATCACCAGACTAGGCACGTGCCTGTAATCTGAGCACAACACTAATTCAGTTGGACTGCATTACGTATAGCAGTCCACTAGACTAGCAGCTGCCTAGCAGCTATATATACACATAACTTAATTAGGTTGGCCTGTGCAATGTACAGACATTAAGAGCTTTTGCCACTCTACATATCGTCTGCCACGCGTGTATTCTGAACACAGCACTTCAACCCTGCAGATCACCAGACTAGGCAGGTGCCTGCAATCTGAGCAGAACACTAATTTAGTTTGACTGCTTCTATGAAGCATACCGCTACACTAGCATCTGCCTTGCAGCAATGCAATTAACTTAATTAGGTTGGCCATGCAATGTACAGATAGTAAGTAGTAGATCCGCTCTACATATCGTCTTCCATGCACGCACTCTGAACACTACACATCAACCCTGCAGATCACCAGACTAGGCAGGTGCCTGCAATCTGAGCACCACACTAAGTCAGTTGGACTGCTTTTCATGAATCAGACCACTCACTAGCAGCTGCCTAGCAGCAAAGCAAATAATTTAATTAGGTTTGCATGTGCAATGTGCAGACAGTAAGTGGTAGAGCCGCTCTACATATCGTCTGCCACGTGTGCAATCTGAACCTAGCACTTCAACCCTGCAGATCACCAGACTAGATAGGCAGGTGCCTGCAATCCGAGCACAACACTAATTTAGTTGGACTGCATTACGTATAGCAGTCCACTAGACTAGCAGCTGCCTAGCAGCTATATACATAACTTAATTAGGTTGGCCCGTGCAATGTACAGACATTAAGAGCTTTTGCCGCTCTACATATCGTCTGCCACGCGTGTATTCTGAACACAGCACTTCAACCCTGCAGATCACCAGACTAGGCAGGTGCCTGCAATCTGAGCACAACACTAATTTAGTTTGACTGCTTCTATGAAGCATACCACTACACTAGCATCTGCCTTGCAGCAATGCAATTAACTTAATTAGGTTGGCCGTGCAATGTACAGATAGTAAGCAGTAGATCCGCTCTACATATCGTCTTCCATGCACGCACTCTGAACACTACACATCAACCCTGCAGGGTTTAGGGTTTAGGGATTACCTTTAGGTAAACAGACGTAGGAAAACGATCTGAACGCACTATTCTTGAGCTTTGCGGGAAATTTGGCCAGGTGAATAAGCCAAGCCGGTGCGGTTTTGTTCGTTGGCGTGGGGCATGGGGAATGGGGCGCGGGACCTCCTGGGCAGGCCAACTACACGCGGCCTTCCAGCTATTCGCCGGCGAAGATGGCTTGGAGTGGCGTGGCCCAATCTCAACACCTGAGGCTTGGCTTGTTGCGCACTTTCTTGCTTTTCTTTTGCTGGCCAACATTTGATTTTCGATTGCGTGCCCCCCAAACCCCTGGAAGCTAATCTCCCTCGACCACTACGTGCCTACTTCCTTCCTTCCGCTCGCTTCCTGCTTTGCATTGCGTGCGCCTACTGATCTGGCTAGCGTTGCTGTCTTTTTTCCGTCTCTTCACCTTCCGATTTCCTCGGCCAACCTTGCGTGGACCTTAGCATGCACCGATGCCGATGACACGAATAACAAGGCAACTCGGGCCAGGGGGTCCCACGCAGGGGCAGAGGGCGGGGGGGGCCGCTGGGACAGGGGCCACGCAAGGGGCAAAGGCAGGGGCCACGCCAAAGTACAGCGTACTGCCTATTGAATTCTTTTCCCCTCCCCGTTACATCGTATACGGTTTAGCTGCCTTTCCCCTCCTCGTCACCTCGCACACCGCTTAGCCCCCGCCTTTACCCTCCTCGTTACCTCGTACACCGTTTAGCCACTGTTTGTATGCGCGCAACTTCCTTTCTTTCTCGCGCGCAACTTCCTTTCCTTCTTTCCTCCGTCTCTTGGCAGCCTGGTTTCTCTCGATATTCGACATCAGCGCGCGTGGGAATTTGCGTCTTTTCTTGTTGAAGGACCACAACCCATCAATTCAAGGATTATGCCAAGAACTTAACCGTTATCCGCCTTGAAACGCGCGCTGATGTCGAATATCAAGAAGAACCAGGCTGCCAAGAGACGGAGGAAAGAAAGAAAGGAAGTCGTAATTAGTTAAAATTATTAAAGCGAACGCAAGCTGCAGCTCGGGTCCCGCAGACCCCGTTGCCAAACGAACCCTCTTCGCCCTGTTGGGGGTGGACGGGTTTTGTCATGCCAATCCTAGCCTTCAAGAGAAGGCCAGGAATGAACTCCTCTACTTCTTGGCCATGGCTATGCTAGTAGGTATTGTAGACCTAAAGTCATCTGGCCTTGGAGACGCTGTGGTCGTCCAACTCAGGGACGAAGAATGGGTGAAGAAGAGGCTACAGGTATGGTATGGAGAGGTGGGAGACGGGGAGGGAGGGGAGGATATGGGGAGGGTGGGTGGTGCATGGTGGTGCATGGTGGTGCATGGTGTCCTTGGGGGAGTAGCTCAGTGCTTCTGTTGTGTGTGTGTGTGTGTGTGTGGGGGGGGGGGGGTGGGTATATGTGATCATGGGTCTGGTATGAGATGGAGGAAGGGAAGAATAGAGATGTATGTGTGGGAGATGGAGATGAATGGTTGGGGATGGGGGGGATCAGGCATGATAGGGGAGGGAGGCTGGAGTAGGGAAATGAGATGGTGGAGGGATGGATGAGATGGGGAAGGTGGGTTGGTATGTATGTATGACTGCATGAATATGAATGCATGTCGTAATGTTTTTATGAATGTCATGTATGTATCTATGTAGGTATGTTATGTATGTATGTATGTCTGTATGTATGTATGTATGTATGTATGTATTATGTATGTATTAGGGCGATAGCAGGATGAGGAGAGGGATCAGGGGAAGGGGCCGGGGAAGGGGCAGGAGAGGGTGGGAAGGGGGCAGGGGAAAAGGGGCAGGGGGGAAAGGGCAGGGGGAGGGGGGAATGGGGCAGGGGGGCGGGTGGCGTCAGTGGGAAAGGGGGCGGGGTAGGGCAGTGTAGGAAGTGCAGGGGGAGAGGGCACAATGTATGTATGTATGATTAATGTATGACATCACCCATCACTCCCTCCACCTCACTCATCCCTTACACACACACACACTCTCGCACCCACTCACTCACTCACTCATTCCACCACCACTCTCTCACTCACTCACTCGACTCACTAACCTCACTCATCACTCACTCACTCACTCACTCACTCCACCCCACACTCACTACCGACACACACCTCACTCCCGCACCACTCAACTCACTCACTCACCACTCACCCTCACTCACCACCCTCTCTTAACTCTCACTCCCTCACTTACTCACTCACCCTCACGTCACGCACCACTCACTCACTCACTCACTCACGCACACACTCACTCACTCACCATCACTCACCACTCACTCACATCACTTCACTCACTCTCTCACTCACTCACTCACACACTCTTCACTAGCCTCCCTCACTCACTCACTCACACACACGCCTCACTCACGTCATTCACTCACTCACGCACTCACCTCACTCTCACTTACTCACTTACGCACACACACTTCACTCATCACTCACTCACGTACACATCCCTCACTCACACATACACACACTCACTCACTCACTCACTCATCACCCAAAAAACTTCCTCATGTCACTCACTCACTCAACTCACTCACTTACACACACACCCTCTCTCAGCTCACTCACTCAGCTTTCACTCCACGCCACTCACTCACTGACTCACTCACACACTCACCACTCACCTCAGCTCACTCCTCACTCAATCCCCTCACTCACTCACTCACTCACTTACACAACACTCACTCACTCACTCACTCACTCACACTCACTCACTCACTCACTCACTCACTCACTCACTCACTCACTCTTCAACTCACTCACTCTCACTCACTCCTTCACTCACTCACTCACTCACTCACTCACTCACTCACTCACTCACTCAACCCACTAACTCCACTCACTCACCTCACTCACTCACTTATTACTCACTCATCACTCACTCCTCACTCACACACAACTCACTCACTTCACGCACTCACTCACTCACTTACACACTCACTCACTTACTCACGCGCTCACTCACACCATCACTCACTCACTTCACGCACTACACACCTCCTCTCCTCCTCACTCACTCACTCACTCCTCCCTCACTCACATCACTCACCACTCACTCGTCATCGCTCCTCCTCCTCACTCACTCACTCACATCACTCACCACTACTCACTCACTCACTTCACTCACTCACTCACTCACTCACCCACGCACCCTCCCTCCCTCCCCCTCTCTAACCACTCCCCCCTCACTTACTCCTCACTCACTCACTTACTCACTCACTCACTCACTCACTCACTCACTCACACACGTCACTCCCCTCACTCAATCACTACTCGCTCACTCACTCTCTTCACCTCTTCACCTCACTCACACTCCACTCACGCCACTCAGGGCACATCCAACTCACTCTCACACACCAAAAAACCCTCCCCACTCACTCATTCATTTCACCTCCACTCACTCCCATCACTCAACTCACTCACTTACACACACCACACCCTTTCACTCAATCACATCACTCACTTCACACACACACTCAACTTACACACTCCTCACTCACTCACTCCTTACTCACTCACCCACTACTCACTCACTCACTCACTCACTCCTCACTCACATCACATCACTCACTCACTCACTCAACTCACTTCCCACACACCTCTCTCACTCACTCACTCACTCTTTTCAACTCCTCACCACTCACTCTTACCACTCACTCCGTCCTCACTCACTCACTCACTCACTCACTCACTCACTCACTTACACCACTCACTCACTCACTCACTCACTCACTCACTCACTCACTCACACACTGTCACTCCTACTCACTCACTCACTCACTCACTCACTCACTCCTCACTCCTCACTCAACTCACAACACTCTCACCACTCACTCCCTAACTCACTCACTCACTACTCACTCACTCTCACCACTCACTCACTCACGCTACTGACTCACTCACTCACTTCACTCACTCACTCCCACACTCCCGCACACACTCTCTAACCTCACTCCCTCCCTTTAACTCACTCACTCCACGCACTTACTCACTCACTCACCACTCACGAGGTTAGTGGTATGAGTGAGTAGTGATGAGTGAGTGAGTAGTGACGTAGTGATTGTGTGTAAGTGAGTGATGCGTTAGTGAGTGTGTGAGTGAGTGGAATGAGTGAGTTAGGTGAGTGAGTGTGTTAGTCAGTGCAGTGAGTGAGTGTGGGTGAGTGCGGACAGTGCCGTGAGTAGAGTGAGTGCGATGAATGGTGCGTGAGTGTGTTTGAGACGTGAGTTCGTGTCTGAGTGCGTGCGGCGTGCGTGCAGTTGCTTGGTGCGTTAGTGCGTGCGTGTCGTTCGTTCAGTGCAGTGCAGTGAGGCCGTGGAGTCGTGGGTAGCGTGCCGTGCGTGTGTGTGTGTTCTTGCTTATTGCGTGAGTCGCCTTGCCTGCGTGTTGCTGCTGCGTGAGTGCTGCTCCGTGCTGGGCGTGAGTTAGAAGTGTTGAGGGAGTGGTGGGACCGTGAGTGCGTGCGTGAGTGAGTGAGGCGTGCGTGAGTGAGTGCGTGCTGAGTGAGTGAGTGCGTGAGTGCGTGATTGCGTGGTGGTGAGTGCGTGCGTGCCTTGAGATGCGTGCGTGGCTTGCGTGCGTGCGTGCGTGCCTGAGTGAGTGACGTGAGTGCGATGCGTACGTGCACTGCTGTGTCCTGGTGCTGCTTTCGAGCGTGCGTGCCGCGTGCGTGCTTGCGTGCGTGGTCCGTGCGTGCGTGCAGTGCGGCGTTTTGCGGCTGGCTGCGTTCGTGCGCGTGCGTGAGTCGTGCGTGCTTGCTTGCGTCCGTGTCCTGCGTTCGTGCGTCCGTTGCTGCGTGAGTGAGTGAGTGCCGCCCGTGGTGAGTCCGTGCGTGAGTGCTGAGTGATGACGTGAGTGCGTGCAATGAGTGAGTTTGCGTGAGTGCGTGCTTAGTTGAGTTTGTATCGTGCAGTGACCGTGCGATCCGTGAGTGTGTTGGGTGCCGTGCGTGGTGCGTGCGTGGAGTGAGTGAAGTGTGTGTGCAGTGAAGTGACGTACGCGCGTGAGGGAGAGAGTGTGTGTGTGTCAGTCGTGCACGCTGAGTGATATGAGTGAGTAGTGCAGTGAGTCATGCTGAGTGAGTGAGTGAGTGCGTGGTGCCGTGAGTGCGTGAAAGAGTGCGTGACGTGTGTGTGTGACGTGAGTGCGTGAGTCTTGTCGTGTTGTGTGTGTTAGCGCGTGAGTGCGTGATGAGTGGTGCGTGTGTGAGTGCCTGCGTCGTGTGCTCGTCACGTGCGGGGAGGTGCGTTCGCCCGTGTAGTATAGTGATTGAGTGAGTTTGTGCTGTTTGATGAGTGATTGATGAGTAGGGAAGTGCGTGAGTGAGATTCGTGAGTGAGTGCTTGAGGTGGAGTGAAGTTCAGTGAGTGGTGCGTGCGTGATGAGTGAGTGAGTGAGGTTCTGTTAGTGAGTGAGTGAGTGAGAATTGAGTGGAGTGTGTGGTGCTGATCCCATCTCATATCCCTCCCTCCCATCTCCAACCCTACTCCTGCCTCCTTCCCATCTCATACCTCCTCCCATCTACCACCCCTCTCTCCCCACCGTATATTCCTCCTCCCCATCTCCACCCCGTCTCCCTGCCTCCTTCCCTATCTCATGTCCCTCCTTCCCATCTCCCTACCCCTCCCATCCCACCTCATTCCCTCCCTCCCCATCTCCACCCCTACTCCCTGCCTCCTTCCCTCTCTATCCCTGCTCCCCCATCTCTCACCCCTCCATCCCCATTCTCATTCCCTCTCACCCCTCATCCCCATCTCATACCCCTCCATCCCCAGCTCATATCCCTCCCTGAGTGGTTTGTGAGTGAGTGAGGCAGTGAGTGAGTGAGTGGTGAGTGTGAGTGAGTGCGTGAGTGAGTTGAGTGAGTGAGTGGTGAGTGAGTGAGTAGTGAGTGAAGTGAGTGATGGAGTCGCGTTGTGTGTGTTCGCGTGGTGCGTGCGTGCGTGCGTGCGTTTTGTCGTGCGTGCGTGGTTCGTGCTACGTGCGGGAGGGCGTTCGCCAGTTGTTCGTGCCTGCGTGCGTGTGTCGTGCGTGCTTGCGTGCGTGGTGCGTGCGTGCGTGAGTGCGTGCGTGAGTGCGTAGCGTTCGATGCGTGGTGCGTGCGTTTCGTGCCGTAGAGTGCTTGCGTGCGCGTGCGATGCGTGATGCGTTAGGAGTGAGTGAGTTCGTGATGAGTGCGTGCGTGCGTGAGTGAGTGGTCTTGTTCTATGAGTGGAGTTTGAGTAGATCGTGAAGTGCTTGTGTGAGTAGTATCCCCTCTCCTATCCCCCCTACCATCCTCCCCCCCTACTCCACTTCCTCCTTCCGCCCCTCCTCTCCCTCCATCCCATCTACCCCCCCTCCATCCACCACCATCTCTTCCTCCTCCCTCCCCATCTCAACCCCTACTCCCTTCCTCCTTCCCTATCTCATGTCCCTCCTTCCACATCTCCCACCCCTCCATCCCCGTGAGTGGGTGAGTGAGTGATTAGTGGAGTGGTGGTTTAGTTTAGCTAGTGAAGTGAGTGAGTGATGCGTGAGTGTGGTGAGTGAGTGGTGAGTGGTTAGTAAGTGAGGGAGTGAATTTAGAAGTGTGTGCGTGAGTGAGTGCGTGGTGGGAGTGAGTGGATTGAGTGCGGAGTGAGTGAGTGAGTGGTGAGTGCGTTGTGCGTGCGTCGATTGCGTGCGTGAGTGGTGAGTGAGTGAGTGAGTGAGTGAGTGTGTCTGTTAGTGAGTTGAGTGAGTGAGAGAGTGAGGTGTAGTGTGTGAGTGAGTGACTCCCCATCTCATATCCGGCTCCGCTCCGCATCTCCAACCCCTACTCCCTGCTCCTTCACCATACTCAATATCCCTCCCTCCCCAATCTACCACCACACATCCCAATCACCCCACCATATATTCCATATCCTCCCTCAACCCATCTCCAACACCTACTCCCTGCCTCCTTCCCCATCTCATATCCCCTCCTCCCCATCTCCCACCCCTCCATCCCCACCTCATATCCCTCCCTCCCCATCTCCAACCCCTACTCCCTGCCTCCTTCCCCATCTCAGATCCCCCTCCCCATCCTCTCCCCCCTCTATCCCCATCCATATCACTCCCTCCCTCTCCAACCACCTATCCGCCTCCCTCCCAGTGAGTGATTTAAGTGCGTGAGTGAGTGAGTGAGTGCGTGAGTGAGTGAGGGTGATGATGGTGAGTAATGCGTGCTTGATGATGTGAGTGTGAGTGAGTGAGTGAGTGCATGACGTTTGTGCGTGAGTGGTGAGTGAGTGCAGTGAACGTGACTCGTGGGTGAGTGAGTGGTGAGTGAGTGCGTGCGTGGAGTGATGAGTGAGTAGACGTGATGAGTGGTGCGTGCGTGCGGTGCGTGTGTTCTGAGGGTGCAGTAGTGAGTGACTGCGTGTGTGCGTGACGTATGGAGTGAGTCGATAGTGGGCCCTAGTGAGTTCGCCCAGTGTGTGCTGTGCGTGCGTTCGGGTGTGAGTGCGCGCGTGCGTGCTTGCTTGAGTGATCGCGTGCGTCGCGTGCGTCGTGCGTGCGTCGTGCGTGCGTGCGTGAGTGCGTGCGTGCTTGCGTGCGTGCGCTGCGTGCGTGCGTTGCGTGCGTGAGTGCCGTGCCGCGTGATGCGTGGGTGCGTGCGTGCACAGTGGTGTGTGTGTTAAGTGAGGACGTGAGTGAGTGAGTGCCTGCGTGTTGATTGAGGTGATTGCGTTTAGTGAGTGTGTGTGTGTGTGTTACGCAAGGCAGTGAGTGATGACTTGAGTGAGTTTTGAGTGAGTGGGTGAGTGGTGCGTACGTGCTGCGATGATTACGCAATTGGTGAGTGAGTGCGTGAGTGATAAGTGCAGTGTCGTACAGTAGTGCTTGGAGTGAGTGCGTGCGACTGGATGAGTGAGTGAGTGCGTTCTCCGTGCGTGCGTGAAGTGAGTGAGTGGTGAGTCCGTAGAGTGCAGTCAGGCGGACACGTGATGAATGCGATGCGTGAGTTTAGTGGGTGAGTGAGTCGTCGTGAGTGAGTGCGTGCAGTGTGTGAGTGGTGCGTCGGCTTTGGTGCGTGCGTGCGTACGTGCGTGAGTGCGTGAGTTCGTGCGTGTGTGTGCAGTGCGTGCGTGAGTGCGTTCTTGTGCCCGTGCGTGCCTGCTGCTGCGTGCGTGCGTGTGTGTGTCAGTGAGTGAGTGCTGTGTCGTGCTGCGTGCGTGCGTGAGTTCTCTGAGTGCGTGCTGGATGCGTGCGTGTGTTTGGCGCGTGCGTGGTGAGTGCGTGCGTGTGCGTGCGTAGTGTCGTGCGTGCGTGAGCTGCGTGCGTCGTGCGTAGTGAGGATGCGCGAGTGAGTGAGTGGTGATGAGTGAGTGTGTGTGTGTTCGTGATGCGTGCGTGAGTGAGTGACTGAGTGATTGAGGGAGTGGGTGCCGTAGATGAGTCAGTGAGTGGAGTAGTTAGAAAGTGTGTGCGTGAGTGTGTAGTAGTGCTGTGCAGTGCAGGCTTGAGTGATGAGTGATGACAGTGATGAGTGATTGATGATTCCTGAGTGACATAGTGAGTAGCTGAGTGCGTGAGTGAGTGAGTGAGTGAAGTGCGTGCGTTCTTCGTAAGTTAGTCGTGCTGCGTGGTGTTACTGAGTGAGTGATTATTAGAGGTGAGTGAGATGAGTGCATTGAGTGAGTGCGTGAGTCAGTGACAGTGCTGCGATGATGCGTGAGTGAGCGTGAGTTAGTGCGTGAGTGCAGTGGAGTACTGATGAGTGTGGTGTAGTGCATGAGTGAGTGAGTAGTGGCTAGTGAGTGACTGAGTGAGGCCTTGAGTGCGTAAGTGAGTGAGTGAGTGGCGTGAGTGACGTGAGTGCGTGAATGAGTGAGTTAGTGAGTGAGTTAGTTTCGTGCAGTTTGTGTACGTTAGTGATGAGTCATTTATGTGTGACTTGGTGATTGAGTTAGTTGCGTTAGTGAGTGTTTTTGTAAATGAGTGAGTGAGATAGTGAAGTGAGAAGTGTGTTGTGTTGTCCGTGAGTGCGGAGTAGTGGTGAGTAGTGAGTGAGTGAGTGCGTGAGTGCGTGGGACGTAGTGAGTGGTGAGTGCGTGAGTGTGTGCTCGCACGAGTTATGGTGTGTGTGTTGAGTGAGTGTGTGCGTAGGATGTGTTGTGTTCGCGAGTGCGTGCGTGAGTGGATGAGTGAGCTGTGTAGTGGTGAGTTGGTGAGTGCGTAGTGAGGAGATGATTAGACACAGTGTAGTGAGTGAGTGAGTGATGTGTGATTGTGTGAGGAGTGCGTGCGTTGAAGTGCGTGGTGCACTGCGTTATTTCACTGCGTGCCGTGCTTGAGTGCGTGAGTGAGTGAGTGAGTGAGTAGTGCAGTGAGTTGAGTGCGTCGCTTGTCTGTTAGTGTGTGAGTGAGATAGTGATGAGGTGTGAGTGGTACCCCAGCCATATCCTCCCTCCTCTCCACCCCTACTCCTGCCTCCTTCCCATCTCTAGTCCCTCCCTCCCTCATCTACCCACCCGTCTATCCCCACATATCTTCCTCCTCCCCATCTCCAACCCCTACCCCTGCCTCCGTCCCTATCTCATGTCCCGCTTCCCCATCTCCTACCCCTCCTCCCCCCTCTCCCCTCCCTCCCCATCTCCAACCCCTACTCCCTGCCTCCTTCCCGCTCTCCATAGCCTCGCTCCCCATCTCTCCACCCCTCATCCCCCGTCTCATTCCCGCTCACCGGACCCCTCCATCCCCATCTCATCCCCCTCCATCCCCATCTCATATCCCTCCCTGAGTGAGTTTGTGAGTGGTGGAGAGTGAGTGAGGGAGTGAGTGAGTGATGATTGATTGATATGATTAGTGCGTGAGTGAGTTAGTGAGTGAGTGCATGAGTGAGTGAGGAGTGAGTGAAGTGAGTATGAGTGGTGTGTGTGTTTAGCTGAAGGTGAGTGCTGAGTGCGTGAGTGAGTGGTGTGAGTGCTGCGTGCGTTCGTGATTAGTGGAGGGAGTGAGTTAGAAAGTGGTGCGTGAGTGAGTGACGGTGTGCGTGCGTGAGTGAGGCAGTGTGAGTGCAGTGCATGATGCGTAGTGCGTGAAGTGCGTGCGTGCTCGTGAGTGAGTTTTAGCGTTCGTGCATTGCGTGAGGAGTGGGCGTGCGTGCGTGAGTTTAGGCGTGCTCGGGGGAGGTGGAGAGAGGGGGGGGGGGGGGGCGAGGGGGCGGGGGGGGGGGGTGGGGGGGTGGGGGGGGAAAAGGGGGGGTGAGTGAGTGATTGAGTGAGTGAGTGAGTGAGTGAGTGGCTGTAGTAGTGAGTGAGTGAGAGCGTGAGTGGTGTGTGGATTGAGTGACTCCCCATCTCTATCCCTCCCTCCCACTCCAACCCACTCCTGCCGCCTTCCCCATCTCATATCCCTCCCCCCCATCTCCCCCCCTCCATCCCCACCATATTTCCTCCTCCCCCATCTCACCCCTACTCCGCTCCTTCCTATCTCATTTCCCTCCTTCCCATCTCCCACCCTCCATCCCCAATGAGTGAGTGAGTGCGTGAGTGAGTGAGTTTTTCTAGGGGTGATGTGTTAGCGATGAGTGAGTGGTGAGTATGAGTGAGTGTGTGAGTGAGTGAGTGAGTGAGTGAGTAAGTGAGGGAGTGAGTTAGAAGTGATGTGAGTGAGTGAGTGAGTGTGTGAGTGAGTGAGTGAGTGAGTGAGTGAGTGAGTGAGTGAGTGAGTGCGTGAGTGAGTGAGTGAGTGAGTGAGTGAGTGAGTGAGTGAGTGAGTGAGTGAGTGAGTGAGTGAGTGAGTGTAGTGAGTGAGTGAGTGAGAGAGTGAGTGAGTGTGTGAGTGAGTGATCCCCATCTCATATCCCTCCCTCCCATCTCCAACCCCTACTCCCTGCCTCCTTCCCCATCTCATATCCCTCCCTCCCCATCTACCACCCCTCCATCCCCACCATATATTCCTCCCTCCCCATCTCCAACCCCTACTCCCTGCCTCCTTCCCCATCTCATATCCCTCCTTCCCCATCTCCCACCCCTCCATCCCCACCTCATATCCCTCCCTCCCCATCTCCAACCCCTACTCCCTGCCTCCTTCCCCATCTCATATCCCTCCCTCCCCATCTCTCACCCCTCCATATCCCATCTCATATCCCTCCCTCCCCTCTCCACCCCGACTCC
>JACBWV010000610.1:24268180-24724027 GCA_013435795.1 Chlamydomonas sp. ICE-L | reverse complement strand
AATTCCAACCCCCAACCCACCTACAACTTGCAATAAACACCACCAAACCCACCTACAACTGCATAACCACCCCCCACCCACCTACAACTACAATCACCCCCAACCACCTACAACTGCAATAAACACCCCCAACCCACCTACAACTGCAATAAAAACACACAAAAAAATTAACAACTGCAAGAACACCCACCAAACCCACCTACAACTACAATAACACCCCCAGCCCACCTACAAAACTACAAATAAAAACCCCCAAACACCTACAACTGCAATAAACAACCCCCAACCCAACTACAACTGCATAACACCCCCAACCCACCTACACTACAATTCACACCCAACCACACCTTACAACTACAATAACACCCCCAACCCACCTACAACTGCAATAACACCCCCAACCCACCTAAACTACAATACACCCCCAACCCACCTACAACTGCAATAACACCCCCAACCTACCTACAACTGCAATAACACCCAAAACCCCACCTTACAAATGAAATGAAAAACCCAAACACACATACACACTACAAATGCCACCACCAACCAACATACAACTGCAAATAAAACCCCCAGCCCACCTACAACTGACAATAACACCCCCAACCCACCTACAACTGCAATAACACCCCCAACCCACCTACAACTACAATTCCACCCCCAACCCACCTACAACTGCAATAACACCCCCAACCCACCTACAACTGCAATAACACCCCCAACCCACCTACAACTGCAATAACACCCCCAACCCACCTACAACTGCAATAACACCCCCAACCCACCCTAACACTACCACATAAAACCCCCCAGCCCCACCTAAAACTAAAAGAAAAAAAAAAAAAAAATAGAAAAAGGAACCGAAAACAAAAAAACAGAAAAAGAAAAAGGAAAGAAAAAAATAAACAAAAAGGAAAAGAAAAGGAAAAAAAAATATAAAAAAGAACGAAAACGGAAAGAAAAATAATAAAAATAAAATAGAAAAACAGTGAACCAAGGAAATAAAAAAAAAAAAGGTAAAACAGGAAAGAAAAAAAAAAAAAAAACAAAGAAAAAGGAACAAAATAAAAAAAAAAATAAAAAAGAAATAGAAAAAGAAAAAAAACAAGAAAAACAGAATAACGAAAAGAAAAAAAAAAAAAAAAAAAAAATACAATAATTGAAAGAAAAAACAAAAAAAAAAAGAAAAAAGCGAAAGAGAAAACCACCAAAAACACGACAACTAAAATGAAAAACAACAAAAAAAACGACAAAATGCAATGAACAACCCACAAACCAACGAAAAATGCAATAACACCCCAACCCACCTTACAACTGCAATAACACCCAAAACACACCTACAACTGCAATAACACCACACAACCCACCTACAACTGAAATAACACCCCCAACCACCTACAACTACAATCCACCCCCAAACCCACCTACCAATGCAATAACACCCCCAAACCCAACCTACAACTACATAACACCCAAACAACCACCTACACCTGACCCAATCACACCCCCAACCCACCTACCAACTTGCAATTCACCCCCAAAACCACCTACAACTGCAATCCACCCCCAACCCACCTACAACTGCAATAACACCCCCAACCCCCACCTACAACTTTGCCACTAACACCCCCAACCCACCTACAAATGCAAGAACACCCCCAACCCAACTACAACTGCAATAACTCCCCCAACCCCCCACCTACCAAACATACATTCCACCCCCAACCCACCTACAACTGCAATAACACCCCCAACCCACCTACAACTCCAATAACACCCCCAACCCACCTACAACTACAATAACCCCCCCAACCCACCTACAACTGCAATAACACCCCCAACCCACCTACAACTGCAATAACACCCCCAACCCACCTACAACTGCAATAACACCCCCCAACCCACCTACAACTGCAATAACACCCCCAACCCACCTACAACTGCAATAACACCCCCAACCCACCTACAACTGCAATAACACCCCCAACCCAACTACAACTGCAATAACACCCCCAACCCACCTACAACTGCAATAACACCCCCAACCCACCTACAACTGCAATAACACCCCCAACCCACCTACAACTGCAATAACACCCCCAACCCACCTACAACTGCAATAACACCCCCAACCCACTACAACTGCAATAACCACCACAACCCAACTAAACTACAATGTCCACCCCAAACCCACCTACAACGCAATAACACCCAAACCCACCTACAACTGCAATAACACCCCCAACCCAACTACAACTACAATTCCACCCCCAACCCACCTACAACTGCAATAACACCCCCAACCCACCTACAACTGCAATAACACCCCCAACCCACCTACAACTGCAATAACACCCCCAACCCACCTACAACTGCAATAACACCCCCAACCCACACCTACACCTGAACCAAATAAAACACCACCAACAACTACAACTGCAATAACACCCCCAACCCACCTACAACTGCAATAACACCCCCAACCCACCTACAACTGCAATAACACCCCCAACCCACCTACAACTACAATTCCACCCCCAACCCACCTACAACTGCAATAACACCCCCAACCCACCTACAACTGCAATAAACACCCTCTACCCACCTACAACTGCAATAACACCCAACCCAACTTACAACTGCAATAACACCCCCAACCCACCTACAACTGCAATAAAACACCCCCAAACCCACTACAACTACCAATAACACCCCCAACCACCTACAAACCTGCCAATACCACCCCCAACCCACCTACAACTGCAATAACACCCCCAACACACCTTACAACTGCAAATAACACCCCCAACCACCTACAACTGCAATAACACCCCCAACCCACCTACAACTACAATTCCACCCCCAACCCACCTACAACTACAATTTCCACCCCCAACCCACCTACAACTGCAATAACACCCCCAACCCACCTACAACTGCAATAACACCCCCAACCCACCTACAACTACAATTACACACCCAACCCAACCCCCCCTTCCCCCCTCCTTCTTGCAGGGATGCACGTGGATGACAGGCTGGGCCGTGGTGACCGCCCTGCTGGCAGCCTCCCCGTTTGGCTCAATATGTTCCATCAGGTTGTGCGCCACGCAGCATCGGTTCTTGACCAACGGCCCAACACGACGTCCCCTGTCCCAAATCGGGAAGGTCCGAGGGACAGACGGGATGAGGCAGGCCCTTCGAGGGTGAACGACACGGCGCCAGGTGGGCGCAGATCTGCCAGGCTGGCAGCGACTGCCAGAGGAGGGCCCAGCAGGAGTGGAGCGAGGAGAGAGAGCATGCAGGCAGGGGGGGATAGGACAGGAGGGAGACAGGAGGGCAGTAGAACAGCAGCAGCAGCAGTGAAAAGCAGACAGGCCCAGCGAAGTCAGGAGGTTTATCATCTCCCAGATTCCATCGATGAGAGGGTTCCCAATGAGGAGGGCGGCGATGGGGAAGAAGCAGATGGGCTTGCCAGGACAGCCAATCCATGTCACCTCATGTAGCCAATCAGGCTTGTTCATGTGTGTATGTCTGTTTGTCTGAGGGGGAGGGAGAGAGAGAGAGAGAGAGAGAGAGGAGAGAGAGAGAGAGAGAGACCCTCACCAAAAGTGCCGTCCAATAGGGCCGAGAACGCTACTCGGAAAATGGTCGAGTCTGGCACCAGAAGGTAGAGTGCCAGGACAGCTCGTCCATGCCACCTCATGTAGCCAAGCAGGCTTGTTCAAGCCCTTCTGGAAATGTGCTTGGCTGATGGAAATGTTATCGGCTGGTGAGCCGGTACCCTACGTCTGCAGACAACACTACGAGGCTTTATTGATACGAGCACCTTGGGCGCAGACCTGCTTTGTTCATTTTGCTTGTTGTATTGCATTTGCTTGCTTGCTACCTGCCACCTTAATGTGCACAGACCTTAAGACAGCCCGTCCCTGTCAACTAATGTAGCAAAGCAGGCTAGTATAAGCTCGTCTGGAAATGTGCTTTTTGACTTTTTTGTATTGAACGGATGTTCACCAACGGATGTGCAAATCCTGGGGTGACAAGTTTTATGAAGCATCGCCTACGACGCTTACAAATGACGGAGAAGCGTTCGCGACGGAGCAACAGGTGGCAACGGAAGCGAGTTACGAGACCGTTGGCTGACGTGTCAGGCTTCATTGCGGTCAGACGGATGGATGGATGGATGGTTGGTAGGTCGGTCGGTTGAACAAATGGGTAAACATGGGGGCTCACTCCCCCTTGAAGAGGGGGTTCCACCAAAAAATATTTCAATAAATACACAAACCAGCGCCACCAAGGATTCAGAAAGAAAGGCAGAGAAACATCCGGCACAGATCTGAAGACAGGTTGTTAAACAGGTGTTCAGGGTGTTAAACGCCTGTCCAACAACTTAATGTTTAACCAATGATGTACATGAACAGGAGTTATACACCCTGAACACTTGTTTAAGAACCTGAACAGGGTGCAGGCTGCCGTAGAGCAAGTGTGCAAGCTTGCGTGCACACTTCCGGTTGGGGCTTGCAATTGGGGCAAGCCCGGTCTGAATCGGCAGGTCTTTCTTGTGGGTGTGTTGGGTATAACTAGCAGCACAAAATCACGCACACTCCAGGGGGGTGAAATGGTTGTCTTGGGTAGAACTAGCAGCGCTTTATCTGGATGAAGTTTGGTTTATTTTTTGTATCTGAAAGGATATTTGGAAGCAGGGTAGTTAAAAACACATTTGTCAGTGTGTCAGTCAAAAATCACGCACACTCCAGAGAGGCGAGTGCCTGAAATGTGATGCAAGCTGTGACTGGGGTGTACGTGATTGCACACACTTTCTAGGGGGTGTCACGCAAATTCTCAGAGGGTCTTGAACAACCCTAGTCGGAAGACTGTCCCAGGGTGTGGTGCTGGCTTGAACTTGAAATTGGTTACATGGCTCTAGCCAGCAATTTAGGAGCTCACCATCTTCGGCAGCTTACCGATAAATTACCAGCAAAAGGTTGTCTCGTGTCAACGCTGGCCTGTCCATGACAATGTTATGATAATAGTTATCACTTTTTGTGAAACGCTCTTAGTAGGAAATTGCTTGGTTAAGATATTTTATTATTTATGGTTGTTAGCAAGGACGACAGTTCCCCACAATCTTCCACCGTTCTGTAACTTTAAAGAGAGAAAAAGATGTGTTACAGTGTTGACTGTTGAGTGTGTTGACTGAGTGGCCACTGTTTCAGTAGTTGACTATCCCAAACATATTTTAGTTTTCTGGGCCCACTTGTAGCCTTGGTAGCCTCAGGCTCCCAGACTCCTCCTAGTTTTTTCTAAGGAAATGAATCATTGTCCACTATCCAGTTGCACCATGGCTACTTACTCGATAGATTTCTTGAATATTACTTCACTAGAAATCTACCTCTTTCTTACCAGCACTGAATGCACAGTGAAAAGCTGGAAACTGTATAATCGCCCACTGAGGTTCAAAACGTGTGTTGGCGGCGGAAAACCTGGCAGTCTGCTTTCTCGTAATCTGCTCCGGCGACAGCTAAACTCAAGGTGCGCATTCTTCCAGCCGTTCGCGATTTGTCAACATCAATAAAAAGCCTTGCCTTCGTCCATTTCAGCGTGTGAGTCGAACATTAAGCGCGAGCTTTTCCGGCAGCTTCGTGCGTGAGTTGGACTGCTCGAGTACCCAAGTTGGCGCATTTAGAGATCTGCGCCAGCAACCCAGAGTCCACCTAACATTGCTATTGAATCACTGGACTCCCGCTGACTCAAATGTCCTGAACAATTGCACTCATTCTGGGAGCAGCCACTCTCAGGCATTTTCCGATCTACGTGGACAAAGGCCGAATGATAGATAGTAGAAAGAAATTAAAGCCGGTAGGCGTGAGTTTTCACCCGCGTAAAATTATTTCTGGCATCCTTCAAGCAAATCGCGTTTATTTATTTTTGCATGGAGCTTGGTACCGTAAGATGAGAGCCATCCGGCCGATCCTAGGGCTGAAAGGAATGCTACCAAGCCAACGTGCCGAATTCGCCTCGGGCTTGCCCCCCCACGTATGTAGTGCAGGGTACGCGTACCGGTACGTGCAGTGGCAAGCCCTGTCGATTTGGTATTTACCTTTCGACGGCTACATATAAGCTACACTACTTTAGCTCTACACGCTAAAACAAAAATCTCAGAAATGGCCAAGTTATACGTCGGTAACCTGTCTTGGGACACCCAGAAGGATGATCTGTACAAGCTCTTTGGACCTTTCGGAGAGGTTGAGGATGCTTTCATCCCCAACGATCGCGAAACTGGTAAGTGGCCAGATCCGCTCTTACCTACCCCCCTCAATGTCCGCTCTTTCTGACACAGCTCACACGATTCCCGCTCGTTCTGATGCGGCTCGCTCAATGCCCGCTCTTTCTGTTAGAGCTCCCTCAATGCCCGTTTGTTCTGACATAACCCCCTTAATGTCCGCTCTATCTGTTAAAGCTTTCTTACTGCTCGCTCGCTCTGATATGGCCCGCAGAATGCCCGCTCGTTCTTAAATAAATGCATAAAGCCTGTTCTTCCTAACACAGCCCCCTTTATGTCTTAGCTCGATCATCGCTCGCTCGTTCTGACATGGCTCACTTCATGCTAGCCTAATCTGGTATCATTCTCCTAATGCCCGTTCGTTCTGACATAGTCCCCTCAATGCCCGCTCTTTCTGTCGTAGCTCTCTAAATGCCCAATATCCTGACACGGCCTGCACAATGCTCGCTCGTTCTTACATGGCTCGCTCAATGCCCGCTCGTTCTGATAAAATTCTCTCAATGGCCTTTCGTTTTGACATAGGCTCCTCAATGCCCGCTCTTTCTGTCATATCTCTCCAAATGCCCGATCATTCTGACACGATATGCTCCATGTTATTACATTGCTCTCTCAATCGTCTGACATCGCTGTTTTTCTCTATCGCAGGCCGACCCAGGGGCTTCGGTTTCGTTACCTTTACTTCTGCCGACGCTGCCAGCCAGGCAGTCAGCCAGCTGAACGAGTCTGAGTTCATGGGCAGGACCATCCGTGTTAACGAGGCTCAAGCCCCCGGAAGCGGAGGAGGTGGAGGAGGATACGGTGGTGGCCGTGGTGGAGGAGGAGGCGGCTATCAGTCTGGTGGACGCGGTGGAGGAGGCTACGGAGGACAGGGTGGAGGAGGAGGTTATGGAGGACAGGGTGGAGGAGGCTACCAGTCAGGTGGACGTGGTGGTGGAGGAGGAGGATATGGACAGCAAGGAGGAGGAGGAGGATATGGTGGTGGAGGAGGATATTAAGCGCGAGATTTGCGAGTGCAGATCTCAGAGAGAGTCGTTCGTGGTACTGCCCTGAGATCCTGGGCCGATGGTTGAGTTCTCTACCTAGAGCATCGAATATTATTTGCGCTTGACGGTTTCCCCCTCGAATCCCCCATACATAGATTGTTCCTGTTTCCTGTCTGATGCCCTATCCGAAGTGTACATACTTCTCACCTGACTTGGATCTATCCCCCTTGGTTTCTAGTTGGCTGTTATTTCAGTCAGGGAGCTCGTGTCTGAGCTGTTGAGTTTGTTATGTCTGCAGGCCTGGTATTTTGTTGATGAGGTATGAATTGTGAAAATGGTGGTCCCTGAATCTTCGAACGATTTTGTTTTATGGTTGTGCTGAAAGCATCTGAAAGATCTGTAACTGTACGTTCTCCCCAACATATCATTATGAAAGTGGCTATCTTGCTTGCGCTCCCAATTTCATCTTCCAAGTCTACTGCCTTTGTGCTATCATATATGGCAAGTGTAGCCGTGTGTCTCGTAACTGCTGGCTATTGTGTTCACATCCACTGTAGTATCAGTGCTGCACACATACTGCATCCTAGCTAATCACATGCGAGCCATGTGCACATGTGTAGGTAACACTTTTATGATTGACCTCTTAGAAGGCCCTTTGCCATCTTGGACAGCGACAAGCAATTCGAACCAGAGCGTAGTTATCAAAATATATTCGATTCAATCTCTTCATACACATTAATGAATGCAGGCTCCTCGAACGTAGTTGTGGAAAGTAGTCAATTCGTTCGACATTGGGGAATCTAGTTATGGTACACGTATTCAAAAGGATTTCATGGCTACTTAAGTAAATGAAACGATGTTCGTCATGACCTACATCACATGTCACACTAGATCTTTCAAAGGGACTGGAAAGGACCTTCCATCTCAGTACCCGCTTTAACATTACGTCAAATTGAGTCCAACTATGTTGCTGATCCCTTGGTGAGGGCAGTCTTATAAAAGGCAGTTCTGCATGTACGGTTAACCTTCTACCTCTCTAAGTGGGCACGCTGTTTGTAACAATGTTCCTCTCGTCACAACTAAAAACATTCTCGGCTCTAAGATTAGTTGATCCTCTTACATAGGTACCCTGTCATAAAGGAAAATATGATTTCAGCTTACTTAAGGACTAACTTAAGTCATCTAGTTCAGGTTTCAACTCTTCAATCCCTTTATTGGTGTTGTCGGCAAGGGATGCCGTAAATCTTGTGAATCGTCCATGGAGTAGAAAAGCTTTAGAACATCAGACAACTTCTTGATCCAGCAGTCTTGACTGTTTCTCGTCATGCAGAGGTCAGCGAAAACGCCAATCCTTATTATTCCGCCCTCACAGTACTTAACAAATGAGTTCCAAAATTTGCCCACTGATTTGAGCCAGTATTAGTTCATTCTCCCGCATCTTGCAAAGCCAAAGAGCAGCAAGGCTCACTTCAGGTATCAATTTTTTAGTTGTGACAGTTTTGTGAATGGTATTTCATCCCAGGAGGATCCCAGGTCTCACTACGCAAACCAGCGGCACCGAGGATTCAGTTTGGATGGCGTAGCCACTCCTATCATGAAGCCATACGGCGAGGTGACTTGGTTTGGAACTCCTGAGACTTCGTCACCAGACCAAATAAAACTCCCTTCACCAAATATATATTTGAATGCCAAGGATCGATCCATGAACACACTTTGACTGGAGGGGGATCCCTCAGTACGCTCTTACCTCAAGTTATTGTAGATGCATTCAAGTGGACATGCACCAGTGCTTCATTCATATACTGCACTAGAGGTACCCCATACGCGCCTTAAGTATTGGCAAATGTCCTTTCCCCCCTAAAAGTGGGTCTCGGAAAAGCGTGGCAAGACTAACTTGGCAAATGGGTCTATGGCTTAAACCGTCTCAAGCTGAGATTTGAAATCCAGTTGGCAAATGGTCCAATTTAACAACCAAATGTAACAATGAGAAACGGAGGAACGAGGGACTCACTGGTTTCTATATCCCAAATGCCAGCGATGAGACCAGGCTCGAACGAGGAGCAAGGACACCAAATGCTGATCGTTGATAAGACTTGGTTCCAACAGTTGGGGGACGAGTTTTATGGTTCTAACGGAGAACCATTGAACGAGACACATGATAACTGCCGATGTGTCGATCTCGATACATCAAACGGTCGATGTATGGAGGAACGTGGATCGGTCAATGCAACGAGGCGACCGATCATGACTGCAGCTACAGTCAAGCGATTTGACTTATCATGACTACAACGACAGTCATTTGACAAGAACGAACCACTCGATGAGGCGTCCCTCGGTCGTGGTGAGATTGAACGTAATTAACTATTACATTCTCCCCCATCTAGCTTGCGTCACCGAAACAAGCGAATTCGACAATATATGTCAAGAAGTAGGCGCGAACTACTAACGAAACCGGTCTCCTTGTTTTACAAGGGGAAGACTGTCCCAATATTCTTCAACGAGGTGGGGTACGTGCTTGGCAAGAGTGGAAGCCTCTTCCCAAGTGTGGGTATCTCCGGGGCCTTGCCACTTGACGAAGTAAGAATTTTTCTTACGTTTGTCACGACGGTGGTCAATAAGGCGGTCAACTGAGAACAAGTCTTGGTCAACAATCCATGGACCAGATGGAGGGGGTTGAACGGATCCGTCGGAGCGATATAAGTATATAACGATACGAGTGAGACATGAAAAACGTCATGAATCTTCCAACTTTCCGGTAACTGAAGGCGAACGGCAATGGTTTCTTCATTGACACCTTTGGAAAAAACCTGTGTGACCGGGAAAGGTCCTACAAACTTGGGTGACAATTTTCTGACAAAACGAGGTGTGAATTTGAGGTTCTTAAAGCAGAACCTTGTTTCCAACGATTAAGTGAACAGGTTTGCGACGGGTGTCTGCATAGGATTTCTGGCGATCTTGGGCTTGGACAATAAATTGTTTAGCCAAAACGAGAGCCGACGTAATGTTATCCGTGAATAAACAAGCAGCGGGGACACGGCTTTCATCTATTAGTGACGTGGGCAAACTTGGGTGACGCCCGTGATTCAGATAAAAGGGTGTGGTCTGAATTGAACTGTGCCATGCATTGTTGATTGCAAACTGGGCCATGGGCAATAACTCGTACGAATTGGTTTGTTTGGCGTTCACTAAGTGACGGAGTGTTTCTTCTAACACACGATTCATACGCTCTGTTTGGCCGTCAGTTTGTGGATGGAATGCGGTGGACATGCGCAATTTGGTTCCCCAAAAAATGCTGGTGAATTTGGAATCACGGTCAGAAACAATCGACGTGAGTAAACCAAATCGACTTATGACGTGGTCAACGACAAGACGGGCAGTTGTTTGGGCTGTTATTGCTACATTTCCTTGTTACATGATCACCAAGTAGTCTGCCCAAGATTGCTATAAACCATGTAACAATTCAAATCAGGAGCATTGAACTTGCAAGGGCTTAGTAGCCAGGCCGGTTCATTGCTCCAACCATCCAAATTGCCGGTGGGAGCCATGTAACCAAGTTCAAGATCAAATACATGTTTACAAAGAAGTCTGCTCAAGCTTGCTGAAAATGAAATACTGTAGCAATTCAAATCAGGAACATTTAACTTCCTAGGGACTAGTAGACAGAGTAGTAGAGTACCATTGTAACCGTTACTTGGCAAAGGCCAACCACCTGGAGTGGTCTCAAGATGGATCCCTAATCCGGTTTGGCAAAGGGTCGTTTGCCTAACCGTTTGCCAATACTTAAGGCACGTACGGTAGTAGCTGTGCATTTTTGCTTTCTAATTGGCACAAATCATGTGTCATTGCCGATTTGCCGTTCTTGATTTCGATGCAGTGTACGAGCCATACATATGCATAGTTGCATACTTATTAACAATAATACTGGATGGGGTGTTCGAGTGATTTCAAGGGGGGCCTTCATGCATGTCCCTCCCCACGATAAATGGCAACATTTATCACAGGCCCCAGAGAAGGCAAGCACTGTTTCATTTTTGGGCTACACATGGCAACTTCTAGATAGTCCCTTCCTCGTTTATCACGGTTGGGCAAGTCCCTTTATATTATAAGGCATACTCCTGGACTGTTACAACATACATACACTTGTGACTCATCCTCGTTGAACCAAGGGGATGTCTATATTGAATACCCTACTTGACTGAATGAAAGCCCAGGAGATCCAGATCCCCAATCTGACTTCCGCATGCATGTATGTTGTTACAGTCCAGGGGTAGCCAAGTAGGCTTAAGGGACTTGCCCACTCAACACCACTCTGAACCCAGCCCCACCCAACGATGCTTTCTGTCTACTCTGCTAATTGACCCTCATTGCGCCTACTCTTTTGTAGGATAGGCAACGCCATTCGATCCTTGGTGTCGCTGGTTTGTGTCGGGAGACCCACCTCCCGGGGTGAAAATCCTTTCACAACTTCAAAACAATTGTCAGGATAACTGGGTAGAGGGTAAGCCCACTGTGGGCTTGGGCATGTACGGTCGAGCACTAGGGCAAGCCGTACTACCAAGGGCTGCGACATACTGTTATTTAGTTTCTTTACTTTGTGCAGGAGTGAAAAAAGCTGCTGACGGGTTGCCTCAAAAACCTGAGGAGGGCTGACCCACCCATTCACCCACCTATCCATACCCATTCATACCCATCCACATAACCCACCCATACAACCACCCCGGTCTGAAGTGGTGCTTATGAACAGTCCTTGTCTACACGAACTGAATGGCTGTCTCAGAATTTCATTTGGAGGTCTGAGTAAAAAGATAGCAAACAACCTGAGGAGGGCTGACCCACCCCCTTTCCCCACGAAATGAGGTGCTCAGAAAAATCTACAAAATGCTCGAAATATCGCAAATACTCAATCGGCTAGGCTCAACTTTTGGCATAAAATGATACCTCCTGCTTCGTGGTATCATATGTTGAGTGTGACTTCTCCTTCGAAACGCGCTGCTTAATATGCAGCTCGCCCCCGTATGGCCGGGATTAAGCGTGCCACTGACTTCACCCTGAAGATTTTCCAGTGAAAGATAGACCTCATGCTATGCTTTGGCTCTTCCAGTCCTTGGCACTTACAGCAGGGATGTATGCGCCCCAAATCTGGAGCCCAAGCCACATAAAATAACTTATAGGTACTGGTAGAGACCAAGTTACATCCACTCGCTGATGTTCATATGAGACCTGCTAGTTTGTGAAGCGAGTCCTAGATGTGCATTCCATTCAGCCACTCGCCCATCCACTCACCCCTCCGATTACCCCCATGTTAACTATCTGCATGCAGCAGGGGTGTTCCCCTTCTGTACCACCATCAGCCCCAGCAAGCCCCCCACATGAAATGTTGAACTGCTCCCCCTGCATGCGTCCGTTCACCGATCCATCCAGTCACCCACCCACCCATGTATCTACCTACAATCCCACCCATTTATCCACCTAACTACCTATCCACCAATCTGATGAGACCTAGCGATACCCCATTACATCGTGGTAGGTTGACTTTAGCCACCCCACATATGCGCCACTTCACCACTTGTCTTACCTGGTGGCTGATATACCGAGCGCTGACATGCGTAGATTAATACCCAACAAACCTCACTGAATAGGCTTCAAACAAATAATGCAAACATAGCTGACTGCTAGTCCACCAGGAGTGGATCAACATTGACTTACTCCGTTTGCACCAGTCCACAGCCATAATTCTAACTCTTCACGGCTGGAGATGGGAGCACAGCTAAAAATTCGCTAGTGGGATTTTGAACATACGCAGCTCCAATTTGAGCTCCTGGCATCTTCGACATCCCTAGGTTTCGGATCTGAGAACGTTGAGCGAAGAAAGTTGCATAGAAAAGTCACAATTCGACCAACGAAAGCAAGTAAGGAAACTAACGCACCGATGTGTCTACTTAGATTGAAATAATCAAGGCGCGCAACACTTTGGCAAGGGGTAGGACGGTTTTAGGGAATCACGACGAACGAGCGGAGTGCCCCCCCTCACCTGGGGGGCGGAGGCCAAGAGCTACAAATTTGAAGTTCGTCTGTGAAAACCGAGTGTTGGACTGGTGGCTAAACGCTTTGACTCACTCCCTATATAAGTTCCACAATGCGTTGCTCTTACCTGCTCGATCGCCTTTGCGTTTAAGCAATGAGCTAGGCACGGTGATCTGGACACACAGCACCCACTCTTCTGCCCCAGTCGCTATGCTTCCTAGGTATAATGCACGAGGAGGGGCGAATGCAGGCTGGAAACGGTCTGCATGCCTGAAAGCCTTGCAAATCTTGATCGCCACGGCCATCATCTCCATGGTTCTTCTGTATATGTATATCTTCTTTGGCCTAGATATCAAGGAAGCCCCAGAAAATTATCGGGTCGCCCAGCAGTTTGATCGCGCCCCAGGCTTGAACCTCGAGTACAACCCGTCGCTGAGCAGTAAATCTTCCATACCCGATAGAGACAGCCCTATGCGCCACCACCCTTTCACTGATAGCAAGTACCGCATCTACAATCTCCCTGAGAAAGACCCCAGTGAGAGGTGCAGGAATACAGGCATCTGTGATGGTGATCACTCATGTGGCCCAGATGGCCTGGGATGTGTGACAGATGGTTCAAAGCGGCAGAAGCACGTCCAAGAGGCTGCCCGCTGGACGTGGATGGGATACAGGTGCTGCAACATCCTCGTGCATCTATTTACTCAGCATCTATTGCCTCTCTGCATCTATTTACTCTCTTCACATTTTTCACTGGCATGAACAGACTTGCAGACCTCCACCTATTCCCAGATGAGCATGCCTAAACACACGAGCATGGGCAAACACGCGCACACACACACCTTCACCTTCACATGAACATGCACACAAACACACGCATACATGCGATCACACATAGACAGCCACACATGCTCACAAATAGACATACATTAACACCCACACCCTCAGTATACGCATGATGTCCGCCATCTGTTAACTTTGAGGTCCTTGTTCTTAGCATACACAGCCAATTTGTCCAGCATCTTCTGGATATCCCTAGCACTATTGGCTAAAAGAGTAAGTACATGATCCCTAACACTATTAGCTATTGGTTAAACAAGTAATTACACGATCCCTAGCACTGTTGGCTAAAAGAGCACACACCCCCACCACACCCACCCCCATCCGTCCACTCAAACCGAGATTCTCCCCTCATCACCCCCCACACCGTTCCCACCAGGAAATATGCTTGGGGGCACGACGAGCTGAACTCAGCACGGCGCACCTACATGCAGGATTGGTTTGGCGTGGGTCTCACCATCATCGACTGCCTTGACACTCTTCTCATATTAAAGCTTGATGACGAGTTCTTGGAAGCAAGGCAATGGGTCGCCAATCACTTAGACATGGCTAGGAAAGGAGTCTCTGTGAGTCTCTGACAACGGTGGTGATTGGGATATTGATGATGATGTTGGTGGTGGTGGGGATATTGATGATGGTGATGGTGCTTCTTCTACTTCTGCTATTGCTGAGTATGCTAATGATATGTCCAATGGCTAGGAAAGGAGTTTCTGTGAGTATCTGCGGCCTGAGCACATGTTGCTGCAGCTGCTGATGATTTGTTTTTTTTCAAGGGGGGAACCAGGAAAAGGCGCATCTGATAAAACCCAGCCCTTTGTGACCAGGGTAAATGACAGAGGAAGACAACAACAGCTTAGGGATGGAGAATGCAAGGACGAAAAAAGGGAGAAAGGAGGACGAGATGATGTTTCATGATGTTTACAGGATCCTGGTGGCTCACCAAACTCCCAATGTACCCACATCTTGACTGAGTCTTGGGGGACGTGCAATCCTGAAAAAACTCCTTCGTATAATGGTGATGACAGTGGTGGTGATGGGGATGTTGATGATGATGGAGGTGCTTCTTCTGCTTCTGCCATTGCTGATTATGCTGATGATATGTTCAATTTGTTTCTGTCTGCATTAGGCAGACTGGTGATCAGAAACTTGCTCATTTTGACGCCAGGGTTTCCCTGGTGCCATCACTTCCCCTCCCCCACCTTATCACGCCCCAACAACCTCTGACAACCCCCGATGCTCCCCCCCCACTGCCCCAACCCCCACAACCGCACACCTCCCACCATCGTACCTCCCTCCCCTTAGCCCCTGACCCTTGCCTCTGTGCACCTCTTGCAGACGTTTGAGACAACAATTCGCATCCTGGGTGGGCTTTCCTCTGCGTATTACCACAGTGGAGGAGATGAGCTTTTCTTACGAAAGGCTGTTGAATTTGCCGATCTGTAAGTGCTGTGCAGCATGTTTTTATACATATAATATTAAACTATGAGATATATAATATAATATATATACAAGTAAATAAACATCATATCTGCTAATCTGTAAGTGCTGTGCAGCATGCCAGTAGTTAGGGGTCATATAATATATTTATTATATTAAACTATGAGATAAATAATATCATATTTATATGCATGTAATTAAACATTACACCCGCCGATCTGGAAGTGCTGTGCAGCATGTATTTACATATATTATATTAAACTATGAGATATATAATATAATATATATTCACAGCTACACATGTAAATATTCATTATACCCGCCAATCTGTAAGTGCTGTGCATCATGTGTTTGTATGTTTATTATATTGAATTAGTGGATTTATAATATAATAGATATATACATGTAAATAAACATCATACCCGCCAATCTGTAAGTGCTGTGCATCATGTGTTTATATGTTTATTATATTGAATTAGTGGATTTGTAATATAATATAAATATACATGTAAATAAACATTATACCCGCCAATCTGTAAGTGCTGTGCATCATGCCAGTGCTGCTTCTAGGGATTTGTGGGAATGAGTGGATGAGATGTCTATGTCTTCCTGGTTAGTAATGATAACGCCTGGTGGGGCGTGGTATTAAGGGAACCCGTCGTACGCGGGCAGAGAACGGTCTACCACCTCGACTGGACAAGCTACCATCGCGGTTGACAACGACCTGCAACGCTAGGGGTGACCGTATGGGGAATCAAACCCCCGCCCCTCTTCGTTTTATCGATTTGGTATACCACTAGACCAATCGTATCACTGGAACGGGCTGTCTTCCTGGTTACATGACTAAGAGGTCCAGCCGCACGATACACATAAACACCTTCATTCAGAACTGAAAAACAGTTAAACAGCCAGCTAGAAAACAACCTTTATACATCAAATTCATTAAGCCAGCTAGTTAGGGCCCGCCCTTGCATCATGTAACATATGCTATTGTGAGGATGGATTGACCTCCTCTAATTTATCCAATAAACCCCGAACAAACGTTAAGAAACATCAAGCCAAACACTTCTATCCATACCAACCTTTCGGAGGCATGATCGACGTGTCCGACAAAATCCGTAGCCAGTGCAATTCCGGTAAGAATTTGATTACTCCAGCATAATCCAGCTACTCAAGCATCATTATTGTTTTGCCGAGGTTGAAATCCAGCCCCCCCCCCCCCCCCCCCCCCCCCCCCCCCCCCCTCCAGGCTCCAGTTGTTTAGACCCCATCCCGGTACTTTTTTTTTGCGCCCTCCCGACTCATAACTCGTGGAGCCCCCCCTTTTTGGGGGGCAGGAGCCCCCAAGGTCACCCCGTTGTCAGTTTAACTGTGCAACCACACAAAGCCAACTGTCTCAACTAACTGTCTTTAACAAACTGGCTTCAGTCCGCTGCACCCCATTCTGTTGCCACCTGTCGCTCCTATAGCCAACACTCTCCGCCAGTTTTTCGCGTCACTTGCAACGCTGCCTAGGACTAGTCGAGCTAAAGAATGTCAGCTTCAGCTTCAGATTAAGTTGGCTGGGGTTGGGAAATTAATTCAATGTTGATTCATTATGAGGTCTACCTGTGTGATGGTCGGAATGGGTTGCTGTGCTAGGGGTGTGGTGTGGAAGAACGTCAGCTTCAACTTCAGTTAAAGTTGGCTGGGGTTGGAAAGGGGTGTGCTAGGGGTGTGCAGTGGTGGTCTAGGGGTGCGCTGTGCTGTGGTGGTTTAGGGGTGTGGTGTGGTGTGCTAGGGGTGTGGTGTGATGTGCTAGGGATGTGCTGTGCTGTGGTGGTCAAGGGGTGTGGTGTGGTGGTCAAGGGGTGTGCTGTGCTGTGGTGGTCTAGGGCTGTGGTATGGTGTGCTAGGGGTGTGCTGTGCTCTGCTAGAGGTGTGCTGTGCTGTGCTAGGGGCGTGGTGTGTTGTGCTAGGGGTGTGGTGTAGCTGTCTAGGGCTGTGGTGTGGTTGTTTAGGGGTGTGGTGTGTTTTGCTAGGGTTGTGGACAGTTTAAAGGCATATCCAGGTCTCCCAGTATACGCCTCCCACGTATGCCACCC
The DNA here is from genome assembly GCA_013435795.1 of Chlamydomonas sp. ICE-L. Lineage (NCBI taxonomy): Eukaryota > Viridiplantae > Chlorophyta > Chlorophyceae > Chlamydomonadales > Chlamydomonadaceae > Chlamydomonas > Chlamydomonas sp. ICE-L. Next base: position 24,706,379 of record JACBWV010000610.1, on the reverse strand, counting down.
AACTCATGCATGTCTCCCAACTCATGCATGTCTCCCATCACCCCGACAGGATGCTGTCTGTGCTCAACACCACTTTGGGAACCGCACTTAGTCGAGCCAACCTGGGATTAGACAGTTCAAATACATGCTTAGGCCCCTTGTGTTGACTCGGTGCGTCTCCCAGTACATGTCTCCCAACTCATGCATCCCTCACAACCCTGTGACATGATGCTCTCTGTGTTCAACACCACTGGGAACTGCACATAGTCAAGCCAACCTGGGATTAGACAGTTCAAATACATGCTTAGGCCCCTTGTGTTGACTCGGTGCGTCTCCCAGTACATGTCTCCCAACTCATGCATCCCTCACAACCCTGTGACATGATGATCTCTGTGATCAACACCACTGGGAACTGCACATAGTCAAGCCAACCTGGGATTAGACAGTTTAAATACATGCTTAGGCCCTTTGTGTTGACTCGGTGCGTCTCCCAGTACATGCCTCCCAACTCATGCATCCCTCCCAACACTGTGACATGATGCTCTCTGTGCTCAACACCACTGGAAACTGCACATAGTCAAGCCAACCTGGGATTAGACAGCTCAAATACATGCTTAGGCCCCATGTGTTGACTCACTGCGTTTCCCAGTATATGCCTCCCAACTCATGCATCCCTCACAACACCCTGAAAGGATGCTGTCTGTGCACAACACCACTGTGGGAACCGCACATAGTCAAGCCAACCTGGGATTAGACAATTCAAATACATGCTTAGGCCCCATGTGTTGACTCACTGCGTTTCCCAGTATATGCCTCCCAACTCATGCATCCCCCACAACACCCTGACAGGATGCTGTCTGTGCACATCACCACTGTGGGAACCGCACATAGTCAAGCCAACCTGGGATTAGACAATTCAAATACATGCTTAGGCCCCATGTGTTGACTCACTCGGATTTTGTAGTGAGATCCACCTCCTGGGGTGAAATACCTTTTACAACTATACAAAACGCTGCGTCTCCCAGTATATGCCTTCCAACTAATGCATGTCTCCTAACTAGGGAACGACAATATGATATTATATGATTCCGGCAGTCTGACTAGGCTAAAGTTGCCATTTATATACAGAGCATAGGGCTGTAGGTAGGGAACGGCAATATGATATCATATGATTCCGGCAGTCTGACTAGGCTAAAGTTACCAGTTATATACATCGCATAGGGCTGTAGCTAGGGAACGGCTATATGATATCATATGATTCCGGCAGTCTGACTGGGCTAAAGTTACCATTTATATACATCGCATAGGGTTGTAGCTAGGGAACGGCTATATGATATCATATGATTCTGGCAGTCTGACTGGGCTAAAGTTACCATTTATATACATCGCATATGGTTGTAGCTAGGGAACGGCAGTATGATATCAATTTTTAAAAGTTATGAATGGAATTTCACAGCAATTTGATATCATGTCATCAAATGATATCATATGATGCTGGCAGTCTGGCTAGGCTAGCGTTATCATTGATATACAATATCATATGATGCAATTTCATATGAATACATAAATAGTTTGAGGGGGCCAGCCCGTTTGCATTCACTGGGGCTAACCATCAATAAATTTCATATGATATCATACCCGCCTTTGGTCAACATCAAATGATATGCCGGTCCCCACTCCTAACTCATGCATGTCCACACCAACCCAACCCCCTAATACCAACCCACACCAACCCTCTTTCAGGCTGCTGCATCTGCCCATCCGTAACCCTTACCCACCAACACCACCTACCAACACCATCCAGGCTGCTGCATCTGCTCATCCAGTGGACCAACCCAACTTAACCCCTAAGCACCAACACCCCGACAGGATGCTGCCTGTGCTCAACACCACTGCTGGAACTGCACATAATTAGGGAACGGCAAATAATATGATGTTGAACAAAGACGAGGATGATATCATTTGATGTCATACACAAATCAAACGATTTAATATCATATGATATCATATTGCCGACCCCTACACATAATAAGCCGACCTGGGAGTAGATATTTTAAATACATGCTTAGGCCCCTTATGTTGACTGGCTGCGTCTCCCAGTATATGTCTTTCAAATCATGCATGTCTCCCATCACCCCGACAGGATGCTGCCTGTGCTCAACACCACTGTGGGAACTGCGCAAAGCAAAGCCAACCTTGATCGTAAGATAGAGCAACTGCCAGAGTCAGCTCGTGCTGCAGCCCGTGTGGAGATGGAGAATAACCTGAAATACAACAGAAATCCCGGATCCGAGGGATTTCGACGGGCAGGGGCTACCAACCTCGCAGAGGCTGGCACTCTCTCCCTGGAGTTCAGTACAGTCAGCCATCTAACTGGGAACCCTATCTACCGAGATCTGTCAATGACCTTTTGGTACAACTTGTACAACCTCGCGGAGACGGATGGGTTGTACTGCACGATGTTTGATGCAGATGCCTTCACCTGCCTGGGTAATAAGTACTCCTTCGGCTCCTCTGCTGACTCCATGTACGAGTACATGCTCAAGCAGTGGGTTTTGACGGATAGGAAAGATGAGGTGAGAGCACTACCACTTATGCATGCTACTGTGTTCCGCCTAATGCTGCTGCACGCGCTGGTGCTGCTGCTGCTGTTGCAAGCAGTGGGTGTTAACGGATAGGATGGATGGGGTGAGAGATCAAGCTGTGAGTGTTGCAAGTAGTGGGTGTTAATGGGTAGTAAAGATGAGGTGGGAGGTTAAGTAGTGGGTGCTAACGGATGGGAAAGATGAGGCTAGATATCAAGCTGTCGGTGTTAATGGGTAGTGAAGATGAGGTGAGAGCTCTACCACTTATGCACTCAACTGTGTCCCATCTACTGCTGCTGCGAGCGCTGGTGCTGCTGGTGCTGCTGATGTTGCAAGCAGTGGGTGTTAACGGGTAGTAAAGATGTGGCTAGATATCAAGCTGTCGGTGTTGACGGGTAGTAAAGATGAGGTGAGAGCTCTACAACTTATGCACTCTACTGTGTCCCATCTACTGCTGCTGCACGCGCTGGTGCTGCTGCTGCTGCTGTTGCAAGCAGTGGGTGTTAATTGGTAGTAAAGATGAGGCTAGATATCAAGCTGTCGGTGTTGACGGGTAGTAAAGATAAGGTGAGATCTCTACCACTCATGCACTCTACTGTGTTCCGTGTATAGCTGCTGCAAGCGCTGTTGGTGCTGCCTCTGTTGCAAGATTTGGTCGAAATGTTCGCTTCCTGAGGCCCCCGAACACCCCCCGGGGCGACCCTACTAAAACTACCTGGACTCTGTCCCTGGAGGAGGCCTAAACCAATGAAGCTAGCAAGTAACCCACTTTCTGAACTGAAAACAAATTCTACCGTGGACCATCCCATACAAGACTACCCTCCTATGTGGATCGTACTGACTGCATTGCACTAGTTGAATATTGTACTAATTGTATTGTACTGATACTGTATTGTCCTGCAGGTTTGTGTGGACCATTACAAGTACGCAGTGGGAGGGATGCGTAAGCACTTGTTGACTCAGATTCATGCTGTGGACCATCCCATACAAGATCACCCTCCACTGTGGATCGTTATGGACGCAACTGCAAATGTGGCCAAGTCGCAATTGCAACCCGAGGAGCATTTTGTTTTATACAAGACCCCAGTCCTAGAGCACCTTACATGCTTTGTTCCCGGCATGCTGACATTAGGTACGATTGAGCCAGGCTGTTGGCGCTGAGTTTTTTCCGTGCAACGTGTTGCAAATTGAGCGACTCGTTTCGACGCGCTGCCCCCATTTCTGAACAGTTTAGACGGTTGGCATTGATTCATGCCATGCAGCGACGGAATGGCGACGTTGGTGCAAAGAATAAATGGCTGCATGAACGGCTACATGAATAAATGGCTGCATGGATGCATGAGTGGCTACATGAATTAATGCCAAAAAAGCATAGATGAATGGCTGCATGGATGCATGCATGCATGGTTACATGAATCAATGCAAGCATGAATGAATGGCTGCATGGATGCTTGCATGAATGAATGAAATAATGGCTGCATAAATGAATGAATGAATGGATGCATGGATGTTTGCATGCATGGCTACATGAATCAATGCAAGCATGAATTAATTATTGAATGAATGCCTGCATGAGTGAATGAATAAATGGCTGTATGGATGGATGCATGCATGGCTACATGGATCAATGCAAAAAGAAACATGAATGAATGGCTGCATGTATGGATGCATGCATGGCTACATTAATCAATGCATGAATTAATGGCTGCATGAATGAATGGATGCATGGATGGATGGATGCGTGCATGGCTACATGAATCAATGCATGAATTATTGGCTGCATGAATGAATGGATGCATGGATGGATGGGTGCATGGCTACATGAATCAATGCATGAATCAATGGCTGCATGGATGGATGCATGAATGCATGGATGGATGGCTGCATGAATGAATGGATGTATGGATGGATGCATGCATGGCTACATGAATCAATGCAAGAAAGCATGAATGGATGCATGGATGGATGCATGCATGAATGAATGGCTGCATGGATGGATAGCTGCATGAATGGATGCATGGATAGATAGATGGATGGATGCATGGCTGCATGAATCAATGCAAGGAAGTATGAATGAACGGCTGCATGAATGGCTGCATGGATGGATGGCTGCATGAATGGATGGCTGCATGAATATATGGATGGATGCATGCATGGCTACATGGGTCAATGCAAGAAAGCATGAATGAATTGATGCATGGATGGATGGATGCATGGCTACATGAATCAATGCAAGAAAGCTTGAATGAATGGCTGCATGGATGGATGCATGCATAGCTAAATGAATCAATGCATGAATGAGTGGCTGCATGGATGGATGCGTGCATGGCTACATGAATCAATGCATGAATGAGTGGCTGCATGGATGGATGCATGCATGGCTAAATGAATCAATGCATGAATGCGTGGCTGCATGAATGGATGCATGCGAGGCTACATGAATCAGTGCATGAATAGATTGCTGCATGGATGGATGCATGCATGTGTACATGAATCAATGCATGAATGAGTGGCTGCATGGATGGCTACATGAATCAATGCAAGCATGAATGAATGGCTGCATGAATGGCTGTATGGATGGATGACTGCATGAATGGCTACATGAATGAGTGGCAGCATGCATGGATGGATGGCTACATGAATGACTGCATGGATGGCTGCATGAATCAATGCAAGCAAGCGTGACTGACTGACTGACTGCATGAATTAATGCGGCATTTATGGATGGTCGCATGAATAGCTTCATGAATCCATGCAAGCATGAATGACTGCATGCACGAATGCATATATGAGGGTCCTGACCCCTACCACGTTGTTTGTGTATGGGTGCGCGTGTGTGCATGTTCCTGTGTGACCATGAAGATCCTGATTACCACCATTATATGTGTGTCAGCGCAGGTCATTTGAATGGGATCAACACAGCTAGCGACCCGGAGAACGATGACGACGACCTGATGGTTGCAGTTAGACTCATGCGCGCCTGCTATGACCTCTACTACCGCTCCCCCTCCGGTGTAGCTTACGATTCAGCCATGTTTAATGCGATGTATCCTAGTCCGCCCCCCGTCCCCCCTTTCCCCCCAAGGCCTCCGACCGTACCCCCTCAACCCCCACGCATTCCTCTCTACCCGACTAGGCCGCCATGGCCACCCACGATTCCCCAGCCGGTCCTGGGCCAACAAGCAATGAGAGGACTCCTGTCTCATCAGGAGACCACTGGCACTGACCAACTGGCACAGGCCAACCAGCACCAGACTGGCACAGACCAACAGACCACAGACCATCTGACTGCAGACCAACAGGCCACAGACCATCTGACCACTGACCAACCGGCACAGAACACCTGGCACGAGACACCAGAACCCTCCTCTTACCATCTGTCTGACCCTCTTGAGACCGCTGCACAGACCAACGGGCACGAGGCACCAGAATCCTCCTCTTTCCGCCTATCCTCCTCTCACTCCTCCAGGCTCGAAGTCTCCTCCTATGTTACCACATACGGCGAGACGCCCGACCAATTGGAACGGGAGAAGCGGCAACAGGAGTACACAGCATCTCGAGAAGTACCAATGTTCACTGAAGGGGAGAGTGTCAATGGCAGTAGCCAGCTCTTAGATGCCGCTGAGTCCCAGTACCAGCCCCTTCCTCAGTCCCAGTCCCAGTCCTTTCCTCAGCTCCGATCCCATCAAGTGGAGCCCACGCCTTCCTTTTCTCGTAGGCTTCGAGCACTGGCTTCTTGGTTGCATACTGAGGGGAGGCAAATTCTACGATGGTGCGCCAAAGCGCTCCAGGCGCTGCATGAACGGGCTGTCGAGATGCTCCACTGGCTCGCCTGTACTACAATGCAGGTCCTCCGCTCAATCCACGAGTGGATGTCACACATGGGTGCACATGGTCGCGCATCCTTGAAGCCTCACCTGAATCGATTGAGGTTACGGAACAAACAGACCGTGTGGCGTATGCTGCAGCTGCTCCGTCTTTTGCACGCAGACGATGGTATGATAGGCGATGGGGTGCATGATCAAGATCCAGGTGCAGGTATAGATGGGGTACATGATCAAGATCCAGGTGCAGGTACAGATGGGGTACATGATGGAGATACAGGTGCAGGTACAGATGGGGTACATGATGGACATATAGGAGCAGGTGTATCAACACCACGTGTGCGCCACCGCCTACAGGCACAGCAGAGTGTGCACTATACTGTTGCACAAAAGACAGCCATGTACAAGAACTTGAAGACTGCAACTGGCAACGTGCCTCCTTGGCCTCCAGCACCTCCTCCTCTACCTCCTGTTCCTCCCACCCCACCACGCCCCCCCCCAACGCCCCCCCCATTTCCGCATCCCCCGCCACGCCCCCCTTCACCACCTCCCCCGCCTCCAACTGACTGGGACCACCTTCACTTTACCTTTGGAATTCGCTCTTATGAGGATTTCCTTCGCCCTGAGGTGGTGGAGTCTCTGTTCTACCTTTGGCGAGCAACAGGTATGTAGCTGTCATCATTGTGGCCTGAGCTCCTGTGTGCCCAAAACAACTGGTGCTGGGGGTAGTGGGGTGTGTGTGTGGGGTGGGGGGGGGGGGGGGGGGCGTAGCTGTCACCAGCACTTTTGAAATGGATACCCGGGGCCAACCCTTCGATTTATTTTCCTACCAAATATTTTTCTGTTGGCTGTAACTGTCGCTAGTCTCCAGCATTCGTATCGCTGTTGGCCGTAGCTGTTGCTAGTCTCCAGCGCTCCAGTGTCCGTATCGTGCAAGCTCGCGTATTGCGCAAGTTGCTTTTGTCGTTTTGGCGAGCAACAGGTACGCTAATTATTATTAGCTCACTTAGTGCTGATATGCTCAAGCGCACACAGTGCTGATAAACTTGTGGACAACCATTGCTCATAAAGTCAAGCACACTCAGTGCTGATCAAGTCAGACACACTCAGTGCTGATCAAGTCAAGCACACCCAGTGCTGATAAATGCAATCAAACTCAGTGCTGATAAAGTCAAGCACTCACAGTGCTGATAAATGATCAATTCAGGTACACTCAGGTACGGGTACTGCCCCTTATTCACTTGACTGTTACAGATGTCCCATAGATGCACTGGTAGAGTAGTATGGCTCTTCCTGTCAGACAGACAGGTGGGTAGATGTGGGGCAGCCAGCCACATGATGTCGACAAGAGTTTTATTGCGTGCTTTGGTGGTTTGCCCCAGTGCAAGCAAACAGGCTGGCCCCCTCAACCTCACGCCTCGTAATAAGCACCATTTATTGATTTATTGTATTTCTTACTCTCTTCCCTTCTTGCTGGTCACACCTTGTAATAAGGTGGACCATTTATTTATTTATTTATTTATTGTATTGCCTACTCTCTTCCCTCCTTGCTGGTCACGCCTTGTAATAAGACGTACCATTGATTTATTGATTTATTGTATTGCCTACTCTCTTCCCTCCTTGCTAGTCACGCCTTGTAATAAGACGTACCATTTATTTATTTATTAATTGTATTGCCTACTCTCTTCCCTCCTTGCTGGTCACGCCTTGTAATAAGGCGTACCATTTATTGATTGATTTATTGTATTACCTACTCTCTTCCCTCCTTGCTGGTCACGCCTTGTAATAAGGTGTACCATTTATTTATCTATCTCTTCCCTCCTTGCTGGTCACGCCTTGTAATAAGACGTACCATTTATTTATTTATTAATTGTATTGCCTACTCTCTTCCCTCCTTGCTGGTCACGCCTTGTAGTAAGACGTACCATTTATTTATTGATTTATTGTATTGCCTACTCTCTTCCCTCCTTGCTGGTCACGCCTTGTAATAAGGCGTACCATTTATTTATTGATTTATTGTATTACCTACTCTCTTCCCTCCTTGCTGGTCACGCCTTGTAATAAGGCGTACCATGTATTTATGTATGTATTGTATTGCCTACTCTCTTCCCTCCTTGCTGGTCACGCCTTGTAATAAGGCGTACCATTTATTTATTTATTAATTGTATTGCCTACTCTCTTCCCTCCTTGCTGGTCACGCCTTGTAATAAGGCGTACCATGTATTTATGTATGTATTGTATTGCCTACTCTCTTCGCTCCTTACGGTTCACATCTTGTAATAAGGTGTGCCATTTATGTATTTATTTATTGCCTACTCTCTTCCCTCCTTGCTGGTCACCTTGTAATAAGGCGTTCCATTTATGTATGTATTGTATTGCCTACTCTCTCCCTCCTCGCTGGTTGCCCCTTGTAATAAGGCGTACCATTAATGTATTTATTTATTGTATAGCCTACTCTCTCCCTCCTTGCAGGACACCTTTTAATAAGACGTACCATTTTTATTTTATTTTACTGCCTACCCTCTTCCGCCTACTCAGTTGTTACATTGGGTACCACAGTGACTATACCCATCAATGCACTTCCCAGCAGGTTGCCCCCCTGATCCTCACGTCTCGTAACAAGGCGTACTATTTTTTTTCCTGCTCTCTTTACTCCTTGCAGGGGATGAAACCTACCGTAAGTGGGGCTGGAACATGTTCCAAGGGCTGGCTCCCTCAATCATCTGCCTCTTAATAAGGCGTACCATTTATTTATTTATTTTATTGCCTACTCTTTTCCGTCCATGCAGGGGATGAAACCTACCTTGAACTCGAACTTGAACTTAGACCTACCTTGAACTTGAACTTCCGTCCTTGCAGGGGATGAAACCTACCGCGAGTGGGGCTGGAACATGTTCCGAGCCTTCGAAATGTTCTGCAAGCTTCCAACTGGAGGATACTCAACAATGTCGAATGTCAGATCCTTCCCACCCAACACGGCAGACAAGATGGAGTCCTTCTGGCTGGCAGAGACCTTGAAGTATTTCTACCTGCTGTTCAGCGACGACCCCAACGAAATTCCTTTGGACGAGTATGTGTTCAACACAGAGGCACACCCATTGCCTGTTTGGGGCTCCAAGCCAGACCTCGAAATGCGCGAGAAGCGCGAGAAGTACGCACGTGCTAGGAATGAGGGGAAGTAGGTATAATCGGATAAATAAAAAGTAAATAAATAGTACCGGTACGTTATATTACGAGGCGTGAGGTTGAGTGGGCCAGCCCGTATGCTTGCATTGGGGCCAACTACCAAAGGTATAATTTGATTGGATTGTTGCATGCTTTTTCAGCCGACGCTGGGCTGCTCGCTGTCTTCCAATTCCGAGCCCCCCCCCCCCCCCCCCGTGCAATACACGTGGAAACCAGGGAGCATGCTAAGCGGATTATACTTCTCCTGGTTAAAGTAGGTATACTGGGGGCATGTACCCGAAATAACAACAAAAACAGAACGAAGTGATCCCACGATTTTTTTTTGTTCCTAGATATAGCAGGGGCAAGTATGGATATAAGAGCCAGGGTTGCTCGAGTACTTCTTGAACATTGTTACATAGCTCCAGCCAGCAATTTGGCTGCTCGCCGTCTTAGGCAGTAAAATAAATGTCCAGTGATTACTTCAGAATCTACGATTCACTAGCCAAAATCTACGTTTACAACATAGCACCCCCTCCAAAAACTGTGTGTTTAAACGTGAAACATAACGTTTTGAACCCTGTTACGCGCCCGACTGGCTCTAGGTAGCTGGGCAGCTAGTGTTTTAAGTACCGTAGTAGGAGTCCTCCAGTGTTTTTCTTTTCAGCTGCGAGCAGCAGCTTCTAGGTAACTCCCCCACCCTGGCTATCTAGCCAAACCGTACGCAAACTAGCCCACATTGAAGCTGCCATTCCCAGTTTTATAGCTCTGCTGAAAGCATTGCGCGTTGCCCACTGGCTGTTTGGGAGAGCTACCTAGAAGCTGCTGCTTGAAGCCGAAATTAAAAACAGGGAGTAGTGCTTGTGCCCAAATGGCCCTAGGTATGCAGCTAGAATCCAAGCTAAGCTAGTAGGAATTGTGCATGGCAAGTTGGCAACATGGAAGTATGTCAAGAGAGTGGGGTGAAGGGTGGGGGGGGAGGGGGGGAATGAGAGAGAGCGTGAGGGGCCGTGTACGACTGGACTCCTCTTTTTGTAACTCCGAATGCCCACCAGACAAGTTCTGAAGTTATATGGGATTGGTGTTATCGTCCATGTATGCTTGAACTTAGTTATATGGCTCCAGCCAGCAATTTGGCTGATCTACGGGATTTGGCTTCATCCCCCCGCCCCCCCCCCCCCCCACACACACACACACACACACAAACACACACACACCCCAAAAATAAACTTACAAGAAAGGGGGGACGGTGCTTGTTTGTATACAGGTGGTAGCCTTGCCTATTCCTTTTAGCTCATCAAGATACTCATATAATGGCACTAAGACTTTTTGGAGCAACCTCGCCGACTATCTTTCTACTTGTAGAAGAGCAAGACAGGAAGCCCTGGACTGCTTAGTGGCACCGTAATTTATTATCCCTTTTTTTCTTCTTGTGACTTCTCATTTGTTAGCTTCTTACCTCCGCCACTGTAAGTGGTTGAGATCTGGGTCCTGCTCTAGAGGGTTTAATACCTACGCCACCAAAACGGTGGTTGGGAGTTTGGTTTGTTTGTCCTCGACAGACCCCTGATGTAATGGTTTTTTTGCTTTGTGGGTGCTTTTTATTTTTGTTTAAAGCACAGAGTCTCATACGCCCTCGTGGTTTCAAGTAGACTTTAACATGTAATGTAATGTAATCCCAACTGGTATCACTTGTGCTGCGTTTGTTGTTTTGTACGGATTACCGATCGAAAATCGGCCAAATGAGTAAAATGGCATGGGGAAAAAGGAAGTTCGGAAAATGTGAGCATCATGATAAATCGACAATCCTTGACAAAAACAGCTAGCAACATTCAACGGGGTTCAGAGGGCAGACCCCTTCTAGTCTACCATGTGTGGAATTGCGGGTACATCATACTATCTGCAACGAACAATCAGTTTTAGATTCTGGATCGCTGCATCGCTGGAACTCCGCATTCAAATTCTGGCTCGCATGATGGCATGCACTCAAAAATTCAAACACCGGCAGTACCGTACAGTACATCTGGTATAGTACAGGTATTCGTATCCCGAAGGTTTCGAAATACGGCAGTAGAGAATTCTTTTTCTTCCCGAGGATCACTTCACAACTTCTTCGAGTTCGCCTTTTAAGGTAGCCATTGAAATAAGCAGACCAATAAGCTATTCCCTTACATTAGACGAGCATATCATTATATCTGACCTGCCTATGGCACTGTAAAAGTAGAGCTGAGTAGATACCATGTGTGACCAGACTCGAGAGAATGTCCAGAACGCTCAGAGTCAGCGATGGAAACCTACGGATCAGGCAGCACCTACAGACAAGACGGCAAGTAGCCTTAACAGGCTGGCGCCATGCAAACAAGTTCAAGTTCAGGGAGCAAGTACAGGCAGATCGCACGTAGTGGGAGAAGGAGCGACAAGGAATTGGCTGGTGCTGAAAAGACCCTATCTCCAAATGATGCAAGGGGATGCAGGTCCCCATAGAAGTACCCAGGATTCCCTAGGGCCACATATTCCTCCACCACTTCATGTTCCCTTCACACACATTGAAGGATCCTCTTCGTGGAAATATAAGGTTGGTTGGCTTGAGCTTTAAGATACCAAGAGTGCATATCAAACTTACCTTACACTTATGAAAAAATCCAGGTGTTCAGATGTGTTTTCCTGAGGAAAAATCTAACCAAATTACCAAGTGCCCATGGATAATCCTACAATCATGAGCAACTGCTGTGGGCTATCATCCCCGACTTCTTGAAGTAAACTTTTGAATGTTTGATCTCTTCGTCCTGACTTCGTCGTCTAAATGTACAAGACTTCCTGATCATCTTGATCATCTTGATCATCTTGATCAATTCGGCCTGACTTCGGCTAATATTCTAGTACCGTACCAATAATGCTGAAAGCATACAAATGCCTACATTCAACTTAACGAAGAATGCTTTGAATGCCATTGATTGGATCAAGCATATTTTTGACCAGAGTCAAATGTTTTGAATGTTGATGTTACTGTGGAAGACAGTGAGCAGACGTAAAGGCCTGAGCCATATCGTTAACTAAGTTCAAGAATATTGATTTAACTGCCCCAAGACAGCATGCGGCCTTATTTGCATGGCTGGAGGCTCGACAAAAAATTCAAACTCACCATCCACGCCACCAGGTTGGTGATTTCGACACATTGGATAAGGGCGAGGAGACCCGCTTCCTCCGCATTTTCAAGTCAGCTCTTGACCCACTTCACCAAAGCGAACGCGAGGTGCAAGAAATCATGCTCCCGTGCAACGAAGAGGTTTTGAGGAGGGCCTTGAGGAGATTTGCTGTTTCATGCACGAACACCACTAAGGTACTACCATATCCGAACAACACCCCACTATTCTGTACTGAAGAGTGTGGAGTTGTAGTGTTTATATCACCCGTGTTTACTATGCATGCAGACTGGCGAGCAGCCTGCAGGCAGATACGGTATACCATGCAATCAATTACATTCAATTACTAGCCATTCTCCTACATCAAGAAAAAATGAATCACATTGTGCCGGTTGCATGCCCCGCAGGTCAAAATATTGTTCGGGGGCGTTGGCAGAATCGCTTTCGAGTTCCCCTACAGATTTCAATGCAAGCCAGAAATTAACGCAGTAAAACTTGAATTGTAAGTGACCAGCCATGTGTGCATGCATGTATGTGTGTATGTATGTAGGACCAGCCATGTATAAGTCTCATCATGATTTATATGCAAATGTTGGCATATGCCCTTCGATCATCTGGCTACCTCTGGACCAGGGTACTTCAAATGGCCAAATTGGCCAGCGCTTTAGCGCACTTGAAAACAAAAAAATTGAGCTTTGTAGTGCAAAAAGCGCAAAAATTGCTTGCTGCGCCCACAGGGGGGTGCAAAAAACTGCGCTTAAAGCGCAGAGGGAGTCAAAAAGTCAGCGCTCAAAAGCGCAAAAGCGCGCGCTTTGAATTACCCTGCTCTGGACAGCAACACAACAACATACATTTAAATATAATTACACAACAGTAAGAGAGGTAAAGGTAACAATAACTCCCAATACATTTGAACATACATACGTCTACCGTATGTCAGAATTATGTGTGAAGAAAACGTTGAGGCTACATTGTATCCTATTTTTTGTTTTGTTTGACAAAATCCAATACATAGCAAATCAAAGATTCATTGTTTGAATTTATCATGTTAATATGCCGAACAGGGCGAGCAGCAAAAATGCTGGCTGGATCCATTTAACCAAGTTTGAGTTCTACCTAAGACTTGTGGTTTCTGAGCATCTTCTTCCCACTACAATGACTTAGTCCCCCCCCCCCACACCAGCTTTGATTTTAATTTATTATGTTACTGCCAGAGACGCCGAGCAGCCTTAAAGGCTGGAGCAATGTAACCAGGTTCAAGTTCCCACCTCTCCAGAAAGCTCTTATCTGGCTACCCCTGAACTGTATTGTATACTCACCAATACGATATGAGCTTGTTGATCCAATCTCATCTGAACTTCTTGCTCCAATCTCATCTCATCTGCCCTTCTTCATCTCAGTCGAACTTCTTGATCCAATCTCATCTGACCTTGATTCAGTCTCAACTGAACTTCTTGCTCCAATCTCATCTCATCTGACCTTCTTCATCTCAGTCGAACTTCTTGATCCAATCTCATCTGAACATATTGATCCAATCTCATCTGAGCTTCTTCATTCAATCTCATCTGAACTTGATCCAGTCTCAGCTGAACTTCTTGATCCAATCTCATCTGACCTTCTTCATCCAAGCTCATCTGAACTTGATCTAGTCTCATCTGACCTTCTCGATCCAATCTAATCTGAGATTCTTTATCCAATCTCATCTGACCTTCTTTATCCAATCTCACCTGACCTTGATCCAGTCTCAGCTGAACTTCTTGATCCAATCTCATCTGACCTTCTTCATCCGATCTGCAGCACTTTCAGTACGATAGATGCTTACTACCTTGACAAGGACCGGCTGGCAGTGACTTTCGTTCTCAATGAACCGCCTAATCTGCTGCTGGGTCATCAGACCACCAGCGATGTAAGTTGGTGCAGAAGGCTACACATTATGCACATTTGTTGTGTGTAGATATGTGTGTGAATCCTTGCATGCACCACCCTGTGCAGCTCAAACTAGTTACCTATAATCTGACACTACAACCTACACGTTGCCTCACTTTGCTCATGCGTCATCAGTCCTCCAGCGATGTTAGTTGAAGCAGTTCAGACTGTTTCTCTAATCTGACTGTGTTGGTGGTTGGCCCCAGGACAAGCAAACAGGCTGCCCCCCTCAACCGCACGCCTCGTAAAACGTACCATGTACTAATTTATTATCTCTAATCTGACACTACAACCTACGTGTTGCATCACTTTGCTGCTGGGTCCTCACTGTTTCTTTTGGGGGCAACACATGATAGTTTTATTGTCTACACATGGAGCCGTGTAACTAACTTCAAGCTCACAATTATTTTGGGGCTACACATGATAGCTTCCGGCCAGGTCCATCAGCTAGCCACTAGTCCAAGCCCAATGCTTTCAGCTGTTTTGAATTCCAGCTTTCCTTTCAGCGCACTAGCTTGCTTAAGGTTTGGCCAAAGGACGGAGAAAATGAGCTGCCTAGAAGCTGCTACGCGCAGCCCCATAAAGTGACAGAGTGGGTCATCAGCCCGCCAGTGATGTAAATTGGTTAATTGTATGGAGATATCGGATCAATTATATTTTGTTAAGCACAATGTTTTGAATGTTGATGTTACTGCCAAAGACGGCTAGCAGCCTTAACAAGCCAAAGCTATGCTACCCAGAGCTTTTCTTTTCAGCTACGAGCAGCAGCTTCTATGCAGCTCCCCTGCCTGCCTACCCAGCCAAACCTATCGTAGTCTAGTTCACCTGGACGCTGGCGCCATCATTATTCTAAACCTGTTGACATATTTGTGCATGGACCAGTGGATGAGTCTGGGAGCTGCCTAGAAGCTGGTGCTCGTAGCTGCAATAAGAGCTACAATGTAATCAAGTTGAAGTTCATGTTTAGGGCTGTCAATCTCATACTGGTTTGGGGATTCTCGTACAATATCGTACAATTTCTCGTACGAGTACAATAAAGTGTACCACTTTTCTTCGAAATTTTGTATGAGACCAAGGGGATACTCCGTGTACTAGCCTTTACATCATGTTCATCTGTCCACCAGTAATGGAAGTTTGAGTAGTTCAGAGTGTTTATCTCTCATCTGACACAAAACCCTATATGCATTGCCTCAGTTTGCTGCTTGGCCATCATCAGCCCATCAGAATCGGAAGTTGGAGTAGTCCATAAACGTTTTCTCTGACCCAACACAGCATCCTATGCATTGCCCCAATTGTATTTTACTGCCGAAGACGGCGTGCAGCCAAATTGCTGGTTGGAGCCATATAACCAAGTTCTAGCATTGCCCCAACTTGATGTTCTGGGCCATCAGCCCAACACAGCTGTACGTTCGATTAGTTCAATGTTTTTAGTCCAACACTGAAACCTGTCTGTTGCCTCTGACTGCTCGTATGCCAACATTCGCAGAACATGTCGCACCCACGGTCTAAGTACGGGACCACACAGGTAAGTTATTTGTGGAGCAAAAGCCAATTGCAGATTTTTCAGTTTTTCACTTGTAAACAGAATTTGAAACATAACGCCCTGCCAAGAATACGTGCACATGCCAAAATATTTTGTATGCATCATGCTGGGGGGCATACCTGGCTACCCCTCAGACTGCAGTACGTACTGTTACTACATGTGCTCTTGGGCAAGCCACAACTTCTCCATCCACGTACCCTTAAGGCTGGTGGCAATATATGTCATCAGAAAGCACACACTTGGAGCAATATGCGAATACCGTATCTCACTTTCTCACTCATCGTTGGTTGTATGAAGAGGCGGGATCATATATATAATTGACGAGTGACAATAAAAGGGCTTCGCATGTTGTGGTCACTGCCAAAGACGGCAAGCAGAATCAACTGGCAGGATTCATCTTGGAGCTTTTCTTTTCGGCTTTTCTAAGCAGCTTCTAGGCAGGTCCCTGAGCAAGCGACCATACTGCACTCAAATATTTCAGTAGTTCTGGACACCTGATCGTGTCTGATTCAAGGTGCACTAGCTTGCGCTAGCTTTAGCTGAATAGCCAGTCAGGGGAGCTGCCTAGGAAAAGCAAATCACTGACCTCAAAAATGTCAATTTTTACTCTAACTTATACTTTTTGAAATGTCAAGTCATACTAAAACTTGTACTATTTGAATACTGTACGTAGGACGATCCTGCCTGGACAGATCCTACACTGGCCCTTCTCATATCTGGGCGTGCACACAGGGTCACACTTCACAATGAGCACGACTTCAAGAGGCTGGCTTTCTCCATCAGATCGGACATGCGGCTGGAGGCAGTTGAGGTGAATGGGACAAGTATCAGATTTCCAATTCTCGTTATAGAATCCGCCTTTTGGCAGCTGTTGATGGTAGTGGTGGCGGCGGTTGGGGAGCGGTGGGGGGTGGGTTGAGGGTGGGTTAAGATTAGGTTGGGAGTTGGGGTTGGGGTTGGGGGCAAGGTAGAATTCTCTCCATATCCCTATGGTATGAAGTGGTATCAGAATGCCAGGGTTGGGGTTGGGATTGGGGCGGGCGGGCGGGCGGGATTTGGGGGGAAGGGGGGGGGGGGGAGGGGCAAGGTGGAGGGCTCTCCACACCCCTGTAATATGAAGCGGTATCGGAACGCCAGGGTTGAGGTTTGGGGGTGGGTGGGGGGGCAAGGTAGAATGCTCTCCATATCCCTATGATATGAAGCGGTATCAGAAATGCCAGGGTTGGGATTGGGGCAGATGGGCGGGGTTTGGGATTTGGGGGGGGGGGGGGGGGGGGGGGGCAAGGTGGAGTGCTCTCCATGTCCCCATGATCTGAAGTGATATCAGAACGCCAGTTCCATGTCCGGCCCAATGAAGCCTGTCTACCATGCACTTTCTTGTACCGTGACTGCATGTGTGTATGTCCAGGGGTAGCCAAATAGGCTAGAGTTACTTGCCCAACCTTGATATCGGGAGGGGCAAAAGCAAAAACAAGCTTACCGTGTCTACGTGAATGGAAGTCAACCATATCTGCTTGTGTTGTCCATATTCTTCATGGCAATTCAGGGGATGAACTGGACACACGTATCGTGCTTCGCCGAGAATTGTCGAGAATTCCAGGCCAAATTGTCGAGAATTCTCGGTTTTCCAGGCCCAAATTCTCGACTAAGTACTAAGTACAAGTTCTTGCGGAAACGGTTTGTCCAGTTCATCCTCTGAATTGCTATAAATCTGTTTCGGTTTACTTCTGTTCTCTAATGGAGTCTTTCCAAATTCGTCTATAAATTAATTGGCGCGTAACTATGGTTTAAATTGGTAACTATGGTTTAGAAACTATTTAAGCAATCAAAGTTTTCAGTGTGTGCGCCGCCGGGTTCACACTAGTCTGAGGGCGGGGTATAGTTATACCAGCGCCCGAATTGGACGCGGCTGCAGTAGTTGCAGCAGTAGTAGGTGCGGCCGTAGCAGCAGCTGTACTAGCAGAAATGGCGCACATACTGAAGTTAACGCAGTGAAACTGTGTTTTGAAAACAAATAAAACTGATTTGGGGCGCCAGTATCTACCACGCATAGGGAACGGTAATGTGATATCATTTCATCATATGATACCACATCGGCAGTCTGACAAGGCTAAAGTTACAATTTATATACAATATCATATGATGCAATTTGTATGATATCAAATGATATCATAATCGTCGTAGGTCAACAATTCAACATCATATGATATGCGGGTCTGTAACCACGCACATTCTTGTACTGCATGAATGGAAGCCAACCATACGTAATTTGTACGCCTTATTTTGAGGTGTGAGGTTGAGGGGGCCAGCCCGTCTGCTTGCACTGGGGCTAACCACCAGCCATAGATACATAAATTGTATGCCTTATTACGAGGCGCGAGGTTGAGGGGGCCAGCCCGTTTGCTTGCACTGGGGGTAACCACCAAAGTCAACCATATCTGCTTGTGTTGGTATGGATTCAGGTCACAGCAGAGGGGAAAGAGCTTACTGAGGGAACCTTCAAATGACGTGTTCCATCTAGGGACCAAGAGACTGCCAAGGTGATAGGTTTGGGTCTTTGACTGATTGCTGAATCTGTGGCCCTACATTGTGCAATTTTGTCACCTGCAAAATAAGGTGGCCCCACCTCTTTCAAATGACGTGTCCCTTATTGGGATCAAGATCCTGCCAAGGTGACAGTTTTTTTCTTTTAGCGATTGCTGAATCTGTGGCCCTAAATTGTGCAATTTCGTCACCAGCAAAGTAATGTGGCCTCATCTCATTATAAACGCATAAGGAATACACTCAGTCTTCACAAAATTAAGTGGGCAAGGTTTGATGGTGTTGAAGGTGAGTGCAGCCGGCCCTGATGGGGCTGGATGGGAGGCAGGTGGAGGGGGCTGGGCAAGTGTGCAATTTTGTCTCCTGCAGGAACAGTAGGCAAGGCTAACCAGATAAGATAACCTATTGGTGATGGGGAGGGCGACTATCGTGTTCTTCGCAACCAGGAACAGTAGGCGAGGCTAACCAGATAACACAACCCATTGATACACAGGACATACCACATCGGGGCATTGGGATATCCCCTTGGTGATGTGGAGGGCACTTTTTATAGCAATTCAGCGGATGATTCGGGTTCAAGATTTCTGAAGAACCCGGACTTCGTACATGAAATCGAGAATTTGGCCTGGAAATCTGAGAATTCTCGCGAGAATTCTCGATATTTGGCCTGAGATTCTGAGAACCAAGTCTGAAGTACAAAGTGTGCTTCCCAAATCATCCCCTGAATTGCTATAAAGCGCAACTTTATCCATATTGATGAAGTGAGCATTCTTGTCGCCTGTGCAACCAACCAACCAACCATCCAACCAACCAACCATTCCTGTTGCCCGTGCAAGCAATGACGAGAGAGACAGCCTTGACTGTGGAAAGCCCTTGACAAGCTCATTCAATTCCTGTATCCTGCAGAATACAGGACCGGCAATATGGCATATTCAGCAAAGAACGTGATGCAAAAAGCAGGAGCTGGCAATTTATTTTACTGCCCAAGACCGCGAGCAGCCAAATTGCTGGCTGGAGACATGTAACCAACTTCAAGTTCAAGAAGGAGCTGGCACTTTCTTTGATGGAGTGGAGGCATTGAAGTGCCTAGTTTTGCATCCTAGCCTTGGATGATATATTATTATACGAGAAAAACGATGAAACAAGGGCAGCGTCTTATCTGATTAAAGAAAGCAAAAAATGTCCATAGGTTGGCAGGTAACCAACCAACCAACCAACCAACTAACTGATCTGATTGAAGAAAGCAAGAAGATTGTCCAGATCTGCAGTGCAAGATTTGTGATGGAGAGACTGCCTTGAAAGTCCCCCCTCTCCCCCCAAGGCCTCCGACCGTACCCCCTCACCCCCACGCATTCCTCTCTACCCGACTAGGCCGCCATGGCCACCCACGATTCCCCAGCCGGTCCTGGGCCAACAAACAATGAGAGGACTCCTGTCTCATCCGGAGACCACTGGCACAGGCCAACCAGCACCAGACTGGCTTAGACCAACAGGCCACAGACCATTGCAATATTTGTGATACAAAGACTGCCTTGAAAGAGGCCAAGAACTTTCCTCCGTGCTTTCGCACAATAGTTCAAGCGCAGGCGCAGTAGCTGTCTGCGAAAGCAAAACCCACAGCAACCTTCCCGAGTGCAAGCGAACGGAAAAGTTTCCTTTAATCTCGTGCCCCGTGGCAAGGCGTAACAATTTCCAAATTTGATAAAGAGACGCCGGTAGTCACTCTGTTCTACAGGGTCCAAATCAAATCTAAATTATGTTCAATCGACGATGACAGGGGAAAAGTGTAAGAATGTGAAAGCAGCCTGGTTGAAGCAGGTGTCTTGCAGATAGGGCGTGGTAGGTACATTTATATATATACATGGACACTAGACCTACCTTGGAGCTCTAAGCTAGCCATATCTCTATGTAAAGCATATACAGTTATATACCAGTATACAGTTATATATACATGGACGCTGGTCCTACCATGAAGCTCAGCACTAGCTACATTTCTACGTACAGTTATAGATGCATGGATGCTGGACCCACCATGAAGCTCAGCACTGGCTGCAAAGGGGTCTTCAACACCATCAAACGGCTCCAGCTTCCTCTTCTCCCTTGGGACGTCCATTGAGAGTGTAAAATGCTTCATGGCAGCTTGCCAGACATCTCCCTTAACATCACTGAATCCCGGAGGGTCCAAGTAGGAATATAATTGCTTGGGCTGGAGGAGAGGGTCCACGAACTCTGTCTCGTACATTTCAGCTGCTTCAGACGTAGGTGGGGTTAGAAGGACTGAGGGTGCCTCTGCCAGTGGAATGTCATGCTCTTGCAGGGAGACCATGTGCATGTCCAGCAGTTGTCGAGCCTGGGCCTGCCTCAGCTGCTCAGCCAACTGGAGATGAGTGAGTCTCAGCTGCTGTGCTTGCTTGGAGGCATAAATTTCCTGCAGCCTGCGCTGCTCAGCTTCCCACTGTGTTCTAGTGAAGAGAGGAGCTCTCTCATAAAACTGGACCGGATTTCCATCAGTGCGCTCGTACGTAGGACCCCGCACCTTGCATTGCCACCGGTGGAAAAGGGCAGGTTAGGAATAACACAGGTATGCTTTGGAAGAGAAGGAACCAGTGTATTTGGAACTCCTTGTTGCTTTTGGGGTGCTACTAGCAGCCTATTTAAATGCCTAAAAGCACCCCCCATAGACTCTAACGAAGCACCCCCAAAACGCTTGGGTAAATCATTTGGCACTTGTGCTATATATAGCACCTTCAATAAAATCCTGATAACACGCGCATCACACTTGAGCAGCAAAAACAACTTGTCAAGAAAACGTTGAGACTGAAAGTATTCATGGACGCACGGCATGGTATGGTGCAATAGGATCTGCCAAATAATACAAATAAGGATGCATGAACCTGCAATCATGTAAACAAAACTTTCCAGTGTAAACTGACTACTTCTGAACCCACAGTGGGCGCTGGCTACGCAACAATTCTGAAATCAGGCTTGAGTAGCCCAAGTGCTACTAAACCTGGCCAACATAAATATGAAATAGAGAACACTGCCTACCAGGTGGGTCACCGAGTTGGGAGTCGGCTCATTTTCCATGTGCGCCCGGATTTCTGCTTCTACGCTCGCAGAGGGCGGCAAGGGGGGAACTTTGGAGGAACTGTCATCAGGCTTATTTACTAACTTGGTTCCATCTGGTACGGTAGTGGTGGGCCATGTCTCCATCTGCAAAACATGCATCCCGCCTGTAAGGGCGCTTCCACCGTCTGGGACAGATGAACCTGCAAGTAGTTATAAGTAAACCAATAAGAAAGCCAAGCCAAGCCAAGCCAAGCCTAACCAAACCAAGCCAAGCTGGACAGATGACCTTGCAAGTAGTAATGAGTAGGGACCGGCATATCATATGATGTTGACTAAGCCAAGCCAAGCCTAGCCAAGCCGGACAGATAACCCAGCAAGTAGAAATGAGTAGGGACCGGCATATCATATGATGATGACCAAAGGCGAGTATGATGTCATATGATATCATACAAATTGCATCATATGATATTGTATATAAATGGCAACTTTAGCCTACTCAGACTGCCGGCATCATATGATGGCACGATATCATAAGATATCATATTGCCACTCCCTAGTAATGAGTGAGCCAATAAGAAACAAGTCCTAGGTGCGTCGCAAGCGACACGGAAAATTGGCGGGGAGTGTTGGCCATCGGAGCGACAGTTGGCAAAGGAATCGAGTGCAGCGGATCGAAGCCAGGGTTTACGACAGCAGTGACCCTGGGGGCTCCTGCCCCCCAAAAGGGGGGGCTCTACAAAAAATCAACCATCCAGAGGGTGGGATTATTGAAAAGTCTATGTTAAATTTGGTGAACACGTAGTTGGTCGGCCTCAGCCGTAGGCCAGGCCTACCTAGTGTGCATCAGTACGTGCACGTTTTTTGTCACGGAAAACTGTTGTGTCTTCCCAGTGACTGTTGTGTTTCCGATATACGTTTTCCAACCTCTTTTTGGTCGTCCTGGGGAAGTGTCGCTTCGTCTCGGGAAGTGTCGTTTTTCCCCCCGAGGTGTCAAACTACACCCACTATAGCAAAAAACGAGCTCTGCACGAGCCTCTAGTTCCGCTGCCTGGCTGGTACATGGAATCTTGGTTGGGGTTTAGTCAGGGATCGACGCGGTCATTTCCGGCTGTATTGTATCGCACCCTCATGAAGAATCATGCGCGCGTTCCAGCACCCCTGAAGTCCCACCATGCAAGCACGAGGGCCGACCATTAGGTGGCCTCGGGCACCCTGTTATTTGTCAATCATGTCAAGTTACTTAACAAGACGTCAAGTAAATTCAAATTTAATTTCAAATTTAATTTTTAATTTAATTTCTTCCAAAATTCACACGCAGCAGCAAGTTCCGGTGACCATGAACAAGCTTCTCTAATAACGTCCCTACCTTCACGAGAAAGGTCATGAACTTTGTTACAAGCTTGAGTACAAGCCTCTAAAGGCCATCAATACCAGAACCAACCATGAAACCTGTAAGATCTCCCCCTAACTCATCTTCCGGTGGTATTATGTTTTTACAAGTTTTTTAATATTTTATTCATAGCATTTAAAGATTGCATTCCAAATATCTATCTATATTGATAAATATATTATCTCTTGCTAACTCGCCTTCAGGTTTCCATCCGCTATCTGGTCCATGCGTTGCGACAGGTGATTGAGGCAACTGGAATGCAGACACCAGTTGTACTCCTGTCCCGTAGTCCCCATGCAGGGCTTGGGCCGTTTCATGCTGGGTTGAGGCAGAGTGGGCTGGGCCAAGTTGGGCTGAGCCAGAATGGTGCAAGCTGGATGCTGTAACCTGATCTCCATACCTATTGGCTGTTGGGTGCTCGCAACGGTGTGGGAAGAGACCGCTGCTCGACTGGTTCTGGGAGAATGCTTGATGGGAAGCAGCGTGCTGTGATGGCTCCCCAGATGCTTTGGCAGGTCTGTGCTGCCCTAGCATGAAAACGCTGCTTGATAAATCTTGGGACATCGCTTGATGGGTAGCAGCGTGCTGTGGTGTCTCTACAGCTACATGGCTCTGCATGTCATGTCGTCTTGGGAAGTGGGGCAGTTGCTGCACGAGTTGTGGAATTGCAACTTTGTGCGATTGAAACTGCTCAACAAGGGCTGGTACTGGGAGGGTTGGCGTGGCTTGGCGTGGTGTGGGTTGGCCTGGGTCGGCTTGGCGTGGTGTGAGTTGGCGTGGAGTGGGTTGGCCTGGGTTGGGTTGGCGTGGTGTGGGTTGACATGGTGTGGGTTGGCCTGGGTTGGCTTGGCGGGGTGAAGGTTGGCGCGGAGTGGTCTGGTGTGGCGGCACGGCCACAGGTCTACCATCTGGAGTGCTTGCCCCCTGCCGGTCATCATGGCGCTCCAATCCCTCCATGATCCTCACAAGAGCTGCGACAGTAGACCCATCGTGTTGCACTTTGGCTTCAGTGTGGCGCCGCCCGGCCTCGGCCTTGTGTTGTCGACTGTGCAGCAGTGTACTGCCTTCTGATTGCACCAGGTGTTCCCTCACCATTGCCATACCCCCCTCCCCTCCATCTCCACCTACAATGGGTCCCACTGCTCTGGAACCCTCCAGGGGCAGACCGCCCTCCTCCGCCTGTTGCATGCAAAGTCAGGGAGGGTACAAGTGTGTGTATGTGTGTGTGTGTGTGTGTGTGTGTGTGTGTGTGGGGGGGGGGGGGGGGGGGGGGGAGGGGAGGGTATGGGTGTGTTGGTCATTGCATGTTTTCTTTACGCCCCGCTGACTGTAGCTTAGGACATGGGGGGCAGTGTGCCCTTTGCCTGTTGAAGTAGTGTATGTGTATGTTGTTACAGTCCAGGGGTATATCAAATAGGCTAGAGGCTTATCTAGACTCTGTCCCACTTTTCTAGAACCCACCGGTGGTAGACTGCCCTCCGTTGCATGTTGCATGAGTGCAAGTGATTCTTGACTGCCCTCCTCTGCATGTTTCTGGAGTGCTTCTTGAGGTACAGAGATGTACCGCAGTGCTGCGTCCGGTGCATCCACACCATAGTGGCCTGCAGTCTGGTGTGCTTCCAACGGTACAGAGACGTACCGCAGTGCTGTGTCCGGTGCATCCACACCATAGTGGCCTGCAGTCTGGTGTGCTTCCTGCGGTACAGAGATGTACCCGAGTGCTTCCTGCGGTACAGAGATGTATCCCAGTGCTGGGTCCGGCGCATCCACACCATAACGACCAACAGTCTGGTACCGCCCCTCATCTGATAAGACTATTCCCAGGGCACTGTTGGGGATCTCTGGACCTGGGCGGCCACCTGAAGGAGGAGGGGGGAGGTCTGACTTGTCAGGCCAATTCACAACTGCAAAACGTGCAGGGGACGTTAAAGGGAGGGAATAGAACATAATTTACACCGGTGACATTTTTCGCCAAAAAGCAATCATCAGACCAATAAAACAAGATCACTTCCTAAAGCTTTTTAATACGAAACTGGCCAACCCAATCTGCAGTTCAAACCCATCTGCAAGTACAACTTAATCTGCAAGTACAGCCCGATCTGCAAGTACAACCCAATCTGCAAGTACGACCCAATATTTAAGTACAGCCCAATCTTCAAGTACAGCCCAATCTGCAAGTACAACCCAATCTGCAAGTACAACCCAATCTGCAAGTACAAACCTAATTTGCAAGTTCAACTCAATCTGCAAGTACAACCCAATCTGCAAGTACACCCCAATCTGCAAGTACAACCCAATCAGCAAGTACAGCTCTATCAGCAAGTACAGCCCAATCTGCAAGTACAACCCAGTCTGCAAGTACAACCCAATCTGCAAGTACAAACCTAATTTGCAAGTTCAACTCAATCTGCAAGGACAACCCAATCTGCGAGTACAATCCAATCTGCAAGTACAACCCAATCTGCAAGTACAGCCCAATCTGCAAGTACAGCCCATTCTGCAAGTACAGCCCAACCTGCAAGTACGACCCAATCTGCAAGTACATCCCAATCAGCAAGTACAACCCAAGCTGCAAGTACAAACCTGGCCAACCCAATCTGTCCATGGGACGCTCCCAGGGTGGTTGACTTTGGTGCTCAGCCGGTGCCCCAATCTGGTTTGCTTGAGATGGCATGGCAATCATCCACTTGCGTGCTTCCACAGGAAGTTCATACATGGTCCAGCCTTCAAGACCAGGGGTGGGGTGCTCTAGAGGGGGCCAGGGTATGCTTGGGTCATGCTTTGGGGGGACCCAATCCTAAAAGAAGCATGAGGATCAGCGTGAGTGTGGGTGTGAGCGTTGGGTATAGGTGTTGGGTGTTGGTGTGGGTGTTGGGTATGGGTGTTGGTGTGGGTGTTGTGGGTGGGGTGCTTCAGAGGGGGCAAGGGTATGATTGGGCCATGATTCGGGGGGTCCCACTCCTAAAAGAAGCATGAGGATCATCTTAAGTGTGGGTGTAAGTGTTTGTGTGGGTGCTGGGTATGGTCTTTGGTGTGGGTGTTGGGTATGAGTGTTGGTGTGTGTGTCGGGGGTGTGTGTTGTGGATGGGGTGCTTCAGAGGGGGCCAGGGTATGATTGGGTCATGCTTCGGGGGGTCCCAATCCCAAAATAAGTATGAGGATCAGCGTGAGTGTGAGAGTGGATGTGGGTGTCGGTGCGGGGTTGAATTTATTATGTTCATGCTGAATACGGCGTGCAGCCTTAAAGGCTGGAGATATGTAACCAAGTTCAAGTTTAAGTGGGTGTGTGGTGTGGACGTGTGTGTGTATTGATGTGTTTGTGTGTGGATGTGTGTGTGTGCCATGCATGTGTGTGTGTGTCCCATATATGTGTGTGCATGTGCCATGTGTGTGTGTGTGTGTGCCATGTGTGTATATATGAACATATGTGTGTTTATATATGTGCATATGCGTGTTTTTATATATGTGTATATGTGTGTTTAAATGCATACATGTGTGTGTATGTATGTGTATGTGCGTGTATGCCATGTGCGTGTATGCCATGTGCGTGTGCATACGTGTATATGTTTATGTGGGACATCTCACCTGAAGGTTTGGAGGCAGCAGTGCATGTTGGGTATGGAGAGGAGCCTCTGGTACTGCCTCACGTTTACCTGACCTGAAGGCTGGTAGACAGCATCCTTCAGATCCAGATTGAGAGGGAGCTGTCCTACCTGGGTGGAGGGGTCGGTGGTGGGTGTGGTGTCAGATTAGGGGGGGGGGCTGCCCTACCTGGGTGGAGGGGTCGGTGGTGGGTGTGGTGTCAGATTAGGGGGGGGGGGGGGGGGGGGGGGCTGCCCTACCTGGGTGGGGGTATGTGGGGTGGGGGTGGTGTCAGACTGGAAGGGGGCTGGCCTACTTGGGTGGGGTGGGTGGGGTGGGTGGGGGTGCTATGGGTGGTGTCAGATTGGAAGGGGGCTGCCTTACCTTGGTGGGGTGGGTGGAGGGGGTGGGGTGCTGTGGGTGGTGTCAGATTGGAAGGGGGCTGCCATAACTGGGTGGGTGGGGGTGCTGTGGGTGGTGACAGATTGGAAGAGGGCTGCCCTACCTGGGTGGGGTGGGTGGGGTGGGTGGGGGTGCTGTGGGTGGTGTCAGATTGGGAAGGGGATTCTCTGCCTGGAGGTCTGTGCGGGCGGGGGGGGGGGGGGGGGGGGGGGGGGGGGAGGGAAGGCTTGGCGTTAAGTGGTGGCTTGGGGTGAAATTGCCTGGGGTTAAACAATGGTAAAATAACCACGGCAATTAGACTCTTGTTTTGGCCTAACAACAACAACAACAACAACAACAACAACAACAACAACAACAACTGGTAAATCGACTGGCAACGTATCCTTTAAAACCGACCACAACTGGTAGATTTGTGTTGTTAATATATATATATATATATATATATATATATACGACCACAACTGGTAGATTTGTGTTGTTAATATATATATATATATATATATATATATATATATATATTAACAACACAAATCTACCAGTTGTGGTCGTATATATATATATATATATATATATATATATATTTATATATATATATATATTAACAACACAAATCTACCAGTTGTGGTCGTTTATATATATATATACCAGTTGTGGTCGTATATATATATATATATATATATATATATATATATATATATATATATATATATATTATTATCGTTGTGAAAGACTCAAACAGCAGTTGGCTAGGGAAACTGTTTTTCTTTTCGGAGACGAGCAGTAGCATCTAGGCAGCTCCCCTGGCTGGCTAATCAGCCAAACCTAAAGCAACCTAGTGCACCTTGAAGCTGACATAATCAGCTTTCTAGCGCTGCTGAAGATTTGAGGCTTAGCCCAGTGGCTGGCTCCGGGAGCTGTCTAGAAGCTGCTGCTAGTCCTCTGCAAGTAGCCAAAAAGAAAAGCAGTGGCTAGGGATGCGTCAGTCTACTTGTGTCTAAACTTAAAAGGGTTACCCGGGATGAAGAGATAGCAGATGGTGTGAAACGGTGAAGTGGTGGCTTGGGGTGAAATTTCCCCCCCCCACACTCCATCCCCCCCACCCTGTACACACAAACACACTCATACACTCCCTGACCTCCCCCCCCCCATACACCCACCACCACCACCACCACCCACCCGCCCACCTTCATGAAGAGATATCTTTGTGTGAAGCAGTCAAGTGGTGGCTTAGGGTGAAGTTGCTTGGGGTAACAAATCAAAGCTTTTTTACGGGCATTGAGTACTAGGGATCTAAGTTTTTGAAGAAAAAGAATCAGCAGTAAGAGGAGAGGAGAAAAAAGGACGAGTGACGACAATAGAAACAGGGACTAGTTTCGTCAAATAGACATCATCAGGCGGCAGTTATACAGTTCGACTCTGCCTCTCGACTACGAGGACAAGGTTGCGGCCTCACGCTAGCTAGGGCAGCTGAAACCAGCACAGACCAGCCCCTACCAGCCCAAACTAGCCCTGACCAGCCCAAACCAGACCCGACCAGCCTCAAATAGACATCATCAAGCGGCAGTTCTACAGTTCGACTCTGCCTCTCGACTATGAGGACAAGGTTGCAGGTTCACGCTAGCTAGGGTAACCTCAGGGGGCCACGCCACCTGGGGTTACCTATGGTGCTGGTCCAAGCTGTCAGCAGTTACCTTGAGCTCCCGTGCCTTGACTGGCTGCGGAACGTTGCTGCTCCCTTGTTGCTGCATTGGTTGAATAGGTAGGCTGTGTTGTCACCTGACTGTACTGCTGTACTGCCACCTGACTGTACTCCTGTACTGCCACCTGGTTGTAGTGCTGTGGGGCATAGAATAGAGGCAGGAAGGAGGGCTGTGACGTGTTCCCTGTTAGCTGATTGTCAGTCCTCACAAAGCTCACCTCTGCAGGTGGTTGGGGTTTGGCTGGGTTTGGTTGGGGGGTGCTAAGATGTAGTGCGTCGGGGGTCCCTCCCGCGGGTGACCAGGCATGGTTTGCAGCAAAGCTTTGGTTGGGGTTGGTTAGGATTGGCTGGAATTGGTTGGGGGTCCCTCTTGTGGAAGACCAGGCTTGGTGTGCAGCAAAGCTTTGGTTCATGCTGCGCTGGTAGCTCGGTGTGCTGGCAGGACTGTGCGGCTGATCGGCTGAGTGCTGGTGATCAGCTGGGTGTTGGTGATCGGCTGGGTGCTGGTGATCGGCTGGGAGTTGGTGATCAGATTTCAGGGTCCAGGGGGCAGAGAGCTCCTCATGTCGAGCTGCTGCAGCAGCTACTACCTGTGGGTCTTTGCTGAATGGTTTCGGAGTCCCGGGTATGACCCATGGCTTTGTAGCTTGCTGGGTTAGGGTAGGTGGCATGTTGAGAGGGGAGGGGCTGTTTGGCAGCGCTTGTGTGTGCTGTGCCTCTGGGAAGGCAGCTGCAGGGGATGGGTGGCCAAGGCTTCTAGTGGGGTGTTCGTGGGTGTGTGGGAGGGGTGTTAAGGCATGGTGGGCGGAGTTTAGAGGGGAGAGACCAGCCCGTGGTGGCTGTTGTGAGAGGGGTGTTGAGACGGAGTGGGCGGAGTTTAGAGGGGAGAGATCAGCCTGAGGTGGAGGTGAGTGCTGATGCTGCATGAGCTGCATAGACACTCGCTGTAACTGATTTGCGACCAGTGGGTCCATGTCATGGCTGTTGCCCTGCATTGTTGGCGAGATAAACTCCTGCTGTTGCTGTGAATGATGCTGCATGACCGTCATTCGCCAGTTGGAGGCTCAGTAGAAAAATGTCTGGTGCATATGTCTAGTGTACAAGACTAGCATATATGTATTTTTGAGAGTGAGAGGAGCTGGGGGGGCAGCTCTTTCTAGGTATGGACCAGAGGCTCGGGTTCTCGACCTTACACCAAAATTATTAACTATGGGCTAATGCGTCTTGGCTCGTCCATGCGAGGGCGCAGTTCGTTTTGTCATGCGCCTGCAGCATTCTGCAGGATAGCACTGAGTCAAAGTTGTAAAAAAACGTTTGGGGTCCGGGAGAAACATGCCCTAGATGCCTTTGGCCATACGTTTCCTTCGAGCTTGTTTTTTCCGAGTTGCGAGGCTTGTTTCGAAGTGTTTCTTCTTCGAGCGTCTTCAACTCCTGCTGACACCCTACCCGATTCGCTCCTACGTTCCGCATGCACTGACTGCTGGCGCCTCACCTCTATGAACTCGGGCACTCGTAGAGAATTCATAGTCAATGAGCGGTGCATCTTAGTCATTACACTCGGAGGTGAGGCCTGTTGCGCGTTGTTGCGTTCTCTTTGTCCACGCTGATTGAGCATACGCGATTGGAACCCTGCTTCATTTCAAAGCGGTACGCAAGTCTGCCAGTGCATTCACTCCAGACTGACAGATAGTAGGAATGCATCTAAGTCATGGAGTAACCTTGCAGACTCACGAAGCCTTTTTCACTTCAATGCTGTTGTAAAGAACTAACTGAGCATACAAAAGATAGGCACTGCACCGCTTTCAAAACGCTACAAAACGCTATATAACATCAGTATTGCATTTCCCTCGGCCTAGCAGTTAGCAAGAATGCATCAAGTCATGTAATAGGCTGATAAACACCTAGGGACTTGTACAAATCAATGCAGTTGTAAAAAACATATTGAGCTTGCGCATTTCATGCATCCAAGGCATGGAGTAGCCCGATAGACCCCTAAACACTTGTTCACTTCAGGGTAGTTAAGAACAAATTGAGCATGCAGAGTTGAGGCACTAAAACCCTTTCAAAATGCTAGATAACACCATCCTTGCATTTCCCACAGCTCGACAGGTAGTAAGAATGCAACAAGTCATGTAGTAGGCTGATGAACACCTTGGGACTAGCACAAATCAATGCAGTGGTAAATAGCATATTGGGCGTGCACAAATCATTCACCCAAGTCAAGGAGTAGCCTTAGAAACTGTAAGGGAATTGTTACCATCATTGCAGTTGTAAAAGACATGTTGGGGATGCGCAATTCATGTATCCAAGTCATGTAGGACCTTCAAAACTAGTAAAGATCAAATTGACTACTGCTTGTGAGATAGAGGCATGGCAACACTTTCGAAATGCTACATGACTCTCATATTGCATTTCTCGCAGCCCGACAGTTATCAAGCATGCATCCAAGTCATGGATTGGCCTGGTAACGAGCTAGGGACCTCTCCACACCAATGCAGTAGTAGAGATCAAACTGGGCATGTGAAATTGAGGCACGGCAACCCTTTCAAATTGCTACATAGTGCTAATATTGCATTTCTGGTGGCCTGACAGATAGGTAGATAGTAATAAAGTCATGGATTGGCCTGGTAAAGAGCTAGGGACCTCTCAACACCAATGCAGTAGTAGAGATTAAATTGAGCATGTGAAATTGAGGCACGGCAACCCTTTCAAATTGCTACATAGCGCTAATATTGCATTTCCGGCGGCCTGACAGATAGGTAGATAGTATCAAAGTCATGGATTGGCCTGATAAACGCCTGTGGGACTTGTACACACCAATGCAAAAGTAAAGAACGAACGTAGCATACAGAATTGAGGCACGGCAAGTCTTTTAAAACGCTACACCTCACTCATATTTGGGAAACTGTAATTTGATATCATATAATGCCGGCAGTCTGACTAGGCTTAAGTTACCTATTACATGTACAATATCATATGGTGCAGTTTGTATGATAGCATATGATAGCATACTCGCCTTTGGTTAACATCAGATGATATGCCGGTCCCAATTCATGCTGCATTTCCCTCAGCCAGACAGTGAGCAAGGATGCATCTTAGGGTTGTTGTTGGATGGCTTGTTAGGGGTAGCGGGTTCTCACCACCAAGGCGGTGGGGGTGGGGGTGGGTTGGTTAGGATTGTTTAAGTGGCAAGGTTTGTTGTTGGTAGGGGGTAAGGTGGTAGTAAGTAGGGGGTAAGTGGCAAGGGTTTTTGTTGGTAGAGGGTAAGTGGCAAGGGTTGTTGTTGGTTGGGGGTAAGGTGGTAGTTGGTAGGGGGTAGGTGGCAAGGGTTGTTGTTGGTACGCATTCGAGACTCGTCCCACTGTATGTTGTGTGCAACGCGTCGCAAATTGAGCAACTCGGTGCGACCCCAGTTCAACGCGCTGCCCCCCCGAAGTCTGCCCTATACTGTGCTACGCCACAATTCTGAAACAGGCTTGCGTTGCAACTTTTGGTACACAACATGACCTACAGAAAGCTGAAAAACCCGGTGACTAGTCCACATCAATAAAGTCGCAAAGAACATATTGAGCATGTGCAATTTCGTCCTTCCATGATCACCTGCAAACGACTATTTTGATGTTTTCCAATGGGCTTTTCCAAATCAATGCAGTCGCAAAGAACAAATCAAGCACGTGCAATTCCTGCCAGCCATCATCACCTTCAAACAACTAACGTGCTGTTGCCCTCCCCAGATATAACCAAGTCCTAAACCAAGTCCTAAACCCTAACCATAAACCATAACCAAGTCCTAAACCCTAACCCTAAACCATAACCAAGTCCTAAACCCTAAATCCTGAACCCTGCCCTCCCCAGATATAGCCAAGTCTTAAACCCTAAACTCCGCCCTCTCCAGATATAACCAAGTCCTAAACCCTACACCCTGTCCTCTCCAGATTTAACCATGTCTTAAACCCTAAGCCCTGCCCTCTCCAGATATAGCCAAGTCCTAAACCCTAAACCCTGTCCTCTCCAGATACAACCAAGTCCTAAACCCTAAACCCTGTCTTCTCCAGATATAACCAAGTTCCGAGGATGCTGCATTTTGAATTCTGCCAACCAGCGGATGCTTGGGGGCGGAGGCGTGGATGGAGGTGAGACACCGTTTTTTCCAGCTTCCTGCAGGTCCAGTTGTGTAGCAAAAGTTGCAACACAAGCCTGAATTCAGGATTTGGGCGTAGCACGGTATAGGGCGGAGTGCTAAGCGCGGAGGTTTGGGGGCAGCGCGTAGCACTGGGCTCGAACCGAGTCGCCCAATTTGCGACGCGTCGCACGGATGAAACCCAGTTAGGTGAGGCCAGAAGCACTACTTCTTCTCTTTTCGGCTATCTGCAGTAGCTTCTATGCAGCTTCCCTGTCCAGATGTTCAGCAAAAACTGACGCAACTCAGTGCACCTTGAAGCTGACACAATCAGCTGTCCAGAACTGCTGAACCATGTGGGTGCGGCTCAGCGGCTGGCTGAGGGAGCTGCCTAGTAGCTGCTGAGAAAGCCAAAAAGCTGAGCCCTGGCCAGAAGCAAAGCTATTAGGCTACCCGTCATTTCACACCTCTACCCTATTGTCAATAGGGGCAGTGGTGAATATTCGTTTGGTCGAGGGTCAGTATCTCCCACTGACCCTAAGTACGCCTACTCTTTTGAAGGAGTGGCAACGCCATTCGAACTGAATCCCCGGAGTCGCTGGTTTGTGTCGGAAGACCCACCTCCTGGGGTGAAATTCGTTTCATGACTAAAAAAATAAATCCCAAAATATTTCAAACCAGTAGAAAGGATGTGCATTTTCTGAAACAGCTCACCACCACCACCACATCTATTCCACCATCTATTACTCCTTCCTAGGGAAAGGCTAAGTTAGTCAATATTAGCGAATGAATAATATAAGTGAATGTTAGTTTATATTGGATGGACGAGCCGTCTCACCAGAATTTTGAATTTATTTAAAAAACTAATATTATTGTGACACTGTAATACTTTTAGCGAATATTAGTTTTTCAAACACTAATATTAGTTGCCGTTCCCTACTCATTCCTTCCCGCTGTCACTACCAGCCATACACCGGGCCGCTGGCCCCGAGCTCCTTGAGGCTTGTAGGGAGATACCCGAGATAAGACCCGGAGTGCGCTGCCCCACAGGAGAGTCCAGGATCACCCCGTGAGTGTGGAGCGGGTTGAAGTAGAGGTTGTGTGTGGGGGGGATGGGGGGGGGAGGGGGGGGGCTTACGAATATTTTATTGAAGTTGTGTTAGTGGTTTGATGGGTGGTTGTGGAGTGAGATAAGACCAGGAGTGAGCTGCCCCACAGGAGAGTCCAGGATCACCCCGTGAGTGTGGAGCGGGTTGAAGTAGAGGTTGTGTGTGTGGGAAGGTGAGTGTGTGTGTGTGGGGGGGGGGGGGGGGGGATATGGGTGGTGTTTAAGCTTGAAAGCAGGTGTGTGTGTGTGTGTGTGTGTGTGTGGGGGGGGGGGGGGGGGGGGGCTTGAATGCAGAATCGGGTGTGGGTGGTGTTTAAGCTTATAGAAGTTGTGGGTGGTGTTTAACCTTGAAAGCAGGTGTGGGTGGTGACAGCTGGTTTGTTATTGAGTCATGGGTTTGCGGGGTAGATTCTCATTCAAGAAAGAAGGAAAGCAGTACGCCAAATCGACGTAACTTTAGGAAGCTATCTGGAGGGGGTCCTCGGACAACATCATTGGGGGGAGAAGGCTATGGGGGGCGGAAGGAAGTTGTTGAGGGGGGCTGATGTGGGGAACGCAAGGTAGATTCTCACACAACTCCCTTCTGAGTTGGGTTTGCTGGCACATGGAAGCTTAGTTGGGGTTTTGTTAGGAATCAACGTAGTCGTTTTTGGCTGTATTGTATCGTACCCTGCTAAGTTTGCCGGCTTACCGCCAACCTGTTGGCCCTGACTGTAAACTTGCAGGGGCTTTGATCTTGACGCCGATTACGTCATCCACACTGTAGGCCCTATCTACACAAATCCTCGTGACTCGGCAGAGCTGCTGGGCAATGCATTCAAGTGAGTCAGATGGGGCTCTGTTTCTTTTTGAAGCTACGTAAGTACTGTTTCTTTTGGAAGCTACGTAAGTATTGTTTATTTTTTAAGCTACGTAAGTACTGTTTATTTTGGAAGCTACGTAAGTACTGTTTATTTTGGGAGCTATCCTAAGCAGCTTCTAGGCAGCTCCATTTCCTTGTCCTTGGGCCAAACCTGTAGCTAGCTAGGGCATCGTAAGGCTGGCAGGACAGGCATAAATAAATAGTACGCCTTATTATGAGGCGTGAGGTTGTGGGGGCCAGCCCGTTTGCTTTCACCGGGGCAACCACCAATAGGGGACGAGGGGGGGGGGGGGGGGGGGGGGCTGCAGGAAAGGCATTCTTACGTAGCTGAAAGCATTCTTATGTAGCTGAAAGTATTCTTATGTAGCTGAAAGCATTCTTATGTAGCTGAAAGCTTTGGGCTTCACTCAGTCGCTGGCAAATGGAGCTGGGTAGAAGCTGCTACGCCTAGCCCCCAAAATGAAACAGTGATGAACATGTGGTACTGGCTCACACGGTAAATCTTCGATTAGGCAGGACAGGCATTCTTATGCGTCTGAAAGCTTTGGCCTTCGCTCAGTCACTCATTAATCCTGCTGCTGCTTCCCCCCCCCCCCCCCCTACCCACCCCACCCCCCCACACACACCACCGGCTGAAAGCTTTGGGCTTTGCTCAGTGGCTGATTGCTTGAGCTGGCTAAGTGAATCAGGCAGGGCACGGTTTCTTTTGGGGGGTGGGGTGAGGGGGAGATAGGGTTTGTGTGTGTGTGTGTTTGTGCGGTGGGGGAGAACTGATCCCTGACTCAAAATCAGGCAGGGCACTGTTTCTTTTGGGCGGTGGGGTGAGAAGGAGGTAAATGTATGTGGGTGGGTGGGTGGGTGTGACAGGGGGGGAGGGGGGGAAGGGGGCGGGGGGGGAGAACTGATCCCTGGCTCAAAATCAGGCGGGGGCTGTTTTTTCCAAAATATCTCAGCCGTTCTGTACAATTGATTGTGTCAGCATCAAGGTGCCCTAGGTTGCGTTAGGTTGGGCTGAATAGCCAATCAGGGGATCTGCCTGGAAGCTGTTGCTGGCAGTGGAAACTAAATTTGAAGAATTGTTACAAGGTTCCATACGCCGGCAATTCGGTGTCTAACTGTCTGCAAAATACAATACTTCCCCCGCGCGATAGCCACAGAAACCAGGGTTCCAACTTAGACTGCTTATAGACATGTCCAAGTCTCACCTACAGTTTAACGACTTGTCAAGGTCAGAAAATAAAAGCTCTTGCGTGCGCATTTGGAGTCCAGTCGGACAACTGGATAAGTTTGATACATTATTTGCTGCGAACCGTATTGCCGCTTCAGTTCGTAAAAAAGGACGTACTCATCCTTTACGATTAGCTGGCTTAATCGGTAATCTTATATTGATCCATGTGTTGGAGCGCCTTCCTCCGGTCCCCATTTCACCCTTACCCACCACCCGCCACCCACCACCCACAACTCTTCACCCTGCACCCACCACACACCACCCGCCACTTCACACCCTGGTGCGTAACCATCACCATCCTTGTATGTGTGTTGTAATCCAGGGGGGGGTCACCAACTCTGGCTTAATGGACTTGACCAACCTCGAATAATCCAGATCATTGTAGACTACCAGAAGGGGCTGAACTAACAATCACCATCATCATCATCAGCAGCAGCATTATCATCAGCAGCAGTTTCAGCAGCAGCAGCAGCAGTTGTATCATCATCAGCAGCAGCAGCAGCAGCAGCAGCAGCATAATCATCAGCAGTATCATCATCATCATCAGCAGCAGCAGCAGTTGTATCATCATCATCAGCAGCAGCAGCAGCATAATCATCAGCAGTATCATCATCATCAGCAGCAGCAGCAGTTGTATCATCATCATCAGCAGCAGCAGCAGCATAATCATCAGCAGTATCATCATCATCATCATCAGCAGCAGCAGCAGTTGTATCATCATCATCATCATCAGCAGCAGCATAATCATCAGCAGTATCATCAGCAGCAGCAGCAGCAGCAGTTGTATCATCATCATCAGCAGCAGCAGCAGCATAATCATCGGCAGTATCATCATCATCATCAGCAGCAGCAGCAGCAGTTGTATCATCATCATCAGCAGCAGCAGCAGCATAATCATCAGCAGTATCATCATCATCAGCAGCAGCAGCAGCAGCAGCAGCAGTTGTATCATCATCAGCAGCAGCAGCAGCAGCATAATCATCAGCAGTATCATCATCATCATCAGCAGCAGCAGCAGTATTATCATCATCATCAGCAGCAGCAGCAGCATAATCATCAGCAGTATCATCATCATCATCATCAGCAGCAGCAGTTGTATCATCATCATCAGCAGCAGCAGCAGCAGCATAATCATCAGCAGTATTATCATTATCATCAGCAGCAGCAGCAGCAGCAGTATTATCATCATCAGCAGCAGCAGCAGCAGCATAATTATCAGCAGCAGCATATTCCTAAACCCTGAATTCTGAAACCTGGATATCTCATGTGTTACTGCAGGTCATCATTTCATCTAGCCAATGAAACCACCTCTCCACCATGACAGTTTGCTTGTTCATATGTGTGTCCATGCTGCACTTAAAATCAAGTGTGACAGTATGCTTACTCACTGCAGGTCATCATTTCATCTAGCCAATGAATATAACCTCTCCACCATAGCATGTCCAGCAATCAGCACCGTCGTCTATGGCTATCCACTTAGTGAGGCGGCTGAGGTGAGCTCAAGTCGGTTGGTTGGTTGGTTGGCTGGTGTATTTGAGGGGGCAGAGGTGAGCTCAAGTCAGTTGGTGTATTTGAGGGGGCTGAGGTGAGCTCAATTCGGTTGGTGTAGTTGGTTGCTGTAGTTGAGGCGGCTGAGGTGAGCTCAAGTCGGTTGGTCAAATTGATTGGTTGGTGTAGTTGGTTGGTGTAGAGGTACTTTGTTATCTCCTCAAGTCCAGCAGTAGCCAGGGACCTAATCTTTTCTTCTTCTTCAGATTCTTCTTCTGATTCGTCTGATTCTGATGCTTCTTCTCATTCGAATTATAATTCTGGTTTTTTTCTCATTCTTCTGATTCTAATTATAATTCTGATGCTTCTTCTCGTTCTCATCCTTCTTATGATTCTCATTCTCCTTCTTATGATAATGACTCTCGTGCTACTGATTCTCTTTCTTCCGATTCTTCTGATTCTTCAGGTTCTCCTTCTTCTGGTTCTCCTTATTCTCTTCCTTCTGATTCTTCTGATCCTTCTTCTTATTATTCTCATTTCTCTGATTCTCATTCTTCAGATTCTTCAGATCTTCCTTGTTCTGATTATCATTCTTTTGATTCTTCCGATCCTCCTTCTTCTAATTCTCATTCTTCTGATTCTTCCGATCCTCCTTCTTTTGATTCCCCTTCTTCAGATTCTCCTTCTTCTGATTCTCGTTCTTCTGATTCTTCCGATCCTCCTTCTTTGGATTCCCCTTCTTCTGATCCTCCTTCTTCTGATTCCCCTTCCTCTGATTCTCATTCTTCTGGTTCTCCCGATCGTCCTTCTTTTGATTCCCCTTCTTCCGATCCTCCTTCTTCTGATTCCCCATCCTCTGATTATCATTCTTCTGATTCTTCCGATCCTCCTTCTTCTAATTCTCATTCTTCTGATTCTTCTGATCCTCCTTCTTCTGATTCCCCTTCCTCTGATTTTCATTCTTCTGATTCTTCCGATCCTCCTTCTTCTAATTCTCATTCTTCTGATTCTTCTGATCCTCCTTATTCTGATTCCCCTTCCTCTGATTCTCATTCTTCTGATTCTCATTCTTGTCAGGCCCCTGACCCACAGCAAATAGCATGAGCCTGACAAGCTGGCCCTAAAAATACATACACACACCCTCCCCCAGGTGTCATTGAAAGCTATGAATTGGACGCTGCTATGCTGTAGGTTGGGGTGCAGTTGTTTTGTCAAATATGGAACCAGCGCCTTTATGTAACATACACACACGCTCCCCCAGGTGTCGCTGAAAGCAGTTGAATCCTTCTTGGGCGGATTGCAAGGGATAATCATCATCAGTATTTTCATTATCATCATCATTATCATCATCATTATCATCATCATTATCATCATCACCATCGTCACCATCATCACCATGAAAAATACATACACACACGCTCCCCCAGGTGTCGCTGAAAGCAGTTGAATCCTTCATGGGCGGATTGCAAGGGATAATCATCATCAGTATTTTCATTATCATCATCATCATCATCATCATCACCATCACCATCACCATCGTCACCATCATCACCATGAAAAATACAAACACACACATGCTCCCTCAGGTGTCGTTGAAAGCAGTTGAATCCTCCGTGGGCGGGTTGCAGGGCGTCAATTTTATCCTCATCGACATGCCCACCTTCAACGCATTTGTGGCGGCAGCAGCTGACCATTTCCATGTAAGAGGGGCGGCAGTGATTATCTTGGGGGGTATCTAGGGGGGGGGGGGGGGGGGGGGGGGGGTATCTTTTGTCCCTGACCTCAGCTGATCTGGCCTGGGGGGAATGTGGGGGCGGGGGGAATCTTTTGTCCCTAACCACAGCTAATCAACGCCTGTGTGGCCGCAGCATCCCTACTTCCCACATGCATACACCTGCAGGCAGCATATCCCATTCTCCACTCACCAGGCTGAATCAACCCCTGTCAGCTTGTACTTGTACTTGTACTGCAGCATGACTGTTTGTTTATCTTTCCAGACCCAGGCGCGGATGTGGACTGATCCCTACTTCCCACATGCATACACCTGCAGGCATCATATCCCATTCTCCACTCACCAGGCTATCTCAACCCTGTCAGCTTGTACTTGTACTACAGTATGACTGTTTGTTTATCTTTCTAGACCCAGTCGTGGATTTGGACTGAGCCCTACACCCCACAAACATTATTGAATGGCTGCCTTTCAGGGCCAAACCATCTGCTACTGGTTCCCATAAGCAGGGATATTTTTTTCAAATCAAAAAGAGGAAATCTTATTCCTTTTTCTTTTTTTTCTCCGTTTCTCCCCTCCCAAAACAGGATCCTTATTCCGTTTTTTGTCGATTTGGGTCATTTTTAGTCAATTTCAGTAAAAAAAAAAAAAACTTTTGTATTTTTAGGTTTCTTATTCCGGCAATTTTGGCCAAGACGGGGTCTCGTATTCCGATCGGAATATATTACGGGAAAAAATATCCCTGCCCCCAAGACTAATAGGAGCATCATGGTGCTACTTTAAGACACTGGTTCCTTTTCTTACAAAAACACCTGCCACATGCATACACCTGCAGGCTGGGTGGTTGGCCCCAGCGCAAGCAAACAGGCTGGCCCTCTCCACCTCACGCCTCGTAATAAGGTGTACTATTTATTGTATTTACACCTATTAATTACACGTATTTCTTTATTTACACCATCTATTTATTGTATTTACATACATTAATTACACCTATTTATTTATGTATTTACACCATCTATTTTTTGTATTTACACCTATTAATTACACCTATTTATTTATGTATGTACACCATCTATTTATTGTATTTACACATATTATTTACGCATTTTTTGTTTACAACATCTATTTATTGTATTTACACCTGCAGGCTGCGTATCCGATTCTACCCACACCAGGCTTCATCAACCCCTCCAGAGGAGTCCAGAAGCAAACTGTGTTCGAAAGGGATGATGATGAGAATGGGGAAGAGGAGGAACAGGGCAATCAAGACTCTTGACACGATGGACGACTGAGGACACTCTGGCAACAGCCCGCAGTTTTTATAATCGGCTGCGAGCAGCAGCTTGTAGGCAGTCAAGAAGCAAGTTGAGTTTGACAGGAGTCAATGAACATGGCAAGGAGCCGAGGACGATACAAATGGCAACCAAGACTCCGACACGATGGAGGACACACTGATAACAGCTTGCGTTTTTCTTCTCGGCTACGAGCAGCAGCTTGTAGGCAGTCAAGATGGAAGCTGCGTTTGACAGGAGTCAATTAACATGGCAAGGAGCCGAGGACGAGGAAAATGGCAACCAAGACTCTGACACAATGGACGACTGAGGACACACTGACAACATTGCTTACTTGCACTGTTTTTCTTTTCGGAGAAGAGCAGCAGCTTCTAGGCAGCTCCCCTGGCTGGCTAATCAGCAAAATCTAAAGCAACCTAGTGCACCTTGAAGCTGTCGTAATCAGCTTTCTAGCGCTGCTGGATTTTTGAGGCTTAGCCCAGTGGCTGGCTCTGGGAGCTGGGAGCTGCCTAGAAGCTGCTGCTAGTAGCCAAAAAGAAAACCAGTGCCATTGGTGGTTGTCCCCAGTGCAAGCTAATGGGCTGGCCCCCTAGACCTCAGGCCTCAATAGGACGTACCATTTTTTCTTTGTATTTATCTTAGGACCCATTGACAACAGCCGAAATATTAGGGCCTGGCACAGTCGCTGGCTCGGGGACCTGCCGAAAAGCTGCTAAGGAAAGCCAAAAAGAAAAAACCTGTCTGGGACACATTGTCAACCGCTCGAAGTTTTATTTTCGGCTGCAAGCAACAGCTTCTAGGCTGCCCCCCTGACTGGCTATTCAAACAAACCTGACGCCCCCTAGTGCACCTTGAAGCCGACACACACACACACACCCACATCCACACCCACACACCAACACCACACACCAACACCACACGCACACCACACACAAACCAACACCACACATCCCCCCCCCACACACACACCAACATCCCCCCCCCACACACACACCAACATCCCCCCCCCACACACACACCTGACGCCCCCTAGTGCACCTTGAAGCCGACACAATAAGCTGTACAGAAATGTTGGAATATTTAGGTGATGCACTTGAACTTGTTTACAAATTACATGGATCCAGCCTTTAAGGGTGTAGCACAGGGTACATTATGTAAAATTGGTCAGCTCTTAAAGCGCACAAACGACACATTGGTCAGCGCTTTGTAGTGCAAAAAGCGCAAAAACTGTGCGCTGCGCCCACAGGGGGTTGAAAAATCTGCGCAAAACGCGCAGTGGGGCTCAAAAAGCGTGCGCGAAATCGCGCTGCCGCGTGTGTTTGGTAGTAACCTAACGTAGCACAGTCGCTGTTTCAGGGAGCTGCCAAAAGGTGCTAAGGAAGACCCTTACTGCGGAGAAATTTAAAACAGCTGGTATTTTAGACAACCCAGTGCAAAACGGTTTGATCACCTGTTGGTCATTGTTTCTCTCTGGATCGAACTGCAAGTGCAGGTTCATTACACACATGCTCTGAGGTTGTGCGCATTGAACTTGAACTTGGTTCCATAGCTTCAGCCAGCGATTTGGCTGCTCGCCGTCTTTGGCAGTAGGAAAAAAAGAAAAGTACAAATGTAAACACGAACAAATCTATGTTATTGCATTTTTTATACGATGTGCGTGTTGAAAATGAAACGCTTTCCATGACTCCATTTTACAGAAGGTGCTAGGGAATGTAAACAAATGGGTTTAACCCCACTTTGAGTGCTCCGCGGGTCACGCACTGTGGTGACTTTGAATGGGAAGACTGTACGTAGCCCAGAGTTGGCTGAAAAACATGTCACAAATTCAATTCGACTCGACTCGATTCAATTTCATATATATTTTAACCAAGGGGCGGGCCTCTTGGTCAGAATTGCGCAAGATTTGACCACAAGAAGTCAGTTAACCCTGGCCCTAACTGTCTTGTAAACTTAGTATACCTTAGTGTTTTGGGGGCGCTTCGTTACAGTTCCTTAAGGTTGCTTTGGGGGGGCCAAAAGCTGCTAGTAGCACCCAACAGGCACCTGGGAGCAGCGGAGCACCATTGTGCTACGTAAATGCGCTGGTTCATTTCCTTCAAAACAAAACTGGCTGTAAGAAAACATGTTCTCGTGGTTTACAATGGCCTGGGAGCTAGGGCGATGATATATCCACCACGCCCTGCCAACACTGACTCGAGTAATGAACAAACATGATCTGGGACTTAGACCTGATTCAGACCCCCAATGAATTG
The DNA here is from genome assembly GCA_013435795.1 of Chlamydomonas sp. ICE-L. NCBI lineage: Eukaryota > Viridiplantae > Chlorophyta > Chlorophyceae > Chlamydomonadales > Chlamydomonadaceae > Chlamydomonas > Chlamydomonas sp. ICE-L. The sequence continues at coordinate 24,663,452 of JACBWV010000610.1, read as the reverse complement.
TTGAGACTAGTATCAAATCAAGTCCTGGTAGTCTCTTGGGTCCCTAGAGGCTTCCAAGACACAATACGTGGACAATTCTGTTAACTGACTAATCCGCATAGTTGGCTCCATGGTTTACGCGGGTATCTCACGGCGGCATTTGGCATTGGTAGACAGCTAGCACCCCCGAGTTGGCTGAAAAAGCATGTAACAATCCAATCAAATCAAAGCCTGTCACTGCATGTGTGCCACAGCTGGCACTACTTCGCTCGACCTCCTATAATCTAAGTACTCTCTACTGCTGCAATTGGTCAGCTCCCCTAATAGCAATTAGCCAGCCCCCCTAATAGCTCCGCTACCCCTGCGCTACTCATTGCAGTAGCTTAACCCTTGTCTACCTAGTAGCTAGTAGCCCCTGTCAGCAATTGGCCAGCCCCCCTAATAGCCCTTGTCTACCTAGTAGCTAGTATCTATTGATGTTCTCAGCCTGACCTAGCGGTTCCTGGGAGAGCATCGGCTGCCTGTATTCATATTCGTCTTGATCTTCGTACTGGTCTCGGTCATCATACTGATCGTAGTACTGGTCTCGAAGCTGCTCTACAGGGGCGTACAGCCCCTTGCCTTGGATGGGGGCATTGCTGACTCCACCATTGTACTGCTCATAGTACTCTCCAGCTGCGCCGGCATCACCGAGGATCTGTTTCTCATACAACATTCGCTGAAACACGCTTTCCTTCAAATGGTTAGGGTTGTAGTTGACCACCCTGTAGGCGTTCACCAGCATGGCTATGTGATCTGGATGCACGCCCCCTTGCTCCACCAGCCTCACACAGCTCAGCTCATGCTGGGCTAGCCAGGCTGACGAGGGGGAGTAGCGCACAGTCGTTAGACCCCGCATGAGCATGGTGAGGCAGACGAAATTGTAGGAGGCGAGGTGGGGAGCGGTCATCATCACCATGCGGGGCAGGAGGGCTAGGTCTTCAAGCATGTGCATGTGCCGTCCCGAGGCATAAGCCAGGAAGCAGAGCGCGATCAAGGCGGTCGCCAGCTGAGTTGGGGTCATTGCCTGCAATAGGGGGTAGGCAAGGTTAGATCAAACTAAGACACTTGCAACCTAGGGAAGTGTACAGAACGTAAATAGGGTTGTGACGTACAATAGCATGTATATGTACACCCGAGGCGTAAGCCAGGAAGCAGAGCGCGATCAAGGAGGTGGCCAGCTGAGTTGGGGTTCTTGCCTGCAAAAGGGATAGGCAAGGTTAGATCAAACTAAGAATCTTGCAACCTAGGGAAGTGTACAGAACGTAAATAGGGTTGTGAAGCACACTAGCATGTATATGCGTATATATATACATATATATACACGTCTTCTTCTTTTTCTTCGCGACACCATGATCACAAACGGAAGGTCAGGTTGGAAAATTCAAATTCCCAGTTCGTCCCTCCACGTCAAACTTCCACGCCTGCGCATCAAACTTCCACCTGCGCGCCATTTCCCTTTCCGCCCTGTGAGCTCTGTACTGCGATTCCCTGCCCTGCCGTTGACGTGTCGCAATTCACGATCTGGCTCTGGCTCCCACATCACGCCTGCCAGAATTTAAAATCTGTTTCACTCATTGGTCGACTTCGTCCTCACCGAACATCAGCTTAGATGGCGCTCAGACTTTTAGCGTAAAACCTAATGCTTCTTGAGGCCTCCATGCAGCAGCAAACAGCGATATTAGATACCAGAAGAGCCGCCAACGCTGCTAGCCAGCGTACAAAGCGAGCTAGCCTGAGCGTCGAGAAAAGGAACGAAATTAACAGCGCCAACGTGCTGCCTGTGCTGCTGTCCTACTGAGGCGCGGAGCTGTCAATGAGGCCAGGCGTGGAGCTGTCAACACCCCATCTTTGGTAAATGCGCTCCGACTAGGGCAGGGAGTTGTTGAGGGCACAGGTCACCCTAAACTTGTTTTAGGCAAGACACTTAAAAATTACAACTACCATAACAACTAAGAATGTAGCTAGTGTCCTGATATGGGCTACTAGCCTGCTACAAAAAATGATGGGGGCCCCTTGCAACCGAATTCGCTCAATGCAACCGCATTCGCTCAAAATGAGCTGCTGTACATAAGCTACCATGCGAAGAAGAAGCTTCGGGAATGAACTCTGAGATGCGCGAGTCTGGTTTTCTCGGCAGGGATGCCGTGGGGAGAGGTAGGGGAGCATGTGTGTTTTTGTTGGTGCTGGGGGGAAGGAGAGGGGTGGGTGGGTGGGAGAGGGAGGAAGAGGGAAGAAGGAGGGATGGGGGGGAGGGACTGAGGGAGGAAGGTGTGGGAGATGGAGGGGGGAGGGAAGTGTACGTGTTAATGAATGAGTGCGGCAGGCAAGCAGGGGGTAGAGGGGGAGGGAGGAAGGGGATCGGCCGAGGGTGGTGGTGGTGGTGGTGGTGTGTTTGTGGGGTGGGGTGGGGGGGAGCATCGTTCTTCTGGGTACATCCTGACGGCCAAACGGGCAATGTACTAGTATATGTATACACCATACTGACACAAAAATTGAACGTTAAATTTGATGGGAGAACCGGTCAAATCGAGGCGTATAGTATATTCTGCGACAACAAAAAACGTCAACCCGTTATCAGGCACGATAATAGGGTATAGGCTCCACATAGGGCTAACCAACCCCCCAGGGACCTGCCGCCCGCGCCTGCCGGCTCAAAATGCAGCGCTCGACAAGCTTTCCCACATCTCATGACTCAGGCCCTTGATATATCCCCTGAGAGATGTTAGCACTTGCCTCTAGTATCTACTTATCACAATGAGCAAGGGGTACTAGAGGCAACCCCTACCGCCACCCCACCCCACACACCCAATGCCCCCCCCCACCCCACACACCACCCAATGCCACCCACCCAACAACCCCCCCCCCCCCCCCCCCCCCCCCCCCCCCAAAAAAGTGGTCTCCTCACCCTCATGTTGACCGCCACCGCTTTCAGGAGGTCCTCATGGAACGTTTGGTTCAATGGCTCCCTTAGTCTCGATACTGCAACCAACAGAGACTTCACTTCACCAGGGGCCAGCTTCTTAGTTGCCAGCCTGGGCTGGCTGTCGCCCACTGGTCCTGGATTTCTTGCTGCTGAGCTGGACGCACGACTAGCTGGTAGGAGTCTCTCTGGCTTGCTAACTCTCTGGCTTGCTGAGGGCAACTTCCAGGAAACTTCTACCCCTTTGCTGTTTTCAGAACTAATACTGCCGGTACTGCCGGTACTGCTATGTTGTGACCCGACAGAATCAGCACCCACACCAGGATGCTCATCCGTACTGCCCATTGATGCGCTGGTGCTAGCTGCCCCCTGGCTCCTGTTGCTACTATGGTCCCCATCCACACTGGAGTGCCCAGGCCTAGGCTGCTGAGCAGTACGGCCGTACTGCTGCCCCGGGGCATCGCCCCCCAGGGCTGCTGCTGGTGCTGCTAGCGATGCTGATGCTGCGAAATCGAAAGCATCGTCCATGGAGGCCATAGACCCCATTGACCCCATCGATCCCAAAGCATAGGAGTATGCGCTCATGCCTCCTACTACCTGTCCCCCCACCGAGGCTTCTGTCCCCCCCCCTCTCAAACCCCAGCTATTGAGCGCGGTCAGAGGCTGCTGGCTGGCGATCAGAGCTGGCGCGATCTGGGAGCAAAGGGCGCCGATATTATCTAACCCAGCCTTCCATTTTAACCTGCGCCGGGAGCCACGGGAGAAGCGAGACAGGGCCATGAGGGCGATCAAGCTTTGCTCTGAGGTGAAGGCATCTGCGTGCGCGACGATTGTAGACATGAGTTCGTCTCGGATCTGAGCACGTGGGACGTGACCTAATCGCTGCATGGCCCATAACTCCTGGTAAGGGGAGAGGAGGAAGCGGGTAGGTGAGCTCAGGGTTTAGGGTTTAGGGTGGGGGCACACACACACAGGCTTGACACGATGAGTACTTTTACCATGCAACATAATTTCCGGACACATAGTTGTATGCATGAGTTTGGTTTGGCACTGCACATGGGAGGTGACCCAATCGCTGCATGGCCCGTAAGTCCTGGTAAGGGGAGAGGAAGGGGAAGCGGGTAGGTGACCTCAGGGTTTAGGGTGGGCGCACACATAGGCTCAACATGACGATTGTTTTTGGCACGCGACATAATTTCATGCAACATGTAAAGCCTTCTGTATGAGTTTGGTTTGGCACTGTGCACGTGGTAAGTGAACCAATCACTGCATGGCCCATAATTCCTGGTAAGGGGAGAGGAGGAAGCGGGTGGGTGAGCTCAGGGTTCAGGGTGGGCGCACACACATGGGCTCAACATGACGATTGTTTTTACCACGCGACATTATGCAACATGCCATGCTACATGCAAAGCCTTCTGTATGAGTTTGGTTTGGCACTGTGCACGTGAGACGTGACGCAATCGCTGCATGGCCCATAACTACTGGAAAGGGGAGAGGAGGGTACCGGATATATGAGATTGGCGAGAAATGGGAATTATATGCATGTTTGTTCAGCTCCGCACTGTACAGGTGGGGCGAAAACTGGATGGCCCAAATCAAGCTACGCAGCTGAGCCGAAGAACATTGAGTGGAGGCACTTTTTAAAAGATGAAGCTAGTGACTAATATCCACTCAATATGATTTTAATACTTTATATTAATTTAATAATGTTTTACAATAAAATAATTAATAATTCAAGTGTAATGCATTGTCTCCCAAGCAAATGATTCAATAATCAAGAAAACGAACATTAACATTATGAACATTTTTGACTCAGCCAGGACCTCTGTATTTCACTTACCATGGCTAAGTCCCTTGGGTTTAACAACATGGGACACCCTGACACTGATAATGCCAGGGTGTCCTTAACCCTGAGACCCTGACTCTGCCAGGACCTCTGTATTTCACTCACCATGGCTAAGTCCCTTGGGTTTAACAACATGGGACACCCTGACACTGACAATATCAGGATGTCCTTAACCCTAACACCCTGACTCAGCCAGGACCTCTGTATTTCACTCACCATGACTAGGTCCCTTGTATTTAAGAACTGCAACAGTAGGCTGAGCTCCGATGAGACCTTTTTAAGCCAGACTTTTTGCGGGATAATCTGCAAATAGGGGGAGAGGTCGTGGTGGGAGGGGAAGGTGGTGGTGGAAGGGGGGGAGGTGGTGATTATTGTGGTGGGAGAGGAAGGTGGTGGTGGGAGGGGGGGAGGTGGTGGTTATGGTGGTGGGAGGGACAGTACTTCAAGCCAGTCTTGTCTAGGCATGATTTGTTATGATGAGTCTAGGCATGATCTGCAAGTACACCAATCCACACAGATGCTTTAGGGGAGGTGGTGGTAATGGTGGTGGTAATGGGAAGGTGGTGGTTAGGGGGGAGGGGTTGGTGGGAGGGGAGAGGTGATGGTGATTTGTTGGGGGTTGGGGCGTTGGGAGGTGGTGGTTGTGGTAGTGGTGGTGTGAGGGTGAGGGACTGTGTTGCAACGCTCTTCTGTGGCTTAATATGTCAGTACACCAATCCACACAGATGCTTTAGATGGTGACGAGGGTAAAGGGTTGAGGGCTAGCCACGTTACGGATTAAATAACTGCATCACATGAAATGACCTACGCAGAAGAGCATTGCGACACTGCCCCCCCCCCCCCACACACACACACACCCACACCCACACACACCTCCCCCCCCCCCCCAACCCCTAACCCACCATGAGAGTGGCCAAGGACCACGACACCGTTGCATGGCTCCTAGCTTTCTCATGTTCTTACCACTACCCCCCGTTACCCCCTCCAGCATTACCCCCCCCCCCCCACACACACACACACACACAAACACACACAACATAACCCCCTCTCCCCATCATCCCCCCAACCCGTAACCCACCATGAGAGTGGCCAAGGACCACAACACCGTTGCGTGGCTCCTAGCTTTCTCATGTGAGGGAGGGCAAGCTGCCAACGTACGCAGGACCACCTTCTCAAAGGCAACCAACCAGCCATCGTGCGGACGGTACCGCATCTTGGCTAGGGCCCATACCAAGGTTGAGAGGTCTTTCAAGCGGTAGGTGTTGAAGCGTCGTTGGGCCTGATCGTAGTAGTGGTGGTGCGGGGATGAGGGTGGGGGGGTGATGAGGGTAGTGGGTGGGGGTGGGATGTGTGGGGGGGTGAGGGTGGGGGTGGTAGAGGGGGGTAGTGGTAGTGGTGGTGGTGTGGGGGGAGGGATGGGGGTAGAGGGGGTGATGAGGTTGGTGGTGGTGGTGGGGTGGGGGGATGATGGTGGTGGGGTGGTGGTAGTGGTGGTGGTCACGAGGGGTCACGTGGTTTAAGTGATGGAGGGGGAAGGCTGGTGGTGGGGGAATGAGGGGTGAATGGTGGTGGTGGGTGGTGGAGGGGGAATGATGGTGGTGGTAGTGGTGGTGGACACGATGGGTCACGTGGGTGATGGAGGGGGAAGGCTGCGCATCCACACAAGACCAAGATAAGGTGCCTGGGGAGCAGGATGCATCATGGGCGGTGGGCCTGGAAACATGGAAGGCAGGTTGTTATGGTCACCCCACCACACACGCACCCCACACCACAGATTTTTGAGGTTCTGTTTTTTGTTGCTAATGCAGATCTGGGACATAAGTGAGTGGCTTAGTCTAGGAGAACACGCAGTCTACTAAACGGTGGAAATGATCGCAAGCTATTTGGGTTGGGCTGGGCTGGGTTGGATCGGGTGGAATGTGGGTGGGGTGGGGTGGGGTGGGGTGGGGTGGGGTGAAATTCGCATTTTGTCTCATAGATTTTGTGTTACGAAATTTGCATTTTGGCACTTTCAGATACTGGGACATTACTTCCCACTGTTAAGCTTCTCTGGGAAAGTTCTGACCTGATGTTTATTCTTCACTTTAACCAATATAAACTGTAGTTTTCACTTCATATCTCATACACTTTTAACTACATTTTCACTTTATACACTTTGAAATGCATTTTTTACTTAACGCACTCTACTTCTGTATTTTTCATATTATGCACTTTACCTCTATATTTTTCACTTGATACACTTCAAACAATATGTTTACGCACTCTACTTCAACTCCAAGTCTGCATGCATTCCGCATAAATACATGTATACCGCTATATCTCCATATATATGCTATATATTTCAGTAGTACCACCCTCTAGCATATTACATATACATATGTGCGTGTATGCTATATATGTGTTGTATACCATATTTCAAAAGTACGTTTGTCAATATGTGTTTTCAATTTCTCTCTCTCTCTCTCTCTCTCTCTCTCTCTCTCTCTCTCTCTCTCTCTCTCTCTCTCTCTCTCTCTCTCTCTCTCTCTCTCCCTCTCTCTCTCTCTCTCTCTCTTTCTATATGTGTATATATATGTGTGTGTGCTATATATGTGTGTGTGCTATACATGTGTGTTCAATATTTCATGAGTGTCACCTTCTAACACTCCCCCCATGATTTCCTACCTGCCAAACTATTGTCTTCATCCATTCTGGACCAGGTCTGTGTCGCAGCGCCAGCGACGCTCTCAGCACCCGAGAGATGGCCACCGCACTACCTAGGCTCCTCACATCTGCTTCCACCCGTCCCATCACCGCCTCCATCCACGCCTCAGACGGCTGGTACCCAATCCCAGCTAGCGCTCGTAAAACCCGAGACAGCTCCTCGCCAGAGAAAGAGCCCAAGTGTGTGTGTATGTGTAGGGCGATGGCATGTGAGCTGCTTAGAGGGGGGCGCAGGGGGGGAGGCAGGTGGAAGAAGGTGGTGAGGACCATGACCACATCCTGGGGGCTGCAGCATTCTATTCCCATTCCCGAGGTGAACACGTCTGCCATGTCAGACACCCACTCGCTGGAGAGGGGGGCTTGGTAGACTTGGTTGAAACTGGAGGGGGTAAAGAGGTCGGAGGGGGTGTTTGGGGGTTAGCTACTGGCGAAACAACTATTTTAAAGGAGCAGAAAAACAGCTCAAGGAATACTAATACATTTACAAGCCACCCACTAATGGAGACGGGGGCTTGGTTGAAATTTGAGGGTGTACAGAGGTCGGAGGGGGTGTTTGGGGTAAGCTACTGGAGGAAGAACTATTTTGAAGGAGCAGAAAAACAGCTCAAGGAAAACTAATACATTTCCAAGCCACCCACTAATGGAGACGGGGGCTTGGTGGGCTTGGTTGAAATTGGAGGGGGGTTTGCAAAACATTGCATGATGTGATATGATCAAGCAGACCATCTAATTACGCTACTCAAGGAATGTATATTGATGATGACTTATGTACGAGTATGTTTACGGTTCGTAGGAATGTTTGGCTAGGTTGCAGTACTAGACAAGTGGTTACTTTTTCGTACAATTCAGAGGCTTTACGAAGTTGTTCAAAACGTCTGTAACATATGTCATCCATGTGCAAAATGCATATTTCCTACAGAAACCCCCCGCAAAACAATCCCGGGGGGCTACGCGGGACTTTGTGGTAAACTCGGGTACGCTGATAATTAAATTGTGTGATTCTCGTCGCATTTTGAATAGATCAAGGGGTTAGTTGCTGGTGGAAGAACTACTGTGATGGAGCCAAAACACTAGTCCATTTTCACGTGTGGTGGTTGACCACAGTGCAAGCAAACGGGCTGGCCGCCTCAACCTCACACCTCGTATGAAGACCTACTTGAATTTTTTTTTTAATGTTTATTTGTATTTATGTGTATCCTGGTCAATCAAATATATGTTGAGGTGCTTTGTGGGTAGTGTCTCATGGCTAGTGCCTTGTATGCATGGTTGAGGTGGTGCGTGATAGAGTTAGTGGATGGTTGGGGTGGTACAAGGTTGAGGTGGTATATAGTCGAGGGGGTATATTGTCAACAGGATGCATGATGGAGTGCGTGGTCAACGGGGTGCGTGATAGTGGATGGTTGAAATGGTACACGGCTGAGGTGGTATATGGTGGAGGTGGTACATAGTCGAGAGGGTATATGGTGGAGGTGGTACATGGAGGTGGTATATAGTGGAGGTGGTGCGTGATAGAGGTGGTATATGGTCAACGGGGAGCATGATTTAGGTGGTTCATGGTTAAGGGGTGGATGGTTAATTGTCAGTTTCAGGATACGCCACAGATCACGTGAAATTCCTACTTCTCCAGGACTTTCTCCGCCTTTCTTTCTGACTCCTCTACAAGACTAGTGTGTGTACAGTCTGGTCCCACTTCCTGAGGCGAAAATCTAAAAAAATACATTTTATAACGCACGTTTGAAACGCCCAAAGAAGACTCCTTGCTGAGTTTGGCTCCATGTCGGGGACCTGCTTCCACGCAGCTGCTTGCAAGTCTTGTAATATCTTAGGGTCGTAGTGGCCCAGATTAGCTAGGGAGCTTGCAACAGAGGAAAGCCCAAGAGAGTCAAATCTGAATATGAGGTGCGGCAGTTGACCAACCAGGGTCTTAAGCGTTTCTGACCCTAGTTGTCGGTCTAGCGGCTTTGGGCCCCAACCAGCTGAGTTAGAAAGTCCTGGCTGTCCCTTCGGCTGTAGCGCTTCTGACCCTAGTTGCCTGTCTAGCGGCTTCGGGCGTCCTGCCAGTCCATTGAATCCAGCGAGGAACCCCTGCCCCCCCTCGAGTGATTGATTAGGAGTTCCTGGCTGCGCCTCTAGTAATTTCGTTGGTCCTAGTTGCTCATCTAGTGATTTCAGAGGTCCTGGCTGCTCATCGAGTGATTGAGGGGGTCCTGGATGCTCATCTAGTGATTTAAGGGGTTCTGGCTGCTCATCTAGATCAGAAGAGGAGCCCAGCTGACCCTCCCGTGCGCCAAGGGGGTCCTGAGGCATGAGCTGTGACAAGCGCAACAGTGCAACCCTGCGATAAAAATATCAGGGTTGGGATGAATGTATTGTGTGGATCACAATCAACTAACCAAGCGCAACAGTGCAACCCTGCGATAAAAATATCAGGGTTGGGATGAATGTATTGTGTGGATCACAATCAACTAACCAAGCGCAACAGTGCAACCCTGCGATAAAAATATCAGGGTTGGGATGAATGTATTGTGTGGATCACAATCAACTAACCAAGCGCAACAGTACAACCCTGCGATAAAAATATCAGGGTTGGGATGAATGTATTGTGTGGATCACAATCAACTAACCGAGCGCAACAGTGCAACCCTGCGATAAAAATATCAGGGTTGGGATGAATGTATTGTGTGGATCACAATCAACTAACCAAGCGCAACAGTACAACCCTGCGATAAAATGTCAGGGTTGGGATGAATGTATTATGTATATCTATGGAACTGCAACTAAAGTTAATGTTTAAAAAACAAATATTAACTATTATTATTATAGTGTCACAATAATTTTAGTTTTTCAAATAAGTTAAAAATTCTGGTGAGACAGCTCGTCCGTCTAATATTAACTAACATTCACTAATATGATGAGTTCACTAATATTAACCAACTTAGCCTTTTCCTATGTACATCACAATCACCTAAACTAGTCATGTGGAGCATAACTGACACACACAGCACCAATATTCATGTAAATCACAATCGATATTGTTTCATGCAGCATCCATGCGCCTTCACATCACAATTAACATTGTTACATGCAGCATGCATGCGCAGTTATATCACAATTATCATTGTTACATGCAACATCCATGTGCAGTTGTATCACAATTAATATTGTTACATGCAACATCCATGCGCCTTGACATCACAATTAACAATGTTACATGCAGCATCCATGCGCAGTTATATCACAATTAACATTGTTACATGCAGCCTCCATGCGCAGTTGTATCACAATTAACATTGTTACATGCAGCATCCATGCGCAGTTGTATCACAATTAACATTGTTACATGCAGCATCCATGCGCAGTTGTATCACAATTAACATTGTTACATGCAGCAACCATGCGCAGTTATATCACAATTGACATTGTTACATGCAGCATCCATGCGCAGTTGTATCACAATTAATATTGTTACATGCAGCATCCATGCGCAGTTGTACCACAATTAACATTGTCACATGCAGTATCCATGCGCAGCTGTATCACAATTATCACTGTTACATGCAGCATCCATGCGCAGTTATATCACAATTAACATTGTCACATGCAGCATCCATGCGCAGTTGTATCGCAATTAATATTATTACATGCAGCATCCATGCGCAGTTGTACCACAATTAACATTGTCACATGCAGTATCCATGCGCAGCTGTATCACAATTATCACTGTTACATGCAGCATCCATGCGCAGTTATATCACAATTAACATTGTTACATGCAGCATCCATGCGCAGTAATATCACAATTGATATTGTTACATGCAGTATCCATGCGCAGTTGTATCGCAATTAACATTGTTACATGCAGCATCCATGTGCCTTCATATCACAGTTGACATTGTTACATGTAGCACCTTACACCTTCATATCACAATTAATGTTGTTACATGCAGCATCCATGCGCAGTTATATCACAATTAACATTGTTACATGTAGCACCCTTGCGCCTTTATATCACAATTAACATTGTTACATGCAGCATCCATGCGCAGTTATATCACAATTAAAATTGTTACATGTAGCAACCTTGCGCCTTTATATCACAATTAACATAGTTACATGCAGCATCTGTGGGCATTTATATCACAATCAAATTTAAATGTCAGGTTTAGAGTTCTAAACACGTGCAGTATCCCTGTCCATGCTTACCACAATCAACAAACACAGTGCATGTAGTACATAATTCACACATGCAGTACCAATGTCCAGGCATACCACGATAAACCAAAGAGCCCATACAGAAAATGCTGGACGTATGCAGCATCCATGTGCAAGTACATCATAATCAACTACACAAAGCATGTGGGGCGTACTTGACACATGCAGCATCCATGTGCATGTACATCATAATCAACTACACCAGGCATGTGGGACGTACTTGACACATGCAGCATCCATGTGCATGTACATCATAATCAACTACACCAGGCATGTGGGACGTACTTGACACATGCAGCATCCATGTGCATGTACATCATAATCAACTACACCAGGCATGTGGGACGTACTTGACACATGCAGCATCCATGTGCATGTACATCATAATCAACTACACCAGGCATGTGGGACGTACTTGACACATGCAGCATCCATGTGCATGTACATCATAATCAATTACACAAAGCATGGGGGGGCGTACTTGACACATGCAGTATCCATGCTTGTACATTACAATCAACTACACAAAGCATGTGGGACGTACTTGACACATGCAGGATTTAAGTCTTTTGAACTCAGTTCACGGACAGTCTTGTGCAGGTGTCCCAGGCTCGGGGATCGTAGTAGCTGCTGAATCAGCTGGTGCTTCCTCATGCTATTACTGCTCGCCTTTGCACCCCCACTAGACGCCCGAGAGCTGCCTGCTGAAACAGACGCTATGCTCGCTCCCTTATGCCTGGACCCCCCCTTCAATCTGGTCCTCCCCCTGGACCCTGAACTGGATTCAGACCCTGAGCTAGAGGGATGGGCTGCAGGAGCCCCATTCGCCACATCAATTCCATTGCAAGACAACTCTATGCTGCTGCTGTCGTGACCGGTCTGCAAGCTGAGGGCGTCTGAGGGGTTTATGTCGCCCATGCTAAACCGGATGGGGTCCTTGAACAAAACACGTCTTCCCTCGGTCGCAAGGTGGGCTGCCTCCTCTGGGAGAGCTCCATGTTGAGACGCTCCATTCTGAGATTCATTGAATGTGTGGACGAAGATGATGATGATGATGATGATGATGATGATGATGATGATGAGGAGGAGGAGGAGGAGGATGATGACAATTTCCTTGGTGCCCTACTGGATTCCAAATGTGACTGCGGTTTGACGGAGTCAAGGAGGACTTACGAGAGATCATGGGCAGGGGTGGCCTGCAGGGGAATACAGCATAGAGGAATCCCCCCAGAAAATGTATTGCCCCATGCTCATGTAATACTCTGACAAGTAGGGATAGAGTCTGGAGATTGATTTTGGGTGATTATTCTTACCGACTCCACTCCCTATGGGATATCAGAGATGGAAGACAGCAAAATGTATAAGGGTGGATCATGCACACACATGGTTAACAGGTGGGGGAAATGCCTATGTGCCTTGCATTCCGGGCATGCAGTGGTGGACACACAACAAACCATAGAGCGCCAATCGGAAATATTCACCCCTGAGGATATTGACCTGGACCCCTTAATATTTGGAGGCCATGGACAGGCTGGTAGGGTCACTTGGGGGAGGGGCACTTACCAGGCACGGGGCATGAGGGCTCAGAAAAATGGGGAAGGCAGGTTCATGCCGAGCTCTCCTGAGTAGTGGAATGAACGTCAGAAGGCTGCTGCGGTGTGGGAAGTCGTCGAGACCGGAGCCTACCTTCTATTGGAGACCCCCCCGGAAAAGCAGTTTGCATTGTTGCGGCCGCTAGTGGACGCGAGACTGCCGGAGGCAGCCCTGTTCATGAGGCTAACGGCGCTGCACGGTGCGAGCTTGGTTCCGAGACATATGCAGTGAAGGTCGGGATTGGGCCCAATGCTGACAATGCAATCGATATTCGATCAACCAGCCTGATAGGAGGAATGGCCAGGCTGGTGTAAGCTACAGGAGTCGGAGAGCGGCACCGCGGACTCGAGCATGCATAGGATCCTATTCCAAGATCTGTAAAGCCAGAACTGTATTGCAGATGTACAAGGATCAGCAGGCTCTGAAGCCACGCCAGGAGGGTTTTCCACAACAGCATCAAGCTGCTAGGTCTAAAACTGCGACTGCTATTATTCTCTGTAAACTTATACTGACATGAACTTCTGGCAATGGTTGTTGATGGGGCCAGTCTGGTGTTCTGCTGGTGCCACGTCACAAGAGCATTCCAATCCTTCAGGGCTGGCACCGCCGAGATATACTGCCAGGCCTCAACCTGCTCACCGCTATTGGCCTCTTAACAGTCTTTACACGGTTCTATACGCCTTGAGTCGTCTATCCGTCAGCAGAAGACAAGTCGCTACCCCATGCGATACCCACTATACACCTCTCCTGTTTGGGAAAGGTCATGCCATGGGTGTTATCGGGGGCATTCTTGCGTTTTGCTCTTGAGGGCCTTTCATACTGGGTTCTTTCGCGGCCACCTGAAGCTACTCCTCGATATCAAATACACTTTCAGGACTCGGACTATTGACGTTCCTCTCCTGCTCGACACTCGTCTGCCTGCACAGAGATTTTGCCTGGGACAGTTGAAAAATGATGATCCTCAGTCCGTAGCATCCCTTCCCATCGTCTTCCAGCTGTATCCATCACTACAACACCTGTAAGTGCTGAATATCTGGAATTGAAATCCAAATATGGATGAAGGTCATGCGTCCCCAAAGTGGTTAGCAATCTCCCCTCATTCCTATGATCCAGAGGACGAACAAATCGGCACCGTAGGCCATTAGAAATCAGAACAGGGTTCATAGTGCCGAAACACACAGTACTCTTAAAAAGTTATAAAACAAAAAACATGATAGTAACACAGACATATAAGTGTATAACAAAGAATCCAGCAACCATAGAAACCCATGGTCAGCTCGAGTCACAGAAGATTATTGAAGGAATCGACATTTAACTAACTCCATAAGTACCTAAGTCCAACCCTGAGTGGTACGGATGGTTTTCACCTACTACCTCAAGTCCAAAGAAAACTTTTTTTTGCTTATAAGTTACCTAACCGCATCAGTTCAACAAATAAATACTCAGAGTTGGGTTCTCTCAGGTTGTATGAAGCAGGCAAAGCAAAACATGTGATTTTTTTCACTATGGGGCTCCCTAAGTCGGTACGGATTTTAAGTAGATGTGGAACGGAGCGAAGGCGGACCAGAAATACATGTGCGCGTAGCTGACACAATTGCGCGAAAGGTGGGCCAGACAGAATTCGATTCCGAGCATTTTGGGGCCTGCACGGCTCTGTACCACAATCTTGTACCAACTTAGGGTGTTTTTTAACTTAGGCACTTATGGAGATAAAGCATAAAAAAGAAAAGCAAGGAGTTTTTTTCCGCATTGTATAGCGATCGTTAGTTCAAACCCATTTCAGTGAAATTGTCACTTTAAAAAAGCATTTTTTTGTTGTTGCCCTAAATGGCTCTGAAAAGCTACAAAAAGCTGCAATCAGGTACAGAAAGCTTTTAAAAGCTGTCCCTGGAGGAGGCCTAAAACCTAAAGCTAGGAAAAAACCACTTTCAGATTTGAAAAAAAACTGCCTCTCAGGCAGGTCCGGCTGTTCACTACTCTACCTCAGTCCTGGTTGAGATCAGTCAGACTCGGGCACTAGAGCATCAGGCGCTCTTGACACAACAAAAACAGATGCAGAGCGAGAAATAACTGAAAAAACAGATTCAGAGCAAGAAATAAAAATAACAGAAAATACAGGTTCAGAGCAAGAAATAAGAAAATGCCTAATCTCACAGATTGGAGAATCCTGAAGTATGCGAAGAGAGATAACTTTGCAACTAAGCCGCCTACGTACTAAAGAAAAACGCAGCACAATTTCAACTTTGATTTTCAATTTCAATTTCAACACGTCTTCCCAGAACTACAAATGCTCAGAAACTCTCATGTGCACATCAGTGTTTCATTATTCGACGACGCGTCGCCATTCCGTCGCCATTCCGTAGAATGCTACACCCCCCGGATCCCCCGAGATCAGGACGCGCTGCCCCCCGACCCCCCATGCTCCGCGCTTCGCGCTCCGCCATGCGATGGCTACGCAACTATCCTGAAATCAGGGTTGAGTAGCCCAAGTAGCTACTCAACCTGGACTGCAGAAATCTGAAATTAAAAACACTGGTGCACATCGAGGCTTCAAAACCTCCTGGCATAAAGCTATGAAAGCAGCAACTTCTATTGCAACAACACAGTCATAACTCTCAGCACCAATATAGCTTAAAACGCGACATAACACTTGAGGGTAACCACTAAAGTAGTGTAATACGCAACAATACACTTAAGGGTAACCACAAAAGTAGTGTAATACGCAACAATACACTTCAGGGTAACCACAAAAGTAGTGTAATACGCAACAATACACTTAAGGGTAACCACAAAAGTAATGTAATACGCAACAATACACTTAAGGGTAACCACAAAAGTAGTGTAATACGCAACAATACACTTAAGGGTAACCACAAAAGTAGAGTAATACGCAACAATACACTTAAGGGTAACCACAAAAGTAGTGTGCCAACTTGCCCGCACAACAAACTAGTGGCCCTAACAAGCCCAGGTAGGACTTACTATTGTGAAATAGAGTGTACCAAACACTAAAACTAAACATGGGTGATCAGAACCATACAAGCCCAGGTAGGACTTACTATTGTGAAATAGAGTGTACCAAACACTAAAACTAATCATGGGTGATCAGAACCATACAAATGAACAGCTCAGTATGTGTACACTGATAACACACTGATTGGATCGACCTCCATTGAATTGCCAACCGGGCACAGGATGTTGGACAAATCAACAAATGATAAACCAGGTTTAACGGTGCTTCATAAGAAACTCTGTTAACCATGAATCTATAGACCATGACAGACAACAGGGATATTTTTTTTTTCCGGAATACACTCCAATCGGAATACGAGACCCCGTTTTGGCTAAAATTGCCGGAATAAGAAACCTACAAAAAGTTTTTTTTATTGAGATTGACTAAAAATGACACAAATCGACCCAAATCGGAATAAGGATCCTGATTTGGGAGGGGAAAAGGGAGGAGAAAAATAAAAAGGAATAAGATTTCCTCCTTTTGATTTGAAATAAATATCCTTGACAGACAACTGAATCCTCGGTGTCGCTGGTTAGTGTCGGGAGACCCACCTCCTGGGGTGAAAATCCTTTCACAGCTAAAAAAGACAGCTTCGGATCAAGCCAGCTCAGATCTACGAAGCTAGCGCTGGATCCCGCTTGGGCCTTGCGCGCCTCAGCATAGCTAACGCCAACATGCAGCTTCATGCACACCTGTCGTCAAGACTCCTCCTTGTGTTCAGCCAAATATAGCCATAACACACATATCTTGCATAAGCTATTCAAACTCATACAAATATAAATAGTCAGCAACAAGTGATTACTCTGAAAAACTATATTCCTAGTAAGAAATAAATTTCCACTTATTGAATTCACTTCATTCCTCAAATGAAGTCAGCCAATATAATCAGTTCACAACTGAATATATATTTGGACAACAAAACACCAGTATCCCCAGTAGAACATGCACGTCTTCATTACTCATTCAATTCATGCACACACCCAGACAGACACATGAAAAAGTATAGCTTCCAAACTTCACAAGTCCATATGATAACTTGTTTGAGCAACACTGTAAATGCATGACTGTTCTCGACCACAAAATACTGAACTAGACTGCTAGATAGATCTTCACACCTAGCACATCCTCCAAATTCACACACAAAACCTCTATAAAAGGCTAGATCTAGGCATGTTCCATATGAGAACATCCTTTTTGTAAGCCCTTCCTATCACCGTTGGGCAAGTCCCTTTAGCCTATTTGGCCTACCCCTGGACTGTAACCTACATACATGCATACTTGATTCTACGGTGACTATAGCTAGCTCCGGCTTACGCTATGGTGTCCTTAACTTCACGTCCTGTGAGTAACGGTATTACACAGATGTAACAATTTCAATTTCAATTTCGCACTTGATTCTGACATCAGACATCAGAATACTCTCCTTAGCAAAATTAAGAGCAACATCAGTATGCTTTGTCCTACTGAATCGCTGCTGCTTATCAGGCAAAGCAATGACAGCTCAGCACATCATAAGAGTGCAACTCAACCCAGCTTTCTGGTGTACTTAAAATTACCTACCATTAGCTTTCACAACCACAAATCCTCCTTCAGGGTCATCTTGGCAACCGTATACTCAACATCTTGATTCATCACCATATTGGTGAACACTGTATATTTTTTTAGCTACGCATAGCAGCTATTAGGCAGCTCCCTTTCCCTTTCCCTGGGCCCAACCTGGAGCTGTCCAATGCATCTGAAATGTGTCATGAAAGGCATTCCAACGCAGCTAATTGAAATTGAAATTGTTACATCCGTGTAATACAGTTAATCACAGGACGTGATGTTAAGGACACCACAGCGTAAGCCGGTGCTAGTTATAGTCACTGTAGGACCACCTTAACGAACGCAGCTAAAAGCTTTGGTCTTGAGCCAGTGGCTGGCGCATGCTGATGTAATGGATTTTTTTGCTTTGTGGGTGCTTTTTCTTTTTGTTTAAAGCGCAGAGTCTCATACACACTCGAGGTGTCAAGTAGACTTACACATGTAATGTAATGCAGCTGGCTGGAAGCTGCCATGTGTAGCCATAAAACGAAACAGTGTTGGTGAACTGGCACCTGTCAGAAAGCCTACAGTACGAAATCATATTGCCATTTGTAAAGAACCACTTTGCCTGATACCGACTACTTTGGAAATCGGCTTCCTTCTCAAATCCAACATTAAAGTTCTCTTCCACCAGCTTTCACAGTGCAATACCTAGAGTGCACAATTCATTGGTCTGCAAACACCAAGTTCCACAGCTCATACACAGCTACTTCTTGGGCTACTACCCAATGACCCACTGAAAGCAGGACATGACAAGAATCATGACATAGCCTGTACAACATAAGAGACATCATATATAGTTCGATGAAACCATATGTCAAAAAGACTAACTGCCAGGTACAACTAGGTATCCACACTAACTGAAGAGCCAGCTACACTGAATACATGATATTTGTACAATTACATCACACAACTTGTGTGAGGTAAACTGTACAAACACATTCATTTATTCCTAGTCAGGAGATAACCAGAAATAAATAATTAGTACGCCTTATGACGAGGCGTGAGGTTGAGGGGGCCAGCCTGTATCGCCAGAAAACAGGCTGGTAAATCATCTTCTGACAGGACTCGTGAGTATACCGCTGTCCAGTCGTGTGAGTTAGAGACGTTAGTTCATTACGGTAGTTAGTCAGGTCCCCCCCCCCCCATGGTTTACCATCTCCGTCTTAGTCTGCTCTCGGTGATTTATCGCTACTTGAAATCTCCTAAAGTGATGTAACGTACTTGTCTCAAAATTGATAATTGGTGCGCCATGCCACAGGCGTGAGATTGAGGGAACCCTCCCAATTGCATGCATGTGTACATACTGGAGAAAGCTACCATGTTGGGTTTATTTGGTTTCGCAGACCCTCTGCGCCTAAGCCTGGACTGCCGCGCTACAGGACGGAGGGAAAAAGTCCTGCTCTATTTATCACCTGAGTGGCCCTTCGTAAATCCTGCTGAGGTCGAGGGACTGAAGACCTCTCCTAAGCACCACTGTATAATCGTATACGCTTCACGTTATCTTCCTCCGATGAGAGAAACAACTGAGAAATGAACTCCTAATATGAATGCTGGGTTAGCTCTCAATCTGGTCGGCAATCTCACATGCAATCAGCCGACATGCGGTACAAAAAAAGGAGCACCACAGTCCAATAAGGCAGCAATAATTGAACATCAACAAAAAAAATCCAATCTATGACGAGGTATTGTAACATCACATCAATGTGGGAGTTAATTACACTAACTTCAGCGGACCTTCAGTTTAACATTTTTTTACAATAAGTTTTTTCGCCTCGAAGAGTGGGTCTCCTTACACTGGCCTAAAGGATGACTTTATTAGATCAGGCTCAGATCAAGTCGACACATCTAGCATTGGTGAGAGAAGTCTTGAAGGTATCAAGGATCTAGCAGGCCGGAAAATACCTCAGTATTAAAGTACAGTATTGTTACAGTACCGGTTCGTCAATACCATACTGCATTTGAAATACGCAGGGGAATGAACTCGACACTACGTTGCCATGGGGGATGATGCAGCCTTGCAGCAATGCAGGTGTCCTTAGACTTTAAAATCTATTGATAAGTACGTAAAGCAGAAAAATTTGTCTTTCCCTGGCGTACTCAAACCAATTCATGTGGTTAGTAAACACTGGTTACGTAAGCATAGTTTGAACACTTGAGGGAATATACAAATCAAAATTAGTTCGCCTTACTACGAGGTGTGACATTGAGGGGGCCAGCCCGTTTGCGTGCACTGGGGCGAACCTCCAATCACCTACAAGGGGAAACATTTGAAACACACTGTAACAATCCTCCTTCAGGAAGTTCAATTATGTATTTGCTGATGTTAATGCTTGTCAATGTCGACCTGGTTCCCCGATTTGTCCTACGTACGATTACAACGTACCTTGACAACCCTACTTCATGGTGTGTTTGTTGTTACAGTCAAGGGGTAGCCAAATTGGCTGAAGAGACATGCCCAACCATGACATCAAAGTCTTCATGGTGATGGTGTGCCAGCTATGCTGGGTAGGTGACAGGGACCTGGCCTTCACTGTCACTGAACCAGGCACCACCCGGGCAGGTTGCCTGTTGCTTCCTTCCAGAACTTGGGGGGGTTACAATTCCCTGGGGTAAGCGCACGGCATCCCTTGCACCATTCTCAAACTCAAGAAGGGGGCAACCATTGCAGTACAGGGTAGTGTCATTTGCCAGTCCGGCGTCTTCAGCAGCCTCGTTGTACCAGTGTAGGGGTGTCAGCTTGCCCTTGCAGTAGGCGTCTCCTAGTGGGCTGGGGATGGGGTTGGGTGCAAGAACATCACAGGCCTCGCTAGTGCGCCAGTAGCCCAGGCAGGTGATGTTACGCAGAGAGATACCGTTCTCATTGCTATAAACATTGTCAATATGTGTCACACCACCGCAGTAGGTTGTGGTAGGGCTGGTGAGGCCCAGAGATGCCAGCATCCACGGGTCTTTAATGTTAGTCGTGGAGCAGACGGGAATACCAGACGGGTTGGGGATCTCGGTTGGGATGGTGCAAGGGACGGCACTGGGCTCATACCAACCTCCAGGGCAGCGCACACCACTGATAGACATACCATATGGCCCATCTGTGATGCTATTGATAGCCGAGCCGCCCCTGCAAATCAGTTCCACAGGAAAATCTTCCTCCTCAAAACCTAAGCTAGCAGCAACTCCAAAAATACTTATACCCAATTGTGAAACTACTGTACTCAGGCATTGACCCTCAAAGGGAGTGGCGCCCCCGGCGTCAAAATACCAAAGACCTGAGCAGGTGACGGAGGGTGGTGGGGTGTTGGAGGGTGGTGGTGGTTGATGGTGGTTAGGGTTGGTGTGTTGGTGGTGGTGTTAGTGGTGTGTGTGTGGTGGGTGTGTGTGTGGGTGGGGGGGGCTGGGCATCGGTGTACTACTCACCTGAAGAGCAGGTGACGGCTCCCATAAAGGAGGGAACATCGTACGGAGGGAGTTCCCCATTGGTAATGTACTGGCCGTCGCCCATCGGGCATCCCTTGCAGTACAAGGTAGTGCCATCAGCAAGCAGCTGATGGCTTGCCGCTGCGCCCGTCCAGGTCACCGGAGTCAGGCTGTTGGCACAGCTCGGGTCTAAAGCTGTGCGGAAGGTGGAAACGGGGCAGGCGCCAGCGTTGCCATTGTGGTCAAAGGCAGCATACTCGCAGGTGGCGCCTCCACACAGGGTAGCCAGGCTGATGTCCAGGTCAAACTCTAGAGTAGAGCCCACACCATAGATTCCGTCGCTCAAGTCGAGCCCTAGGTTGGTGAACTTGACTGTGGGCACATCCTGCTGCCAGTGGATGCTAGTGATGGGCCTGCCGTTGATTTTGGCATTGCTGATGCTGCGGTGGTAGGCTGTTGTGGCTGCAAGGACAAAGGGTGGGGGATAGGAGCACAAGCAAAAGGATGTTACTTCACCCATTTACCCATTCACCAAATCAACCATTCACCCCATCACTCATTCATTATCTCATCAATTCATCAATTTACTCATTCATCCATTCACCAACTCACCAATTCACACATTCACTCATTCATCCATTCGACAACTTACCCATTCACTATCTCACGAATTCATCTATCCTCCATTTCACCATCTCACCCATTTATTCATTGACCCACCAATTAGCTAACAAAATCACTCATTCACTCAATCACCCATTCATAACACCAATTCATCCATTCACCATTTCACCTTTTCACCATAAGCAACGCCCACTCACAAACCCACCCTTTCATTCATTCACTCATTCACGAACTCACCAACTCACCCATTCACTCAATCACCCATTCACTATCTCACCATGTCATCCATTCACCATTTCACCAACTCACCCACTCACTCATTCTTCGGTGCCTCTGGTTTGTGTTGGGAGTCCCACCTCCTGGTGTGACATTCCTTTCACAAAAAACGCATTCACCCATCCACTGTCTCACCAATGCATCCAACCACCATTTCACCAAAAGCATCAACCATTGACCAAGTCACCCATTCACCAATTCATTCATGTACTCATGCACACAAAAAAACGTTCACCATCACCACAGTCTCAAGTAGTGGTGGCTGTCCTAGAAGTACGGTTATATTTTCTGGTATATAAGCACTGCAGCTGTACTGTTAGCCCCCATGAGACCCAAAGCCCCACCCACCCACCCTCCCACCCACCCCACCCACCGCTTTGGTCAAGAATTTTGAGCTCCAACTTGTTCATGCCAGTCTGTTCTAGAGAAACGGTGGTGTCAGCCCAAAGGTGAAGCACCATATGCTCCACACACCCTGCCCACCCAGTCGACCCCCCCCCCCCCCCCCCCCCCCCCCCCCCCCCCCACACACACACACACCACACACCGCTTTGGTTAAGAAGGTTGAGCTCCAACTTGTTCATGCCAGACGATTGTAGAGAATCGGAGGTGTCAGCCCAAAGGTGCAGCACCACATGCTCCACACCCCCTGCCCTGGGTTCAATGGACGAAAGAAGCACTCTCCAGGGACTACTTCCCAGGCGACGATCACACTTGCAGAAAGGAAATATGGGTCCAGGGGGAGGAAGGGGAGGGGGAAAGGGACTGGGGGGTCCAGCAGGAGGAGGAGGGGGTGGAGGAGGGGGTGGAGGAGGAGGAGGAGGGGGAGGGGGGCTTGGGGAAGGGGGCCTGGGTAGGAAACCAGCTGGAGGAGGGGTCATGGGGATGACGTCCACAGGGCAGCAGTCTTTCTGTGTATTGAACATGGCATATTCGAAGCTTGAGCCATAGTAGTCAGCCACACTGCAGCCGCTGGACAGGTCAATCCACAGAGGGATGCCATCTGCAGGAGAGGGGGTGCAGAAAGGCAGGACGAGTGTTTATAATATTTTGAACCCTAAACTTGTGTTGTGTGCCTTGTATTTACTTGTGTGTGCGTGCTTTATGTGTGCCTTGCAGGATACATGCTTGGCAGTGTTTTTATTTCAGCCTTTTCAGATTTATGTAGGCCAGGTTGAGTAGCTACTTGGGCTGCTGAAGCTTTATTGCAGGATTGTTGCATAGCCATCGCATCGCATTGCATGGGGGGGGGGGGGGGGGGGGGGGGGGGGGGGGGGGTCGGGGGGGCAGTATGTCACACTGGGGTCGCACCGAGTCGCACAATTTGCGATGCGTCGCACAAACAAAAAACACTTACACTTGGACCGTAGAAGTATGCCACACTGCAGTTGCTGGGCAGGTCAATCCATAGAGGGATGCCATATGCAGGGGAGGGGGTGCACAAGGGCAAGCCAAGTATTTACAATATTTTCACTGTTTCCTTGTTGGGGCTATGCATGGCAGCTTCCAGCCAGCTCCATCGGCCAGTCACTGGGTCACTCCCATAGCTTCCAGCCAGCTCCATCTGCCAGTCACTGGGTCACTCCCATAGCTTCCAGCTGCAATGGAATGCCCGCCCTGCCATCATTCAAATGCACTAGCTAGGTTTGGGTTTGGCCCAAGGATGCGGAAAGGGAGCTGCCTATAATCTGCTACATACAGCCCAAAAAGGAAACAGTGATATTTGTAGGGTGGTCAATATCATACTGGTCCCAAAATTATCCGTGCGATATCGTACAATATCTTGTACAATGCAGGATTAGCCAAGTATGTATGGCTTTGGCTTTGGCTTTGACTATGTATGTATGGCTTTGGCTTTGGCTTTGACTATGTATGTATGGCTTTGGATTTGACTATCTATGTATTGCTTTGGCTTTGGCTTTGACTATGTATGTATTGCTTTGGCTTTGGCTTTGACTATGTATGTATTGCTTTGGCTTTGGCTTTGACTATGTATGTATTGCTCTGGCTTTGGCTTTGACTATGTATGTATGGCTTTGGCTTTGGCTTTGGCCATGTATGTTTGACTTATTTAATCCTACACATGTATTGTGTGCCTTGTACCTGCTTGTGCGGTTGTCTGCGTGTTTGATTTGCGCCTCGCTGTATGTAGGCTCGTGCCACCCCAACCCATCCAAACCCATTTATGTGAAGGTTACTTGGGTGTTGACCAGAACTATCCCCTTCAACCCCCCCCCCCCCCCCCCCCCCCCCCCCCCCCCCCCCCCCCCCCCCCCACACACACACACTTACACATACACACGTACACGCACACTCACACACTTGTGCTCTCCAGTCTGTACCGGTGCATATGGTTTTGCATTGAGCACAGACATGTGACTGTAGGGGCAAGCATCAACTGAAGTCAAGCTTAGGCTGAAGTCTAGGGTCTAGGATCTAGGGTCTAGGATCTAGGGTCTAGGATCTAGGGTCTAGAATTGTTATGTATGTTACAGTCCAGGGGTAGCCAAATAGGGGAACCAGGAAAGGGCGCATCTGATAAAACCCAGCCCTCTGTGACCAAGGAAAGAAGACAAAGTGAAACCTAGCCCTTTCATGACCTGGTCCCCAACAGTCACACACAGGGTTCAAAGTTGGTGGTGCTGCTGCTACCACTTTTTTCTTTTTCTTTCGACGACTCATCGCCACTGCATCGCCATTCCGTCATTGCATGGTGACGCATAGGTTTGGCGCTGACCCCCGACCCCCCGGGCTCCTTGCTTTGCTCCACCATGTGCTCCGCCACGCAACGGCTATGGAACAATCCTGAAAGCAGGCTTTGGCAGCCCAAGTTGATACTCAACCTGTCCTACACAAATCTGAAACAAATAAAAACAGGCTTCTACTCATATATTAGGGGACATTCGGATGTTCCTATCATTGTTTCTTTGTTTTTGTCGTTTTCTCAATTTCCTTCCAGTTTTCAAGACTTATCTGTTTCGCACCAAGTCAACCCTCCCCAAACCCGATATATTAGGGGGTAATCACCTGGGCCAGCTGCCTCAATGTCATCTTGAGAGATGCTGAGATTGGAAACGTGCTCCCTCCCTTCCTGCACCATTCCCCTACACCCCTTCCCCTGCACCCCTTGCCTGTCCTTACCATCATCCCAAATCCATCCCTACCTCCACCCAACCTCCATCCATTCTTACGCCCATACTTCCACCCTGACCCCACCCAACCTCCACCCATACTTCCGCCCAGACCCCCACCCAACCTCCACCCATACTTCCACCCTGGCCCCACCCATACTTCCACCCACAACCCCACCCAACCTCCACCCATACTTCCACCCCGACCCCACCCATACTTCCACCCAGACCCCACCCAACCTCCACCCATACTTCCACCCTGACCCCACCCAACCTCCACCCAGACCTCCACCCATATTTCCACCCTGACCCCACCCAACCTCCACCCAGACCTCCACCCATATTTCCACCCTGGTCCCACGCATACCTCCACCCAACTCACCTGGGCCAGCTGCCTCAATGTCAGCTTGAGTGATGCTGAGATTGGAAACGTGCTCCCTCCCTTTCTGCACCATCCCCCTACACCCCTTCCCCTGCACCCCTTGCCCGTCCTTACCACCATCCCAAATCCATCCCTACCTCCACCCAACCTCCACCCATACTTCCACCCTGACCCCACCCATACTTCCACCCACACCCCCACCCAACCTCCACCCATACTTCCACCCTGACCCCACCCATACTTCCACCCCCACCCCACCCAACCTCCACCCATACTTCCACCCAGACCCCCACCCAACCTCCACCCATACTTCCACCCTGACCCCACCCATACTTCCACCCAGACCCCACCCAACCTCCTCCCATACTTCCACCCTGACCCCACCCATACTTCCACCCAGACCTCCACCCATATTTCCACCCTGACCCCACCCAACCTCCACCCATACTTCCACCCTGACCCCACCCAACCTTCACCCAGACCTCCACCCGTACTTCCACCCTGCCCCCACGCATACCTCCACCCAACTCACCTGGGCCAGCTGCCTCAATGTCAGCTTGAGTGATGCTGAGCATGGAAACACGCATCACAGCGCGCCCACCACCAAGGTCGTCGTATGTTGCACTGCGAGACATTCCACCAACCAAAGCATTCCTGGCGCAGAACTTGGAGTCCGTAGCTGGGAAGAAAACAGGACGGGTTGGGGTTTGGGGTTAAGGGTTTGGGTTTGGGTTGCAGAGGAAGCACGCGAAATACGAAAGAAGGAGGTGGAAGCTAGGAGGGAGCACGGGGCAGTAGGCAGTAGGTTTAAGCTTTAGTTTAGATTTAGGTTCAGGGTTAAGCGGGCAGTGAGATTTTTGTGTATTGTTATTCTTTTGCCTGTATCTGATCGTTTCCATGTGCATGCGCCAGCCTGTCATTGGGTGTATTGTATAGTTTCAAGCCTATGTCTTGCATCCTGTCAATAATAAATAAGAACATGTTACAGGGAAGATCAGGCAACGCAACATGCACCTAACAAAGCAGGTAAGATGTACAGCTAGATGTACGAAGTGCGGGCAAGATGCGGCAATGCAACACGCACCTAAAAAAGTAGACAAGATGTACAGTTAGATGTACAAGGTGCAGGTAATATAAGGCAATGCAACATGCACCTAACAAAGCAGGCAAGATGTACAGTTAGATGTACAAGGTGCAGGCAAGACGCGGCAATGCAACACGCACCTAAAAAAGCAAGTATGCGCCTGAGGTGCTTGTGCTGGTTAAACCTTACCTATACTGTCTTCGGACATTATTGGGTACTGGCTCACCCATCCTGTCTATAATACATACATACAAGCACTGCACATTTAGGAGGTCTTTGGCTCCTTTTCTCCACCCCTGTGGTACCCCATCATTCACCCTTTCAAGGCAAATGCAAGGGTACGGAAGACCCCCCAAATTGGCAGTGCAGTCTCACTCACAACTTATGAAGGACTTTTTCCGCCTTTCTTTCTGAATCCTCGGTGGCACTGGTTTGTGTACGGGTCCCACTTCCGGGGCTGAAAATCCTTCCAATGCAACAAAAACTCACCAACGCTGAACTCAACCTTGAACAAGTCAGCATCCTTGCAAGGTGAGCTGGTGGGGGGAATATCAGTAAGGTAGATGTAGAACTTGAGCCAGGTCTTCCCGTCCACCTCATCCACTGAAGTGAAGCCTAGGCGGATGGGGTCATGCTGCCTTACAGATTGGCACTGGCACCAGGGAAAGTTGTCCTGTAGCAGGGCCCTATGAATTAGGGCGGTGGGGGGCAGTGGGCATTCAGGAGCAAATATGAAAAAGGCAGCCTTCCACTATGCAATCAAACCAACCAACCAACCAAGAAGCTTGGCATTCGGGTGCTCTACCTGCCCCTAGGTGCTCCCCCTATACCACCTGTGCCTTGTGCTTATTTTCTCAGGACATCATTCTGTCACATGGCCTAAAGAGTCTAAGACCAGCCTGGTTTGACCAAGTGTGCCCCAGACCTGGTAAGCATATTTGATCTAACAGGACACTCCACCCCAATGCACATGTATGATATGCCCCTTCACCCTCCACCCCCACCCCCTTCACCCGGGATGCATCGTCCCCCTAACCCTGAGACCCAACGCCCTGGTTGCGAGTCTTGCTGTATATCCTACCGTTTCCTCGGTTTCTGTCAGGTTTCTGTGGGTATTGCACGGGGAAACGAATTATATTCTGCAGACAGTTAGACGCCTGCAAGCGTCCAGAATCATGTGACACTTCTTCGTCCTATCTGCGCACCGAGCAACGCGACGTAACTGCTTGGCTTCTCGGCTTGCGTCTCATCTTCATCACACTATGAAATAGCTTTTGATTGCAATCTAATCTCGCGATTAGACACTTGCGCGCGCACTCATGCACAGGCAAGTCTTGCTGTTGGCGTGAACTTGAAGATGACTGATACCAGAGTGTCTTCTCTCATCACGACTTATCCGTCCGACTTACGTACGTACGGGATCACCGTCTACTTCGGGTGGTAGACAGGCTGTGTTGCTGTCCAGCCTTGGCATGGGTTTTGCTAACTATGTTACTAATTACTTGCTTAGTCTAAGATATGAGCGCGCAGACTTATGCACCGACAAGTCTAAGCAGGGTGAGCTCACCGTCGAGAAGTAGCCGCTGCG
Organism: Chlamydomonas sp. ICE-L; assembly: GCA_013435795.1. Taxonomy (NCBI): domain Eukaryota; kingdom Viridiplantae; phylum Chlorophyta; class Chlorophyceae; order Chlamydomonadales; family Chlamydomonadaceae; genus Chlamydomonas; species Chlamydomonas sp. ICE-L. The sequence goes on along the minus strand of JACBWV010000610.1, from coordinate 24,635,061 downwards.
GAAGACGCGGCCAGGACGCCCAGCAGCGTAATCAGCCAAAAGCTCATTGCGTCGGTTGGCTTTGGCAGATTGCAGCGCCTTTGATATCAAACTCTAGGTTGAACGCCAAACAACGCTGGCATAGCTGGATAAGGGACGCGGACGCGGACGAGTTGTCCTTCTGCAACTGCCAGTTGTACTTACATCAACAGCAACTGCAACACCGCTCGGCGCGGTCCGCGCCAATGCCAACTGTCGCCAATGAAAATTGCAACACCACGCTCTGTACTCCACAGCGAACTGCACTTCGCACTGATCCGACGCAGATCCTTGGACCTGCGCGCGCAGTTTGATACCGAATACCTAAACCACCGAAACCACGAAACCAGTCGAAAAGTCAGTTGCCGAAAGAGGGTGGTTGTTCTGGACCTGTCCACCTGTCACTGCAACCCGTTCTGCGACCTTGCTCCCCTTGCCTGCCCTTCCCGTTCTGCGGAAACATTCTGTACCGAGTCGCCGTCGCATGCGATCTTCTTTTCCTTCACTTCCATTCCGCTTTAGGAAGCCATGTCTACCGGCACTAGTTGTATTTCCATTTGCCTACTCTCTCGGTCACCCTAATAGCTATCCCTCAATCCTTGAATTGCTTCTTCAGCTCACCTTCTATCGCTGCTCTTTCACTTCGCGATAATCCAGTACCTTTGCTATCCCTCACGATCGTCCTCTCGTTGATCCAATATCATCCTTCCATGTTCCATTTACCATATCCACCCGCTCGCACAACTCCACTTCAACTTACTAACCCTTGGGCCGACCACCGCACTCCTGCCGCAGGGGCCCTACCGACTAGGGCACCCGACTATTTCCCCATACTGATTATATCTGACAGAAGGAAAAGCGAAACGAGGGTTTGCGTAACCCTCTTCGACCCTCTTCGTTGCATGCCAGCCCGTGTCAGCCGGCCAGTCTGTTCCTTCGCTGCGGGCTTGAAAACCACCCGATATCTGCACCGTTTTTATCCAACCTATGTCAATCCACTGTTATTAGCGCATTTGCTCTGACAGAAAACAGCTAGAAAAGCTTGCTTTCTCCTCTTGACCAGAGAATGAACTTAAGTAATAATGTCAAGATCCTGAAAGGTTGGTTAATTTGAATGAAAGGGGAAGGTCTCAATATCTAGAAGGGCACATTAAGGGTAGCGGTACTTAAAAGAGACCGAGCAAAGCCAACACCGTTACAAGGGTAACGGTCTCTTATAGAGATGAAGACACGTCTTAAAGTCTCTTAGTCTCCAAATCAATAAGGAAACAAAGCTGCAACCAAGGTTTCTCAAAGAGAGGGAGACGGTCATGGTAAGGGTACGAGGATACAGTAGGATGTACAGCAAGATTCGCAACCAGGGCGTTGGATCTCAGGGGTTCGGGGGTGACGCATCCCGGATGAAGGGGGTGGGGGTGGAGGGTGGGGGGGCATATCATGCATGTGCATATGGGTGGAGTGTCCTGGTAGATCAAATATGCATACCAGGTAGGGGGCACACCTGGTCTAACCAGGCTGGTCTTTGACTGTACATCATTCAGGCCATTTGACTGAATGATGTACTGAGAAAATAAGTGGAAGGCACAGGTGTAGGGAGAGGCATCGATCTATATAGAGATAGATCTATAAAGATCTATATTGGCGAAGCTGGATTTTCGAAAATCGGCATAGGGCACCTTACAAAAATCAAAATCTGGTTTTACAATTATGGCATAGGGCACCATATCATATTACAGGCGCTTCGACTGGATTTTACGGTGTCTATCTGATGTACCTGCATATGTTGTAGATGTACACAATATATCTATTTGCTATATATAGATCTATATATATCTATATTTTGGGGCAATATAGATATATTTGCCGCCCCCTACAAAGGTGGCATAGGGGGAGCACCTAGGGTCGGTTAGAGCATCGGACAGCCAATCTTCTTGGTTGGTTGGTTGGTAGGTTGGTTTGATTGCATAGTTGATGGCTGCCTTTTTGCTGGGAGGACACACAATGGTCTGGCTTCCATTTTTAAAGCTATTCCCCTTCATATATATTCCTGACTGCCCACTGTTCCCCACCGCCCAAGTTCATAGGGCCCTGCTACAGGACAACTTTCCCTGGTGCCAGTGCCAGGCTGTAGGGCAGCATGACCCCTTCCGCCTAGGCTTCACTTCAGTGGATGAGGTGGACGGGAAGACCTGGCTCAAGTTCTACATCTACCTTACCGATATTCCCCCCACCAGCTCACCTTGCACGGATGCTGACTTATTCAAAGTTGAGTTCAGCGTTGGTGAGTTTTTGTTGCATTGGAAGGATTTTCACCCCTGGAAGTGGGACCCGTACACAAACCAGTGCCACAGACGATTCAGAAAGAAAGGCGGAGAAATTACCCAACATAAGCAGTGATTGAGACTTCACTACTTATTTGGGGGGTCTTCCGCACCCTTGCATTTGCCTTGAAAGGGTGAATGATGCGGTATTACAGGGGTGCAGGAAAAGGTGATGAAGACCTCCAAAGACCTCCTAAATGTGCAGTGCTTGTATGTATGTATTATATATAGGATGGGTGAGCCAGTACCCAATAATATCCTAAGACAGTATAGGTAAGGTTTAACCAGCACTAGCACCTCATGCGCATACTTGCTTTGTTAGGTGCATGTTGCATTGCCTTATTATGCCTGCACCTTGTACATCTATCTGTACATCTTGTCTGCTATGTTAGGTCATGTTGCATTGCCTTATCTTGCCTGCACCTTGTACATCTATCTATACATCTTGCCTGCTATGTTAGGTGCATGTTGCATTGCCTCATCTTGCCTGCACCTTGTACATCTATCTGTACATCTTGCCTGCTATGTTAGGTGCATGTTGTATTGCCTCATCTTGCCTGCACCTTGTACATTTATCTGTACATCTTGCCTGCTATGTTAGGTGCATGTTGCATTGCCTCATCCTGCCTGCACCTTGTACATCTATCTGTACATCTTGCCTGCTATGTTAGGTGCATGTTGCATTGCCTCATCTTGCCTGCACCTTGTACATATATCTGTACATCTATCTGTACATCTTGCCTGCTATGTTAGGAGCATGTTGCATTGCCTCATCTTGCCTGCACCTTGTACATCTATCTGTACGTATATCTGTACATCTTGCCTGCTATGTTAGGTGCATGTTGCATTGCCTCATCTTGCCTGCACCTTGTACATATATCTGTACATCTATCTGTACATCTTGCCTGCTATGTTAGGAGCATGTTGCATTGCCTCATCTTGCCTGCACCTTGTACATGTATCTGTACATCTATCTGTACATCTTGCCTACTATGTTAGGTGCATGTTGCATTGCCTCATCTTGCCTGCACCTTGTACATATATCTGTACATCTATCTGTACATCTTGCCTGCTATGTTAGGTGCATGTTGCATTGCCTCATCTTGCCTGTAACATGTTCAAATTGATTAGAAACAGGATGCCGGACATAGGCTTGAAAGTTGTACAATACACCCAATGACAGGCTGGCACATGCACATGGAGACGATCAGATACAGGCAAAAGAATAACAATACACAAAAAAATCTCACTGCCCGCTTAACCTTGAACCTAAATCTAAACTTAAGCTTAAACATACTGCCTACTGCCCCGTGCTCCCTCCTAGCTTCCACCTCCCTCTTTCGCATATCGCATGCTTCCTCTGCAACCCTAACCCATACCCCAAACCCTTAACCCCCAACCCCAACCCGTCCTGTTTTCTTCCCAGCTACGGACTCCAAGTTCTGCGCCAGGAATGCTTTGGTTGGTGGAATGTCTCGCAGTTCAACATACGACGACCTTGGTGGTGGGCGCGCTGTGATACGTGTTTCCCTGCTCAGCATCACTCAAGCTGACTTTGAGGCAGCTGGCCCAAGTCAAATTCAAAGCCAAATCCTAAGCCAAAGCCATAAATACAAAGTCAAAGCCAAAGTCAAAGCCAAAGCCATACATACAAAGTCAAAGCCAAATTCATGCATACAAAGTCATACATACTTGGCCTGCCCTTATGCACCTCTTTCCTGCAGATGGCATCCCTACGTGGATTCTCCTGTCCAGCAACTGCAGTGTAGCATACTTCTAAGGTCCAAGTATCAGCGTTTTTTGTTTGTGCGACGCATCGCAAATTGTGCGACTCGGTGCGACCCCAGTGTGACATACTGCCCCCCCCCGACCCCCCCCCCCCCCCCCCCCCCCCCCATGCAATGCGATGGCCATGCAACAATCCTGGAATCAGGCTTCAGCAGCCCAAGTAGCTACTCAACCTGGCCTACATAAATCTAAAAAGGCTGAAATAAAAAACACTGCCAAGCATGCATCCTGCAAGGCACAAATAAAACACGCACACACAAGCAAATACAAGGCACACAAACACAAGTTTAGGGTTCAAAATATTATAAACACTCGTCCTGCCTTTCTGCCCCTGCAGATGGCATCCCTCTGTGGGTTGATCTGTCCAGCGGCTGCAGTGTGGCTGACTACTATGGCTCAAGCTTCGAGTATGCCATGTCCAATACACAGAAGGACTGCTGCCCTGTGGACGTCATCCCCATGACCCCTCCTCCAGCTGGTTTCCTACTCAGGCCCCCTTCCCCAAGCCCCCCTCCCCCTCCTCCTCCACCCCCTCCTCCTCCTGCTCCCCCCCCCAGCCCCTTTCCACCTCCCCTTCCTCGCCCTGGACCCATATTTCCTTTCTGCAAGTGCGATCGTCGCCTGGGAAGTAGTCCCTGGAGAGTGCTTCTGTCATCCATTGAACCCAGGGCAGGGGGTGTGGAGCATGTGGTGCTGCACCTTTGGGCCGACACCTCCGATTCTCCACAATCGTCTCGCATGAACAAGTTGGAGCCCAGCCTTCTTGACCAAAGCGTTGGGTGGGGAGGGGTGGGTGGGTGGGTAGACTGGGTAGGCAAGGGGTGTGGAGCATGTGGTGCTTCACCTTTGGGCTGACTCCACTGTTTCTCTAGAACAGACTGGCATGAACAAGTTGGAGCTCAACCTTCTTGACCAAAGCGGTGGGTGGGGAGGGGTGGGTGGGTGGGTAGGCAAGGGGTGTGGAGCATGTGGTGCTTCACCTTTGGGCTGACTCCACCGTTTCTCTAGAACGGACTGGCATGAACAACTTTGAGCTCAACCTTCTTGACCAAAGCGGTGGGTGGGGAGGGTGGGGTGGGGTGGGGTGGGGGTGGGGGGGGTAGACTGGGTGGGCAGGGTGTGTGGAGCATATGGTGCTTCACCTTTGGGCCGACACCACCGTTTCTCTAGAACCGACTGGCATGAACAAGTTGGAGCTCAACCTTTTCCACCAAGAAGTGAGAGGTAGACGGTGTTTTTCTTTTCAGCTACAAGCAGCAGCTTCTAGGTAACTCCCCTTCCTGGCTACCTAGCCAAACTGTATGCATCCTAGCGCACCATGAAGCTGCCATTCTCAGTTTTCTAGCGCTGTTGAAATCATTGGGTGTAGCCCACTGGCTGATTGGGGAGCTACCTAGAAGCTGGTGCTCGAAGCCAAAAGAAAAACAATGGGTGGTAGACTGTCGTGAGATGACTGCTGAATCATCTCATGGCGGCTAACATTACAGCTGTAGTGCTTATATAACCGACAGTACAACCGTACTGCTAAGGTAGCCACCACTACTTGAGACTGTGGTAGTGGTGAATGTTTTTGGGGGTGAATGAGTAAAGGAATGAATTGATGAATGGGTGAGTTGGTGGATAAGTAAATGAATGAAAGGATGAGTTGGTGAGTGGGCGATGCTTAAAGTGAATGGATGAATTGATGATAATGATGATGATGATGATGATGATGATGATGATGATGATGATGATGATGATTACATTTTCCTGGTGCCCTACTGGACTCCAAATGTGCCCTCGGCTTGACGGAGTCAAGGAGGATTTAATTGGTGAGATAGTGGATGTGTGATTTTTGTTTTTAAGTTGTGAAAGGAATTTCGCCCCAGGAGGTATATCTCCCAACACAAACCAGCGGCACCGAGGAATGAGTGAGCTGGGGAATGGGTGAATGAGTGAATAGTTTATTTGGTGAAATGGTGAATGGATGAATTGGTGAGGCAGTGAATGGGTGATTGAGTGAACGCGTGAGGTGGTGAGTTGGTGAATGGGTAAACGAATGGAAGGGTGAGTTGGTGAATGGAGGACAGATGAATTGTTGAGATAGTGAATGGGTGATTGAGTGAACGGGTGAGCTGGTGAGTTGGTGAATGGGTAAATGAACGAGAAATGAGTACCCACACCTGAACGGGATAGAAAGGGAAGGGTGAATGGATCATCGAGACGATGCTAAGAGTGGGTGAGGGAGTGAGACATGGTGGAGGTTGTGTTTGTGAGTGGCATGTGGGAGAGCAGGTGTGCTCTCCGGGACAGCGGGGGCCGGGAGGGGAGGGGGCGACACGTTGTAAGTCCACCCGAGAGTTTTAGCAAATGCCCAATAACGGCAGGACGCCCCTCCCTCCAGCATCACTGAAGCAGAGAATGTGCCCACAGTCCAGGTTTCCCAACCTAGGGGCTCGCCTTGAGCGACGACAATCTCTGGTGTGGCTCGACTTAGGTTTGACCTGGACATCAGCCTGGCTACCCTGTGTGGAGGCGCCACCTGCGAGTATGCTGCCTTTGACCACAATGGCAACGCTGGCGCCTGCCCCGTTTCCACCTTCCACACAGCTTTAGCCCCGAGCTGTTCCAACAGCCTGACTCCGGTCACCTGTACGGGCGCAGCGGCAGACCATCAGCCTGGCTACCCTGTGTGGAGGCGCCACCTGCGAGTATGCTGCCTTCACTCAGGGAACTGACCAAGTATCTGAGGAGTATCCGAAACGCATCTGCTTATTTCAAATTAGTATCTCAGATATTTATCTCAGATACTGCCCGAGCTTGTTGATGTGCATGTCAGTGGTTTGGTTGCGATTTGGTGTAAATTGTGGATGCTCGTGAGTTGTGAGTGTACACGCTTCAAGCGTTCATTGAAGCAATCGCGAATATCTGAAAACTCAGATAATTCAGATAGTCAGGTACGCATGAGACACTCGAGAGACGGTACAGACTCTCAGAGCCGGTACAGATATTGGCACGTTCCCTGAGTGCTTTGACCATAATGGCAACGCTGGCGCCTGCCCCGTTTCCACCTTCCACACAGCTTTGGACCCGAGCTGTGCCAACAGCCTGACTCCGGTGATCTGGACGGGCGGAGCGGCAGTCAAACAGCTGCTTGCTGATGGCACTTCCTTGTACTGCAAGGGATGCTCGATGGCCAATGGGCAGTTCATAAACATCGGGGAACTTCCTCCATTTGACGTTAACTCCTGGGAGGGAGCCGTCACCTGCTGTTCAGGTGAGTGGTACACCAATGCCCAGCCCACCCACCCACCCACCCACCCACCCACCCCACCCTCACACACACACACACACACACACACACACCAAAAACAACAAGAACAATAAAAACAACAACAACAACAACACCCACTGACACCCACCAACACTGCTCTTCAGGTCAGTGGTACACCGACACCCAGCCCCCCCCCCCCCCCCCCCCCCCCCCCCCACACACACACACACACACACACACACACACACACACACACACACACACACAAAAAACACAAACACAAACACACACATACAACCCCCCCCCCCCCCCCCCCCCCCCCCCCCCCCCAGGGATATTTTTCAAATCAAAAAGAGGAAATCTGATTCCTTTCTTTTTCCCTTTTTTCCTCCCAAAACAGGATCCTTATTCCGATTTGGGTATATTTTAGTAATTTTTAGTCGATTTCAGTAAACAAAAAACTAAACAAACTTTTTTTTTAGGTTTTTTATTCCAATATTTTTGCCAAAACGGGCTTTTGTATGCCGATCGGAATAAATTCCTGAAAATAATATCCCTGCCCCCCCCCCCCCCCCCCCCCCCCCCCCAAGAACGACAACAAATACAACAACAACAACAATTGATGCCCACCAACACTGCTCTTCAGGTCAGTGGTACACCGACGCCCAGCTCCCCTCCCCACCACCATCACCACCACACACACACACACATACCCAAGCCCCCCCCTCCCACCACCAACACCCACAAACACTCCCCAACACTGCTCTTCAGGTGAGTGTTACACAAACACGCAGGGCACCACCAACAACAAAATCACCACCACCAACAACTACAACAACCCCACTGTCACCTGCTCGGGTGAGTGGTACACCGACGCCCAAGGCGCGAACACCCACCACCACCACCACCACCACCAATACCAACAAGAGCACCACCACCACCACCACCACCACCACCACCACCACCACCACCACCACCTCCACCATCAACAATACCCTCCAACCCCCAATCCCCAACCCCACCCCCCCCCCAAACCATCACCACCACCACAAACAACCAACACCCCACCGCCCTCTGTCACCTGCTCAGGTCTTTGGTATTTTGACGCCGGAGGTGCCTCTCCTTTCGAGGGCACCTCGAATGCTTGAGTACATTAAATTCAGAATCGGGTATGAGTAATCTAGGAGTTGCTGCTGGCTTAGGTTTTCAGGAGGAAGATTTGCCTGTGTCACTAATTTGCAGGGGCGGCTCGGCTATCGATAGCATCAGATGTGGCATCGTTAGTGGTGTGCATTGCATGCCCTGGAGGTTGGTATAAGCCCAGTGCCGTGCCTTGCACCATTCCAACCGAGATCCCCTACCTGCCTGGTATTCCCGTCTGCTCCACGACTAACATTAAAGACCCGTGGCTGCTGGCATCTCTGGGCCTCACAAGCCCAACCACAACCTACTGCGGTGGTGTGGCACATATTGACAATTTTTATAGCAATGAGAACGGTATCTCTCTGCGTAACATCACCTGCCTGGGCTACTGGCGCACTAGCGAGGCCTGTGATGTTCTTGCACCCAACCCCATCCCCAGCCCACTAGGAGGCGCCTCCTGCAAGGGCAAGCTGACACCCCTACACTGGTACGGCCAGGCTGCTGAAGATGCTGGACTGGCAAATGACACTACCCTGTACTGCGATGGTTGCCCCCTTCTTGAGTTTGAGAATGGTGCAAGGGATGCTTTCATAGTACGCAGGGGCTGCAGACTCGTGGGGTCAGTATCTTACGAAGATACTAGCCAGTACGAGGCTAGGATAATGAAGGAGATGGCTGCAGTACAGTTAGTACTGCAACAGAAGTGCACGCGCCGACAGGGGGCTTCGCCACTGTCAGGCAAGCTGTACAGAGTCCGGTGAGGACTCAGACCGGGCGGCACTTTGCCACTCTAGGTACGACGTATAAGATGTCCCCACATGTCCCCACAGCCTATTTGGCTACCCCTTGACTGTTACAACATAGACACCATGGAGTAGGGTTTTCTAAGTACGTTGTACCGTACGAAGAAACCAGGACGACATTGCCAAATATAAACATCAGCAAATATATACTTGAACTTGCTGAAGGAGTATTGTTACTATGTGTTATTGTTCGATATACGTCGGACACTGAGTCGGCATAATGCACACCGGCACCTGGTCCCTCCAGGTCCCGAGTTGCCTGCCACCAAGCCATAGGCTAGCTATGGCCTGCACGGGTCCGCAGGATCTTCCTGCGGACTCCCGTCTTCTATATAGTCGCACTCGATGCGCACTTAATAATCATCTTCTCTTCAGTTAACTTGCATGTAACTACAATAGCATTGAAAGGTTATCGGCCCGACCGCTGCCCGAAGACGACGCCAATGCGCCTGTGACAGGAGATATTCAGCCCTGCACAAGGTGATAGTTTTCCCTCTGACTTGCTCGACAGCTTGAGTACTGCTTTTGGCCCTGGATTGCCTACGCTTCGTCGTGAGGAATCTACTCCTGCGCTGCCTCGCCTACTGCCCACACAACAGTTGTTGTCTCTACCTTCCGTCCAAGACGCCCCGTAGACACAGTCCAGAAGTCTTAGTAGATCCCAGACGTGAGTTGCACTACTCACTAGATCACACACAGCGTTGCACAATCCTCTGAGATTGTTTGTGCCCAGGAGATTTTCAGCTCTGCACACCATCGTACCCCCCCCCCCACCCCCCACCCCCCCTCGCCCTGCTCCTATCCTCACCATTTCAGAACAACAGGATCCCTTCGGTTCCCCCTTCACTGTCAACACCACCTCCCCTCTACTCCGAACTACACGACCAAGACTGAAGACCGACAAGCTTCATAAGACCCTCTCCTCCCTCTCCTCCCTCTCCAGCTCCCTCTCCTCCCTCTCCTCCAGCTCCAGCTCCCCCTCCTCCCTCTCCTCCCTCTCCTCCATCTCCACCCCCCCCCCCCCCCCCCCCCCCCCCCCCCCTATCCTTCGTAACCTGCTACAATTTCCATCACATTCCGGCTGTGATAGCCACTTACAGCCAGAATGGGGGGAATCTTCTGATCATTGCGGACGCTCTAGCTGGACTTCGCTTCAGCCGTCGTCTACTCCTTGCGCATCATGATCTTTGATAGAGATGGCTTCGACTTTTGGGAGATATCCATGGACGACAAGCTTATGCCTCCTGACAGTCCCTGGCTAGGTAATCGCTTGGGTCTACTATGTCATGAGATCACCAGTTCCATGAGCATCATTAATGTGTATCTGTCCCCTGGCATTAGAAATGAGCTGGAAAGCAAGAATATCTCTGGTCCCAATCACACTATGATGTACCTGAAATCCTTTTATGGCACAAAGTCCCCAGCCACAGATTGTGTTTCCAATAGTCATGATGATACTGATGCTAGAGCCCCTACACCTCAGCCTACCAGCATATGTGTCAAGCCTAGGATGATCCCTGCCCCTAGGACTGTCCCTGCCTCTAGGACTGTCCCTACCCTTAGGACCCCAAGGACTGTCCCTGCCCCTAGGACTGTCCCTACCCTTAGGAAGGCCCCTGGGACTGTTCCTGCTCGTAAGGTAGACCCTGCTCCAAACCCCATCATCTCAGAGTTGCACTCACAGATCCAAGCACAAAACCATGAGATCGAAGCACTACACGATACTCTCCGGCAAAAGGACCTAGAGATCTACTTCATGCAATGTGCGAAAAATGAAACGGAATGTCAGGAGTTCCACTTGAATTGGGTACAGACATACTTTCCCCCCTCCACAATAAATCTGGAGCCACTTCAGGATCTTATATGATGACGCTGTTCTCTTATATGGGGAACCCCTGCCCACTGAACCCTCACCTGCAGCTGCAATGCCATGCTCATCTGTCGACACCCATGTTCCAGCACTACACATATCATATGCTGCAGCATTCAGTGTCCCTTTTGAGAAAACATCTGCTCACTCTGTCCCTACACCCACCACAGCATTCTGCACTACTCATGAAGACACCTGTCTTCCTGAGCCTCACCTAAATGCTGAAGGTATCCGCTTGCAACCACCCTCAGGATCCCCAGCAAACCCCCTAGACTGGGTATCAGTCCAAGATCTGCCATCCACATCTATGGAGTTCTGCACTGCAGATGGTTTCACCACATCACCACCACTCCAACCCATGGCACCTGGGATAACACATGCACTTGCACACACACCTGCACACTCACCTGCAGCTCCTGCTGATGCTCACTTGCATGGGGGGAACCTTAGTGCATGTGCAAGTACATCCAGTACACGTGATGAAAACACACCCACACTCACTGAGCACATGCTCCAGTCAGGCTTTAGTCAGCAATGTTGCTGCTCGGCGTCTTTAGCTCGCTGTCTATCTATGGTTAATGAATATGTAGGAAATATATGTGATGTACATGTATAAGGATCATGGGTCAACAGAGACTTGCTATGGGATTGCTTAGCAAGGCTAGGAGTCAAGGACCCCTATCTCAGTATTCTGAAGTCCATGTATATTCATGTTGTTTTCCAAGTTCGCCTACATGGGGACATTGGATCCTCCTTTCCATCCCTTGTAGGAGTTAAACAAGGAGACCCCCTATCCCCACTCCTATTCGGTCTGTTCATTGATAGAATTGAATCGTTCCTCCAATCCAAGCTCCCAAATGTAGGGGCTGAGCTTAGGGGAAAGATTCTGCAACTGTTACTTTATGCTGATGACCTAGCTATAATGGCAGAATCCCCGGCAGATATGCAAGCGATGCTTGACTGTCTGAGAGATTTCTGTGAGGCTACTAAGATGGCTGTGAATATAAAGAAAACTGAGATTGTCGTTTTCAACATGCAATTCTGTGATGAGGCCCGCATGGATCCTGATTACAAATTTGTCTATGATGGAGCACAACTTTCTACAAAGTTATTTTTTATCTACTTGGGATCCCTCTTTGTGGATGGTGACTCAAGCAATCGTGCAAAAGCTGCTTTTTCTAGGATGCTCACTAAGGCCCAAAAGGCACACCACATGCTCCGTAGGCGATGCCATACTATGGAGATATACAATATTGATATTCTCACCCACCTGTTTGATTCTCTTGTACAACCTATCCTGAATTTTGGCTGTGAGGTGTGGGCTCCTTCTATTCTGAACAACACACTTATCTCAAATGACCATGCTTGTGAGAAATGGCATAGAGGTAAACTTAAACAAATGTTGGGTGTTTGCCAATCTACTACATCTAATATTATCATGGAAGAGCTGGGTAGAACCCCGTTGTGTTTTGCTTGGCTTAAACAAGCTTTGCGCTTCTGGAACAAGACCATACATAAAGAACCTGAGGATCTCATTAGAATGGCTCTTGAGGAATCTTTTGACTCCAACACTGGCTGGGTTCATGACTTGCGTTGTGCTCTCCACAAGCTAGGATCCAGTAAAAACATCAACATTTTGGAGGCTGTCGATGTCGAAGGTATTATGTCTGAAGTTTTTGAGTCATGGAGGTTTAAGTACCCAAGTGACACCAATGCAGTTAGAGACATCCCTGATGAGAGAAGGGTTGGCTTTAAACGCCTCCGATACCAAAAATGGTTCGCAGCCAACAGCAATGATGAGAATGGCTTGATTCCCTTTACATCCGCCTTACATAAGCAGGATCAGATTCGTTCTATAGCACAGTTTAGAATGGGTTCCCATTGTCTGAACACAGAAAGAATGAGGGTGGTGGATAGAGCACACATCCCTCGCTCAATGAGACACTGTCAAATGTGTGGGTTCCAAAAATCTGAGGATGAAATGCATATGTTTGAGTGCCCTTTTTATAATGATATTCGCCTCCGCTACCAGAAGCTGTTTACAGATATTTATAGGCATGTCCATGAGGATACCAACTTAACCGTATGGAATGTGGAATTCTGCGATTCCACATTCAGAACCTTTATGAATGGAAATGGCACTAAGTCTTTTTGGAGCAACCTAGCCGACTATCTTTCTACTTGTAGAAGAGCAAGACAGGAAGCCCTGGACTGCTTAGTGGCACCGTAATTTATCATCCCTTTTTTTCTTCTTCTTGTGACTTCTCATTTGTTAGCTTCTTACCTCCGCCACTGTAAGTGGTTGAGATCTGGGTCCGGCTCTAAGGGGTTTAATACCTACGCCACCAAAACGGTGGTTGGGAGTTTGGTTTGTTTGTCCTCGACACACCCCTGATGTAATGGGGTTTTTTGCTTTGTGGGTGCTTTTTCTTTTTGTTTAAAGCACAGAGTCTCATACACCCTCGCGGTGTCAAGTAGACTTTAACATGTAATGTAATGTAATGTAATGTAAGGATGCTTACCTAGATAGATAGGTAGATCAATAGGTTAATGGATGCATAGTTTATTATGCATGTAATCTACCGTCTCGGATCCTGATGTAATTGAGAATGCTCCTTGAAAATATGCCTGGAAATGTGACCTCTCCGACTACCGCACCCAAACCGCCCTGCAGGCGAAGTACAGGCGAAATGTCTCAAAAGACCGAACATTTCGCCTCATTACCGTGCACAAGGCGCCGTGCGTGGCGAGGTGCCGTCGAAATATCTCAGAAGTCTGAGACATTTCGACGACAACCCGCCTTGGCTAAATGTAGGCGAAATATCTCAGGATTCCGAGCTACAGGCGACGCGGTTATAGGGCTTACCGGCAGAGTCGGAAGTGATTAGTCATTAACTAGCTATGAATAATCGCGGACCCCGCGTGCGTTCCGCGTGCATTCCGCAGCGCTCGTACGCATTTAGCGATCTGTCGACTTCCCCGAGTGCACGTTACTACCTATGCAAGTACATCCACTACACTTGATAGCGACAACACACATCCACATCATACCCCACTGAGGGCAACACATCCACTGAGCATGTCACAACGCATCCTAATCCACATTATCCTCATCCACATCCGCATCCACTGAGCATGTCACAACGCCTCCCACTCCTACTGATGCTCTGATTGAAATCATCATCATCAACCACCCCTACATCACCTCTGCCTTCCATGGCATCTTCTCCCTGCCCTGGCCCCACTCCCATAATAGGACCACAAAGGCGCCACACATCTATGTGGGCATTGGATAAATGCTTAACTTGTGAGCGATACCCTCGCTTGTGGGCATAGGATAAATGATAAACTTGTGAGGGGATGTAAACAGCTTAACACTGAACGGGGTATGCACTGATCTGGTAATCTCATGCTGCACTGATATAAGCATTATGATCTGATCTGCAAACTAACCTGCATAAGTCGCAGTACCGCTGTTTTATGCAGATCACCATGCAATGATTACATTGACCTTTATTCGAATGCAGATCCCCAGCACTTGTGAGCGATACCCTCGCTTGCTGAATAAATCTGCATGTCACATAATTGTCTTTGAACTGATCTGCAGCTTCCCTGATCTGCACCTTTCCTGTGGCAGTCATAGTTACACTCACTTCATATGCAAATATCCCAGCAATTCCTACCCACCTGGCACCTCCCTAGTAGAGTTCGATTGATTTCCCCAGCAGCTCCCTAGAAGCACGCAAATGACCTGCAGTTCCCCAGCAGGCCCTACAAGCCCTTTGGCTTCTCACCAGCTCCTAGCAACATTGCGACGAATCTAGCAACATGGCAGCCAAGCTACTGACCCTGGATGACTTCCCAGCACCTGGCATTTAAATGTACCCCCTGACCTGCCTGTCATTATTTTTTAATAGCAATGAACACTCTAGGAATTTAAATCCTGTCCTGCCATGTACTGCCATAGCAGTTTGACTAGTTTTCTTGCCAGCATTGGCACCTCTAGTGACATGCTGTTTTCAAATTTGATTTCTCAGCATGTATGGAAGACAGTTGTATTTACTGTCAAGCCCACCTTATTATATCTTATAAATGATACTGGAAGTACCTCATCCTATCCTTCCATTTGGACTGATAGTTATGAGCTAGCGGGGGATGTCTACCTTAAGTTATTTCTCATAATGTCATCCGTAATTTGTGGATTCATTAAGAGCTCCCAAATTATGGGGGGGATAGTATGCTGACCTTATGCATCCTTTCAATCAATAGAGTAGTTACACATTGAAGACTGAAGAGCAGAGAATTAACATCGCAACTCGTGCGGCTATATAGAATAGGAAGTCTCCAGGAAGATTCTGAAGACACGTGCAGGCCATAGCTAGCCTATGGCCTGGCGGCAGGCAACCCGGGTCCTGGGGCACCTGGACCACGCTTGCACTATGCCAACTCAGTGTCCGACGCAACGGACAATAACATCCCCCCCAATTCAAGGTATTCTTGGATACAAGAATCCCTGGAATTAACTGAGGGGCATAAAGAAATTACAAAAGTATAAAGGCTGACAAGGCTATTTAGATATGCTAATGGCTGGCAGGAGAGGCTGTAAATAATAAATTATTTGGAACAGGATCCAAGGGGACACGGCACATTAAGAGCAGAGATCTTCAGATCAATGTCAGTCTACTAGGGTAGCAGGTAGCAGGGAGGCTGCCTTAGGAAGCTAGGGAAAACTGCAGATAGGCTTCAGGCTAGGTTGCAGAGGGGCTGCAGGGAAGCTGGGAGAAACAGCAGATAGGATAGGCTGTTGGCTAGGTTGCAGAGGGGCTGCAGGGAAGCTGGGAGAAACTGCAGATAGGCTGCAGGCCAGGTTGCAGAGGGGCTGCAGGGAAGCTGGGAAAAACTACAGACAGGCTGCAGGCTAGGTTGCAGGGAAGCTGCCAGGAAGCTGGTTACGAGATTTGGCATGATTCAAGATGGGAGAATAAGTTTAGACAAGATGTCAGTGCTAGCCCCCCCATTATGTGGGCTCATCCTAAATTAGAGTATTGCAGACATACGGCAGTAACTTGATGATGGATTCTAAACAAAGGGGGCATCAGTACAGGAGGCAGTACAAGACACCAGTACAGGAGGTAGTACCCAGATTAATCTTAGAGTGTTCATGGCTAAAACAATAAGGAGCAATAGACTATAGGTGCATATTTAGGTGCCAGATGCTGGGTATCCATCAAGGTCCAGCTGGCTGTGGATTTTCTTTAAGAGAGTGGAGAAGGATTTCCTAGACATCCTTGGGGTGTCCAGCAT
Organism: Chlamydomonas sp. ICE-L; assembly: GCA_013435795.1. NCBI lineage: Eukaryota > Viridiplantae > Chlorophyta > Chlorophyceae > Chlamydomonadales > Chlamydomonadaceae > Chlamydomonas > Chlamydomonas sp. ICE-L. Next base: position 24,618,561 of record JACBWV010000610.1, on the reverse strand, counting down.
GTTGATGAATGTGAAATCCATTGGGTTCCGGTGCATGCTGAGGTTGTTGACACAGATGACTCTGCCTCCAGGATTCACACAGCTGATGGAGTGCATGAGCATCTTGGGCCAGGTGGCCAGGATCCGTGCATGTGCTTGGACCATGGCTGCTTGTAGGCAGATGGCCCACTGAAGGGTGGGCCTGTCAGCTGTGGAAACAGTGGGGTAGATATGGACCATGTGCTGCAATCTGTTGACATGCTTGAGAAGAGGTCCACAGACTGATGAAGGGCTGCTGTGCATCTGTCTATTGGGGAATTTAGTCTGCTCAGATGCTAGCATGGTAGGGAACTGGTTGGCTAGCTGGTCGATGAGAGTGGGGACAGGCTGCCTAGGTCTGATGCTAAAGGCTCTAAGGGAAGAAGGGGAGTTGTTGAGGGTAGTCAGCAGGGTTCCAAACCTGGTTCTGGAGAGACCAGAGTTGTTAAGGAAATGGACTGGGTAGGTGTTCATGTTGACATGAGTGAGGGGCTGATCAGGGGAAGAGGAAGTAGCTGAGGGAATCCACTGGACAAATCTAAGGGCTTGGGAGAGCACATGCTGAGTGCAGGACCCCTGTCCATCAACAGGGAATGCATTCTCATATGTGGTCCTGGCTTGATCTAGCAGGAGGTCCATTTCTATTCTGGCTTGTGCTTCTGTCAGGTTACAGAGGTCATCATGAGGAACAGTGGGGAGCTGCTGGATGGGGGCGGTGGAGCAGTCAGGATCTGGGATGAAATCATGTGAAGAGGTGGTGTACATATCATCTTGGTGTGATGTGAATTCTCCCCCATTGTCTGACTGGAGCAAGGATGGTGGACTGGCTTGGACAAGGTCAGGCAGGTCATCATCACCAATGACTGGGATAAGATCTGGTAGACTGCTGGAGCTGCTGGCAGAATCATGTGGGATGGAGCAGCTCCCAGCAAAGTCATCATTGTAGTGGGCAGCTGGGTTGACCAGTTCTGGTTGGGTGACCATCATGATTATCAAAGGGAATGGGGTATTGGGGATAGGGGGAAGGGTAGGGTTCTTAGAGGTGCTAGTGAAGTAGAGGCCATGCCTTTTGGGGCATAAGAGGATTGTCTTTGTACCCCTGGCTGTGGGTAAGGAGAGAGTAGCAGTAGCATTGGACATGCGAACCTGAAGCTTGGGAGAGAGCCTGTGTGCTGCATGCAAGCTGATGATGTTGGCTGTAGTCAGGGGGGGAGCAAGAAGCACATCGTGGAGGGTGATCAGGGATCCATGATGCCCTTTGATGTGAGCTTTCCCTTTCTGGAGGCAGAGGAGTGGGGCTGCTCCAAGATCAGCCAGTTGGAGGCTAATAGGCTGGGGGAGATCCTGAATGTCATGCAAGTTGGAGGGGTTACTGGTGCAGTGGGAGTGGGCTGCACAGTCTAAAAGCCACTCTGTCCGGTAGGGATCAAGGGTGGTACTGGCAGAAAGATCCACATTTCCATTTCCCTCATCATCATCATCATCATCATCATCAGTGTCATCACTTGAGACTAGTTCTGGCATGGACTCTTCCCTTTCTATAAGACAGGCATCTGTATCATTCATGGGTCCAAAGAAAGAACTGTCATCCAGGGGGGCATGTGGGAGAGACAGGGGTGTGGACTTGCATCTTGTTGACTCAGCATACTGGAGAGGCTGGGGTCCATCATCTGTTGTCAATGCCATGAAGTTGTGCTCATCCTCATTGTCTGTGCTGGACTGGGAAGTAGAACAGTCATCATCTGCCACATGGGCATGCCTACTGTTGTCACGGCGGCTGTAGCCCTTGGAGTCTTTGTTGGAGCTCCTGTTGTCCCTCCTAGGGGACTTGGACTTGCTGGAGGACCTCCTGGCTGCATCATGGGAGGGTGATGGAGATCCCCTGTTGCCAGATGTAGATGAAAACGGTGGAGGTCTGTACTTCAAGTTAGTGGGGTCACTGGGGCAATTGAGGGAGTTGTGTCCAAAATCGTTACAGTTCCAGCAGGTCATCTGGGTTGATGGAACACGGTCCTTCCTTGGTCGTCCCTGGAAGACAGCAGCTGCAATGTGCTCGGTTTCCTCGGAAGAGATGGTGGAGTCAGATTTCTGGTTGGAAACCTGGTACCTGATGATCTGAGTCTGGAATGATGCAAAGTCAGGGCAGACAGAGTTGTGGAAGGAATACCTGAAACCATTGTATTCTGGGCGAGGTGAGAGTCCCTGGACAATGATGCTGAGGAAAGCAGGGATGGAGGTGTGCTGACTCCATTGACTTGGGGAAGCAAGGAGTATAACTCATAGCTTCGAGAGAGGTAGACCTGCAGTGGTTCAGTTGTCGTCTTGCTGAGATTGTACATGGATCTCACAACACCTGTTTCCAGGTCAGAGTTCCGTTCTCTATACGTGACCTTCAGGAACCTGTAGGCTTTGGCAGCAACATCAGTGTGTGCAAGTATGGCCTGCTGTATGGGTTCTGAACAATGCCTGAGGATTTCATTGAGGGCGACAGCATTCTTCACGATCGTGATGCGGTAGGGAACAGCACGAGATGCAATATTTGCATTAGCATGGTCCACATTCGGATAATGAGAGTCTTCCAAGGGGTATTCGTCACCTGTTGCTGGCTCACTGTCTGGGGGTTGAGCCATTGCCGCGTCAATGGCGATGGAGATGCATCCAGTGTGGGATCTGAGGTGACGGAGGAGGAAGGGTCCAAACTTGTGCCAGGGAACAGTAGGTGTGCCGTCGAAGACGAGTGCAGGGGGCTTGGCTGGTGTTGCCATGTTGTCTGTCGCGGCGCTGGGGTCTTGGGGTCTTGGACTTCACACCGGGTTAATAAACCGGCCTGTGGGTAATCCGGGTGTGAAGCTTGTCGGGCTTCAGTCTTGGGTGTGCGGTTCGGAGGTAGTGGTGAGGGAGTGTTGACAGCAAAGGGGGAACTAAATGGATCCTGTTGGTTTGAAATGGTGGTTTTAGTAGCAGGGAGAGGGGGTAAGGGGTGACAGAATCAGAGAGCGGGAGGGGGAGAGGGGGTGGGGTACGAGGGCGTGCAGGGCTGAATCTCCTTGGCACAAACAATCTCACAGGATTGCGCAATGCTGTGTGTGATCTGATGAGTGTGCAACTCACGTCGTAGATCTACTGAGACTTTTGGACTGCGTCTACGGGGCGTCTGGGACGGAAAGTAGAGACAACAACTGTTGTGTGGGCAGTAGGGGAGGCAGCGCAGGTTAGATTCCTCACGTGAACACGTAGGCAATCCAGGGCCAAAAGCAGTACTCAAGCCGTCGAGCAAGTCAGAGGGAAAAGTGTCACCTTGTGCAGGGCTGAAGATCCACTCGGCACGGGCGCAGGGGCGTTGTCTGCGGGCAGCGGTCGGGCCGATAACCTTTCAATCAATAGAGTAGTTACACAGTGAAGACTGAAGAGCAGAGAGTTAACATCGCAACTCGTGCGGCTATATAGAATAGGAAGTCTCCAGGAAGATTATGAAGACACGTGCAGGCCATAGCTAGCCTATGGCCTGGCAGCAGGCAACCCGGGTCCAGGGGCACCTGGACCACGCGCGCGTGCACTATGCCAACTCAGTTTCCGACGCAACGGACAATAACACATCCCAACTGCCTTCTCTGTGGGATGTATCACATTTAGTCCTGTCAGTCTCTGATTTAGTTATCCTGATGTCACTCTTGATTTGACAAGTCTTTGTAGATTTCGACTTCCCAATCAGAGGGGGAATAAGTTAGATGACCTCAGGTATGACCGTATCCTTCCACCTTCCTCTAATAGACTTTCTATAGTTTAAAGTCTGTACCCTCCTGGCAGCTCCTTAAGCTGCCAACCTAGTTACCTAGATCAGTGATTTAGAGTTCTTAGATAAGATTACCACCTTGACTGTGCCAGCCCGCCTTGCCACAGTCCAGATAATCTTACACCTGATCTCTTGACAAGCCTGACCAGGGTACAGCCACATATAGTGATTTACTGACTTCGAGACTTTCCAAGTGCTTCCTTCCCTTTAGTCTTGACCTGAATAATCTTATTGTCCAAGTTCTTGACCGAAGCAGACCAGCTCTTAGTCATTGTATTTCTTTTATATCTATATTAATTTCTTATGCCCCTCTGCCCCTCAGTTAACTTCAGGAATTCTTGAGCTCAAGAATACCTCAAGTTGGGGGGGATGTTATTGTCCGATATACGTCGGACAATGAGTCGGCATAATGCATACCGGCACCTGGTCCCTCCAGGTCCCTAGTTGCCTGCCACCAGACCATAGGCTAGCTATGGCCTGCACGGGTCCGCAGGATCTTCCTGCGGACTCCCGGCTTCTATATAGTCGCACTTGATGCGCACTTAATCATCTTCTCTTCAGTTAACTTGCGTGTAACTGCAATAGCATTGAAACTATGTGTTTCAAATGTCCCTCCTTGTATCATTGTATGTGATTGAAGATTGGCTCCAGTACAAGCAAACGGGCTGGCCCCCTCAATCTCACGCCTAATTATTGATTGATTTATTCCCTTGTGTGTTCAAACTATGCTAACGTGACCTCATGAAGTTTTTGAACACGCCTGAGAAAGACAATTGTTTTCTGCTTCTGCATACTTTTCAATTGATTTTTAATGTTAGGGACACCTGCATGGGTGCAATGCTGCATCATCCCCCATTGCAACGTAGTGTCGACTTCATTCCCTTGCATAATTCAAATGCAGTATTGATGTACCGGTACTGTAACAATACCGTACTTGAATACTGTGGTATTTTCCGGCCCGCTGGATCCTTGATACCCTCAAGACTTCTCTCCCCAATGGTTCATGTATCGACTTGATTTGAACCATATATCATTGTATCGTATTTAGTCATCATAAAGGCCAGTTTAGGGAGACCCTTCCTTCGAGGCGAAAACCCTTCTTTAAAAAAATGTCAAACGTAAGGCTGTGTAAATAACTCCCACAATGATGTGATGTTAAATTGAAATTGAAATTGTTACATCCGTGTAGAACCATTACTCACAGGACGTGAAGTTAAAGACACCATAGCGTAAGCCGGAGCTAGCTATAGTCACCGTGAAGTGATGTTACATTACTGTCAGCGTGAACTACTAGAACACGAGTGCATCATTGGCATCTGATATCAGATGCCAATGATGCACTCGTGTCCTAGTAGTTCACGCTGACAATTACCTAGTCAAAGGTTGGATTTTTTGTTGGCGTTCATAGTGTGAGTAACTGAGATACTTGGCTCGTTCTGCACGATTGTTGGATTTCAGCTCATGAGACGTTGATTTTGATTAGAGTTGCGTTTCAAAAAGTTGATGTCGAATTTCTTTTGCACAGACCTGAACGCCACGCCCAAGATCACCTAGCGATATGGTCAGCCCAGTACAGGGTTAGGCGACCCACGTGCGCCCACGTGGACGAAAGAACGACCAAGCAAGCCGACGTACCGTGGATCTCGTGCTTTGGTTTGGCTTGACCGGGCTTGACCCCCCTGGGCTTGACTACATGCTCTATCAACATGCAGGCGGCTTAACGTTTGCGGGCACAGCAAACATGTGTAGAATAAACGCTAGCGCACCAACACCCTTGCGCACAGAATGCAATCACGTAATATCCGCAGATCTCATGAAGGGGGGAGCCACCAGAGGGAGCCACAGTGTGGCTGTGCCTGCCACACGTCTAGCGGGGTCTTGGCGGGTCTCGGAAAGTTCAAGTTTGGGCGGGTTTGGGCGAGTCTGGGAGACGCAGGCAGCAATACGAAGTACGGCACGTGGGATCAATGCAGTGCTCAATTGGGGAACTATGACAGACGGAAGTAAGTAAGTCCAATTTCGCTAGCCTAGTCAAGCTTGACTCCTTTTGTAAAGACAAGCAAACGCCTCAAAACAAATAAATCTCTTTCAAGCCTTGAGAAAGAAGTGAAGATGTCTGTCGAGAAAACTAAGGTGTGCATCATCGGCTCGGGGCCGGCAGCCCATACGGCTGCGATCTACTTGGCCCGCGCTGAAATGAGCCCCATGCTGATGGAGGGATGGATGGCTAACGGCATCGCCGCTGGAGGCCAGCTGACAACCACGACGGACGTCGAGAACTTTCCTGGGTTCCCCGAGGGCATCATGGGAACCGATCTGGTAGACAGGATGAGGCAGCAGGTGTGTGCGGCCCCGTTTTGATTTGATCGAGTCAGGACTTTTGATTTTGATAGAGTCGGGAGTTCAGATCTACTGCGGCGAGACATCGCGTTTGAAGCCGCGCCTGCAAGATCCCCTTCCCTGGTCACATGCTTGGAACTAATTTTGCCCCTTCATTTGCAAGTCCCACTTATTCTAATTCGCATCACCCTTGAACGTCTTCCCACTTGCCAGAGCGTTCGTTTCGGCACCAAGATCTACACCGAAACTGTTGACACTATCGATCTGTCCAAGAGGCCGTTCAAGGTGGTCACATCTGACAGGACCGTGGAGGCTGAAACAATTGTTATCTGTACTGGAGCTGTTGCCCGCAGGTAATTCCACAATGGATTGTGTGCAAGCATGGTCATGCATTCAGTCTCTCTACCTTTTACTTGGCTACCAGCAGAGGAACTAAGCTGTTAGCAGAGTTTACATGCTACATTTTGTTCCTGCCCTCTCCTCCCTGACTTTGCATGGTTAACATACTTTCTGCCTCACTATTATTGTCTAAATTGTGTCCACCAGCTGAGTTGACATGCTCAGTTATGTTGCTGCCCTCTCCTTCCGGAACTTTGCCAAGTGGTTGCTAACTACCTGTACTGCAGTCTGGTTTATTTAGTACCACAGCTCACAGCACAAATCCTGTGATCAGTGCATCCAGTGATCAGTGGTACCTGGGACATTGATGTTAGGGAAACAGGCCAACATTTAACGATTCCCACTTCACGCACTCACTTTCACAACGTGCTTAACATTCTTATGCGGCGGAGCAATCCAGCAATTCAGCTTAGGAGTCATTTGTTGCCTCCTCTGTTGAACATACCATACTAACTTCCACTGCCTGCTCCCACACCCACTCCCACACACCCGCACCCACCTCCGTAGGTTGGAATTCCCAGGGTCCGGTGAGGAGGAGGGGGGATTCTGGAACAAGGGAATCTCTGCCTGCGCTGTCTGCGATGGTGCTGCCCCCATCTTCCGCAACAACCCCATTGGTGTTATTGGCGGTGGCGATACTGCCATGGAGGAGGCTCATTTCTTGACCAAGTATGGCTCCAAGGTCTATGTTATCGTCAGGCGTGATACCCTGGTAAGTGTACCCATTCTGGTGTGTTACTGTGTGTTAGTTTACATGCAGTGCATGCATGATCCGGAGGTGTGGCAATCTAGCAAGTGGACCTATGCTTGTGTGTTGCTGTGTGTGTGTACATGCAGTTTATGCTTGATTCAGGGGTCTGATTCCCTGCTAAGTGGACCTGTTCATGTGTGTTACAGTGTGTATGTGTACAGGCAGTCCATCCATGATCCCGAGGTGTGATACCCTGCTAAGTTGACCTGCTCCTGTGTGTTGTGGTGTGTCTTTGTACATGCAGAGCATGCATTACGGGAGGAGTGATACTCTACTAAGTAGACCTATTCTTGTTTGTTACTTTGTGTATGTGTACATGCAGTGTGTGATACCCTGTTAAGTGGACCTATTCCTGTGTGTTGATGTGTGTCTCTACATGCGGTGCATGCATGATCCAGAGGTGTGATACTCTGCTAAGTTGACCTGTTCCTGTGCGTTACTGTGTGTATGTGCAGACATAATTGTGGACCTTTTACGGTGAATCACTGTGGCACTCAGGAGCATGTGCAAAGGAGCATGCAGATGTGGGCCATTTCCTATGTGTCCTTCATATGTAGGGAAAGGCTAAATAGTTAATATAAGTGAATGAATAATATTAGTGAATGTTACTTAATAATAGAAAGACTAGCTGTCTCACCAGAAATTTAATTTATTTGAAGAACTAATATTATTGCGACACTGTTATTATATAAGTTAATATTAGTTTTGTTTAACACTATTATTAGTTGCTGTTCCATAGTCATATGCAGCCCATGGATGCATTAGCCAATGATTCCTGATGGGCCCTGTATTGCTGGTTACATTGTACAAATGTGCATGGATGGGATGAAGCAGGATTTTATGAATTTACTTGTTTAATGATCTGACCTCCCAAGACAATTGTTTTTATATTGTGTGTGTGTGGGGGGGGGGGGGGGGGGGGGGGGGGGAGATATGTGTATGTGATAGTGTGTGTGGGGATGCTTGTGGGAGGGACGAGGGGCGGTATCTCGGCTGTATTATTTATGATACCAGGACATGCATGCTTGGGTACAAATGAATCAATAGTACGTATTTTTACGAGGCGTGAGGTTAAGGGGGCCAGCCTGTTTGCTCTCACTGGGGCCAACCACCTATGGGTAAGATTCAAACAATCAATGCCTGTGCATGCATGAAATGACCAGCTGAATTGTTGCATCTGTGCCATGGTTGGGCTGGGTGTCATCGCAGTCCTTCTATAGATCCTTTTATGTATCCTTCTTGTTTCAATCCTTTAGGACTGATTTTGTTCCTTCACTGAATCCATGTGTGAAAAACTTTTCCAAGCACCGCAGAGAGCTAGCAAGATCATGCAGCAGCGCACCAGGGAACCACCACCACCACCTCACTCTCCCCCCCCCCCCCCCCCCCCCCCCCGCACACACCATCACCTACCACCACCAGCTCACTCTCCCCCGCACACCCACCAAACCACCCCCCACCACAACCTCACTACCCCCCCCCCCCCCCCAACACACCCAACACACCCACCACCCACCACCACCACCATCCACACAGGACATGGAGAACATCACTGGCTCATCGGGCATGTATGGTCAGGACTTAACCAATCTCAACCAACTCTTTCAAACTTTTCTGTGCACCGGAGAGGGCTAGTAAGATCATGCAGCAGCGCGCTAGGGACTCCCCCCCCCGCACACACACACACACACAATCTCAACCGAATATTTTCTGTGCACCGCAGAGGGCTAGCAAGATCATGCAGCAGCGCGCTAGGGAGAATCCCAAGATCGAGTTCATTTGGGATTCAGCAGTTATTGAGGCCACTGGCAATGAGCGAGGAATCCTGGGCGGCATTAAGGTCCAGAACTTGAAGACTAAGGAGGTCACCGAGTTGGAGGTAGGCTGTAGCTGATGTTGATGGGGAAATATTTGTGATGGTCATACGTGTCCCTCGGACTTCAGTTGCCAAGTTGCGGGCACACCTGGAGTCCAGTTGGGCACCAGGATAACGTTAGCATCAGCATCAAATAAATATTTCACATGGGCAGTTCTGAAATCCCCCTGGCCTCCGTCAAGCTGCTGGCACATTTGGAGTCCAGTAGGGGACATCATTATAGAAGCATCAGTATCAAATAAATAATAAGCATGGGCAGTTCTGAAGTGCCCCTTGCCTCTGCATAGCTGCTGGCACATTTGGAGTCCAGTACGGCACAGGATAATGTGAGCATTATCGTATCCCCTGTGTATCTGGAAGCTGTGTGTGTGTGTGTGTGTGTGTGGGGGGGGGGGGGGTAGAAGGATAAGAGGATAGAAAGATAGGGGGGGAAGAGTGATAGGAGGATAGAATGGGCAGGTGTGGGGGCCAGGTTGCTTGGCTGAGATGTTGAGATGAGGATGGACCTTTTTATCCCTGACCCGCACAATCTCATCAATGATTTTACATGTAGGGAACGACAATACACATGATCTTGTGTCGTCAGATGATGCAGGCAGTCTTACTAGGCTAAATGTACCATTTACAGACAATATCTATGTATTCATAAGTCAATTTGTATGACATGTCAATTTGTATGATCTATGTATTCATACGTCAATTTGTATGGTATCATACTCACCTTTGGTCAACATCATATGATATGCCGGTCTCTATGTATATGTTGATGTTGGTTAATTGGTCAGATTGCATTGACAATGCTGCCCAGTATACTTGCTAGAGACTGCCCAGTATATGATGATGCTGCCCAATATACTGGCTAGAGACTGGACAAAACCCTAAACCCTGGCTTAGGACTTGTGTCTCCTATGGTCGTGTCTGCTTAGTCATTCCTAGTCTCTGAAAGTTTTCACCTATGGTGAGGTCTGCTTAGTCTTTGGGTTTCTGCCTAGTCTGCTTAGTCTCTGACTGTTCTTGTGCTGCTTTGCCTCAAGTTAACTTGAACTTGGTCGCATGGCTCCGGCCAGCAATTTGACTGCCCGCCGTGTTGGGCAGTAAAAATCATTCTATGAAAAATGCAATCGTTTTCAAAACACTCAAAATCTGCTTTGCCTCAGGTTAACTTGAACTTGGTTACATGGCTCCAGCCAGCAATTTGACTGCCCGCCGTGTTTGGCAGTAAAAATCATTCTATGAAAAATGCAATCGTTATCAAAACAATCAAAATCTGCTTTGCCTCAGGTCAACGGTCTCTTCTTTGCCATTGGCCACGACCCTGCCACCAAGTTCCTGGCTGGTCAAATTGAGCTTGATGAGGATGGCTACGTCAAGACTCTCCCTAACCACACAAGCACCAATGTGCCAGGTATGAACTAGAAGCCGTGCATACCAGGGTACTACATTTTGCCATGTTGGGTTCCGTAAGAAATGTAGGTGGGGGTCTTCAAGCACACGCTGTACTGGCAGTGCCTGGCACGTAACTTTGGGTCTCGTATGTTTTTTAGTAAGCTGGCGCATACACCAAGCAGAAGCTGTCAGTACTTATTGTTAGCCGCCCTGAACCTGGGAATCGGTGTGTGGGTGATGCGTGTGGGGTGGGTGGGCGTGGGGAGCTGTGTGACAGCTGGGGTGGGTGGGTGTGTGCCCCTCTTGTCCGACTGCACTGCTAGACTGCACTGCCAAGGCTGTCAAGACCTCTGCGTGTATCATCTTTGGCAACGGTCGCGTAACTAACTCGCTTCGGTCAGCTCCATCGTTGTCACCTTTCGTTCCGTTACCAACACACTCTGCCAATTTTCCGTGTCCTGCGACGCTGCATAGGACTTGTATCCCAGATTTGAATCTTGCTTCCTGGTGAGAAATGCTTGGTTGTCGGCACTACATCTGTACCTCTGCTTGAGAGTCTTGTCCTGTACACAGTCCAGGGTTAAGTTGAACATACTAAAAGCCATGCCTCTGTGAGATCTTTTCTGTTTGGTGGAGCCCCCCCTTCTGGGGGACGGGAGCCCCCAGGGTTACCCATTTGTCCGTCTGCGTCCGACTGACTAATGAGACAAAGACTGACACATCAGCCAACTGTCTCATAACTAACTGGCTTCGGTCAGCTCCATTTCAGTTGCCACCTTTCGCTCTGTCGCCAACGCACTCTGCCAATTTTCCACGTCGCTTGTGACGCCACATAGGACTTGTCTCAGGGGACTGAGGAAAACTGGTGCTATCTACTCAACAGCTATACTCCAAAACAATCTTTCGTTCATTAAATGTTAAAATGTTACACGCGCTGCATTGTATTAGTTGCCCTTGCACCTCTGTGAGGAGCAATGCGGACCTGCTGTTATATTTCCATTGCCTAAACAATTTTCTTTGTCAAATGAATCTTTTAGGCTGCGTTAGTCTATTCCATGCTAGTTGATGCCATTTTATGTTGTTGTAGGCAATTTAGGTCATTTCTAGGTGACCTTCGTACCTTCAGACCAAGCGATTGAGCTATCATTATCATGATCATGTGCATCTCTGTGACAACGACTGCGTGTTTTTCATAGCTCAGTTGCTGGGTCATAAGGGCGCACATGATCATGGAAATTGGTCAGTCGCTGGATTATAGGGATTCACTTGTTCATGCAAATGAAAGCTCAGTTGCTGGGTCATTGAGATGCACATGATCATGGAAATAGGTCAGTTGCTGGATCATATAGATTCACTTGATTATGAACATGATAGCTCAGTCGTTGCGTCATTGAGATGCACATAATCGTGAGATTAGCTGTTGCTGGGTTGCAAGACCCAGCGACTGAGCTATTGTAATTTTTCCGTGTGTCACAGCGATCCAGCGTCTTTTCACAATCATGTGTGTCTCAATGACCCAGAGACTCCCGAAGAGTCTGGATAGGGACTCAACGATGGTTTCCAACACATGCCCTAGGTTGGTTAGAGCAGGTTACCGGAGACTGCTGATCTTTTTAGCCTCCCTAAGCTTCATCTACCAACTCATCTCCAAAAGTTAATTTTACCCCCCCCCCCCCCCCCCCCCCCCACCCACACACACACACACATGCACACCCAAACCCCCTCCGCCCCCTCCACACACACACCCCACCCCCTTCAAACACACACCCCACCACCTCCACACACACCCTCCACACACGCACACACACACGCCCCCTCCACACACACACCCTCCACACCTCCACACACACCCTCCACACACACAACACACCCTCCACCCCTCCACGCATACCCTCCACCCCTCCACACACACACAACACACACACCCTCCACCCCCTCCTCACACACACACACACCCCTGCAGGTGTCTTTGCTGCTGGAGATGTGCAGGACAAGAAGTGGAGGCAGGCTATCACTGCTGCCGGCACTGGTTGCATGGCTGCCCTTGAAGCTGAGCATTTCATTGCCTCCCACCCCTTGATTGAGGAGCAGAAGGAGGCTCTGGAGGCGCTTATTGCTCAGTCCAAAACTGTTGCTGTTGCCGAGCCCGAAACTGTTCCAGCATAAAATATGTGTACGAACCTGCGACACATGCCGGTCACCTCGAGTTGGCGGCCAGGCTGTTACTGTGCTGTGTTGCGCATAGAGTGCTCTAGCTTGTCATTGTGAGCACATGTTTCATGACTACCATACGCCTTCACCGACTCCTTAACTATTATGTGAGGCTGAATAATGTTCCGTATGAACCGCGCTGATCCCATTAACATTGACTAGGCGGCTTGTTGCATGTATGGGCTAGCTAGCACCATCATGGGGGGGGGGGGGGGGGGGGGGGGGGACTTATGCCACTTTCATGGACTAGGCGGCTTGTTGCACTCACAGCCGCAGCATACAACCTTTCTAGGGTTAAGTGAGCTGATAACATGGCATGGTTTAGGGTAGAACTAGGGTTTGTATGTGGTGCAGGTGTGATTGTTTGTGGGTGGCAACTCAAATGGTGCCTACGTCCTCCTGTATGAAAGGCCCCATCTTTCACATCGACTACATCCTCTGAGAGTCTGAGTCAAAGGCTAGTGCGAGGAGCCTGCTGGTATTCGACAGTCCCTAGCACTTCTGTCCTCAAATTAGATGCTAGATTGAGTCGACTGTCATTTGAAGACGTTTTGAGTTGTATTAGACTGTCATTACAATGCATGTTGCCTTTGTTGAGAAGAAGCAGAAGAATGCATGTTGCTTATGTTGGGACACAACACTCTGATGTAGTGACTGGATATGACCAGGCATTGCACTTAGTTGTGTTGTCTGGATATGACCTAGGATTTGACCTGGCATTTGGGGAGAGTCGAACCTTTCTTCTTTGGAGCTGAGATGTCCATTGTTATTGCAGTGCGACTTGTAATCGTTTTCACTGCCCAAGTTCAATGTTGGTGACTTGTTGTTATGATAACATGGTCTTGACAGCCATCAAGCTGCTCACCGTCAGCCGGCAGAGTAAAAGGATAAGGGTCAAGAAGTATGGCATTCGCTGGTAACTGAGGAGATCAGCTTTGTGAGTACACTGTCACCTGTTACTGTTTAGTGTGTATTTTCGTTTTACTTAAATGCCCGCAGCCTATCAGCCCTCAAGCTGCTCACAGTCTGCGGCAGGGTACTTCAAATGGCCAAATTGGCCAGCGCTTAAGCGCACTTGAAAACAAAAAAACTGCGCTTTGTAGTGCAAAAAGCGCAAAAACTGCTAGCAGCGCCCACAAGGGGTTGCAAAAAACTGCACTTAAAGCGCAGAGGGGGTCAAAAAGTCAGCGCTCAAATGCGCAAAATCGCGCGCTTTGAATTACCCTGGTCTGCGGGCGGAGTAAACATAAGTAGCATACGAACTACTACACCACCGACTGTGCGCCTACTCTTTTGTAGGAGTGGCAACACCATACCAACTGAATCCTCGGAGCCGCCGGTTTGTGGCAGTAGACCCACATCCTGGGTTATGGGTTTCATAAAAAAATAGAAATGGATCAAAACCGGCCAATAGCACCCGATGGCCATCAAAGTATGCTACATTTTGTTTTGAAAATTTCCATGTGCCATCAGAAACTGGGTCGGCTAGACACATTGAGCCTAAAAATGGGGATTTGGGGCTTCAGAGCGTCCCGCACCACACCAAACAGACTTGTGACGTTGTGTAATTGTGTTGCATGCATAGTTGGCAAGAAAAAAACATGAAATATGTGGCTGACACGACATAAAACACCCAAACAACGCGCTTCGGGTGGTTACTATCTAATGTAAGTATGTAAGACGTAGAAATTTGTTGCAGCCAAGCTGTGTGTTGGCAAGCCCATGCACATATGAGCTGCCTGAGGACTGAAACCAAAAAACAAATATTAGTGCACTCTTTGTTAGCTTTGTGGGTATCACTCTCAACGCCTTCATATGACTGCCTGGATGTGAGTCATCGGATCATCCGCAATGATCGCGAGTCATCGCGACGTCGTTAGTCATGTCAGTTTGTCGCGTCGGATTGTGGGGACCATGGGGCAGGGCCGGTACGGAAAACGGAACCTCGTAGGTCGTGGCAGGTCCTGCCTGAACAGCAGTTAACGATTTAGAGCTCGAAAAAGCAGTAGCTTCCTCCGCGTCTTGTGCCCTCCCCAATCCCCAATCCCCAATCCCCAATCCCCAATCCTCCATCGAACAAACTTGCTGGTTGCCCATCCCAGGCAAGGGTATCCGAGTCACCCAGGATCAAGCGCACACGTTTCCGATGTCCGATTCCGGGGGGTTCGATCCGACCAAGTACAGCACAGCGGCCCTAGCGGGACTGCTTGGACTGCATATTGCTGAGAAAGGTAAGGTCGTGCGCATACGGCAGATCAGATCAGGGAAAGGGCTTCCTCGCATTCAGTTGGGCCTACCTCCTAGCTGCTTGCTGTTAGTCATACGAGTTATGACTGCAATGACCTTCCCTGCATGCTCGATGGTCCTGGACCCATACAGCTCCCACCACAAGCAAGTCACTGCAATATGATGATTCCAATAAAGATAAGGATACACAACTGCAATTCGTTTTCCTGACCCCCCTGTACTCCTCCTAGGTTGGCAGGTTGGATCTTTGCTTGGACTGGGCATTGTGGTGCCAGTGGCAGCAGTGGTGTTTCAGAAGAGAGATGTCCAGAGCTTTACTAAGATGGCAGCCTACAGTGCTGTCGGCCTTTGTGGTGTTGCATGTGAGTGCGGATGCTATGCTGCTGCTTTCTGGACTTGGGGTGATGTGCTTACACTCGATTGCCTTCTTTAATGCAAAATGTGTTCACTGTTTCATTTTGGGGCTACGCATGTCAACTTACAGCCAGCTCCAGCAGCCAGCCACTGCGCCCAGCCCAAAGATTTCAGTCGTATTTAAGTGCCTGTAATGTCAACTTTCAGACACACTAGCTAAATTCTGGTTTGTCCCAAGGACGGATGAAGGAGCTGCCTAGAAGCTGCTACACATAGCCCAAAAAATGAAATGGTGATTATATCCTCGCATAGTTTAATTTCCATCTATGAGCAGCAGCTTCTAGGCAGCTCCCTGGGCTCTCTCTTCATACAGACCTTAAGCAACTTAGGCACTGGGAAGCTGATGTCGTCAGCTTCCCAGTGCTCCTGGAATATTTGGGTTTCGCCCAGTAGTAGTCTCAGGGAACTGCCTAGAAGCTGGTGCTGGTAGCCGAAAAGAAAAACAGTGTGTCCTCGTAGCGTTTTACGACCCGGTGCACCCCCCCCTGCCACTACCAATTTGGGGGGCCTTCGGCACCCTTTTATTTGGTTTGAAAGGGTGCATTATGGGTGGGAGGCGTGCCGCAGGTGTGCAGAAAAGGGTGCCGATGACCACCTAAATTTGCGGTGTGCAGACGGCGAGCAGCCTGAAGGTTAATTGGCCATGTAATAAAAACAATAACCAAAGCTTAAGTTAAGTGCACTAACTCAGGGCCCCTGTCGGTAAAACGGTTGTTTGTGGTTCAGTTCATCAGTCCCCCCCCCCCCCCCCCCCCCCCCCCCCCCCCCGTTTTAGCCCCTCCTGATATCATGGTTGGGCAAGTCCCTTTAGCCTATTTGGCTACCCCTGGACTGTAACAACATACATGAGGGCAGATAGCAATTCAGCGGATGATTTGGGAACCGACAGTTTGAAACAGCTCATAGTTCGTAGTTCATATCTGAGATTTGGCCTGAAATTCCTAGAATTCCTAGACCTCTGGGGGCATTGTCGTAAATTTTGTCTGAAAAAGCACGATGTACAAGGTACAACTGTTGATCCCAAATGATCCGCCTAATTGCTTTAACTTCTACCTACCGCAGGCCTCCCCCATGTTAACATGAGCTCATTTCACCAAAAGTCAAATTTTGCTGTTCGCTGAAAATCGAGGTCGTCATTGGTCGTACTTCGATCATGATGTCTCAACTGAACTTTTCATCCAACTCAATATTATTTCGGGGGTCCTGGGTCCTTACTGAGGGCTGGAGACAGGGAGCTGGGAACTGGGACAAACCTTCACTCCCATCCCTTGGGGAACTGCCTGCCTAGTTATTTATCATGCAGAATCGCACAAAATCTCGCAGCGGCCGTCCCAACAAGAATTAGTGTAAAAAGTGGCTCATGTTAGCTTGGGGGAGGCCTACAGGAGTGTACCCCAAAACTGATATTAGTAACTGCTAATCCAAATTCGGGATTGCCACATTTGTAAAGTTAGCGCTCATGCACGCATGTTATGTGACCTGCCAACCTATAGTATGTCACCTGCCGAGTAGCCAGTTGCCAGTAGCAAATGGCCAAAAGTCAAAAGTAAAAAGTAAAAAGTCAACAGCCCATAGCCCGTATCCTATGCCCCATACTCCATACCTAGTACCCCATACCCCGTACCTAGTACCCCATACCCCATGCCCCATACACAGACCCCAGACCTACGACCCCCTACCCCGTACCACATACCACATACCCCGTAGCCAATAGCCAAAATCCAATAGGCAGTAGCCAATAGCCTATGATAGCCTACAGCGATCTCATATGAATTGATGCCTCGCCATATTGACCTCAACACGCTTTTTAACACTGAACCAAAATGTTATCCACAGCTGCTGCTGGAGCTGTGAAGATTGCCAAGTTTGACCGAGCTGGCTTTGAGGACCGAGTGTACAGGCTGGTGGGTGGGAAGAGTGTTCAGGCTGGTGGGTGGGAAGAGTGTTCAGGCTGGTGGGTGGGAAGAGTGTTCAGGCTGGTGGGTGGGAAGAGTGTTCAGGCTGGTGGGTGGGAAGAGTGTTCAGGCTGGTGGGTGGGAAGAGTGTTCAGGCTGGTGGGTGGGAAGAGTGTTCAGGCTGGTGGGTGGGAAGAGTGTTCAGGCTGGTGGGTGGGAAGAGTGTTCAGGCTGGTGGGTGGGAAGAGTGTTCAGGCTGGTGGGTGGGAAGAGTGTACAGGCTGGTGGGTGGGAAGAGTGTACATGCTGGTGGGTGGGAAGAGTGTTCAGGCTGGTGGGTGGGAAGAGTGTACAGGTTTGTGGATGGGAAGAGTGTGCATGCTGGTGGGTGGGAAGTGCGTACAGGCTGGTGGGTGGGAAGAGTGAGGTTAAAGTCGGGGCCTTTCTGGTTGATCATGTATTCATGTCACTTTGTTTTCCTTTTTCGGCTACAAGCAGCAGCTTCTAGGCAGATTCCCTGGATGGCTCATCAGCCAAACCTAAAGCAACCTACTGCTCCTTGAAACTGACGTATTCAGCTTTCTTGCGCTGCTGAAGTTTTGAGGCTTGGCCCAGGTGCTGGCTCAGGGAGCTGCCTAGAAGCTGCCTCTAGTGGCCGAAAATAAAACAGTGGATCATGTTTGTGTTGAGCATGCAGCAGTTGGACAAAGACTGCATGGATGGGTAGACAGATGCATGAAATGAATGAGTGCTTTATTGAATGAATGGGTGGATGGATGGATAAACTGAATCGGTGCATGGATGGGTAAACGGATGCATAAACTGAATCAGTGAATCAGTGAATGAATGGATGGATGGATGGATACACTAAATCAGTGAATGAGTGAATGAATGGCTGGATGGATGGATAAACTGAATCAGTGAATCAGTGAATGAATGGATGGATGGATGGATGAGTGGATGAGTACTGAGATGGATGGACGAGTTCCTGGACCCCCCCCCCCCCCCCCCCCCCCCCCCCCCCCCCCCCCCTGGACCCCCCAGGTGAATCATGTAACAAGTGGATTGCTGTTTGCTGTTATGTTTGCGGCGCGTCGCAAATTGTGTGACTCAGTGCAACCCCAGGCTTGAGTAGCCCAAGTAACTACTCAACCTGGCCTACAGAAATCTGAAAGAAAAAAACTGGAGTGCGGCTGGAGTGGATGGATGGATGGATGGATGGATGGATTAATACTTGAATGAATGAATGAATTAATGAATGAATACATGAATGAATGAAAACATGAATGCATGAATGAAATTGTGGTTGTGAAAGATGTATCTCTCCTTGCCTGCAGGCTAATAACGCTGGCCAGAATCGAACGGATATATTTTCTGCTGCGGGAATGGTGGCTGGAGCTCTGGCTTCCTCGTTCCTATTAAGGTAAGTGGATGAATGGCCTCAACTGCTTGCTGTACAATAAATTGTGCAATGGTGTACAACATATTGTGCAACAGCGTGCGATATATCGTATGAAAGCGTATTATAACCCTAAGGGGCATACCTATGGTTTGGACAGTCTAAGGCTGTCTTAAGAAGGGTTGGGAAGGCAGTCTAGTCTTAAGGGGGTTTAATTGGGGGGTCTTGTGACTAGACTGCCTTAGCTTATGTATCGCACGATAATCTTGGAACCAGGACGAGATTGACAACCCTATGATTATTACAGGCGGGGCTGCCTTAGGCTGTGCAAAAACAGAAAACATAACACCTGGACAGGTTTGGTGTTAAGGGGACCCTCCCGTACGCCGCAGCTGGGGAAAGTTAGGCCATGCAGTAGGTGTGCCGGTGCATGATACATTGCACGTACATCTGCCTCTGCATAAAACAATGTACTGACAGTCGCTTTTGTTTTGTGCTTCAGGCAAACCGGCGTGGTGAACATTATAGGTGGCGCTTCCTTAGGCTCTGCTGTAGGCGTGCTGGTGCATGCAGCAATCAGGCCAGCTGAACAAAGGGAGCCAAGCCAACTGGCGAATATCCTGAAGGAGTAGAGCTGCTGGCAAGCCAGCTGAGCAGAGGGAGCCAGGCCAACTGGCGAATATCCTGAAGGAGGAGTAGAGCTGTTGGCAGGCGAGCTGAACAAAGGGAGCCAAGCCAACTGGCGAATATCCTGAAGGAGTAGAGCTGCTGGCAGGCGAGCTGAACAAAGGGAGCCAGGCCAACTGGCGAATATCTCGGAGGAGTAGAGCTGCTGGCCACCGGCTGCTGGCAGGCCAGCTGAACAAAGGGAGCCAAGCCAACTGGCGAATATCCTGAAGGAGGAGTAGAGCTGTTGGCTAGCGTCCTAGGCTCTGAGCGGGTTTTTTGTTAAGTTGTGAAAGCACTTTCACCCCAGGAGGTGGGTCTCCCGACACAAACCAGCGACCCGAGGATTCAGTTCGAATGGTGTTGCCTCTCCTACAATGTGCAAAGTAGGCTCCTGGTGTGTGACCAACTGACAGTAGTTGGTGCAACTGGGACTAATAGGACACAGGGATATAGAGCATTGTTACAAGAGACATGGTACACAAACGAGCAAGACGGAAGTAATATTTCGTCCTATATGTGTGTATGTTACAGTCCAGGGGTAGGCCAAATAGGCCAAAGGGACTTGCCCAATCGTATACTAGGAAGGACTTGAAAAGAAAACGCATATATACGTAACTAAGCTATATACGTAACTAACATGTGCCTGACACACCGGACTGCTTTCATCAGCCCTGGACTATAACATAAATACACGAGGGATTTGAAGATGAATAATTGTTGCTCAGTTACATGCTTAGTTGTATACAAGTTCAGGCGCCTGACCGGCTGCAGAATGCAGAATACAATTCGTCCACCCTGCGATGCCAGGGAAAACAGGGAGTATGACCCACAAGGATTCGAAGCTAGGTCGTCTGGTAGAAGGAGTTTTCCATCGATATGTCAAGGGTGGAGTGTAACAACAGACCGTTCGGCATGTCGAAGAGGCAACTAAAAAATGTTACATGATAAAATGGCCTAGATCCAGGTCTACTAACCAAGATCTGTCTATGCCATGCGCACACGTTTTTTTATGAAAGGAATTTCACCACAGGAGGTGGTTCTCCCAACATAAATCAGCGACACCGAGGATTCAGTTTGAATGGTTTTGCCGCTACTATAAAATATAGTAGGGGGCCCTGGCGGGTCCCCTGGAGGTCGGCCCCGGGGGTGGTATAACGTTCGTCAAGCAGCAGTGGCAGCCTCCTTGGTGATGGATGCACAAGCAGTTGCTTACTTATCCGTGCAATTTAATATTGGGGGGGTCAAGAATCATGTAGCATGGCATGGCATTATTATATTAACTTGGTGGCCTGCAAGGCTAATGAACTTTTTAGCTCACTGACTTCCCGAAGTTCCCTGGAGGCAGGT
Organism: Chlamydomonas sp. ICE-L; assembly: GCA_013435795.1. Classification (NCBI taxonomy): domain Eukaryota; kingdom Viridiplantae; phylum Chlorophyta; class Chlorophyceae; order Chlamydomonadales; family Chlamydomonadaceae; genus Chlamydomonas; species Chlamydomonas sp. ICE-L. The sequence goes on along the minus strand of JACBWV010000610.1, from coordinate 24,597,816 downwards.
GCAGCAACTCCCGAGGCTACAGTTGCTACTGCGCAACCTGCAGGAACTAGTGCGAAAGAGTAGATTTCCTTGTCAAGCACAGTGCGCTGATGCAATGAGCTAAGAGAGGCACAAAGAAGCGAATTTTGAAGGGGAAATCGTAGACATGCTCCAGGTTCCTAGATTGAGTCCACAAGACAGTAGGGAAACGAAAAATGAAAACGCCGCGTCCACAGTCCGCAACCCTGAGATACATACGCTAAAAAGTGCCCTCCGAGGTGCTCCGCTCCCGACGGGAACCGAATGCGGGTCACTTAGGTTCCAGATAAGCCATACTGACCGGCTGAACAGACCGGCGATCATGGGGAACTTGACGTTTGACGATGTCGCGTATCAATCACATAGCTATCTCGCCCTTAGGGGTCCGAGCAACTGACTTAGACGGAAAGTCGCGCATTTACTTATGCTGTTTACGTAATAATTAATAATAACGTAATAATAAAACCCCTTGTAATCTTTTCTCTTCTTTTTCTTACGTAGTTAAATGCTCCTTGTGGTTAGCAAGGTTGAGAACCCCGGAAAAGGTCTATATACCGGTGCGAGTGTATGGGAAAACGCAATAATTTATGAGTCCAGAAGGTTCAGCTTGTATGATGCATCGACGGGTGGTTGGCCCCAGTGCAAGCAAATGGGCTGACCTCCACAATCTCACGCCTCGTACTAAGGCGTACCATTTATTTATTATTCATTCAGAAGATTCAGCTTGCATGAATAATCGAGGGGGAAAGGTGTCCAGAATTTCATGAGCAACGTTCCGTTACTTTGGCTTAGTCAGGAAGGACCGGAGGTTAGTTTTGAGTTTAAACACTGTTCCTGCTCCGAAGGGTGAATCCCCCAACCTTACAACGAAGCAGGGACGGTGGGAGATGTTTGGGAAGGATTCAAGCAATCCTAGCTAATACAGTGATTCACCCAGTCTGCCGAAGGGCCTTAAAAGCCGAACAGCCGAGCCCAAACCATACTGGTTTTGTTTTTTATGGGAAGGCTTATCAGCCTGCAGGCTTCCCACCCTCTGCATGGCGGAGGCAACAATGGTAGCACAAACGCTACTACACCACACTCCACTACACTCGACCACGACACTCCATCACAATCCATTACTCCAGAATGCAATTGCAAGAATTCAAGTGCCTCTCATCTGATAGGATTTACCGGATCGGGGCCCGGGTGGGGGCCCGGCCCGGGTGCTGAGTGGTACGTAGCTTCTACTGTTACCGGTACAGCCCTACTCTAGAAGTACAAATCCCTCGATGCCGGACACTTCCCTCTTCTCCCTCTTTTGACACACGGCTCGCGTTACGATTGCTTCATCTCCCCCCCCCTCCATTTTCTGTCCGATTCGCTTCCTGATTTCACTGCGCCTCTTACTCACACGCACGAAAAGCCCGGGAAACAATTTCCTCAGAACACTTCTGATCCTATCGTACTCTTTTGCTTCGGAGCTCTTGGGACCAGATGCGTTGATTTTGGAATCTTGCAGGCTTCCTTCTAGATTCAACGAGGGTTAAAAGCAGCCTGGCCAGCCGGGTTCAGATAGTCAGGGCACCATCCCCACCAGTGACCAGATGGTGCGAAGTGTTTTCTCCGAGAGCCCCGTCTCTAGATGAACGCACAAATGCACTTTAAGCGTTCTATGTGGCGCTAAGATCCAGTGAAGGCGATATGGGTTCATGCGCATGCTAACCTGGCTCTTTCCCATGCAATATAAGCACCCTATGTGCACCCTAAAGATTATTGTCATGTACACCCTATCCTAGTTGGGCCTACCCTGACCATGGCTTGCAAAACAGTTGGCCAAGCTTCACTTTTCAACAGGCTGTACAAAATGAAAAGCTATGCAACCCCTTACCCAATGAGGATGCAATTGCGTTGAATACGGTATCTAACCAACAATATTTCGAATGGTTGCCCAATCAGTTACTGCCTGCACCATAGCATGCTCCCTCCACCTCCAGCCCAGTCAGACGCAACTCAACCCAGACCAAGGCAACGCAACCCAACAGAACATGCAACACAACACAGCAGACCACACAACATAGCACAACACGACACAATACAACAGACCACACACCTTTACACAGCACAACACAGCACAACACACCACTCAACACAAAACGACACAAAAAGCCACACGACACAACAGACCGCACAACACAGCATAACACAATACAACAGACCACACAAATTTACACAGCACAACACAACAGACCTCACCACACAACACAAAATGACACAAAACGACACAAAACGACACAAAAAGCCATATGACACAACAGACCGCAAAACACAGTATAACACAACACAACAGACCGCACAACTTTACACAGCACAGCACAGCAGACCACACCACACAACACAAAACAACACAAAATGCCACACGACGCAACAGACCACACAACACAGCATAACTCAATACAACAGACCACACAACTTTACACAGTACAACTCAACACAACAGACTACACAGAACAACACATCACAACACAACAAAACAGACCACACATCACAACACAACACACAACACAGCAGAACCAGCCCCGCCCACCTCACCAACACACATGCAGGCGAACAAGTTGAAAATCAATCCAGCTGCAGTAGTCTTCATATTCATCGGCCTGGTCGCTTGGGTCATTGCCTTTGGAGGACTCATCGCATCCACCAAGTTTTGTGATCAGGTGCGGGGATGGTAGCCTTTTGTTCGCAGGGATGGGTGCCTTTGGGGGACTCATTGCATCCACCAAGTTTTGTGATCAGGTGCGGGGATGGTAGCCTTTTGTTCGTAGGGGTGGGGACATAGATTTTCTTTTCAGCTACGAGCAGCAGCTTCTAAGCATCTCCCTGAGCCATCCGCTAGGCCAAGCCCCCCAAATTTAACAGTACTGGAAAGATGCTTCTGTCAGTTTCAAGATGCAATATATGTTGCTGCAGGTTTAGCCGGGTAGCAAGTCCGGGGAGCTGCCTAGAAGCTGCTGCTTGTAGTTGGAAATAAAAGCCATGGATGGGGATGCATGATAGACCAGAGTAGTCAGAGCGTGCATAACAGGTAGAACAGTCAGGGCAGGTATAGCAGATGGAGAAGGGGGATAAGGAAGGGAAGATAGAGCAGTCAGAGGCTCAGAGCAGGCTGAGCAGAAACAGCAGTGTCCCTGTATCTTAGCAGTCAAGACGCTACCATGTGTTAAAGGGCAGGCATTTAGAGCGTGCAACACAGGTATTGCACTCAGTGAAGGTAGAGACGATGGACAAGGGAAATAAGGGGGGGGAAGGGAAGGAAGGGAGGGAAGTGGGGGAAGGGAAGGAATGTGTGTGTGGGGGGGAGGAAGATAAGGGGGGGGAGGGAGGAAAGGGGGGGAAGGGAGAAAAAGGAGGGGAGGGAGGGAAGGGAGGGAAGGAAGGGGGGGAAGGGAGATAAGGGTGGAAAGAGGCAGAAATTGCGATACGGGGTTTCCATGGCGAATATGGGTTTTGTTCACCTTGGTGCAGGGCGATACCGTGTGTTGACAGTTGGTGAAGGGTAGTAATCTGGAGGGGGGTTGGTTCCCCCGTGCCTGTGGTTTTGGTTTAGGTTGGGTCTCTCCACCTGGTGTGCCTTGAGCTAAGCGGTTGCAATTTATTTGCCCCCCGCCGGTTCTTAGGTATCAGTTCCACGGGTGTTTGTTTCAGTTCCTTTTTTACACTTTCGCTCCTTATTCGTATCAGTGACCATGTGTGGGCTTTTACTGCCATACTCCCCTTCTATCCGTGTTTTCCATTTATAGCTCTCTTTACACTCTTTCCTGTTCTCTCATCTCTTTTCCTGTCCCTCTCTTCCTCCTTTCTTCCTTTTTCTTTCTGTTTCTTTCTTATCCCCATTGCTTTCCCTTTCCCTATTTGCTTTCTTTCTTTCCCCTTTTCTCCTCTCTTCCTTTCTCCCATTTTTCTATCTTTCATGTCCTTTCCCTGACATTCGCCCCTTTATCTCCCACTTTCTTTCCTTCCTCCCACCTTTGTCTGTCCTTTCACTTCGTGCGCCACATCCTCTGTCATTTTACTTACTTTTCCTTTCTCCCACGCGCGTTCGTCCTTGACTTTCGCCGCCTGGCTTTCACCGTCCTCACCCTTTCTTTCCTTTCCCTTTTTCCCCCTTTCTATTTGCTTTATTTTCGTCCTACCGCTTTCTTTCCTTCCTTTCCTTTCTCTCCTTTCTTTCATTCCTGACCCCCCTTTTGTCCTTGCCCTTCTTTCTCCACTTGCTTTGCCTTTCCAGCCCCCGTTCTTTCCTTTCTCTCCTTTCTCTCCTTCCTCGCTCCTCCCTTCTCCCCCTTCCGCTCCTCCCCATCTCATCCCCTCTCGCCTTGTTTCTTTCTCACCTTTTCATTTTTCCGATCCCTCACCTATCCTGTCCAGGCCCCCCCGCATTGTGGCAGAGCAGCAGAAATTAATCCAGTATAAAAGATTGGTTCAGGGAACCATTAGGGAGTGCCGAGCATGTGAGGATGTGTACCCGATGACCTCCAAAGCAACCGAGTTTGGCAAAATGCACATTGTTTGCTCAGGTAGAGTAGGTCATACCTTTAGCCCCTTTCAGTGATTTTCAATGGTCTAGTGGTAGACCAGCTCGCTTGAGGATGAAGAGTCGGGGGTTCCACTCCCCCTTCGGTCGCTCTAAGCGTTGCAGGCCGTTGTCAACTGCGATGGTAGCTTGTCCAGTTGAGGTAGGAGACCGCTCCCCACGATGGGGTCCCTTAACACCACGCCCCACCAGGCGTTATCATAACCTTTTTAGGTCATACCTTTTATTTTCAGCTACAAGCAGCATCTTCTGGGCAGCTCCCCGGGCTCTCACTTCATCCAAACCTTTAGCAATCTAGTGCAACTGGAAGCTGATATTGTCACCTTTCCCATGATCCTCGAATCTTTGGGTCTGGACCAGTGGCAGTCTCAGGGAGGTGCCTAGAAGCTCTTGCTGGTTGCCGAAAAGGGAAGCAGTATAGCATGTATAGCATTGGTCCTGTATATTGGCAGCCAAGACACTAATCAGTGGCAGGTGGCAGTCTCAGGGAGCTGCCTAGAAGCTGGTGCTGGTAGCCAAAATAAAAACAGTGGAGCAGGTAGAGCGTTGGTCCTGTATATTGGCAGTCGAGACGCTACCCTGTGTTCAAGGGCAGGCAGGCAGGCAGGTAGGCAGACAGAATGTAAGGCACTCAGGCAGGCAGGTAGGCAGGCAGGCAGAGGAACAGAAAAATTGATCCTTGATATAAGCTCGGTTCAGGCCACTCTTGGGGGCTGCAAGAGCATGTGTGGATGTAAACCCCGATGACCTCCAAAAAACATATTTGGGGGGAATGCGCAGATTTTAAGCTAGGATCCCATCAAGCTTCTGAGAGGATAAATGAACAAATATCCTCAAAGAAGCTTATCTGTCTCTCATCAAGCATCTTTGGGGGTAGAAAAAATAAATTGGCGGTCGTCGGTCGGACAGACGGACAACGGGGTGAATCTGGGGGCTCCCGCCCCCCAGGAGGGGGGACTCCGCCAAAAATAGATTTGGGAGAATGCGAATAGTTGGCACCATTATTTGTATCTCATCAAGCTTCTTTGGGGATTTTTGCCCAAGCCTATGAGGCATCTGTGTCAGTGAGATTGACATGTGCACCCCTCCTTCACAGGGCTTTTCTTCTTTGCTTCTTCTTTCGCTTCTTCTTTCTTCTTAGCAGCTCCCTGAGCCAACGACTGTGCGACACCCAAATATTGCAGCACTTCTGGACAGCTGATTGTGTCAGCTTCAAGGTGCAATAGCTTGCATTAGGTTTGGCTCAACTGGCAGTCATGGGAGCTGCCCATAAGCTGCTACTTGTAGCTGAAAATAAAAGCTAGACCCCTTCCTGCATGCTCAGTTAAACAAGGCAGGCCCCAGTGGTTGTTTTATTTCAGGTTCTGCAAGCCAGGTTGAGTAGCTACTTGGCTGCTCAAGCCTGGTTTCAGGATTGTTGCGTAGCCATGGCGGAGCAAGAAGCTCAGAGCAACAGGGGGTCAGCGAGCAGCGCTTAGCACTGGGGGCGCACCGAGTTGCACAATTTGTGACGTGTCACACACAAAAAAGACAGGGCAGGCGCACCCCACACATTTGTTCTATTCAATAACATTGGGGAGATGGGAGGGGGGGGGGGGGGGGGGGGGGGGGGGCATGTTTGGTTGCTATCTGTTTACCCCATGCCATCCCAACCCACTCAAGCCCCCCACCACGTAACCCCACCCCGCACATTTGTTCTGAACAATGCCATTGGGGACAGGGGAGGGGGGGAGGCCATGTTGTGGGTGCTTTCTGTTTACCCCATGCCATCCCAACCCACTCAAGCCCCCCACTGTATGACCCCACCCCACACATTTGTTCTGTACAATGCCACTGGGGACAGGGGAGGGGGGGAGGCCATGTTGTGGGTGCGTTCTGTTTACCCCATGTCATGTAGAATAAAAGGATCACTGTACTGCCTACCCCTGGACTGTAACATGCATACATGCCATCCCAACCCACTCAAGCCCCCCACTGTATGACCCCACCCCACACTTTTGTTCAGCATTGAAGTAATGATAATGCCTGGTGGGGCGTTGTGTTTAGGGAGCCCCGTCTTACGGCGGTAGGGAATGGGCTGCTACTTTACCTGGGCAGTGCTACCATGGCGGTTGACAGCGACCGCGAACACTCAAGCGCACCCGTAGGGCTTCAAACCCCGCACCTTCTTGTTTCATCGAGCTCTACCATTCTCGAGCCATTCGTCAAAACGGGATCTTTGCTCTGTACAATGCGCAGGTCAACAAGGCAGGCTACTGTGGACAGCTCTTCCAACTAGAATGGTATTCCATCTGGTTTGAGCTTGCTATCCTACTAGCTATGCTCTTCACCTGCTTCCACGACTCATTCGAAAGAGGGCGCTACATTTTCTTGTGCTATCTCTCCATGGCTACCTTCTTCTTGACCTTGACGGCACGAGACTTCATTTCCAATAGCTTCAAGTCTGGGGAGGTGAGTCACAGCTCTAGGCAACTTTTTGATTTTTCAACAACACCTCGCCATCGGGGGGGGAAACGTCCTGGCTATTATCATTACATCGCCGTAGACCCCACACAACTTCAGGGGTGCGTAGGAAGGTGGGGAGGGGTCTGTGGGTCAATACTATCCAGGCAGAATTCTATAACAGACCTGAACAGACGCTTATTTGTATATTAATAGGGTTGGGAAGCAAGCATACATTTTGATTTTTGTATGCTATTTGAACATATGAGCTTATGAACGTATGCACACAAGCGTATGAAAACGTATAAGAGTTGTGTGCACCTCTGGAGAAAATACGTTCACATGGGTTTCAAGGTATTGCCGCGTAGCAAATTTCATTGACATCACATGTCAACTCTCGAAACAAAAATCTTGCAAGTTTAGATTGTCCAACTATCAGAAATAGACATCACGACCAGAAAGCGCGCCGACCGAGCAGCGCGATGCCAATCTAAGGGAGCCATTCAACGCCAGTTGGTCTAGTATATAAATGTATACGTGTATAACAATGTAAGTGTATAACCATATCGCAAGATTGTCCCTGTACTCATTGCACTAGGCTTGCACCATCAATCCACCAAGCCCACTTGGGAGCGCAGTGGAATGGAAGGCTAGGTGACAGTCTGATATATGTGCCAGATATGTGGATATCTAAATCAAACTTTGAGCAAAATGTAAACAAAATGGTACGATTAAAAGGTTAATTGTCCATATTGTGACACTGGAGGTCAATAGCTTTCCAATGAGCTATCTAAATCAAAAATTGAATGAAAACCAAGAATGTTAAATGGGAGGCGTGCTGTTCTTTTTGAAGTACACTACTCATACTTTTGGGCATACGTATGAGTACACGTTTTGAAGTACACTACTCATACTTTTGGGCATACGTATGAGAACACGTTTTGAAGTACACTACTCATACTTTTGGGCATACGTATGAGTACACGTTTTGAAGTACACTACTCATACTTTTGGGCATACGTATGAGTACACGTTTTGAAGTACACTACTCATACTTTTGGGCATACGTATGGGTACACGTTTTGAAGTACACTACTCATACTTTTGGGCATACGTATGAGTACACGTTTTGAAGTACACTACTCATACTTTGGGGCATACGTATGAGTACACGTTTTGAAGTACACTACTCATACTTTTGGGCATACGTATGAGTACACGTTTTGAGAAAAAACTTGGAGTGTGGAACTTGATGTGTGGAACTTGGAGTGTGGAACTTTTATATTAATTTGGGCATACGTATGAGTACACGTTTTTAGAAAAAACCACACATATAAATATGTGTATGATATATGAACGTATGATCATACGTTCATGCGTCGACCTAACCCTATGCATTAACAATATAAATAATGAACACAAATAGTACATTCCTGTACATTGACCCAATTATTAAGTGCCTGCACATGATTTGTTTCCTCTTTAAAATCTAAGGAAATGTGCATTAAAAAGTTGTTTACAAAAGCAAGTATATAACTAAGTAGCCTTGCACAGACTTAATCAAGGAAGCATTCCTAAAGTCCCTAAACATTCTAACTTACCCAATCAAGTGTTCCTAAAGTCCCTAAACATTCTGACTTACCCAATCAAGCATTCATACAGTCCATACACACTCTGACAACATACATGTTTACCTGCTCAATCATGTGCTCAATCATGGGCAGATCAATTAATTAGATAATACAATAAAAAGTAGCCTTGCACAGACTTACCCAATCAAGCATTCCTTAAGTCCCTGAACATTCTGACTTACCCAATCAAGCGTTCCTAAAGTCCCTGAACTTTCTGACTTACCAAATCAAGCGTTCATAAAGTCCCTGAACATTCTGACTTACCCAATCAAGCGTTCCTAAAGTCCCTGAACATCCTGACTTGCCTAATCAAGCGTTCCTAAAGTCCCTGAACTTTCTGACTTACCCAATCAAGCGTTCATAAAGTCCGTAAAACATTCTGACAACAACATGTTGACCTGCTCAATCATGTGCATATTAATTAATGAAAACGTTTAAAAATAGATATAATTAAGCAGCCTTACACAGACTTACCCAATCAAGCATTCCTAAAGTCCCTGAACATTCTGACTTACCCAATCAAGCGTTCATGAAGTCCATACAACAGTCTGACGTAACCAATCAAGCATTCCTTAAGTCCATAAAACAATCTGACAACATTGCATGTTTACCTGCTCAATCATGTGCAGATCAACTTGGCAAACTTCCACTCCGATGCTTACACTGCAACATCTGCGGGGACCATCCTACTGTGCATCGTCAACTACATGCTCATCATCTTTGTTGGTATCAATGCTGCCAAGGTCTCCAGCTTCATCCCCATGGAGGTAGGCAGCATGCAGGATTGCTATCCACTGCTAATTTGGGAGGTCTTCTAATTTGGGGTCTGCTATTTGTGTGTGTAAGTGTGTGTGTGTGTAAGTGTGTGTGTGTGTAAGTGTGTGTGTGTGTGTGTGTGTGTGTGTGTGTGTGTGTAAGTGTGTGTGTAAGTGTGTGTGTGTGTGTGTGTAAGTGTGTGTGTGTAAGTGTGTGTGTAAGTGTGTGTGTGTGTAAGTGTGTGTAAGTGTGTGTGTGTGTAAGTGTGTGTGTGTGTGTGTGTAAGTGTGTGTGTGTGTGTGTGTAAGTGTAAGTGTGTGTGTAAGTGTGTGTGTGTGTGTGTGTGTGCTAATTTGGGGGAGGTCTTTGGGGGATCTGCTATTTGTTTTAGAGGGGGGGGGGGGGGGGGGGGGGGAGTCTGAAGGTCTTAGGGGGGTCTGCTAATCTGGCACCCTTTTATTGGGTTTGGAAGTATGCATTATGGGTGAGATGGGGGTGCAGAAAATGCCTGAGGGGGGGGGGGGGGGGGGTCTGAAGGTCTTAGGGGGGTCTGCTAATCTGGCACCCTTTTATTGGGTTTGAAAGTATGCATTATGGGTGAGATGGGGGTGCAGAAAATGCCTGAGGGGGGGGGGGGGGGGGGGGGGGTCTGAAGGTCTTAGGGGGGTCTGCTAATTTGGCACCATTTTATTGGGCTTGAAAGGGTGCTGTATGGGTGAGTGAGGGGTGCAGGAAATGCCTGAGGGGGGGGGGGGGGGGGGGGGGGGTCTGAAGGTCTTAGGGGGGTCTACTAATTTGGCACCATTTTATTGGGCTTGAAAGGGTGCTGTATGGGTGAGTGAGGGGTGCAGGAAAAGGTGCCAAAGGAGGGGGGGGGGGGGGGGGGGCTAAAGGTCAATGGGAGGTCTGCTAATTTGGCACCATTTATTGGGCTTGAAAGGGTGCATTTGCGTGAGAGAGGGTGCATAAAAATGTGCAGAAAAACACCTAAATTCGCTATGGCGTGCTAGATTGCTATAAGACGCAAGTGGCAGTATTTTGGGGTTGACTGTTTTTCGTTTGTGTGGATACTGCCAGGATCATCAGCTTCATCCCCATGCAGGATTGCTATTCACTGCTAATGTGGGGGGGTCTTTGGGGGGTCTTCTAATTTGGGGTCTGCTATTTGTGTGTGTAAGTGTGTTTCTGTGTGGTTTTTTGGGGGTGTCTTTTTTTGTTTGTGTGAATACTGCCAGGGTCATCAGCTTCATCCCCATGGAGCTAAGAAGATTGTTAATAGACTTAAGTGGCTGTGTGATGGGGATATATTTTGGAGCTGGGCTGGGCTGGGCTTTATTTGGGGTCATTTTGGGGCTGTATGTTGGGGCTGTATTTTGGGGCTGCCTGGGTTTGATGCGATTGGCCATTTGACTAGTGCGTCTGAAAGCTGGCATGACAAGTATTCCAATGCAGCTGTTCTCTGCGGGCTTGACTCAGTCACTGGCTAATATAGCTGGGTGGAAGCTGCTACACGTAGCCCACAAACGAAACTGTGAGATTCACCCTAGGCACTGTATTTCTTTTGCCTCTCGCAGGGTGCGGGCATGCCACATCTTAGCATGCCCAATATTAGCATGCCCAACATGCCTAACATGCCCAACATGCCCAAGTTCAACGTCCCTGGAAACCTAGGCTTCGGTTCAGCTCAGCAGAAGTACCAAGCCTCCAGCACCCAGGCCTTCTGAGCATCATAGCATTGCACCTTCCTATCATTGTTTCAGCTCAGCTCAGCTCAGCTCAGCAGAAGTACCAGGCCTCAAGCACTCAGGCCTTCTGAGCATCATAGCATTGCATCTTCCTATCATTGTTTCAGCTCAGCTCAGCTCAGCTCGGCAGAAGTACGAAGCCTCCAGCACTCAGGGCTTCTGAGCATCATAGCATTGCATATTACTATCATTGTTTCAGCTCAGCTCAGCTCAGCTCGGAAGAAGTACCAAGCCTCCAGCACTCGGGCCTTCTGAGCATCATAGCATTGCATCTTACTATCATTGTTTCAGCTCAGCTTAGCTCGGCTCAGCTCATCAGAAGTACCAGGCCTCAAGCACCCAGGCCTTCTGAGCATCATAGCATTGCATCTGACTATTTTTGCTTCAGCTCAGCTCGGCAGAAGTGCCAAGCATCAAGCACCAACAGCTTCTGAGCATCGGAAGGTGTACAGCACTGTTTGTTTCGGTTAAACTCTGTAGAAATAATACGCCTCGAGCAGTGAGGGGCTCTGAACATCATAGCACTATCTTCATATATTTCGGCGCAGCTTGGCAGGAGAAGATGAATGGTTACAAGGTTCTATACACCAGGTTTGGCGTCTAACCGTCTGCACATTGCAGGGAACAAAGACCCCCCGTGCGAGAACCACGGTAACCAGGGATTTCTAGTGCACATGTGTCGGTGCAGATTCGAACCGGGGACTCCTCCGGTTGTGGTGCAGCTTGGCGGAAGTTGACCTGAACCAGTCTTCAAACTGTCAGTTCCGCTTACTATGCTCCCTGGTATGTGGGTATTGCACGGAGGGGGCTCGGGATGGGGAGACGGTGAGCAGCCCAGAGTTGGCTGAAAACCCATGTAACAATCCAATCCTTGGCAAAAGTACCAAGGCTCGAGCACCGAGGGCCTTCGAGCCTCACAGCACTGATTTTTTGTTTCGCCTCAGCTCAGCAGAAGCATCAAGCCTCTGCTCTGCTAGCTCCAGCTTGCGCTGTGGTGTCCATAAATTCACGACCTCAGAGTGACTGCATTACACGGATGTAACAATTTCAAGCCTCGAGCACCAAGGGCTTCTGAGACTCACAGCACTGATTGTTTGTGTCGGCCTAGCTCAGCTCAGCCTAAGAGTCAAGCCTGGAGCATCGAGGGCTTATGTACACTGGGCTTTATGACCCTGTTTGTTTCCTTTCTCTCGGCAGATAAATAATAAAATAAATAAATAGTACGCATCGGGTGCGCCTTATTACGAGGTGTGAGGTGGATAGGGTCCAGTCCGTTAACTTGCACTGGGGCCAACCACCAACATGTTGAGGCGTTTTTTTAATAACAAATAAATGAAATCGGTAGCTCACTTGTGTAGGGATTTTGACGAACAGCTTTGGGGTGGACAAACAGAAAACTCTAAAAGGTATGCCCAACACCAAATTTCGAGCTAACCTTTACTCGCCAATTCATGTACAAGTTTCTTTAATCACCGTAGCTCTTCTTTTCAGCTACAAGCAGCAACAATTAGGAAGCTCCTTGAGCCAGCCACTGGTCCAAGCCCCAAGTTGTCAACAGTACAGGAAAGCTGGTTGTGTCAGCTTCAAGGTGCACTAGGTTGCACCAGTTTTTGCTGAATAGCCGGTCAGGGGATCTACCTAGAAGCTGCTGCTCGTAGCTGAAAGGGAAAGCCATGAAGAAGAGTGGGATACGCTTGGTGAACCGGTCCCCACACAATTTAAGCACGAATTGTATGTCGGAGCACGCGAGCATTACTGTGATAATAACCTTCAGGCCGGGAGTAGAAGAGAAAGTTCATTCCCCCACCGCTTAAAAAACCTGAACAGGACTGCCCCCCCCCCCTCTCCCCTAAATAGAAATACCATTGTTTTGAAAAACTTAGATATGGCTTCTGGGGTTTAACAACATGGCGCACATAATGGCATCCTCGGAATTCCCACGTAGGGATTGTGTGATAGTCAAAATACAGTTCTGCACACCCTTTGGGTTGCCCAAGTATCGTTGTCAACTAGCCACCCTTCACCTTTGGAGGGGGCGGCCAGAAACTGGAGTTTTCATTATTCCAAACAAAACATTAAAAAGTTCATTATTCCAAACAAAACATAAGAAAAGTTCACAGCGAGTGGGCGGCTTGGAGAAGGCAAAAATACGTCTCCTCTTACTCGCATTAATTTGTTTTTTGCAGTACGTCGCCTACTCACCTCCGTGGTTACTGGGTCAAGCAACCAGTTTTTAAGCCCTTCCTATCACGGTCGGGCAAGTCCCTTTAGCCTATTCGGCCTACCCCTGGACTGTAACATACATACATACATACATACAACCAAGCTGCTGTCCCGGTATCCAAGTTCAAGTTTATTGGATCACGGAACAAGAGTGAACCCTCTTTGGAGAGTCAATCCCTCCACTGATTTTTGTGTGCAACGCGTTGCAAATTGAGCGACTCAGTGCGACCCCAGTGCGACGCAATACCCCCGGAACCCCAACGGCTCCGCGAGGACTGCGGAGCGCGAATAAGGCCATGTACCATACCAGTATCAGGCGTAATTGCGATTACATTTCCCCTGGTAATTAACGTTACTGCTGAAGACAGCGAGAAGTCAAATTGCTGGCTCGAGCCATGTAACCAAGTTCAAATATCATGCGTACAGAACCATGTAACAATTTGAAGACCCTGTGATCAAACTCATCTCTAAGCTGCACAGAGAATCTATCACCCCCTGTACCAGCATTCTTGCCACACGTCGCATGAAGGAGTCCCTCCCGCCTGGAGGGTGACACTTACTTTGTCTGCCATGGTGACTTTCCCCAGCTGCGGAGTACGGGAGGGTCCCCTTAACACCACGCCCCTCCAGGCGTTTTTTTTTTTGAAGCCCCTGTGATCAAACTCCAAACCTTGGGCAGGTGAAAGCTCAAGAGTGCAGCCCACACGACTGTTTCTTTTTTTTGCTTCGTGTATCAACTTCTAGACAGCTCCCTTCCCCCGTCCTCGCAACGCTGATGCTAGCTAGTGCGTCTAAAAGCTGACACAACCCTAAGTGCGCCTACTTTGCATATTGTAGGAGTGGCACCACCATTCAAACTGAATCCTCTGTGTCGCTGGTTTGTGTCGGGAGATCCACCTCCTGGGGTGAAAGTCCTTTCACAACTAAAAAAAAAAAAAAAAGTCATTCTACTGCAGCTTAACACTTAGGGCTTGGTCCAGTGGCTAGCTCATGGAGCCAGGGTACTACTAAGCGGTGCCGCGCTGCTTTTTTGAGCCCCTTTGCGTGTTTCGCACAGTTTTTTCAACTCCCAGTGGGCGCAGCTCGCAGTTTTTGCGCTTTTTGCACTAAAAGCGCCGACCAATTTGACGTTTGTGCGCTTTAAGCGCTTAACAATTTGTCAAGAAGTAGTACCCTGCATGGAGCTGACTGGTAAGTGCCATGCGTAGCCCCACAAATAAGAATTCCCAAACAACCTTATATATAAATAAATCACCAGCTTTGCACCCCACAGTAAAATGGAATTGAATGAAATCAGGGCGCCTAAGCAAAAGCCAAGGTTGAGATAGAAAGCGCTGAAGTACATGCAATATTGCAGTTTTTGCGGTTCGTAATATTCAATCAACAACCTTATCCCTTTCCAACATTCTTGACCCGTACCCACTGAACCCCACCCTTATCCGTCCCCAACACTCTTGATCACCTCATCCCAACCCACTAACCCCCCACCCGTACCCCAACTAACAGGTGCTAGCTCCGGCTTACGCTGTGGTGTCCCTACTTTCACGTCCTGAGAGTGACTGCATAACTCAGATGAAATAATTTCAATTTCAATAAATATTAGCCATGAATACTCCACCCGTTCATTTAGCATGTTCCTCTAGCATTAGGTCCCAAGGTATGGGACCTAGTGAAGAGTAGCTAACAATTTCAAGTTATACTAGCCATGAATACTCTACCTGCAGACCATGAGCAGCCTGAAGGCTGATATACCATCTTACCAAAACCAAACAAACTGCAACCAGCCCTACGTAGGTAAGCAGCTTGTGGTGCAGTTCTGCTTATGCTTCACATGTTGACTCCGCCAGCAGACGGTGAGCAGCCTGAAGGCTGATATACCATGTAACAAAAAAAACTAGCTAAGGCTAGTGTACAGCCACCAACACCCAATTCCCCCCCCCTTCACCCCCACACGTATCCCTTCCATTCAGGCAGGCCAACCAACACCACATGTTAGCATTTACCTTGCGTGTTCATAAGCATAGACTAGTTCAGCTTTTAAAGCGAAAAGTGTACAGCCTCCATCGAGGCTAAATGCCCCACAACGAAAAATGGGGGGGCAGAGGGGAGCAGATTACCGGTGAGGGGTTCTGTGTGGAGTATTTATGCATGTGTGTGTGTATGTGTGTGTTTCTGTGTGCGTGTGTGTGTGTATGTGTGTGTTTCTGTGTGTGTGTTTGTGTGTACGCGTGTGCGTTTGTGCTCAGCAGGCCATCGAGCCTAGATGCCCCACAACAAAAAATACGACAGCAAGAAGCGTTTGTTTTTCCACCATGTCACGGATCCTGTTATATGCATGTATACGCCACATGATCATAGACAGGCTAGTGCTTATCCGAGACAAGCCTGCTCTACCAGGGTACCACATTCAGCCATTTTGAGTTACGCGAAAACATAGATGGGGGTCTTCAGGTTACGCGCTGGCAGTGCCTGGCACGTAACTTCGGGTGTCCAGGCTTAGCACCTTTTAACGTGTTTCCCCCCCCTGTGATTCAAGTAGACCGGCTCCAAAAGCTGAAGTGCTGTCACGTAATAACGTACGTTTTGTAGAACCATGTGCCATAGTTTTTCATTTCGGCTGCGAGTAGCAGCTTCTAGGCAGCTCCCATGCCAGCCTCTCCAGCTGATCCTAACACAGTCTAGTGCACCTGGGCGTTTATGTCATCAGTCATCCACCACTGTTGAAATCCTTACGCATAGCCCAGCGGATGAGTCAGGGAGCTGCCTAGAAGCTGCTGCTCGTAGCTAAAAATAAAAGCTATGTCCCACAACTCCTGGAGGAGTCTTCAAGGGTCTAGGGTTGGGGAACCTAAAACCTTAACCACGAAAATAAAAATGTGCCCCACAACTCCTGGAGGAGTCTTCAAGGATGGTCTTCCTGTACGGATGGGGGCAATACTTTTCTTTTCAACTACGAGCAGCAGCTTCTAGGCAGCTCCTCGGGCTCTCTCTTCATCCAAACCTTTAAAGCAACCTCGTGCACCTGGAAGCTCATATCGTCAGCTTTTGGGTTATCCTGGAATCTTTGGGTTTGGCCCAGTGGCAGTCTCAGGGAGCTGCCTAGAAGCTGATGCTGGTAGCCGAAAAGAAAAGCTATGGATGGGGGGATTCCCACTCACGTGAAGAAGCCAAGCAGGAGTGCTAGACTGGCCTAGTGGCTGGCTAATGGAGCTGAGTGGAAGCTGCTGTGTGTAGCCCCCCAAAGAGAAACAGTGCTCAAGTGAAGAAGCCAAGCAAGAGTGCTAGAATGGCGGCAATGGCTGCATGGATGGGTGTGAACTGAATCCCAGCTGCTTCAGTGTCAGACTTCAGCCTGCCCCCTTGCAGCTCAACCATGTCGACCATTTTCTGCAAGTGATTCCGTTCTTCAAAAGCTTTCACTGTCTCTGTCACCAGTTGCTGGTTGGTGAGACGTGCAAAGACGAGCTTCTTCATCGCATCCCGCACTGCCTGCTGCTTCTCGGAGAGGCCTTCGTCAGCTTCGTCCTCTGGGATGGCTGAGAACGGCTCTTCTGGTGGTTCGATCATTACCTTCAACCTATTTTCCCTCAGGTTCTCAGCCTTGCCCTTGAGGAAGGTAGAGTCCCTGATCTCCTCCCCATCGGCCAAGGGAGTGGTCTGGACCATGAATTTGTCGCTGCAATGCTGCGTGTTAGGTGATGGGGTGATTGGTTTGGAGATGGGGTGATCGGCTTGGTGATGGGGTGATTGGTTTGGAGATGGGGTGATTGGTTTGGTGATGGGGTGATTGGTTTGGTGATGGGGTGATTGGTTTGGTGATGGGGTGATTGGTTTGGTGATGGGGTGATTGGTTTGGTGATGGAGTGATTGGTTTGGTGATGGGGTGATTGGTTTGATGATGGGGTAATTGGTTTGGTGATGGGGTGATTGGTTTGGTAATGGGGTGATTGGTTTGGTGATGGGGTGATTGATTTGGTGATGAGGTGATTGGTTTGGTGATGGGGTGATTGGTTTGGTGATGGGGTGATTGGTTTGGTGATGGGGTGATTGGTTTGGTGATGGGGTGATTGGTTTGGTGATGGGGTGATTGGTTTGATGATGAGGTGATTGGTTTGGTGATGAGGTGATTGGTTTGGTGATGGGGTCAGTGGTTGCAGGGTTGTGGCGAAGGTGGAATGAATTTGCATAGGGCGTGTTGGTGGTGTGGTGAAGGGGTGGTGGATGATGATAAGGATAGGGTGCATTGACATGTGGTGGGGTGCTGGGGTGATGGGTGATGATAAGGATAGGGTGCATTGACACATGGAGGGGTGGTGGTGCGGTGATGGAGTGGGTGGGTTCAGAGCATGGTGCAGGATAATGGTGAAGATAGGGTGCATTGGTGCAGTGTGTGTGTGTGTGTGTGTGTGTGTGGTGGTGTGGTGTGGTGATGACGTATGTGCACTACCTAGAAATGAGGGAACTGACTCATGAGCTGCTCATGGAGTCCATGGTGGCCACCCGTGCTTCAAAAAGGCAGTAAAACTACTGCGAATCTAGGGTCTGGGAAAAAAACCAACCCACCTCGACACCCCTAGATTCACTACATTTTTGAAATACGGGTGGCCATCATAACTGCACACGCTTTAGCGCTATAGCCCTTTAGCGGGCGCTGGTATATATATATATCTATATATATTTATATATGCAAGCCAATGCTTATTTAGGCAAAAGCAAGAGCAAAAATAATAGGCAGGGCAGTAAAAAAAGGCATTTCATGTTTGAAAGAGGCAGAAGCTTCTTGCCTTTGCCTTAACTGCCTTCAATATACTGTTTCTTTTTTGGGCTACATGTAGCAGCGTCTATGCAGCTCCCTTTCCCTGTCTTTGGGCCAAATCTGAAGCTAGCTGGTGTGCCTGGAAGCTGACATAGAAGGCATTTGAAGGCAGCTGAAAACTTTGGGATTGGCCGAGTTCCTGGCTCATGGAGCTGACTGGAAGCTGCCATGCGTAGCCAAAAAAACAAAACATTATACAAGTACTGCCTTCAGTAAAACCCTGGCGTGGACTTGTTACCCTACCAGAAGCAGGTCTAGGGCTTTTCTCTAAGGTTTTTCTTAGCAGCTTCTAAGCAGCTCCCTGAGCCAGCCACTAGGCAGCACCCAAGTATGTCAGTAGTTCTGGAGAGCTGGCTGTGTCAGGTTCAATTTGCACTGAGTTGCATAGGGTTTGACTGAATAGACAGTTAGGGGAGCTGCCTAGAAGCTGCTGCTTGGACCTGAAAAGGAAAGCTATGAGCAGGTCCTTGAATGGGCCTAGAAGCAAAAGACAGGGTCCTTTGGGGGCGGTAAGTTGAATGATCATAATAATGGGAAAGGGCAATACCACCCAAGCCATTTCGGATAATGCCTCTCATATTGGGATGAGGATGGGTGGGTAGGTGGGTGAGTTGATGGGTTGATGGGTGGCTGGCTGGGTTTACGGTTGGGTGGGTGAGTTGATGGGTGGATGGCTGGGTTGGTGGTTGGGTGGGTCGGTTGGTGGGTTGGTGGGTGGGAGGGTGGGAGGGTGGTTGGGTGGGTGGGTTGATGGGTGGGTGGGTGGAGTGACAATAGATGTGCAACCACCATAATCGGCCTGATATCTAAACCCTGGCTATGAACTACTTATGCATGGCTAGAGGCATGTGAGTGGTATTGTAAAGTGTATTGTTGTCTTGGGTGGACAATGATGATGATTGTTATACATTATCCTGGTGCCCTGCTAGACCCCTAATGTGAGGAATGGTCTGTCTATGATTTTGACATGCATTACCTGTCCGTCAATGGGGAAATCCGTATTACCTGTCCGTCAATGGGGAAATCCTTTTGGGATGCCATTAGGACATGCACCATTGCTGTTGAATTGGGAGCTACGAAGCCAGTGCTGGGTCTCACGACATAGGTCTTGGGCGCAGTAGTCTTCACCTTGAACGCCAGCCTTTGGTCGAGGGGGTTCTTGATTGATATCGTGGCCAGCAGCTGCTTGTTCAATTGAAACTTGAACTGCAGCGTCGCAGGCGTTACTTCAACCTGCTCCATCGTAGCCATCTCTGATAGAGTGTGAGAAAATTACGAAACAGCGGGAGAGAGAAACCGGCGTTGGGGGGAAAGATGGAAATGACAGTTTGCTCAAAGCGTTTGCGAAGACAGATTGAGAATAGTTGTTAGCGGCCGTATCAAAGAATCCCCAGATTCCAGATTCACTTAGGTTCAGCTCGAGAGAGTACCTACCTGGACATTAATATACCAGCTGTTGAAAGTAAGAAGCCACGCCACCTGTCAATGTCAATTGTACTAACAAGCCCTATTTGCATGCCAGGTTGCATGGTGTGTGGGACTTCCGTGTGAGCATTGAGTGTTTGGGCTGCGAATAAGTGCGTGCACGTCCGCCTTGATTAAGAACCCATCCCCGCATGAAGGCTGCGAGCTTATCGCGGCCTGGAACGCGGAGTAGGATGACAGACTCCTTACCAGAGGCGGAAAAAGCGGAGGGGCGAAGCCCCAGGCGAACTGCAGCCCGTCAGACCCGGCAGACGGCATCCGAGGAGCGCGCAACTGCGCCACCCATCCCTGACGAAAAGCCTGCTGACCGGTAAGCTGCTCTGCGGGCGATGGTGGTGTCACCCACATCCCCTCCCCTACACGATATTGTCTCTGTGTGCACACAAGTGACACCAGCCTGGGCTCATGCGTGTGGTGCAGTAGTGTGTATACGAACCATATTTACTCCGCCCGTAGTCGGCGAGGAGCCTACTGGGTCATAGAATGATTAACCACGTAATCTAACCGAACCAGATCTGTGTGGACGGAGGGCCCACGGCCCAGGGCTCTCCATGCGCGTTTGCGCGCGGGTTGAGCTGACTTGCGGTGGCTTGGATTCAGCGAATCATAATGCTCTAATACCCGCCTTTGTACTTTCGTCAAGCAGGAGTTGCCAGGGGCACGAATGTGGCAAGTGTTACATGGGATATATGGTATATATGAACAAGATACATGGGATACGTACATGGGATATATGAACAAGATATGCCCCCCCCCCCCACCCCCCCCACCCCCCACCCCCACCCCACCCACACACACATACCCCCCACCCACACACACCCCCACCCCACCCCCACCCCCACCCACACCCCCACCCACACCCCCACCCACACCCACACCCACACCCCACCCCCCACCCCACCCCACACACCCACACACAAAACCCACACACCACCCACATACATAACCCTGATCTGACGGCTTGCTTATTCCTCGGGCAGAATGGAGATTGATGGAGAAGTAGCTGAGGCCAACATTCCAGGGACTGCTGACGATGCCAACATCTTAGATCTGACAAACGAGGTATGAGGCATGTATGAGGAATACATGGTAGTGGGAAATTTAGCCCCCACATGCTTTACACCTAGACCCTGAACACTAAACCCTAACCTCTCAAACCCTAAAACTGAACCTCTAAATCTGAACCACGAAACCCTAAACTGTAAACCCCCTTAACCCCCTCAAATCAAAACTGGGGGCAAAATTAAGCAGGGGCTAACTTTCCTCGTCATCATATATGTGGTCAGCAGTTTGAGTTTCCCCGCCCTAGCTCTCAGGCCATTGTTGACCATCAAACCATGTGTTTTCGCGGCTTATATTTGTACACACCTAATATTAAGAGATGTCAATATTGTACTGGTCCCAAGATTATCGAACGATATGTCATACAATATAACTAAACGATATCGTACTTGACAACCCTGTTACAGTCCAGGGGTAGGCCAAATGGGCTAAAGGGACTTGCCCAACCGGGACAGGACGGGCTAACAAGAAATAGGCAAGCGACATGGAAAATTGGCGGAGAATGGGTTCGAAATTGGCTGCTAAGTTAGAGCTGTCCGAGGTTTGGAAGGGTGGACAGACATCAACTCCCTGATTGAGACCAGAAGACCCCCTTTCTAAAACAAAAAAACTCTGCTACCCATATTCCCATGTTGCCTCTAGACTGCACAGGGCTTGTTATTTTTTATTTTCTATGCTTGTATTTATATTGTTTTGCTTCTTATTTTTATTTTTATTTTGGAGCCTTAGAATGGGCCAGGGATTTGATGCCTGGGAGGGGGCAGTCTTTTTCATTTCAGATTTCTCTAGGCAAGGTAGCTGGGTGGGCTACTCAAGCCTGATTTCAGAAAAGTTGGGTAGCCCACCGGATTTTGAAAAAACAACTGGCCCTTTGAGGAGCACACGAGGTTGACTGTAAAGCATGCTGTATCTACCGCACACCTTCTCACCCTCTCTCTTGTCACACCGTCTTTGATAGGAGGCACCAGTGGCTGCTGACTCAGAGGACACGGCCTTCGTCGCTGCTGGTGAGCCACACTATGGGTCATCAATAGCATTTTTATTTTGGTGTTGGTGTTGGTGTTGATGTTGGTGTTGGAAGTGTTGGAGGTAGAGGTGGAGGCGGAGGTGTTGTTTTCGGTGTTGGTGTTGATGTTGGGCTTGGAGTTGGTTCGTTACTGCTCCCCCACTTCATGATGATGATGATGATGATGATGATGATGATGATGATGATGATGATGATGATGATGATGATGATAATGATGGTGATGTACATTTTCCCTGGTGCCCTACTGGACTCCAAATGTGCCCGCAGCTTGACAGAGCCAAGAGGGGCTTAGGTGGTTCGGGTTGTCAATAGCATTCATGATTTTGGTGTTTTGGGTGGAGGTGGAGGTTGAGGTGGAGGTGTTGGAGTTGGTGTTGGGGCTGGGGGTAGGGGGGTGGGGTGGGGTCAGGGACCTGAATGGTCTTCGGTTTCAGGTGGTGGTGCAGCATGGTTGGTGTAGAACACAGAACAAACTCCAGAGAGTCCCCAACAGATCATGGAACATCAAATAAGGACATCAGCCCCCCAGGATATTTACCCCACCTTCCTTACATGGTAATAATACGGAAATGTAATGGTAATTCTAGGGTAATTCTAGGGTAGTCACATGGAAATTACATAGTAATTATATGGTAATTAGATGGTAATTAGATGGTAATTATATAATAATCAGATGGAAATTATATGGTACTTACATCGTTATGACTGTCTGTATCACTATGAACTCAATAAGGACACAGAAACTACTCCAGGGGATCCAAAACAGATAATGGAAAACGCCAAGTAAGGCTATTCACCAGTTTTGTTTTGGTGGAACGCCTCGCAAACTGATCAACTCGGTGCGACCTCAGTGCGATGCGCCACCCCCTCTATGCTTTGCGCTCCTCCCTATGCCGTGCTGCGCCATAATCCTGAAAGACGGGGGACCTTAGTTTGTGCTACAGTGATCAATTAATTCTGCAATTATAATTGAATCGTCATCCCACCCCTAAACGCAGCACCCAAAAGGGCACTCAACTAACTCAACCACCTGTTGCATCTTGTAGGCCTTGCTTGTGGAATGACTCAACTAACTGAACCACCTGGTGCATCTTGTAGGCCTTGCATGTGGGATGACTCAACTAACTGAACCACCTGGTGCATCTTGTAGGCCTTGCGTGTGGGATGACTCAACTAACTGAACCACCTGGTGCATCTTGTAGGCCTTGCATGTGGGATGACTCAACTAACTGAACCACCTGGTGCATCTTGTAGGCCTTGCATGTGGGATGACTCAACTAACTCAACCACCTAGTTCCCCTGAATGCAGCAGCACCCACAAGGGCCGCCAGAGCACGTGGTAAGATAGCAAGGTCTCCTCCCATGGAGGAGGACACAGGCCAAGTGTCCCAGCCGCCCAAAGTGAGAAAGACGAGAGCAACCAAGGCAGCTGCTGGGGCGGGTACTAGTGACACCATAGCTCTCGATGGTGCTGCCGGTATTGCTGTTGCTGCCAGTGATGGTGATGTGGGAGCAGGTGATGTTGACATGGCTGCTCCAAAGGCAGGTGGTGATGCTAAGCTAAAGATAGAGAGGAAGCCACGGGTGTCCAAGCAGGCTGCTGGGGCGGGTACTGGTGACACCATAGCTCTTGATGGTGCTGGTGATACTGCTATTGCTGCTAGTGATGGTGATGTGGGAGCAGGCGATTTAGAGATGGCTGCTCCAAAGACAGTTGGTGATGCTAAGCCAAAGAAGGAGAGGAAACCGCGGGTGTCCAAGCAGGCTGCAGCTGCTGCGGCGACAGCGGCTGCGGCTGCTACCACTTTGTGTGTTGCTTGTGATGTGGGTGATGGTGGTGGTGAGGTTGAGGCTCCACTGGAGCAAGAGGCACCAAAGGCAGGTGGTGATGCTAAGCCAAAGAAGGAGAGGAAGCTGCGGATGTCCAAGCAGGCTGCAGCTGCGGCTTTGGCATCCGCAGTTGCTACCACTTCGGGTGTTGCTGGCGATGGTGGTGATGGGGGTGATGGTGGTGGTGGTGATGTGGGTGATGGTGGTGGTGGTGGTGGTGGTGAGATTGAGGTTCGTCCGGAAGAAGTAGTGCTGGAGGCTGGGGCCAAGGGGAAGGCAAAGAGGGAAATAAAGCCGCGTGTTCCCAAGAAGACTGCTGCTGCTGCTGGAGCTGGAATTGGAGCTGTCGGTACAACTGCTGCTGCTGCTGGTGCTGCTGCTGGAGTTGGTGCTGGAGCTGTTGGTGTTTCTGCTGCTGTTGGAGACGCTAGTGCCGTCGGTGCAGCTGGTGCAGCTAGTGGTGATGTGGAGGGTGTGCCTCAAGCTGAGGGTGCTGTTGGCAGCGCAGGAGGTGCTGATGCTGCTGGTAGCACGGGAGCCGAGGGTGGTGGCAAGGCTAAGAAAGAGAAGAAACCTCGAGCGCCCCCCAAGCCCCGTGCAAAAAAGGGTAAAGCCGCGGCCGCTGCAGTTGCAGCCTCCGCTGCCGCAACACAGAACGGCAATGAGAGCAGTGACTTCGAGGACAGTGGGCCTTCATTGGTTGGTCACAACACCCAGACCCAGGCCCTGATCCTAACCCTGACCCAGGCCCAGGCCCAGGCTCAGGCTCAGACCCAGACCCAGGCTCAGGCCCAGGCTGGCAACACCGATGGAGATAACACATGGGGACCCTTTAAGGAGGAAGAGGAGGAAGAGATCGATCTGGATGAGGGCCAGGACTACTCGGAAATGCGGGAACCGCCTCCTGAACTACTCATGAACTTGCTGCCCTATCAGAAGCAGTTCCTCGCATGGGCCTTGAAGCAAGAGACAGGGCGCATCAAGGGCGGCGTGCTGGCTGATGAGATGGGTATGGGCAAGACCATCCAAGCCATTTCAGTGATTGTCGCTCATCGGACCGATAGCATGCTGGGAGAGGGTTCTGATGCCAAGGCCGTAGCCGAGGCCCGAGCTGTGGCCCAACATACAGCAGCGGATAGAAAAGCCGCAGATGCGGCAGCGGTAGCTGCTGCTCGGCCCCGTATTGTCCTACTACCTGCACGTACTGCTATGGCTTCCAACCCTGCAACAGCGCCTGGATCATGCTGTCCGACACGGCCAGCAGAGAGTAAGCCTGCTGCCGCTGGGACCGCTGAGCCAGCTGGGCCATGCAGCTCTGAGCTGGCAGAGCCTACCTGCCAAGCTGGACAGGGTGACGGTGCTGACAAGGCCGCTGCTGCCACAAGGGAAGCTACCGAAGATCCGTCTGTCAAGGGCAAGGGCAAGGGCAAGGCAGCAGCCACTGGCAAGGGCAAAACTATAGGCATAGGCACAGAGGCGGTCACACAAGCTTGTGGGGATGCTGCTGCGAGTGTTGATCCAGACACTGCAGCCGATGCAGCAGATGGGGCGGTGGCAAAAGCCAGGACTAAGGGTGAGAGCACGGTCCAGGTAGAAGATGATGATGATGCAGCAGGTGGGCCGTCGACCCAAGCCAAGACAAAGGGCAAGAGCAAGTGCAAGATAGAGGAGGTTAGGTGCCAACACATCCCTCCGGGGAAGAAGTGGCCCAAAGGGAAACGCTGTGAGGAATGCCATCGGGCACAAGAGCCTATAGTGAATGTGGACCCGGTGCGTGTGCTCATATCCTTCACTTCAACCTTCTCTCTCCCTCTCTCCTCCCCCCTCCCCGCCCTCTCCCCCTCTCCCCTCCCTCCCGCCTTCTCCCCCTCGCCCCTCCCTCCTCCCCCCCCCCCCCCCCCCTTCTCCCCCTCTCTCCCTCGCTCCCTCTCTCGCCCTCTCTCCGTCTCTCCCTCTCTCCTTCTCCCCCTCTCCCCCTCTCCCCCTCTCCCTCTCCCTCTCCTCACCCCTCCCCCCTCTCCCCCTCCCCCTCTCTCCTCTCCCCCCCCCCCCCCTCTAGTCTCTTTATGTATCCTCTGTCTGTCTCTGCCTCCCCCCCCCCCCTGACCTTCTCTTCCCTTCTTTGTCACACCCACTGCACACCACCTGCTCGCCTTGTTGCATGAGAGCTGCTTCTGTCTCTTTGTTGTTGTTGTCACTCCCACTGCTCAACACCTTCACTTCTTGCTGTAGGAGAGCTTCTTCTTTCTTTTTGTTATTGTTCTCAAACCCACTGCACAACGCCTTCACTTATTGCTGCAGGAAAGCTGCTTCTCAGGAGCCACTCTGGTTGTGTGTCCAGTTGTGGCTGTCATTCAATGGAGGTCCGAGATTGCCAAGTTCACGGCACCTGGCTCAGTGAACGTAGGTCATGTAACCCCTTCTCCCCCTCTCCCTTCCCTCCCCCCCCCCTTCTCCCCCTCTCTCTCTCTTCGTCTCTCCTCTCTTCTACTTCTCCCTCTCTTTGTCTCTCCCTCTCTCCCTCTCCCCCTCCCCCCCTCTTTCCCTCTCCCCTCTCCCCCTCTCCCCCTCTCCCCCCCCTCTCCCCCCGCCCCCCCTCTCCACTCCCCTTCCCTCCCCTCCCCCTCTCCCTCCCCGCTCCTCCCCCTCTCCCGCCTCCCCCTCTCTCCCCCCCCCCCCCCTCTATCTCTTCATGTATCCTTCTGTCTCTCTGCCTCCCCCCCCTGACCTGTAGGTCATGTAACCAAGTTCAAGTTAAATTACTGTTGAATAAGTGTGCATTTCCTTTTAACAGCTTGGCTTGAGTTGAGTTGACTTGAGTAAAACAGGATTGCCTTCGTATTCTCTCGATTTGAATTTGCCAAATTCGAGACAAGTCAAGTCGAGTAAAGTAAGGTCAAGTTTAGTCGAGCCTTTCGTGTTTCTATTGATTGCACCTGTGGTGGTACGAGGTTGCCAAGTTCACTGCACCTGGTTCAGTGAATGTAGATCTGTTACAGTCCAGGGGTCCAGAGGCCAAATAGGCAAAAGGGACTTGCCCAACCATGACAGGAAAGGGAACACAAACAAGCACTGCTCCACTGCTCTAAGTTCGTGGCACCAGGCTCAGTGAAGAAAACAGGCACCAGGGTTTCATGGGTTCCATACGCGTTATTCCTGCAGCAGCGCTCTAACGGTTGTGCGAGCTATATGCACTCCCTGCTAGCAGCACCGCACCAGGTCGTGAGATGCCATGGAGCCAAACGCAGCCAAACACTCCTCCATGCAGACACACACACCTCCATACACACACCTACATTGACACACACACGCAACACCACCACACCACCACCACACCACCACACCAGGTGGTGACCTACCATGGAGCCAAACGCAGTGCACACTTCCATACACACACAGACACACCTCCATGCACACACACCTACATGCACACTCACACTCCTCCATGCAGACACACACATCTCCAGACACACACCACCAACAGAACACCACCAACACAAGACTGCACCAGGTGGTGACCTACCATGGAACCAAACGCAGTGCCAACTCCAACTCCTCCATGCAAATATACACACCTCCGTGCACTCACACACACCTCCATGCACACTCACAACAACACACCACCACACCACCGCACCAGGTGGTGACCTACCATGGAGCCTAACCCAGTGCCAACATAGAGGGTCTATCCACCACCACCACCACCATCACCGTGACCTCCACCACAACACTGCACCAGGTGGTGACCTATCATGGAGCCAAGCGCAGTGCCAACATAGAGGATCTATCCTCGGCTGATGTTGTCCTCACGACGTACTCAGTCATTGAGAATGAGTTTCGCAAGTGAGTACTTAACTGGTTATTGGTGGCGAGGGTGGAGTAATGGTGAGGGTGATGGTGAGAGTTGGTGGGGTGATGGTGAAGGTGATGTTGGGTGAATATCCCCGGTGTGTGTGTGTGTGTGTGTGTGTGTGTGTGTGTGGGTGGGGGGGGGATGTCCTGGATGTTGGTTGACTGTTGGTTGATGGTTCTCGGGTACAAGATGCCTAACAAGGTTGAGTGTCGGTTGACTGTTGGTTAACTGTTGGTTGACTGTTGGTTGGTTCTCAGGTCATGATGCCTACCAAGGTTGACTGTTGGTTGACTGTTGGTTGACTGTTGGTTAATGCTGCACATGTCATGATGCCTACCAGGTGGACTGCTGTTTGACTGTTGGTTGACTGTTGGTTGATGCTTCTCAGGTATATGATGCCTATCAAGGTGAAGTGTCGGTTGACTGTTGGTTGACTGTTGGTTGATGCTTCTCAGGTATATGATGCCTACCAAGGTGAAGTGTCGGTTGACTGTCGGTTGACTGTTGGTTGACTGTTGGTTGATGCTTCTCAGGTATATAATGCCTACCAAGGTGAAGTGTCGGTTGACTGTTGGTTGATACTTCTCAGGTATATGATGCCTACCAAGGTGAAGTGTCGGTTGACTGTTGGTTGACTGTTGGTTGACTGTTGGTTGATGCTTCTCAGGTATGTAATGCCTACCAAGGTGAAGTGTCGGTTGACTGTTGGTTGACTGTTGGTTGATGCTTCTCAGGTATATGATGCCTACCAAGGTGAAGTGTTGGTTGACTGTCGGTTGACTGTTGGTTGATGCTTCTCAGGTATATGATGCCTACCAAGGTGAAGTGTTGGTTGACTGTTGGTTGACTGTTGGTTGATGCTTCTCAGGTATATGATGCCTACCAAGGTGAAGTGTCGGTTGACTGTCGGTTGACTGTTGGTTGATGCTTCTCAGGTATATGATGCCTACCAAGGTGAAGTGTTGGTTGACTGTTGGTTGACTGTTGGTTGATGCTTCTCAGGTATATGATGCCTACCAAGGTGAAGTGTCGGTTGACTGTTGGTTGACTGTTGGTTGATGCTTCTCAGGTATATGATGCCTACCAAGGTGAAGTGTTGGTTGACTGTTGGTTGACTGTTGGTTGATGCTTCTCAGGTATATGATGCCTACCAAGGTGAAGTGTCGGTTGACTGTTGGTTGATGCTTCTCAGGTACGTGATGCCTACCAAGGTGAAGTGTCGGTTGACTGTTGGTTGACTGTTGGTTGATGCTTCTCAGGTACATGATGCCCACCAAGGTGAAGTGCACTTACTGTAACAAGCGCTTCTATGGAGACCGACTGAAGGTGCACTTGCGCTTCTTCTGTGGTCCCAACGCCGTGAAGAGTGCAGCCTTGGCCAAGCAGCAGAAGAAACGACCTCGTAGCCAGCAAGCAGGGGATGAGGGTGAGGAGGAGGAAGAGGATGAGGATGGTGAGGCGGAGGAGTTGGACATCCCCTCGGATGCTGGTGATGAGGATGAGGATGAGGATGAGGGCGATGAGATGCCGCCAAAGAAGGTGGCGAAGGGTGGCAAGGGTGGGCGAGTGGCTGCTGCGTCCAAAAGGGGGGCCCAGAAGGGGGCAAAACTGACGAAGGCAGCTGCCAAGAAGCCGCCCCCCAAGTCTGGCAAGGGGGCCAAGGCCAAGGGCGGTAAGGCCAAGGCCAAGGGTTCAAAGCAAGCAGGTAAGGCAGATGGATCAGATGCTCTTTGTAATCATTTTTCCCTTTCTCTCGTCTCCTCCTACTATTGATTCCTCTTTCCGAACATTTCAATTAAGGGTGTATGGAGTCGTGTCTCGAATAAAATTATCAGAGATCTGAATTGATTGTATTTAATTGATTTTAATTTAATTCATATTTAATTTTAGTTATTATATTTTATTTTAATATTATGTTATCAAATTGAATTGTATTTACGTAAATTGAATGCATTTAATTCATTTATATTTTATTCATTTGAATTTAATTAAATTTAATTGGATTTAATTTAATTTAATTGGATCGATGGAAGTTGTAGCATTATTTACTGCAAAATAACGAAAAAGGTACATTTTGCAGGGTCGTTGATTTTTAAGCAGTACTGAACGTTCCTGTACATTTATGCAAATCATACATATAGATCGGCTTTATTTTTTTAAATTCTATGCAAACAAATGAGACCAACCAGGGGTCTAGTTGTTTTTAGGCAATTTTTGGAAGGTACTGTATGTTTGGGCTGGGTGGTACGTACTGTTCAGGTCTGGGCTGGACAGTACGTACCGTTCCGGCAGTTTGTGGCCTCCAGGCGGCCACGCTGGCGGTGTTGGCTCCGCGTCTCTTGTCCACCAGGCCGCCTCCGATCTCAGTCTGTGCGCAAGCACCAAGGTCGCAAGAAACACCAAACAGTTGACTGGACACATTATTATGAAGGTAAGGCACTCGCAGAAACAAGGGTTGTTCACAAAGCATGTGGATATCTTCGTTGATACTGGCGGTGGGACCTAAGTTGGCGTGGCTTGATCTCCCACAGGATATCTTCGTAGGTATCTTAAATCTGCTGGCGGTCGAACCGTAGTTGGCGTGGCTTGATATCCCAGGTGGTCGCCCATGGGGGCCCACCCCACACATTGAGGTGTGGGTGAGATCCTTGCTAATTATAGCGAAGTACCCAAGGGGAAGGTGTTATGGATTTTGATGCTTAGATGTTTTTGCCTTGGATGTTTGATAACAGTTATCTTCCCAAACGTATGTGTACTCATATATTTGAGTGGTTCAAATTTCAAATGTTAGCTCAAGGCACCCTTTATTCAAATTTCAAATGTTAGCTCAAGGCACCCTTTATTCAAATTTCAAATGTTAGCTCAAGGCACCCTTTATTCAAATTGTTGCCCGGGAATTGTAGCTTTTTGCCACAACCTAAGCTCGTTTTCTTGATTTGTGCTCTCATGAGAATCTGACTGATGTAAATAAGTCTTATAATTGTCATGAGATATAGAATGTTCAATTTTGTGTTGTTATTCATGAAACCTGAAAATGTTGTTTTGTGACGGACGAACTATCGTTAACATTTTTCTTTAGATAATCCCTTCTTTGAAAAAATAATCTTCATTCGGGTTCTTCGATCCCTAGTATCCACTGCTCAGAAAGAAGCTTGTATTTGTTACCCCCACACCACACCACACCACCCTTTCACCCCACCCCAACCTTCCACCCCTCCCCACCCGACCCCACACCACACCACACCACCCTTGCACCCCACCCTTGCACCCCACCCTTGCACCCCACCCCACCCCGCCTCACCCCACCCCACCCCACCCCACCCTTTCACCCCAGATGGATCAGACAGCAGTGACGATGATGAGTATGAGCCCTCAGGTATGAGTAGGAACCGGCATATCATATGATGTAGGCATGCGGCATCATCTGATGAATGGCATTTGTTTTCAGCTGTGAAAGGACTTTCACCCCAGGAGGTGGGTCTCCCGATACAAACTGCATCATATGATAGTATTTCAATGGTACCTTTAGCCTAGTCAGAATGCCATCATCATATGATATCATATTGCTGTTCCCTAGGTATGAATGCTATGTAGGCTGCCAATGTCGTCGTGTTTCCCGGAACGTAGGGAACGGCAAAATGATATCATATGATGCGGGCAGTCTGACTAGGCTAAAGTTACCATTAACATACAGTATCATATGATGCAGTTTGTTTGAATACTATGTAGGGTTGCCAATGTCGTCGTGTTTCCCGGATGCATTGTACGGTTGTGATATCGTGTGCCACACTTTTCTTCAAAAAATGAATGAGGCCAAGGGAATCTTTTGGGTAATAGCCTCTGCATCTGGATACACAAGAATTCACGTCAAATGAGCCTATATTGGCTAAGATATACACTCTCGGAAGAAATATTGTGCCATCATCTTGGAACCAAGACAATCTTGACAGCCCTAAATATGTTATGATCATATCTTGGTATCTCATATATCCTATGTGTTAGCTGTGCATCTTACATTAGTCACATATGCTCGTTGCCTGAACTGATAATATAAACTAACGAACAAAGGAACGAACTAATGAACTGAATAAGTGGCATGCCTGTGTGTGTGGGTGTGTGTGTGTGGGTGGGGGGCATCTATCATCAACCTGCTGCTACGCTCTTGTGTGGATGATAATACTGATTAAGTGGCATGCCTGACGCACTAAACATATACCATAATGTAATATATAACATGACATAATGTGTGTTTGTTTAATTGTTTATAATGACCACCTGATCTCTATACCATAATATATACACTATACTCTACTTTTTATATAATGATCACATTATCCCTTTAATATAATATATATACTATACTACAGTAACTACTAAAATATTTATTTTATATTTATATATATATATACTATAATATTTATTTTATATTTTTATATATACTATACTACAGTAACTACTAAAATACTTATTTTTCATTTATGTATAATGACCGCATGATCCCTATAATATGATACATATACTATAATATAATCTGTATGTTTTATTTATTTATAACGACCGCATGATTCCTATAATATAATATTATTATATACTGTAATGCTTTTTTTATTATTATGACCGCATGATCCCTTTGCAAAACAATGGCAGAGGATTCGGAGAGTGGCGAGGAGGATGTGGCTGTGGACTTAGACCTCTCAGAAGAGGATGATGAGGACGAGAAGAAGCTCAAGGAGAAGCTGAAGGGCAAGGCTCCGGTCAAGCAGAAGGACAGCAAGGGAAAAGGAATGAAAGATCGATGGAAGTCTGGAGACGCTGACCAGGATAATGCGTGAGTGATCTTGTTTGGATGGAATTCATGGATAGAATGCACAAGGATGGCAAGCAGTACGAATGCAACAGAATCTGGTGTTGGTGTTGGTGGTGTTGGTGGTGGGTGAGTGGTGGGTGGTGGATAATGCGTGAATGATCTTGTTTGGATGGAATTCATGGATGAAAGTCACAAGGACGGCAAGCAGTGCGAATGCAACAGAATCTGGTGGTGGTGGTTGGTGGTTGGTGGTGCCTGCCCTCCGACTCCACCTGAGTGTAATCAACATTGTAGGGGTGGAAAACGAGTTGTAAGGCAGGTGAGGGGAGATTCTGGTCCTTGTTGTATTTGCGCACTACCCTATGTGCAGCATCAACATCTAGACCATGTCTTACCGACACCAGCACCTCAGGTTTAGTCTGTTCTGTTAGGTTGCATTGGCACCGCAACACCCCTCGCCACCCTCACCCACCCCACCACCCCACCTTCAGAATCAACCCATCACACCCCTTCAACATGCTACCACACCCTCACCCACCCCACCACCGCACCTTCAACACACCACCACATCCTCACCCACCCCACGACCCCACCTTCACCACCCCACAACCTTCTTGGAGCTGGGTTCAGAGAGCTGGCCAGACCCCCACCCCCAACACGCCACCACATCCTCACCCACCCCTCCACCGCACCTTCACCACCCTTCAACCTTCTTGGAGCTGGGCCCAGTGAGCTGGCAAGACCCCCACCTCCAACACGCCACCACATCCTCACCCACCCCTCCACCGCACCTTCACCCCCCTTCAACCTTCTTGGAGTTGGGCCCAGTGAGCTGGCAAGACCCCCACCCCCAACACGCCACCACACCCTCACCCACCCCACCACCGCACCTTCAGGGCCACTCCATCACACCCCTTCAAAACCCCACCACCCCATCACACGCAGTTCCCTTGCCGCCCGTAAAGCTTGGCGTTCTTGGAGCTGGGCCCAGCGAGCTGGCAAGACACCCACATCCACCCCGCCACCCCACATTCACCACCCCACCACCGCACCTTCAATAGCCACCACACCATCACCCACCCCTCCACCACACGCAGGTCCCTTGCCGCCCGTAAAGCTTGGCGTTCTTGGAGCTGGGCCTAGCGAGCCGGCAAGACACCCACCTCCAACACGCCACCACACCCTCACCCACCCCACCACCGCACCTTCAGGGCCACCCCATTACACCCCTTTAACACGCCACCACACCCTCACCCACCCCACCACCGCACCTTCAGGGCCACCCCATTACACCCCTTTAACACGCCACCACACCCTCACCCACCCCTCCACCACACGCAGGTCCCTTGCCGCCCGTAAAGCTTGGCGTTCATGGAGCTGGGCCCAGCGAGCTGGCAAGCCGGACCCTGACGCTGATGATGATGCTGGACCCTCCTCCTCCTCCAAGAAGAGCCGGGGGGCTTCAGGGTCGGGGTCGAAGAAGAAGACGGGAGGCTACAGTGCAGAGGAGGACGCGGAGGCCATGATTGCAGAGGCTGCAAAGGCAGCATCGCTGAAGAAAACTGATGATGAGGCTGTCTCAGTGCTGCACAAGGTGCGGCTTCAAACTTGCTGCCTAGCTTTGCCACATTTATGGTAGTTGGCGGCAGTTGTGGTATATAATACTTGTGTGGTAGTGGGGGTAGTGTAGCAAGAAGGGAGGCTACAGTGCAGAGGAGGTGAGGGGGGCATGATCGTGGAGGCTACAAAGGCAGCGACACTGAAGAAGACGACGAGGGTGTCTCAGTTTAGTCAGTGCTGTATAAGGTGCGGCTTCAAACTTGCTCCGAAAGCTGCCAGTTGTGGAAGTTTGTTGAAATGTATAGTATTTAATGGTAGGTTGTGGTAGGTTGTGGTAGTTATTAGTCATGTGGTAGTGGCTAGTCGTGCAGAGGAGGCATTGATTGCGGAGGCTGCAAAGGCAGTGTCGCTGACGAAGACTGATGATGAGGCTGTCCCAGTACTGCACAAGGTGCGGTTTCAAACTTGCTGCCTAGCTTTACCAAATGTATGGTAGTTGGCGGTAGTTGTGGTAGTGAATACTTGTGTGTTGGTGGCGCTAGTGGTATTTAAGACTTGTGTGGTAGTGGCGGTAGTGTAGCAAGAAGGGAGGCTACAGTGCAGAGGAGGGTTAGGGGGCATGCTCGCGGAGGCTGAAAAGGTAGTGTCGTTGACGAAGACTGACGATGAGGCGATCTCAGTGCTGCACAAGGGAAGCCTTCAAACTCGCTCTGGAAGCTGCTGAAAGCTGCCAGAAGCTGCCAAAAGTTGCCAGAAGCTCCCGGAAGCTGCCGATAGTTGCTGGAAGCTGCCGATAGCTGACGGAAGCTGCAGAAAGCTGCAGACAGCTTTGCCAATCCCTCTCCCCCTCCCCCTCCCCCACCCCACCCCACACCCTTCATGTCCTCCAGGTGCTTTGGCGGAGCATCATTCTCGATGAAGTCGACAGCATCAAGGACATGCGCTACAACACTGACAAGGCAGTCACTCACTTGATAAATATTAAACATACAATTTATGATAAACAAATGCAAAGTATTCCCATCAACCACCACCACCACCAACAACAACAACACTTATAAATGTAAACCAATCGGATGAATATCCCTGTCCTCCTGATGCGTTGCAGAGTATTCCCATCAACCACCAACTACCAGCACCAACCACCATCACCACCAACTCCACCAAATCCACCAACACCACCAACACCATCAAAATAAATACCAATCGGATGAATGTCCTCCAGTTGCGTTGGCGGCGCATCATTCTGGACGAGGCCCACTATATCAAGGTCATGCGCTGCAGCTCTGCCAAGGCATTCATTCACTTAAACAATGCAGAGTATTCCCATCAACCACCAACTACCAACCACCAACACCACCAACACCAACACTAACAACACCAACACCAACACTACCAATAAATATAAACCAATTGGATGAATGCCCTCCAGTTGCGTTGGCGGAGCATCATTCTGGACAAGGTTGACAGCATCAAGGACATGCGCTGCAGCACTGCCAAAGCAGTCTTTCACTTGATAAAGAATACATACAATTTGTAAAAAAAGAAATGCAAAGTATTCCCATCAACCACCAACTACCAACCACCAACACCACCAACAACAACAACAACAACAACAACAACAACAAATATAAGTCAATCGGATGAATATCCCTGTCCTCCAGGTGCGATGGCGGCGCATCATTCTGGACGAGGCCCACTATATCAAGGACAGGTGGTGCAACACTACCATGGCAGTCTTTCGCTTGATAAAGAATACATACAATTTTGTAAAAAACAAATGCAAAGTATTCCCATCAACCACCAACTACCACCGCCAACACCACCAACACCACCACCATCACCACCAACACCACCAACACCACCAACGTCACCAACACCAACAAAATATAAATCAATCGGGTGAATATCCCTGTCCATCAGGTGCGATGGCGGCGCATCATTCTGGATGAGGACCCCTATATCAAGGACATGCGCTGCAGCACTGCCAAAGCAGTCTTTCGCTTGATAAAGAATACATACAATTTGTAAAAAAACAAATGCAAAGTATTCCCACCTACCACCCACTACCACCGCCAACACCACCACCTACCACCGCCAACACAACCAACACCATTAACTACCACAGCCAACACCAACAACACCAACTCCACCAACAACACCAACACAATGTATACCGATCGGATAAATATCCTGGTCCTCCAGGTGCGATGGCGGCGCATCATTCTGGACGAGGCTCACTATATCAAGGACAGGCGCTGCAACACTGCCAAGGCAGTCTTCGCCCTCGACAGCCGTTACAAGTGGGCCCTCAGCGGCACTCCACTACAGAACCGAGTCACCGAGCTGTACTCGCTCATTCGCTTCCTCCGTGTTGACCCTTTTGCCTACTACTACTGCTCCAAGGCAGGCTGTGATTGCAAATCATTGGACTACGGCTTCACCCTCAGCAAAAGGTAAGGTGGCAACATGTCCTTGACTACTACTACTGCTCCAAGGCAGGCTGTGATTGCAAATCATTGGACTATGGCTTCACTCTCAGCAAAAGGTAAGATGGCCCCAAGTCCTTTACCTTGATCTTATCCTTTACCTCGACCTTATTCTTGACCTTGACTTCATCATTGTCAATGATTTTTGGCAGGGCCCCCCCTTCTGGGGGGCGCCCAGGATTGTTGGCAGGGCCCCCCCTTCTGGGGGGCGCCCAGGATTTTTGGCAGGGCCCCCCCTTCTGGGGAGCGGGATCCCCCAGGGTTACCCCATTGTCCGTTTGTTCGACCGTCCGACCGCCATTCCGAGACGAAGCCTGGCACGTCAGCCAACGGTCTCGTAACTAACTCGCTTCCGTTGCCACCTGTCGCTCCGTTGCGAACACTCTCCGCCAAGTTTTAGTGCCGCTTGCGATGCTGCATAGGACTTGTCAACCAACTGTCATATTGTCTTCATGCAATTTCCATACCATCCTCACGTCAACTTGATACCATCTCACCATATGCAGATCTTGTGACCAGGTGACCAGGTGACCATATGCAGATCTTGTGACCAGGGATATTTTTTTCAAACAAAAAAGAGGAAATATTATTCCTTTTTCTTTATATTCTCCTTTCCCCCCTCCCAAAACAGGATCCTTATTCCGATTTTAGTCAATTTGGGTCATTTTTGTTTAATTTCAGTAAAAACAAAAAAACGTTTTTTAGGTTTCTTATTACGGCAATATACTGGGCAAAAAATATCCCTGCTTGTGACCACTGCACCCATTCGCCACTTTCAATATCGACGTATCATTTCCACAGTATCTTAGTATCACTTTCATATTATTTTTTTATACCACCTCCATACCCTCTTCACATAACCTTGATTCCACTTTCAAATCACCTAGATACCACCTCCATGTAACACCTTCGTGTACCACCTCCATGTAACACCTCCATGTAACACCTTCATGCACCTTCGTGTACCAACATGTAACACCTCCATGTAACACCTTCATGTACCACCTCAACATGTACCACCTCCATGTAACACCTTCATGTACCACCTCAACATGTACCACCTCCCCGACCCCCGACCCCCAACCCCCGACCCCCAACCCCCGACCCACATGTACCACCTCCATGGAACACCTCCATGGAACACCCCTACATGTACCACCTCCCTGACCCCCGACCCCCAACCCCCGACCCCCATGTACCACCTCCATGTACCACCTCCACCACCATATGCAGGTCCTGTGACCACTGCTCCCACTCGGCGATATCTCACTTCTGCTGGTGGAACCGCTATGTGGCCAACCCCATCAAGGACCATGGTTACCAGGGTGAGTACAAATCCATTGGAGGTGATGCGCTCCATGTGTATGTGTGGGTGGGTGGGTGGGTGGGTGGGTGGGGGGGAGGGGGGGGGGGGGGGGGGGGGGGGGCAGCCAGTTCTTACCTTGTACATAGTGTCCATGTCTAGTGCAGCAGCTCCTGCCCATTCATTGGCGGTGATGCGCTCCATGTGTATGTGGGTGGGTGGGGGTGGGTGGGTGGGTGCGTGGGAGTGGGCAGCCAGTTCTTACCTTGTACATAGTGTCCATGTCTAGTGCAGCAGCTCCCGCCCATCCATTGGAGGTGATGCGCTCCATGTGTGCCTCTAACGTTGGGGTGCTGGTAATCACCACCAAGGGGGTAAGGTTGGGTTGATATTACCTTACATTACATTGTCACAGACACGGCTGGTGGAACTGCTATGTGGCCAACCCCATCAGGGACCATGGCTACCAGGGTGAGTCTTGGGACTCTAGGCTGGAGGGGGGAGTTGTGTTCACTTTCACCACCTAGGGCGCAAGGTTGGGTTGATATTACGCTACATAGCATTGTCCTTGACACGGCTGGTGGAACCGCTATGTGGCCAACCCCATCAGGGACCATGGCTACCAGGGTGAGTCTTGGGACTCTAGGCTGGAGGGGGGAGTTGTGTTCACTTTCACCACCTAGGGCGCAAGGTTGGGTTGATATTACGCTACATAGCATTGTCCTTGACACGGCTGGTGGAACCGCTATGTGGCCAACCCCATCAGGGACCATGGCTACCAGGGTGAGTCTTGGGACTCTAGGCTGGAGGGGGGAGTTGTGTTCACTTTCACCACCTAGGGCGCAAGGTTGGGTTGATATTACGCTACATAGCATTGTCCTTGACACGGCTGGTGGAACCGCTATGTGGCCAACCCCATCAGGGACCATGGCTACCAGGGTGAGTCTTGGGACTCTAGGCTGGAGGGGGGAGTTGTGTTCACTTTCACCACCTAGGGCGCAAGGTTGGGTTGATATTACGCTACATAGCATTGTCCTTGACACGGCTGGTGGAACCGCTATGTGGCCAACCCCATCAGGGACCATGGCTACCAGGGTGAGTCTTGGGACTCTAGGCTGGAGGGGGGAGTTGTGTTCACTTTCACCACCTAGGGCGCAAGGTTGGGTTGATATTACGCTACATAGCATTGTCCTTGACACGGCTGGTGGAACCGCTATGTGGCCAACCCCATCAGGGACCATGGCTACCAGGGTGAGTCTTGGGACTCTAGGCTGGAGGGGGGAGTTGTGTTCACTTTCACCACCTAGGGCGCAAGGTTGGGTTGATATTACGCTACATAGCATTGTCCTTGACACGGCTGGTGGAACCGCTATGTGGCCAACCCCATCAGGGACCATGGCTACCAGGGTGAGTCTTGGGACTCTAGGCTGGAGGGGGGAGTTGTGTTCACTTTCACCACCTAGGGCGCAAGGTTGGGTTGATATTACGCTACATAGCATTGTCCTTGACACGGCTGGTGGAACCGCTATGTGGCCAACCCCATCAGGGACCATGGCTACCAGGGTGAGTCTTGGGACTCTAGGCTGGAGGGGGGAGTTGTGTTCACTTTCACCACCTAGGGCGCAAGGTTGGGTTGATATTACGCTACATAGCATTGTCCTTGACACGGCTGGTGGAACCGCTATGTGGCCAACCCCATCAGGGACCATGGCTACCAGGGTGAGTCTTGGGACTCTAGGCTGGAGGGGGGAGTTGTGTTCACTTTCACCACCTAGGGCGCAAGGTTGGGTTGATATTACGCTACATAGCATTGTCCTTGACACGGCTGGTGGAACCGCTATGTGGCCAACCCCATCAGGGACCATGGCTACCAGGGTGAGTCTTGGGACTCTAGGCTGGAGGGGGGAGTTGTGTTCACTTTCACCACCTAGGGCGCAAGGTTGGGTTGATATTACGCTACATAGCATTGTCCTTGACACGGCTGGTGGAACCGCTATGTGGCCAACCCCATCAGGGACCATGGCTACCAGGGTGAGTCTTGGGACTCTAGGCTGGAGGGGGGAGTTGTGTTCACTTTCACCACCTAGGGCGCAAGGTTGGGTTGATATTACGCTACATAGCATTGTCCTTGACACGGCTGGTGGAACCGCTATGTGGCCAACCCCATCAGGGACCATGGCTACCAGGGTGAGTCTTGGGACTCTAGGCTGGAGGGGGGAGTTGTGTTCACTTTCACCACCTAGGGCGCAAGGTTGGGTTGATATTACGCTACATAGCATTGTCCTTGACACGGCTGGTGGAACCGCTATGTGGCCAACCCCATCAGGGACCATGGCTACCAGGGTGAGTCTTGGGACTCTAGGCTGGAGGGGGGAGTTGTGTTCACTTTCACCACCTAGGGCGCAAGGTTGGGTTGATATTACGCTACATAGCATTGTCCTTGACACGGCTGGTGGAACCGCTATGTGGCCAACCCCATCAGGGACCATGGCTACCAGGGTGAGTCTTGGGACTCTAGGCTGGAGGGGGGAGTTGTGTTCACTTTCACCACCTAGGGCGCAAGGTTGGGTTGATATTACGCTACATAGCATTGTCCTTGACACGGCTGGTGGAACCGCTATGTGGCCAACCCCATCAGGGACCATGGCTACCAGGGTGAGTCTTGGGACTCTAGGCTGGAGGGGGGAGTTGTGTTCACTTTCACCACCTAGGGCGCAAGGTTGGGTTGATATTACGCTACATAGCATTGTCCTTGACACGGCTGGTGGAACCGCTATGTGGCCAACCCCATCAGGGACCATGGCTACCAGGGTGAGTCTTGGGACTCTAGGCTGGAGGGGGGAGTTGTGTTCACTTTCACCACCTAGGGCGCAAGGTTGGGTTGATATTACGCTACATAGCATTGTCCTTGACACGGCTGGTGGAACCGCTATGTGGCCAACCCCATCAGGGACCATGGCTACCAGGGTGAGTCTTGGGACTCTAGGCTGGAGGGGGGAGTTGTTGTTCACTTTCACCACCTAGGGCGCAAGGTTGGGTTGATATTACGCTACATAGCATTGTCCTTGACACGGCTGGTGGAACCGCTATGTGGCCAACCCCATCAGGGACCATGGCTACCAGGGTTAGTAAAACAAAAAAACGCCTTTAACCATGTAACCATGTAAAAAACAACGCCTGTAACCATGTAACCATGTACAAAACAACGCCTGTAACCATGTAACCAAGTTTAAGTACCATGGCTACCAGGGTAAGTAAATTTTTTATTTGAGGTGACGCACTCCACGTGTGCCTCTAATGTTAGGGTGCTGGTAATCACCTGGAAGGGGGCAGCCTTGGCTTTCCAGGTTGGAGCTATGAGGCCAACCCCATCAGGGACCATGACTACCTTCGAGAAACTTCGAGGGGGGCCTCGGCTTTCTAGGTTGGAGCTATGTGTCCAACCCCATCAGGGACAATGGCTACCTGGGCGAGGTAAACAAAAACAACACATGTTGAATACAGTAATATTGCTTTTATCAAAGCGCTCACAGAAGCACTTACACACACACTTGCACACTTACACACACAGCAGCACCTATGCACTTACACAGACACACACTTGCACACACACACTTACACACTTACACACGTACACACGTACACACGTACACACTTACACACTTACACACATGCAAAGGACGCCATGGGATGCTGCTGCTGAAGAACCGCATCATGCAAAACAGAAGAGAGCAATTCAAAATGCTCACAGCAGCACACTTACATGCTTATTGGTGGTTGGCCCCAGTACAAGCAAACGTGCTGCCCCCCTCAACTTCACGCCTCGTCCTCTTTATTTCATTTTTTTTCTTTTTTTTCTTTTTTTCTTTCTTTCTTTCTTTCTATCTTTCTTTCTTTCTTTCTTTCTTTCTTTCTTTCTTTCTTTCTTTCTTTCTTTCTTCATTTTTTTATTTAATTATTTCACACGCAGGCAAAGGGCGGCGCGGGATGCTGCTGTTGAAGAACCGCATCATGCCAAACATCTTGATCCGCCGAACCAAGTTGCAGTGCGCCGATGCACTCCTGCTCCCCCCAAGGTATGCGCTGTTTGGCATCAGGCCTTTGTCTCGCTTTGAAGGTGAACAATCGTCCCTCCTTTATAGTCATCAATTTGAATTTGAATTTGAATACAGTTGTGTATTTGAATTCGTCCCGCTTTGAAAGTGAACAACTGTCCCTCCTTTATACTCATGAATTTGAATTTGAATTTAGTCATGTATTTGAATTCGTCCCACTTTGAAGGTGAACAAACGTCCCTCTTATATAGTCATGAATTTGAATTTAAATTTAGTCATGAATTTAGTCATGAATTTAATAATTGAATT
Organism: Chlamydomonas sp. ICE-L; assembly: GCA_013435795.1. NCBI lineage: Eukaryota > Viridiplantae > Chlorophyta > Chlorophyceae > Chlamydomonadales > Chlamydomonadaceae > Chlamydomonas > Chlamydomonas sp. ICE-L. The sequence continues at coordinate 24,555,832 of JACBWV010000610.1, read as the reverse complement.
TAGTAATGAATTTAATAATTGAATTTGAATTTGAATAAAGTCTTGAATATAATAATTGAATTTGAAGTTGTCTCGCTTTGAAGGTGAACAACCGTCCCTCCTTTTTAGTCATGAATTTGAATTTGAATTTATTCATGTATTTGAATTCGTCCCGCTTTGAAGCTGGATAGCCGTCCCTCTTATACAGTCAAATATTTAAATTTGTATTTGTATTTCAATTTGAATTTAGTCATGAATTTGAATTTCTCCCGCTTTGAAGGTGAACAGCTGTCCCTCTTATATAGTCATGAATTTGAATTTGAATTAAGTCATGAATTTGAATTTGTCGCGATTTGAAGGTGAACAGCTGTTACTCTTATATAGTCATGAATTTGAATTTGAATTAAGTCGTGAATTCGAATTTGTCCCGATTTTGGAAGTGAACAGCTGCATCTCTTTCGTAGTCACATATAGTTAGATTACTGTACTGTACGCGCACAAGCAATTGGCAAACGATTTGGCAAGCAACCGTTCGCCAAACCGGTTTCAAGTCGAACCTGAGTCGTTCCTAGCTGGCTCACCCTTGCCAAGTAACTCCTGGCGACTGATGTTGTCAGGCAGTTAAGTGAGGCTTATATAATAATAATGATGATGATAATAATGATAATAATAATAATAATAATAATAGTGATGATAATAATAATAATAATAATAATAATAAGAAGAAGAAGAAGAAGAAGAAGAATATTGATATTAATAATAATAATGGTTTGCCTCTTGCTGTGCAGGAGCTGTAAACATATACACAATATATAATGTACACATATACAATATGGTTTGCTGTGTAGGACGATATTCTTGCGAAAGGACCGCTTTGATGAGAAGGAGGAGGACTTCTACCAAGCGTTGTACACACAGACACAGGCACAGTTTGGTGCTTACGTATCTACTGGTACTGTCTTGAACAACTACGCGGTGCGTCCTGGTTCTTGCTTTGTGTGCAGGGACTTGGTTTGTGTGCAGGGGGTTGCTTTGTGTGCAGGGGGTTGGTTTGTGTGCAGGGGGTTGGTGTGGAGTGCAGGAGGTTGCTTTTTGTGCAGGTAGTTGGTATGAGTGCAGGGAGTTGGTTTGAGTGCAGGGGGTTGCTATGTGTGCAGGGGGTTATTTTGGGTGCAGGGGGTTGGTTTGGAGTGCAGGGGGTTGCTTTTTGTGCAGGTAGTTGGTATGAGTGCGGGAAGTTGGTTTGAGTGCATATAGTTGGTTTGAGTGCAGGGGGTTACTTTGTGTGCAGGGGTTTGCTTCGTGTGCAGGTAGTTGGTTCGAGGACATGTTGCCATCTTACCAAGGACAGGTATTTAGTTGAGTGCAGATTTAGAACCCACCCATACCGGATCTCGATTTTCCGAGACCTGTCGCTGACGTGGCCAGGGGAGTCGTTTCGGAATTACCCAGGTGGCAGCGAGTCTCGGATCTCCATTTGCCGAGACCTCTTGCTGACGTGGCCACGGGGGTGGTCCTCCCGTCGGTACGATGGGCTCAGATGCTAGTCTATTATATAAAGTAGCATGATAGTGATATGGTTTAGCCCTTTTGGCCCAGGCAGTTGGGCTTTTGGTTTCTTGGTTTCGGATCTCGATATCTTGCCGACCTGTCGCTGACGTGGCCACGGGGGTGGTCCTCATCCTGCCCCCACCCCCACCCCCACCCCCACCCCACCCCACCCCACTCCAATCCACCCCCACAACTTGATCCCCCCCACCACCACCCAACCACCCCCGCCTCCCTACCACAGCACATATTTGACCTGCCCATCCGTCTGAGGCAGGCGGTGGACCACCCCTACCTGCTGGTTCTCACACCTCAACGCCACTTAACCTACACCAACCCACACCCAAACCCTCTTTACCCTACCTTCCCCCACCCCCACCCCCACCCCACTTGACCCTACCCACCACCACCGAACCCACCGACCGAACCCTTCCCCGACCCGCCTCTCTACCACAGCTCATCTTAAACCTGCTCATCCGTCTGGGGCAGGCGGTGGACCACCCCTACCTGCTGGTTCTCACACCTCAACGCCACTTAACCTACCCCAACCCCCCCCCCCCCACACACACACACACACACACACACTCACACACACACACTCACACACACAAACGCCTCCCTACCGCAGTACATCTTTGACCTGCTCATCCGTCTGAGGCAGGCGGTAGATCACCCGTACCTGCTGGTTCACTCACACTCACACACAGCACCACTTAACCTACCCCAACCCTTCTTACCCCCCCCCCACACACACACACACACACACACACACACACACACATACACACACAAACACACACACACATACACAAACACACACACACACACATGCCCCACTGACCAAACCCTCCCCCACCCACCCACCCACCCACCCCCGCCTCCCTACCACAGCACATCTTCGACCTGCTCATCCGTCTGAGGCAGGCGGTAGATCACCCCTACCTGGTGGTTCACTTATGCACAGCACCACTTAACCTACCCCAACCCACACCCAACCCCTCTTAACCCCACCCTCCCCCACCCCTTTCCCACTTGATCTCACCCACCACCACCAAACCCACCGACCAAACCCTCCCCCCACCCGCCTCCCTACCACAGCACATCTTCGACCCGCTCATCCGTCTGAGGCAGGCGGTAGATCACCCCTACCTGGTGGTTCACTCATGCACAGCACCATTTAACCTACCTCAACCCCTCTTTACCCCCCCCCCCCCCCCCCACACACACACACACACACACACACACACACACACACACATACCCTACTGACCAAACCCTCCCCCCCCACCGACCCCCACCGACCCCCCCCACCCCCGCCTCCCTACCACAGCATACCTTTGACCTGCTCATCCGTCTGAGGCAGGCGGTAGATCACCCCTACCTGGTGGTTCACTCACGCACAGCACCATTTAACCTACCTCAACCCCTCTTTACCCCCCCCCACCCCCCACCCCAACACACACACATGCACACACACATATCCTACTGACCAAACCCTGCCCCACCCACCCACCAACCCATCCCACCCCCGCCTCCCTACCACAGCACATCTTTGACCTGCTCATTCGTCTGAGGCAAGCGGTAGATCACCCCTACCTGGTGGTTCACTCACGCACAGCACCACTTAACCTACCCCAACCCACACCCAACCCCTTTTAACCCCACACTCCCCCACCCCTTTCCCGCTTGACCTCACCCATCACCACCAAACCCACCGACCAAACCCTCCCCCCACCCGCCTCCCTACCACAGCACATCTTCGACCTGCTCATCCGTCTCAGACAGGCGGTAGATCATCCCTACCTGGTGGTTCACTCACGCACAGCACCGCAGAACGTAGCCGGGCTTGGAGCCGCTGAGCTGATGGTGGCGGAGGACGGTACCCAGGAGTCCCCCACATGCGGCATCTGTCATGAAGATGTGGAGGATGTGGTGTGGTCGGAGTGCTCACACCCCTTCTGCCGTGTATGTATCCAGGTAAAAATTGATGGTGGGTGGGTGGGAGGGAGGATGGGTGGATGGACGGGCAGACAGACAGACAGACAGACAGACAGACAGACAGACAGACAGACAGACAGAGGGAGGGGATGGAAGGAGGGAGGGAGGGAACGGAGGGAGGGAGGGGAGGGATGGAATGAGGGAGGGAGGGAGGGAGGAGGGATTAGGGAGGGATTTGCCGGAAGGTAGGTGCGGGATGTATGGAGGCGGGAGGTATGTAACGAGTTCGTTCCTGATGTCGTTAGTGCTGGTATGGCTGTAAGGAGGAGTGTAGGTATGTGAGGGTAGGGGGAGGGAGGGGATGGACGGAGGGAGGGGGGAGGAAGGAGGGTAGGAGGGACGGACAGGAGGGAGGGGACGGAGTGAGGGAGGGGAGGGAAGGGGAAGGAGGAGGGACGGGAGTGAGGGGGGGGGATGGAAGGAGGGGCGGGGAGGGCTGGAAGGAGGGAGGGGATGGAGGGAGGGAGGAGGGCTGGAAGGAGTGAGGAGGGATGGCGGGAGGCAGGAGGGAGGGAAGGGAGGGATTGGAAGGAGGGAGAGCCGAGGGAGGAGGGATGGATGGAAGGCGGTGGGAGGGAGGAGGAAGGAGGGCAGGGGACGGAGGGATGGACGGGAGTGATTGCGGGCGGGAGGGAGGGATGGAAGGAGGGAGGGATGGGCTGGAAGGAGGAGGGATGGAAGGAGGAGGGAGGAGGGATGGAAGGACGGGGAGGGACGGATGGAGGAGGAATGGACGGCGGGAGGACGGGCTGGAAAAAGGAGGGACGGAGGGAGGGAGGGGGAGGGACGGAGGGAGGGAAAGGAGGGAGGCGGAGATGGAACGGAGGGAGGGACGGGGGAGGGAGGGTGGGATTGAAGGAGGGAGGGACGGAGGGAGGGAGGGATGGAGGGGATGGAGGGAGGTACGATGGGACGGAGCAGGGAGGGAGGGAGGGCGGATGGAAGGAGGAGCGGAGGGGATGGAAGGAGGGAGGGACGGAGGGAGGGCGGGATGGAAGGAGGGAGGACCGAGGAGGGATGGATGGATGGAGGGAGGGAGGGAGGGATGGAAGGAGGAAGCTCGGAGGGAGGGAAGGAGTGAGGGGGATGGCGCTGGACGGAGGGAGGGAGGGATGGACGGAGGGGAGGGACGGAGGAGGAGGAATGGAAGGAGGGAGGGTACGGAGGGGGGGAGGGAGGCGAAGGCGGGAGGGACGAGGGAGGGAGGGAGGGATGGAAGGAGTGAAGGGAGGGAGGGCTGGAGGGGGATGGAAGGAGAGGGAGGGACGGAGGGAGGGAGGGAAGGGAGAGGAAAGGAGGGAGGGTAGGATGGAGGGAGGGAGGGGTGGAATGGAGGAAGGCGGAGGTCGGGGAGGGAGGGAGGGAAGGAGGGAGGGGGATGATGGATCGGAGGGAAGGGAGGGAGGAAGGATGGAGGGAGGGAGGAAGGAGGGAGGGACGGCGGGAGGTGAGGGATGGAAGGAGGGGCGGCCTGCCGGGAGGGGGGAGGGATGAAGAGTGGGAGGAGGGATGGAGGGAGGGATCCCCCCTAGTTGGGGATCTTTTAGTCCGCGGGATTTTCCCTTCCCGCCCTCTCAGGGAGGGGAGAAGAGATCATGGAATAAATGAAATGGAAGTGAGGCGGGACAGAGTGAGGGAGGGGGGAGGGATGGACAAGGAGGGAGCCGGAGGAGGAAGAAGGGAGGGACTGGGCGAGGGCGGGACGGAGGGAGGGAGGGGAGGGATGTATCGAGGGAGGGGACGGCGTGTAGGGAGGGAGGGAGGGATGGATAGGAGGAGGGCTGGAGGGAGGGAGGGATGGAGGGAGGGCAGGGATGGAATGAGGGTCGGGAGGGATGAAAGAGGGAGGGAGGATGGAAGGATGGGATGGACGGACGGGAGGAGGGAGGGATGAAGGAGGGGAGGGGCCGGAGGGAGGGAGGCGGGATGGAAGGTAGGGAGGGAGGGTGGAAGGAAGGGATGGATGGAGGGAGGGGAGGGACGGGTGGAAGGCGGGGGGAGGGATGGCGGGAGGGACGGAGGAGGAAGGGCGGGATGGAAGGATGGAGAGACGGCGGAGGGCGGGAGGGATGGACGGCGGGACGGGAGGATTGAGGAGGGGAGGGACGGAGGGAGGAGGGAGGATGGAGGGAGGGCGGGGGGAGGGATGGAAGGAGGGCGGGAGGGATGGAAGGAGGGAGGGCTGGAAGGCGGGAGGGAGGGATGGAAGGAGGCGGGACGGAGGAGGAAAGGGGATGGAAGTGAGGGAGGGGAAGTGATGGAATGGAGGGAGGGATGAGGGGGAGGAGGGCGGACGGAGGGAGGGGAAGGAGGAGAGGATGAGGCGGGAGGACGGAGGGAGGGAGGGAGGGATTGACGGAGGGGAGTGACGAGGGAGGGACGGAGGGAGGGATGGAGGGAGGGAGGAGGGAGGGAGGGAGGAGTGAGGGGAGGGAAGGAGGGGACGGCGGGGATGGAAAGGAGGGAGGGCGGAGGGAGGAGGGATGGAAGGAGGGAGGGACAGAGGGAGGGCGGTGAGGGCTGGAAGGAGGAGGGCCGGAGGAGGGGGAGGGGGAAGAAGAGGAACGGACTGGGGGCGGGAGGGAGGGATGGAAAGTAGGGAGGGGGGAGGGCCGGTGATGGAAGGAGGAGGGACGGAGGGAGGGAGGGAGGGATGGAAGAGGGCCGGGAAGGGATGGGAGGGATTGAAGGAGGGAGGGACGGAGGGAGGGAGGGAGGGCGGATGGACGAGGGAGGGACGGAGGGAGGGAGGGGAGGGAGGGACGGATGGAATTAGGGGGGAGGGATCGCAGGAGGGAGTGCGGGGGAGGGAGTGGACGGAGGGAGGGAGGGAGGGAGGGATGGAAGGAGGGAGGGAGGGGGATTGGGGGGAGGAGGGATGGAAGAGGGGAGGCCGGAGTGATGGAGAGGGAGGGACGGATTGGAGGGCAGGGAGGGAGAAAGGAGGGATGGAGGGATGGAAGGAGGGAGGGACGAGGGAGGGATGGGAGGAGGGAGGGAGGGAGCGGACGTGAAGGGCGGGGAGGGAGGGATGGAAGGAGGAGGAGAGGATTGGAAGGAGGGGGGAGGGATGAAGGTGGGAGTGCGGGATGGAAGGAGGGAGGAGGGACAGATGGAGGGGAGAGAGCGAGGGATGGCAGGAGAGGGGAGGGAAAGGATGGAAGGAGGGAGGGGGAGGGTTGTAAGGAGGGAGGGAGGGATGGAAGGAGGGCGGGAGGAACGGGAGGGTTGCGGAGGGGAGGAGGGATGAGGATGGGAAGGAGGCGGGTTGGTGGAGAGGGAGGGAGGGAGGGTATGGCAAGGAGGGCGGGCGGGATGGGATGGAGAAGAGGGAGGAGGGAGGAGGAGGGAGGGGGAGGGATGAGGGAGGATGGAGGAGGAGGGAGGGATGGAAGGAAGGTGGAGGGACGGAGGGAGGGAGGGAGGGAAGGGATGAAGGAAGGCTGGAGGGGAGGAGGGGAGGGAGGGCGTGATGGGAGGGAGGAGGGAGGGATAGAAGGAGGGAGGGAGGACGGAGGGAGGGAGGGAGGGATGGAAGGAGGGAGGGAGGGATGGAAGGAGGGAGGGAGGGATGGAAGGAGGGAGGGAGGGATGGAAGTGAGGGAGGGAGGGACGGAGGGAGGGCGGGAGGGATGGAAATGGCGGGACAGAGGGGATGGAAGGAGGGAGGGAGGGACGAGGAGGTGAGGGCGGGATGGAAAGGAGGGAGGGAGGGATGGAGAAGGAGGGAGGTGATGGAGGGAGGGATGGATGGAGGGCTGTAAGGAGGGAGGGCGGGATGGGAAGGAGGGAGGGACGGAGGGAGGGAGGCGGGAAAGGGACGAGGGAGGGGGCGGGCGGGAGTGTGGAAGGTGGGAGGAGTGATGGAAGGAGTGGAGGGATGAGGAAGGAGGGCGGAGGGATGGAGGAGGGAGGGATGGAAGGAGGAGTGAGGAGGCAGAGGTAGGGAGGAACGGACGGGAGGAGGGAGGGATGGAAGGCGGAGGAGGGATGGAAGGAGGGAGGGAGGGATGGAAGGAGGGAGGGAGGGAGTGCGAGGGATGGAAGGAGGGATGGAGGGATGGACAGGAGGGAGGGAGGGAGGGATGGAAGGAGGCGGATGGATGGGAAGGAGAGGGAGGGACGGAAGGAGGGATGGGATGGAGGGAGGGAGGAGGGGGGGAAGGAGGGAGGGCGGATGGAGGAGGCGGGAGTGATGGGAAGGAGGGCGGCGAGGGACAGCGGGAGGGAGGGAGGGAGGGAGAAGGGAGGGGAGGGAGGGATGGATGGCAGGAGGGAGGGGGGAGGAGGAGGGAGGGAGGAGGATGGATGGCGGGTAGGGAGGGTGGAAGGAGGGAGTGAGGCATGGCAGGCGGAGGAGGGATGGGAAGGGGAGGGAGGGCGGAGGGAGGGAGGGAGGAGGAGTATGGAAAGGGAGGGGGGATGGGGATGGAAGGCGGGAGGGTGAGGCTGGACGGGGCAGGGCGGGATGGATGGTAGGAGGGGAGGGCGGGATGGAAGGCGGAGGGATGGGATGGATGGAGGGGGAGGGGGCTGGAAGGAGGAGGGAGGATGGAAGGAGGGACGGAATGGAGGGATGGACTAAGGGATGGGATGGACTGAGGGAGGGATGGAAGGAGGGAGGGAGGGACGGAGGGATGGAAGGAGGGAGGGAGGGATGGAAGGACAGATGAATGAATGGATGAATGGATGAATGGATGAATGGATGAATGAATGGATGAATGGATGAATGAATGGATGAATGAATGAATGGATGAATGGATGAATGAATGGATGAATGGATGGGTGGGTGGGTGGGTGGACAGTACCCAGGAGTCTCCCACATGTGGCATTTCCACGAGGACGTGGTGTGATCAGACTGCTCGCACCCCTTCTGCCGTGTATGTATCCAGGTAAAAATGGATGGTGGGTGGGTGGGTGGATGGGTGGATGGATGGACAGACAGACGGAGGGACGGACAGACAGATAGACGGACGGAAGGACGGACGGACAGACGGAGGGAGGGAGGGAGGAGGGAGGGACAGATGAATGGATGAATGGATGGGTGGGTGAGTGGTCTTTTGCTGTTTCAAACACATTTGTGCTTCTGCAGCGTCAATATTTACTGAGTAATCTGATGGACGGTACCCAGGAGTCTCCCACATGTTGCATCTGCTATGAGGACGTGGCGTGACCAGACGGCTCACATCCATTATGCCGTGCATGTATCCAGGTACCTACACACCTACAGACAGACAGACAGACAGACAGACTTCAGGAGTATGTGTTTGCTTTCGCCAGTGCCGCCAAGTGCCCCACGTGTGAGACCCTGCTGTCCATCTACCTTGCAGCACCTTGCAGCATCACTTGGGCAGGGCCCGCCTCATACTCCTCCTCATGGACCTCATACTACCCCACTGCATACTGACCTATCTACCTACTTTCGTACCTGAATCCCTACATACCTACATACATCAGGAATACGAATTCGCTGCCGCCATGGCTGCCAAGTGCCCTACGTGTGAGACCCTGCCGTCCATCAACCTGGTTGCATTCCCTACGCAGAGCCCTCCTCATCCTCATCCTCATACTACCACGTACTACCACTCTGCATACTGAAATTCCTGCATACCTTCATACCTTCATACCTTCATACCTACATGCCCAGATACCTACGTAAATCAGGAAGACATGTTTTCTGCCGCCAGTGCCGCCAGTGCCCCCAAGTGCCCTACCTGTGAGACCCTGCTGTACATCACCCTTGCAGCACCTTGCAGCATCACCTTGGCAGGGCCCGCCTCATATTCCTCCTCCTGCTCCCCATACTACCCCACTGCATACTGACCTTCCTACCTACCTACGTGCATGCATACCTAAAAGTAATGAAAACGCCTGGTGGGGCGTGGTATTAAGGGAGCCCCGTCCTACGGTGGTAGAGAATGGCTGATACTTTACCTGGTCAAAGCTACCATGACGGTTAACAGCAACCGCAAACACTAAAGTGCGCCCGTAGGGATTCGAACCCCGCACCATCTGATTTCAACGAGCTCTACATGCATACCTACATACATAGGAGTACATGTACGCTGCCGTCAGTGCGGTGCAGCCAAGTGCCTAACCCTGCTGTCCATCAATCAGGTTGCATAACCTAGGCAGAGCCCGCCTCATACGCCTCCTCAAACTCATCTTACTACCACACTGCACACTGACATACCTACATACTTCAGGAATACGTGTTCGCTGCCGCCAGTGCCGCCAAGTGCTTCACGTGTGAAACCCTGATGTCCATCGACCTGCTTGCATTGCCTAGGCAGAGCCCGCCTCATACTCCTTGTACTGCCGCACTGTATACTGACATACCTACATACCTTCGTACATCAGGAATATGTGTTTGCTGCTGCCAGTGCCGCCAGTGCCACCAAGAGCCCTACCCTGCTGTGTATCGACCTGCTTGCATTACCTAGGCAGAGCCCGCCTCATACTCATCCTCATACTACCACATACTACCACTCTGCATACTGACATACCTGCATACCTTCATACCTACATACCTACATACCTACATACATCAGGAAGACATGTTCGCTGCCGCCGGTGCCGCCAGTGCCACCAAGAGCCCTACCTGCTGTCCATCAACCTGGTTGCATACCCTAGGCAGAGCCCGTCTCATACTCCTCGTATTACCACACTAAATACCTACATACCTACATACATCAGGAATACGTGTTTGCTGCCGCCAGTGCCGCCAAGTGCCCCACGTGTGAGACCCTGCTGTCCATCGACCTGATTGCATTACCTAGGCAGAGCCCGCCTCATACTCGTAGTACTAACACACTTCATACTGACATACCTCCGTATCTGCGTACATCAGGAATATGTGTTCGCTGCCGCCAGTGCTGCCAAGTGCCCCACCTGTGAGACCCTGCTGTCCATTGACTTCACAGCATCACCTGGGAAGGGCCCACATCAGACTCAGCGCGGAGGTACGCAGCGCGGAGCAGTGGGGAACGGAACTGCTGTGAACCCGGTGAAATGGAAGAAGCACAGTATATTGTCCCGGATCGATGTGAAGAACTTCCAGAGCAGCTCCAAAATCGAGGTGGGTCTTGATTGTCGAGCTTGTGTCACTGTCTTAGTCCATCGTACATCACGTCGTTGGTCAAGAAGCGGCTTTGCTGTGACCCCGGTGTAGTGGAAGAAGCACATGCAATATCTTGTCCCGAATCGCTGTGAAGTACGTCAAGAGCGGCTCCAAAATCGAGGTGGGTCTTGGTCTTGATTGTTGTGCCTTTGTTACTGACTTAGTTTTGGTATGCATCACGTTGGTGGTCAGGAAACGGGTCTGCTGTGAACCCAGTCAAGTGAGAAAAGCTCGTACAGCACCTTGTCCTGAATCAATGTGAAACAATTCCAGAGCGGCCTCAAAATCAAGGTGGGGTATTGATGATGACGATGATGATGATGATGATGATGATGATGATGATGATGATGATGATGATGATTACATTGTTCCTGGTTCCTACTGGACTCTAAATGTGCCTGCGGCTTGACAAAGTCAAGGGAGACTTATGAGCGTGATGAACAAGCAAGAAAACAAAATATGCCTAGTGATGTTTTTTGAAGGAGAGATAGGTAGTCTGTGTGCAGACTCGTGCGTCGTTACAGCAGTCGGGATGGGGATAAACTTGGGAAGTCGAAACTTGGGGGAATGGGAGGGGAGACGTCCCGGAACGATACGTCCAATGGGCCCCAGTTCGGCGGACAACAAGAAAGGGGGTGCGGTGGACCTATGTGCGGGAAGGGAATGAAAGAAAGCCTACACACAGGCGCGGGGCCCGGTTGTCTGAGGTGATCAAAAACGCTGGGGCGGAGCGTCAAATCAAACCGAGCCAACCGCAAACCAACCCCATGCCGACCAAGCCCAGCCCAAACCAAACCCAAGAGAGGGACGGAGGAACAAGGGGGGAGAGTCGATTCGAGGAGATGCGAAGAGAGCGAGGAGTGCGAAAGAGCGAGATAGGGCAACTATCTAGGTAGAGGGAGAACGATGCGACAGAGTCGAATAGACGATGAATAGTCGATAGAGCGAGAGAGGGCGAAGCGAAAAAAAGCGTAGGAAGGCTAATAGAGCAGATGATGGCGTGAAGAATGGAGTAGAGGCGCAGCGAGCAGGCGAGGCGAAGAGTAGATCCCCCCGCGTTAGAGAACGAGATCGCGTAGATGGCTAAGATAGCGATAGTGAAGGTAGAGCGCGGATAGCTAATAAGCTAGTGAATAGTTCGAAAGAGCGAGGAGGTTGGCGAATATAGCGATTAGATTCTATATTCTAGGAGCGGCGAAGAGATCGAGATAGGCGAAAGATCGATTATGATTCTAACTAGCGATCAGTGAAGATATCGATGAGATGAAGATAACCGGTAGAGCTTCTAACATATATATCATTATCAACCATCTAGCCATTATAATATATATATTCTGACTATTATATCTTTTCTAAATATAATATAAATAACTAATAGAATTATAATATAAGTAATGTAATATAATTAATCTAATCTAATATAATAAATTAGTATCCGGAGAGAGATACAGGATGGAAGAGGATTAGGGTGTGGACACTCACCCACCTAGATAACAAAACCCACTATTTCACCCCCCTGTTCCCACCCTTCACCCCACCCCAACAAACACCAACCCAACCCAACCCAGCAAGAGGAGCTCCAAACATGTTGGAGAAGGATTAGGGTGTGGACACTCACCCACCTAGATAACAAAACCCACTATTTCACCCCCCTGTTCCCACCCTTCACCCCACCCCAACAAACACCAACCCAACCCAACCCAACCCAGCAAGAGGAGCTCCAAACAAGATGGAGAAGGATTAGGGTGTGGACACTCACCCACCTCCATTACATAACTCACTATTTCAACCACCCATTCCCACCCCCCACTCCCCCACAACTAACCACAACACAACACAACACAACCCAGGCGCTGCGAGAGGAGCTCCAGAACATGATGGAGCGGGATCCAACGGGCAAGGCCCTTGTCTTCAGCCAGTTTACCTCCATGCTAGACCTCTGCCAGTTTCGCCTTGAGCAGGTGGGCAAAGTTATGATACCATCTGGTGGGATTCGAACCCCGCACCTTCTTGTTTCAAAGAGCTCTACCATTGAACCATTCGTCTAAACGGGATAACGTTGTACAGTATCATACTGGCTTGGCCACAGAGTCTTGATGGAGCAATTCCACCCTCTATTTGTTTTTTTTGGGGGGGGGGGGAGGGGCAGGGGGTCGCATCCTCGCTCCAGAGTGTGTGCCTGCGTGTAACAGACCACCTGTAGCTAAAGAGGCTATAATGCACTTTGTCATCATCATCACGTTTCTGTGTGTTTTCACAGGTGTGTGCGTGCGTATGCATGTGCACGTGTGCATGTGTGTGCATGTGCACGTGTGCATGTGTGTGCATGTGCATGTGTGACTATTATAATCTCTCTTCATTTGAGAATTGTGTAAACATCCTGCAAGTCATCATGTCAGGCTTATCCAGCTTGTATTAATTTCAGGCTTTAACCATTTTTGTCACCACTCATCGTACTTTGTTAAACTCAGTTAAACCTTAGTTAAACTCAGTTAAACTCAGTTAAACTCAGTTATACGGCAATATAACCGAGTAATTAAAGTATTAAACCTGCATCTTACGGTAGTGTGTGAGTCTTATCCAGCTTGTATCAATTTCAGGCTTTAACCATTTTTGTCACCACTCATCGGACTTCGTCAGTTAAACCTTAGGTATACGGCTATATAACGGAGTAATTAAACCTGCATCTTGCGGTAGTGTGTAAGTCTTATCCAGCTTGTATTCATTTCAGGCTTGGCCAAAGTATGGTCATGTGAGACTTGGGTAAAGTGTCTTCGTGTCGGACTTTGTGGTTGTTCTTGTGTTAGACTTTACCGAAGTGTCTTCATGTGAGACTTGGCTAAAGTGTCTTTGTGTAAAGCCTGGCTTAACTATCTTCTTGTCATGAAGTGCCGCTTGGCTACGTTGTTCTTGTGTACGACTTGACTGAAGTGTCTTCATGTGAGGCTTTGCTAAAGTGTCTCAGTGTCGAGCCTGGCTTAACTATCTTCTTGTGATGATGTGCTGCTTGGCTGCATTGTTCTCGTGAAAGACTTGACTGAAGTGTCTTCATGTGAGGCTTTGCTAAAGTGTCTCCGTTTAAAGCCTGGCTTAACTATCTTCTTGTAATGATGTGCCGCTTGGCTGCATTGTTCTCGTGAAAGACTTGACTGCAGTGTGGTCATGTGAGACTTGGCTAAAGTATCTCTGTGTCAGACTTGGCTTGACTGTCTTCTTGTCATGATGTGCCGCTTGGCTGCATTGTTCTCGTGAAAGACTTGACTGAAGTGTGGTCATGTGAGACTTGGCTAAACTCTCTTTGTGTTAGACTTGTCTAAACTGTCGTCATACGATATTTTCCTCCCCATTCACATTAGGTGGCTTGTCATCGTACACTGTTGCCATGATCATCCCCATCACATGAACACTTGCGATGGGCACTTGCGATGGGCACTTGCAATGGGCACTTGCGATGGGCACCTGCAATGGGCACTTGCGATGGGCACCCGCAATGGGCACTTGCGATGGGCACCTGCAATGGGCACTTGCGATGGGCACTTGCGATGGGCACCTGAGATGGGCACTTGCGATGGGCACTTGCGATGGGCATTTGCAATGGGCACTTGCAATGGGCACAGCATGCAACACCATTGTATGTATGTTACAGTCCAGGCGCAGGCCAAATAGGCTAAAGGGACTTGCCCAACCGTGTTAGGAAGGGCTTAAAAAGAAAAAGCACTGATGAACTAAACCATTACCAACCAAGTAAGCCTAAACCCTAAACCCTAAACCCTTACCAACCTCCATCATCTGTGAGACTTAAACAACTTATGTCCATTTGAGGCCATGATCATCCCCGCCACAAGAACACGTGAGTGGCCGATGGGCACAACATGCAACACCATTACCAACCTCCATCATCTGTGAGGCTTTGCCAATTTTTGTCAATTTGAAGCTTGGGGTAGCCATAGGGGTAAATTTACTGACTTGCTAAGCCCAACTGCAGTAGTCGAGTCTTCTCCAGTCACCACAACCAACCCCAATAACACTGGCCCCCGCGAGAACCCCCTTTTGTCCATTTCAGGCTTGGCTAATGTTTGTTCATTTGAGACTTGGCTCAATTTGAATTGCTCTCGTTGCCACTGCCAGGTTGGCATCAAGTGTGTTCGCCTTGAAAGCTCTTTGTCCCTAGAGATGTGCTATAATATATTAATATGATCTCTGCCTCCACCCATCCATTCATCCATCCATCCATCCATCCACCCATCCACCCATCCACCCACCCATGTACCCACCCATCCACACACCCATCCACACACCGCCCACCAGGTTGGCATTGAGTGCGTCCGCTTGGAAGGCTCAATATCCCTAGAGATGCACGACAAGATAATATCTGCCTTCATCCATCCATTCATCCATCCATTCATCCACCCACCCACCATCCACCCACCACCCAACCACCCATCGACCCATCAGCACACCCACCACCCATCCACCAGGTTGGCATCAAGTGCGTCTGCTTGGAAGGCTCAATGTCCCTGGAGATGCGCGACAAGATTATCTCTACCTCCACCCATCCGTTCATCCATCCATCCACCCATCCACCCACCCATCCACCCACCACCCACCAGGTTGGCATTAAGTGCGTCCGCTTGGAAGGCTCAATGTCCCTTCAGATGCGCGACAAGATAATATCTGCCTTCATCCATCCATTCATCCACCCACCCACCATCCACCCACCACCGACCCACCCATCGACCCATCCGCACACCCACCACCCACCCACCAGGTTGGCGTTAAGTGCGTCCGCTTGGAAGGCTCAATGTCCCTGGAGATGCGCGACAAGATGATCTCTGCATTCACCCTGGACCCTGACGTCAAGGTCTTCCTGATGAGCCTAAAAGCAGGTGGCGTGGCCTTGAACCTCACAGTCGCATCCCACGTGTTCCTCATGGACCCGTGGTGGAACCCGGCAGTCGAGCAGCAAGCGCAGGTAGGGGGAAGCTGGTCAGCCCTTAGCTTGTCAGCAATTAGCTGGTCAGTAATTAGCTTGTCAGCAAGCAAAGGTAGTGGGAAGCTGGTCAGCCCTTAGCTTGTCAGCACTTACCTGGTCAGTAATTAGCTAGTCAGCAAGCGCAGGTAGGGGGATCACTTAGCTGGGGTACATGGGCTTATAACTTGCCCAGAACCCTCCCTCCACACACACTCACACCCATACACACACACACACACACACAAAATGCTCAGAGCAAAGAATGGGTCAGCACTTAGCTGGTCAGCAATTAGCTGGTCAGCCCTTAGCTTGTCAGAACTTAGCTGGTCAGTAATTAATTAGTGAGCACTAAGCTGGTCAGCAATTAGCTGGTCAGCACTTAGCTAGTCAGCACTTAGCTGGTCAGCAATTAGCTAGTCAGCCCTTAGCTTGTCAGAACTTAGCTGGTCAGTAATTAATTAGTGAGCACTAAGCTGGTCAGCAATTAGCTGGTCAGCACTTAGCTAGTCAGCACTTAGCTGGTCAGCAATTAGCTAGTCAGCCCTTAGCTTGTCAGAACTTAGCTGGTCAGTAATTAATTAGTGAGCACTAAGCTGGTCAGCACTAAGCTGGTCAGCACTTAGCTAGTCAGTACTTAGCTGCTCAGCAATTAGCTGGTCAGCACTAAGCTGGTCAGCACTTAGCTAGTCAGCACTTAGCTGGTCAGCAATTAGCTGGTCAGTAATTAGCTAGTCAGCCCTTAGCTGATCAGCACTTCTTTTTCTAAACCACCTAGACCACCTAACTCTAACCCACCCAAACCCTGAACCACCTAAACCTAAAACACCTAAACCCAAGTGCTAACCAGCTAAATGCTGACCTGCTCCCCCTACCACATGCGCAGGATCGCATCCATCGACTGGGGCAGTACAAGCCTGTCACTGTTGTACGCCTGGTTATCCACGGCACCATCGAGGAGAGGATCTTGAAGCTTCAGGAGAAGAAGCAGCTTGTGTTTGAGGGCACGGTGGGGCGGGACATGGAGGCGTTGGGGCGTCTGACTGAGGATGACCTTCGCTTCTTGTTCTCATGAGATGGATGCTTGAGGGGCAGGGGGAGTGTCGACTAAGCCAACGTAGCGGCATCATGCTAGCTTGCTGTCAAGCTATTATGCTGCCATGCTTGTGTTTGAGGGCACGGTGGGGCGGGACATGGAGGAGTTGGGGCATCTGACTGAGGATGACCTTCGCTTCTTGTTCTCATGAGATGGGTGCTTCATCAGGGGAAGGGGAAGTGTCTACTCTACAAAGTAGCAGCATGGAGCTGGAGTGGTTGAGGAGAGAATCTTGAAGCTCAAGGAGAAGAAGAAGATTGTGTTAGAGGGAACTGTGGGCCGGGACCATGGCTTTTCTTTTCAGCTACGAGCAGCAGCTTCTAGGCAGCTCCTCAGGCTCTCTCTTCATCCAAACCTTAAGCAACCTTGTGTGCCTGGGAGCTGATATTGTCAGCTTTCCAGTGCTCCTCAAATATTTGGGTTTGACTCAGTTGTAGTCTTCGGGAGCTGCCTAGAAGCTGCAGTTTTTGGGAGTTGCAGTCTGTTGCAGCCTTTGGAAGCTGCCTAGAAGCTGCATTATTCGATAGTTGCAGTCTGTAGCAGCCTTAGGGAGCTGCATAGAAGCTTTATAATTCGAGAGTTGCAGTCAGTTGCAGTCTTCGGGAGCTGCTTGGAAGCTGGTGATGATAACCGAAACGATAATAAGTAGCAGAGGCATTGGGGGGCTCTGACGGAGGGCGGCCTCTGCTTCCCTAAAAAGACAAAAAAAGGCTGACTGCACCTGGTTCAGGTTGTCAAACAGGTGTTCAGGGTGTTAAAACACCTGTTTATGCACATCATTAGTTAAACATATAGTTGTTGGACTGGTGTTTAACACCCTGAACACCTGTTAAACAGCCGTAGGGCTTACTCCCATGAGTGCACCCATAACCAGTGTTTTTTATTTCAGATTCATGTTGGCCAGGTTGAGTAGCTACTAGGCCTATTCAAGCCTGATTTCAGGATTGTTGCACAGCCAATGCATAGCGTGGAGCGTGGAGCCCCGGGGGTTCGGGGGGCAACTGGAGGCCATTTCTGACTAGTTTAGCTGGACCCATGTGTCGCCATGCAGCGATGGAATGGGGACACGTTGTCGAAAAAACACAAGTGCCCATAACTACAAGCAGAATCAGTGCCAAAGGGCCAAGTTAATAAGATTTGAAGATTTCAGTTTTTATGGTTGAATTGGTCTCTCTAGGGGAGGCCATCATCAGCAGCAGCAGCAGTAGAAGAAGAAGAAGAAGGAGCAGCAGAAGCAGCGGAAGAAGAAGAAGAAGGAGCAGAAGCAGCAGCAGCAGAAGAAGAGGACGCAGGGTTTAGGAGGTCTGCATGTTTGGCTCCAGGATACCATTTGCAGTTCATTATTTAATGGGAGGCAGGCACTGTATGTATTTTTACACTCCAGGGGTAGCCTATTTATAGGCTAAAGGGATTTGCCCACCTTATAACAGGGAAGAAATAAGCACTGGTGAACTGAACCCCAACAAATCGCTAACGACGGGGGCCTGGAACTGAAAGGAGATTCCAATCGTGCAGAAGTGCACATGGACTTGTTGGATTGTTGTTGAAGAAGAAAATTGGTTACAAGGTTTATTACGCCGACAATTCGGCGTTGAACTGTCTGCAGAATAGAATTGCTAAGCTGAAGTGCCCATGTGCGCAAATGTAATCATGATTATGTTGATTGGGATGGTCTCCTAACGTGATTCTGTTCGTCTTGATTACGTCATGGTCTATCATCATGGGTTAGGGTTACCTAACCTAAACCCTAAACTGAACCTGAGGTGTATTTTGACTAAACCCTCACTATAAAATTGTCCAGCTGCTCCTCTGTATAACAATGTATTGTTACATCTAAACCTTCGTGGAGAGACCTGAGAGTCGCTGGCTCGCTGCCACATTTTAACTTGAACCATGTATGTATGTTACAGTCCAGGGGTAGGCCAAACAGAACCATGTGGTATTCTGCACTCAGTAGTGAGAAAAGGTGCCGGTATTGTTTAAACTAAGCTCCCACCCACAGACGGTGAGCAGCCTATAGAGGGTGATAGACCATGCAATCTAAATCTCTCACAGGTTTGAATTTCTTCGCCCGTCTTTCTGAATCCTCGGTGGCGACGTTTTGTGTCCGGGTCCCATCTTCTGGGACACAAATCCTTTCATTATAAGATAAATCAATGAAGTATGCATGCTATTCATATGTGGGGTCGACCATTGAGTGCTTGGCCTAAGTCCTGTCCCAGCATGCTCAAGGGAATTGGAGATTGACTTGGACTTGAACCTGGTTACATTGCTCCAGTCTGACACCTCGCCGATGGTGGTTGCTTGTACTCAGTATTTCCCATAAATACTGCACATGGGGGGGGGGGGGGGGGGGGGGGGGGGGGCGAAGCGTCTCCTGCAGAACGTTGGACGCCAGAAGTCGTATAGAAACATGTAAACCTTCGTCTTCATTCTCTTCCTCTTCAAAACCCATGCTTGCATTCTGTACTCAGGAGTGTGGTGTAGTAGCATTTATACTAGCATTTTTACTCTGCCCGCAGACGGTGACAAGCCTGGAGGCTGATAAACTGTCTAATCCCCTCAGTATGCACCCTGTCTTCCGTGGGTCTCTCACGTGGGGAGACTTGGGATTAGAAGACGGCGAGCAGCCCAGAGTTGGCTAAACAACCGTGTAGCAATTCAAATTCACAAATTAACAAGCCCAAACCACAACGTGGATGGGTCTCTGAAGTACCCACCATATTTAAGAGGCAAAATGAATGCAAGCAAGGAAGCAAGGAAGCCTTAAGTGTCATACTATTGTGGAATTAAATTATCACTGTAGCACGAACTCAGGGCCCCCGACGGTTAAACGATTGTTTGGGGCTCAGTTCATCAGTGCTTTTTCTTTTTAAGCCCTTTCTATACGGTTGGGCAAGTCCCTTTAGCCTATTTGACCTACCCCCTATATATATGTATTTTTTTACTTATCCTATTATGCAATGCCCAACAGTACTCCTAACTTGTTTTAGAACGTTAGTTGACAACCTCGTGGTGAAGAAACCTGCATACATTGTCACTGCAGCACGAACTCAGGGCCCCCGTCAGTAAAGCAAATGTTTGGGGTTCAGTTCATCAGTGTTTTTTCGTTTTAAGCGCCTCCTGTCACTGTTGAGCAAGTCCCTACAGCATATTTGGCGTACCCCTGGACTGAACTGACGGGCGGACTTAGAATTGGCAGATGGTGAGCAGCCCTGAGTTGGCTGAAGAACCATGTAACAGTTCAAATTCAAATTCAAATTCTCATCACACACTGGGCAACTTCCTTTAGCCTAATTGTCTACCCCCAGGAATGTAACATATATACAATCCATACTAAAGCTTTTCTTTTCAGCTACGAGCAGCAGCTTCTAGGCAGCTCCCCTACTTGGCTAGTCAGCCTAACCTGATGCAACCTAGTGCACCTTGAAGCTGGAACAATCAGCATTCCTGTACTGTTGACATCTTGGGGCTTGGCCCAGTGGCTGGTTCAGGGAGCTGCCTAGAAGCTGCTGCTCGTAGCTGAAAAGAAAAGCTTTAGTATGGATTGTATATATGTTACAGTCCAAGGGGTAGCCAATTAGGCTGAAGGGAGTTGCCCAGTATGTGTTGAATTTTTGAATTTGAACCCAAACACGGTACACATCCTGCAATTTGAGCGGAGGATGCTCCCTAGCTTTCGTGGGTATCGCACGAGGGGACTGGGAATTGGAAGGCGGCGAGCAGCCCAGAGTTGGCTGACAAACAATGACACAATTCAAATTCAACATTTCAATTCGAGCAGAGTCCAGCCAAGTGCCAACCCAACCCAACTAAACCCCCAAAAATTCCACACAACCCAACAAACAAAAGTTGAAAACACTTAGCTAATAAATTACCCCACTGTAGCTCAAACTCAGGGCCCCCCCCCCGGTAAAACGATTGTTTGGGGTTCAGTTCATCAATGCTTTTTCTTTTAAGCCCTTCCTGTCAAGATTGGGCAAGTTGTTCAGCGAGCAGCCAAATTGCTGGCTGAAGCTATGTAACCAAGTTCAAGTTGGGCAAGTCCCACTTGGCACTACTGTTTCTAATTTGGGATGCACATAGCAGCTTCTTGCCAGCTCCATTAGCCAGTTCATGGGTCAAGCCCAAAGCTATCAACTGAATCGGAATGCGCGTCATGTAAGCTTTCAGCTGCGATGGCTTGCTTGCAATGGAGGCCTTTAGCCTTTTTGGCCTACCCCTGGACTGCAACACAGATACAGACAGACAGACGGACAAACAGACCGACCGACCGACCGAGGCAATGGTCATATTCAGATTTCTCCAAAGGGAGACCTTCAGCATATTTGGCCTACCCCTGGACTGTAACATAGATAGAAACAGACAGACAGACAGACAGACAGACAGACACAATGGTTAGCTTCAGGTTTCTCCCAATGGAGACCTTCAGCCTATTTGGCCCAACCCTGGACTGTAACATAGATACATGGGCAAAGGTTAGCTTCAGGTTTCTTCCTAAGGCGGGGAAAAGAGCTGCCTACACCCTAGGACAGCCTGCACCCTGTCCAGGTTGTTAAACAGTTGTTCTGGGTGTTAAACACCTGTTTATGTACATTGTTGGTTAATCATGCAGTTGTTGAACAGGTGTTTAACACCCTTAACAGGTACAGGCTGCCGTAGAGTTGTAGCCCCCAAAAGAAGCCGGTTGTTAAACAGGTGTTCAGGGTGTTTAACCGAGAAGCTGCTGCTCGTACCAACACCTGTTTATGTACATCGTTGGTTAATTATGTAGTTGTTGAACAGGTGTCGAACACCCTGAACACCCGTTTAACACCCTGAACACCTGTTTAACACCCTGGAAACCTGTTTAACAACCTGAAAAGGTACAGGCTGCCGTAGGGTTGTAGCCCCCAAAAGAAACCGTGCTTGCCACCTTGCAGTAGAATACACATTGCTTGTATGTTTTAATATATTGTTATAATAATGCTTTGATTTGAATTGATTATGTTACTGCCAAAGACGGCAAGCAGCCTTGAAGGCCATAGCCGTGTAACCAAGTTTAAGTTAAATTACGCTTTAATAACTGTGCATTTCCATTGAAGGACTTGGCTTGAATTGAGGTTGAGTTGACTTGAGTAAAACAGGCTTGACTTAGTATTATCTCAATTTGAATTTGACCCGGTCGAGACAAGTCAGGTCAAGTTAAGCAAGGTCAAGTCAGGTCTAGCCTTTCGTGTTTTTATTGATCGCACCTGCAACGCGCAAATTTGCAGAGAGAAGTACAACTCGTCAAGCCCCCCAAATTGATTTGACTTGTGTCAAGCAAAATCGACTAGGACTTGACTTAACTTGAGTCAAGTAAAATTGACTAGGACTTGACTTGACTTGACTTATGATTCTGTTTTCCATGGGCAGTTGGTCCCTGCTCAATTTGATTCGTGTCCATTGGAAGTGCGACCTTTCAGTCGATTCCTGTACTTCAAGCGTACTACAAGCGTACTACAGGCACCAACTCAAGTCAAGCCGGTCAATGGAAATGCATCGCAAAACACGCGCTATCCGTCAACTCTGTAGGGCTGAGCTGGAAGGCGGATAATAGAAAGGAGACATTGTCAAGGTCTAACGACCATGGCAGGGAGCTTGTCTGCCGTGGTCAACAGGGGTAGTGGTGAATGTTCGTTTGGTCGTGGGTTGGTATCTCTCACCAACCCTAAGTGCGCCTACTTTGCATATTGTAGGAGTGGCACCACCATTCGAACTGAATTCTCCGTGTCGCTGGTTTGTGTCGGGAGACCCACCTCCTGGGGTGGAAGTCCTTTCACAACTAAAAAAAAAAAGTGCCCTGGTGTAAGCCTAGAGGCAGGTCTTTCGCCCCTGTCGGAGGAGGAGGAAGAGGTCCCCACAGTCCTGATGCCATCCTGTTGATAGTCTGCCCGACCTGCCCCGTAGACATTGTCAAGGTGTCCTGGCTCTGAAGTCATGCTGATGCTTGTTGAAGCAGGTCCGAAGATGCGTGCCACTCTTGCAGTACAGCATTTCATCATCCGGGACATCTGGATAGCCAGGTTGGAAGAGCTGGGCAAACCTCTGGTTGTCATGATAACGCCTGGTGGCCAATTAGGCTGAACTGAAGGTGTCATGGTGAAAGCCTAGAGGCAGGTCTTAGAGCTAGCACAGGTACGTTTCATCACCACCGGCAAGAGCAGGGATATACCTTGGCAGCTTCTAGGCAGCTCCCCGAGTCAGGCGCTAGGCTCTGCCGCACTGTTTTTGCACTTTTCTTAGCAGCTTCTAAGCAGCTCCCTGAGTAAGGCGCTGAGCTCTGCTGCACTTGTTTTTGCAGTTCAGGACAGCTGAGAGTTAGCACAGGTACGTTTCATCACCACCGGCAAGAGCAGGGATATACCTTAGCAGCTTCTAGGCAGCTCCCCGAGTCAGGCGCTAGGCTCAGCCGCACTGTTATTGCACTTTTCTAAGCAGCTTTTAAGCAGCTCCCTGAGTCAGGCGCTGAGCTCTGCTGCACTTTTGTTTGCAGTTTAGGACAGCTGAGAGGTAGCACAGGTACGTTTCATCACCACCGACAATAGCAGGGACCGACTTTTTCCTTTCTTTTCTGGGGGGCGGGAGCCCAAGGAGGAGGGAAGCTACCCTCCAGTGAGCTAGCATCCAAAAGCCAGATCTCCTATACCCTAAACCCTATATCCTAAACCTGAGGAGGATCTGGCTTGTGGATGCTAGCTCACAGGAGGGAGTTTTTCCCTACCGGAGCCCCCAGGGTCATCCTGTTGTTACTTGTCTGACCACACAAAGCCAACTGTCACAACTAACTGCCGTGTAACTCGATTCCGTTGCTACCTGTCGTTCTGATAGCGAACACTATCCGCCAATTTTCCGCGTCAATTGCGACAAGAGCAGGGATAGACCTATATTTATATTTTTGGTAAATTGCCTGTTTAGGGTACTTAAGGAGATCCCCCAGCTCTGCTGCCTGAGACGCAACCAATTGTACAGCCTGCGTCCTGCGATGCAACGGACCTCTCCTTCTGGTCAGCAGACCCCCCCAGCGCTGCGTCCTGCGACGCAACTGACCCTTCGACGTTGTGTTTGCAACGGGGGACGCAGCGTCCTGAACGACCCTGGTCCTCTAGTAGCCCCTGAACATATTGATGCTGCGTGTCTCACTACAACCCAGCCCAGTCTTACGGCGGCAGTGGACGAGCTGCTACTTCTCCTGGACAAAGCTAACTTGGCGGTTGACAGTGACCACGAACACGAAGGCGCACCCGTGGGGATTCGAACCCAGCACCTTCGTCATTCAAGGAGCTCTGCCATTGAGCCATTTGTTGAACAGGGATGGTTATGCATATAGATAGATGCTGTGTGTCTCACTACAACTGACCTGGGCAAGTCTTTAAGCTGCATAATCTGTTTAGTGTGCTCCCTGGTTTCCGTGGGCATCGCACGGGCGGACTTGGAATTGGAAGACGGTGAGCAGCCCAGAGTTGGCAGGAAACCATGTAACAATCCAATTGTTAATTGCCAGGCATGGGTGTTTTTCCGCTACCAGTAGCGATCGCTTCTTG
The DNA here is from genome assembly GCA_013435795.1 of Chlamydomonas sp. ICE-L. Classification (NCBI taxonomy): domain Eukaryota; kingdom Viridiplantae; phylum Chlorophyta; class Chlorophyceae; order Chlamydomonadales; family Chlamydomonadaceae; genus Chlamydomonas; species Chlamydomonas sp. ICE-L. The sequence goes on along the minus strand of JACBWV010000610.1, from coordinate 24,531,557 downwards.
GGAATCTGTTTTGGCCCAACTGTCCGCTACCCTGAGACTCCCCCGCCCTGCCCCCCAAACCCTTGGGCCAACCCTGTAAAGGCGTCCCTTCGGGCCACCTACACAACTCGCTACCAAAAGCCCAACCTTGGAAGACACCAAATCCCTGATCGCTATCAGAAGACCCTTTTTCTGAAATGGAAAAAAGGCTCTGCTTGCCATCCCGCCTTGATTTGCATCATCATCTTTGAAGCAGGGGGGAGCCAACACTTGGGTGGGGGTGAGTGTAAGGGGGGTGGGTGTGTAGTGGTAGTGGGGGTGGGGTGGGGTGATAGCCCTCTAATCCCACTCCTCAGCAAGCAAAATGAACTTGCCACCCGCCTCGTTCATGCTTACCAGAAGGTGCAAGAGATGCTGAGCTCAACCCACTGAGTCACATATGTCCAGGTAAGGAGGGAGGTGTGCAGTGTGAGGGTGGGTGTAAGGAATGTGGGGGTGTATTGGTAGTGCGGGTGGGGTGGGGTGACAGCCCTCTAATCCCACTCCTCGGCAAGCAAAATGAACTTGTCACCCGCCTCGATTCGTATCAACTTTGAAGCAGGGGGAGCCAACACTTGTGCATAGGCTGTTCTGCTCTTTTTGCAATACCCCATCGCCGTGTAGGACAGTGCTCGAGCTGATTCCGTGACCTGTAGGGGGTGAAGGGATGTGTGTGTATTGATGTGTATGTGTTAATAGGTGTGTGTTGCTGTGGGTGTGCCTTATGGACTAGTAGGGTGGAGGGGTATGCAGCTGGGTGACGAGGAGTGTGTGTGTGCCTACGTTCCTCACCCCCCCTGATGGCACAAGACCAAGGTGTGTGTGTTGATGTGTGTGTGTGTGTGTTGATGTGACCGATTCTGTGACCTGTAGGGGGCGAAGGGATAGGGAGGAGTAGGAAACTTCGTCATCCGTCACCATCATGTATGTATGTTGGCTTCAATAATGGAGAGACTCCCACGTTTGCAGCGGTGAGAGGGGGTACGTATGTATGCATGTATGCATGTATGTATGTATGTATGTATGTATGTATGTATGTATGTATGTATGTATGTATGTATGTACGTATGTATGTATGTATGTATATATGTATGTAAGTATGCATAAACCCACTTCCTGCACACCCTCTCACCCCAGGTTCAGTTCATCAATGCTTTTTCTTTTTAGCCCTTCCTGTCACGGTTAGGTTGGCTGGACCCATGCGTCGCCATGCAGCGATGGAATGGCGGAAGCGTCACACAAAAAAGTGCTCACCTCTGCAAACGTGATAGTCTCTCCTTTGCACACCCCTGTCTCTCACAGACACACAGACACACACACATACACCCTCTCACCTCAGCAAATGTGATAGTCTCTCCTTTGCACACCCCTCTCTCTCTCTCTCTCTCTCTCTCTCTCTCTCTCTCTCTCTCTCACACACACACATACACCCTCTCACCTCTGCAAACGTGATAGTCTCTCCTTTGCACACCCCTCTCTCTCTCACACACACACACGCACACACCCTCTCACCTCAGCAAACATGATAGTCTCTCCTTTGCACACCCCTCTCTCTCTCTCTCACACACACACATACACATACACCCTCTCACCTCTGCAAACATGATAGTCTCTCCTTTGCACACCCCTCTCTCTCACACACACACAGACACACACGCACACACCCTCTAACCTCTGCAAACATGATAGTCTCTCCTTTGCACACCCCCTCTCTCTCTCTCTCTCTCACACACACATACACCCTCTAACCTCTGCAAACATGATAGTCTCTCCTTTGCACCCCCCCCCTCTCTCTCTCTCTCTCTCTCTCTCTCTACTCTCTCTCTCTCTCTCTCTCTCTCTCTCTCTCACCACACACCCTCTAACCTCTGCAAACGTGATAGTCTCTCCTTTGCACACCCCTCTCTCTCTCTCACACACACACACACACATACACCCTCTCACCTCTGCAAACGTGATAGTCTCTCCTTTGTTGAAGCCTAGCCGGGAGGGCTCCACAAGGTACATCTCCATACCCTCACTGCTAACCAGCAGCTCTTCCATAATCATTATATAGGAGGGCTGCCAGGCCACCTGTGGTAGTGTGGTGTGTGTGTGTGTGTGTGTTTGCAAGGGGTGGTGTGGGTGTGAGTGAAGGTGTGGTGTGTGTGTGTGTGTTTGCAGAGGGGTGGTGTGGTGTGTGTGAAGGGTGGTAGTGGTGTGTTGTGTGGTGGTGTGTGTGTGTGTGTGTGTGGTGTGTTGTTTGTGAGGGGTGGTGTGAGTGTGTTGAGGGTGGTGTGTGTGTGTGTGTTGTGAGGGCTGTAGTGGTGTGTGGAGTGTGTGGAGGGGGGTTGTGTGAGTGCGGGTGTGGTGGTGAGGGGGTGTGCGTGGGGTGTGTGAGGGGTGGTGGTGTGTGTGTGTGAGAGGGGTGGTATGTGAGTGTGAGTGTGTGTGTGTCTGAGAGAGTGTGTGTGTCTAGGTGTGTGAGGGCGTATGTGAGTGTGTGAGCGTGTGTGTGTTTAGGTGTGTGAGGGTGTGAGGCAACCGCATCCATCCATCCATCCATCCATCCATCCATCCATGCATCCATCCATCCATCCATGCATCCATCCATCCATCCATGCATCCATCCATCCATCATCCATCCATGCATCCATCCATCCATCCATGCATCCATCCATGCATCCATGCATGCATTGCATAATCCACCCTCAATGCATGCATGCATCCATCCATCCATGCCATCCATCCTAAATCCATGCATCCATCCATCACCATGCATCCATCCATCCATCCATGCATCCATCCATCCATACATCAATCCAGCATCCATCCATCCATCAATGCATGCATCCATCCTCCATCCATCCATGAATGCATGATGGCATGCATCAGCCATGATCCATCAATACCTCCGTGCATCCATAAATCCATCCATCCATCTATCCATCCATCCATCCATCCATCTATCCATCCATCCATCCATCCATCCATCCATGCATACATGCATAAATACATACGACCCTATGGCAATCATCTTACCTGAGTCAATATAGCTGAAGTGATCTGACTAGAAATGAGCAGCTCGAAGGTAACACATCGTCGCATCATGTTCTCAAAGAACTTCTTGGCCACCTGTGATCAAATAAAGCGGTTGGGTTGGTTGGTTATTTGTAAGCAAAGCTGTTGGGTTGGTTGGTTATTTGTGAGCAAAGCAGTTGGGTTGGTTATTCATTTGTAAGGAGATATTATATTTTCAACTGGTGTGGCTTTTTTTTTGAAGTTACAATTTTAAAAGCCACTCTTTCTCTTAAACAGTGTTTCATATTTCGACGACGCGTCGCCATTTCGTCGCCATTCCGTAGAATGCTACATCCCCCGGACCCCCCGATATCGGGACGCGCTGCCCCCCGACCCCCCCAGGCTCTGCGCTTCGCACTCCGCCATGCTTTGGCTACGCAACTATCCTGAAATCGGGTTTGAGTAGCCCAAGTAGCTACTCAACTTGGACTACAGAAATCTGAAATAAAAAAACTGCTCTTAAATACACCTTTTAAGGGTCTTGGCTCCAAAAATATTAAACAAGGCCACACCACAGGGCTTTTTATTTCCGCTATATATAGTGATCGCTAGTTTTGACCCCGTTTTGGCAAAATTATCGCTATAAATGTGAAAATACCCCCCCCCACCCCCCCCTGAATAGCCCTACAAAAACATAAAAGGCTATAAAAGCTATAAAAAGCACCAAAACGCTGTCCCTGGAGGACTAGAACCATGAAGCTAGAAAAACCCACTTTCATAAAGAAAGAAAAAACTGCCACACCAAGCCCTGTTTTGAACCAGCGCATCTCTCACCTTTTTGGAATTGGAGCCATTGACCTTGACCACAACATGGTTTGTAACATACACACACAACAACTTTCACCTTGTTTGGTGTTAGAGTTAGACTTCACTGTTCATCCACCACCACTACCACCAAAATCACCACCAAGAACGCAAACACAAAAACCAACACAAACACCACGGCATATTACGTCTAGCCATATTATAACTCTAACTTTCTTGGTGTTTGAGTTATAGACCTTGGCTACAACATGGTCTGTAACATACCCACTCATCACATACCCCCTTTGGTCGCTCTTGGCGTTGCAGGTCGTTGTCAACCGCGATGGTAGCTAGTCCAGTTGAGGTAGAAGACCGCTCCCTACCCGCGTACGACGGGTTCCCTTAACACCACGCCCCACCAGGCGTTATCATTACCTTTTTTACACACTCAACACACCTCACCTGTTTGGAGTTGGAGTTCGATTTCACTGTTCATCCACCACCACCACCCAAATCACCACCACCAACACAACCACAAACACTAGCACATATTATGTCTGTCCATATTCCAACTATCACCTTTTTGGTGTTTGAGTTAATGACCTTGGCTAAACAACATGGTTTGTAACAGACACACACAACAACTCTCACATGTTTGGAGTTTGAGTTAGATTTCACTGTTCATCCACCACCACCACCTGCACCCAAATCACCACCAACGACACAAACACAAACACCAGCATATATTACGCCTGTCCATATTCCAACTCTCACCTTGAGTTCTTGACCCCTGCCACAAAATGGCCTGTAACATACACACCACAACTCTCGCATGTTTGGTGTTGGAGTTGTTGACCTTTGCCACAAAATGGTCTGTAACATACACACACAACAACTCTCACATGTTTGGTGTTGGAGTTTTTGACCGTTGCCACAACATGATCTGTAACATACACACACAACACACTTCACATGTTTGGTGTTATACCTTGCTGGTTTGTAACATACACACACAACACACCTCACATGTTTGGTGTTATACCTTGTTGGTTTGCAACATACACACACAACACACCTCACATGTTTGGTGTTATACCTTGTTGGTTTGTAACAAACACACACAACACCTCACCTTCTTGGTGTTGGAGTTGTTGACCTTTGCCACAACATGGACCTGGTGACTTGTTTCAGCCGCTATGTTCTGAATCTGTAACAAGGTAGCCAGCACCTACGGTAAAACGATTGTTTGGGTTTCAGTTCATCAGTGCTTTTTCTTTTGAAGCCCTTCCTACACGGTTGAGGAATTCCCTTTAGCCTATTTCACTATTTGGTCTACCCCTAGACTGTAACAAACATACATACATCTACGACAACAGCAGAGTCATATCTGGTGAATGATTCCATTCAAGAGCAAAGCATGTGTGTAGGTGTGGGAGTGGGTGGGTGGGTGGGTGGGTGTGGGAGTGTGGGTGTGGCTGTAGGTGTGGGTGGCCCTGGTGACTTGTTTCAGTCGCTATATTCTGAATCCGTAACAAGGTAGGCAGCACCTACGACAACAGCACAGTCGCATTTGGTAGGTGATTGAGTTCATTCAAGAGCAAAGCATGTGTAGGTGTGGGAGTGGGTGTGTGTATGGGTGTATGATTGTGGGTGGACCTGGTGGCTTGTTTCAGCTGCTTTGCTCTGGATCTGTGACAAGGTAGGCAGCACCTACGACAACAGCAGAGTCGTATTTGGTGATTGATTCCATTCAAGAGCAAAGCATGTGTGTAGGTGTGGGAGTGGGTGGGTGGGTGGACCTGGTGGCTTTTTTCAGCTGCTATGTTCTGGATCTGTGGCAAGGTAGGCAGCACCTACGCCAACAGCTCAGTCATATTTGATAGGTGATTGATGTCGTGCAAGAGCAAAGCATGTGTGTTGGTGTGGGAGTGGGAGTGGGTGGGTGTGGGAGTGTGGGTGGCCCTGGTGGCTTGTTTCAGCCGCTATATTCTGAATCTGTAGCAAGGTAGGCAGCACCTACGGTAAAACAATTGTTTGGGGTTCAGTTCATCAGTGCTTTTTCTTTTGAAGCCCTTCCTACACAGTTGGGCAAATCCCTTGAGCCTATTTGGTCTACCCCTGGACTGTAACAAACATGCATACATCTACGTCAACAGCAGAGTCATCTTTGGTGATTGATTTCATTCAAGAGCAAAGCATGTGTGTAGGTGTGGGAGTGGGTGTGTGTATGGGTGTGTGGGTGCGGGTGTGGGTGTATGGGTGTGGGCATGTGGAGACAAGGCCACCATTTACACCCTAACATTCCACCATCAACAACACTGCCCTGAATTCACACAGACTGAACCCACCTGGCAGCAGGACAAGGAATACACCACACCATCAACAACACTGCCCTAATTCCACGACAAGACCTGAACCACCTGGCCAGCAGGAAAGGCATACACCACACATCATACAAAACACTTCCCTATTAGCACGACAAAGACCTCTGAACCACCTGGCGCAGGACAAGGCCACTACCCACCAAACCATTCAACACACTGCCCTAAATTCCACAACAAGACCTTGAACCACTGGCAGCAGGAACAAGCCATACCCACCTAACACACATCAACACTCACTGCTATTGAGTCCACGACAAGACTCTGAACCCAACTGTGCAGCAGGGACAAGCACTACACCCACACCATCAACAACACTTGCCCTATTCACGACTAAGGACCATGAACCCACTGGCAGCAGGACAAGGACTAACCCACACATCAATCAAACACTGCTCTGACTCCTCGAAAGACCTTGAACTCCACCTTGGCAGCAGGCAAAGGTATTTACACCATCACCACACACCAACAGTGCTCTGATTCCCCTCGACAAGACCTTTTGACCTCCATCTTGGCAGCGGACAATGGCACTTATTCACCCCATTCACCATCAAAATATTCACTGGCCAGCAGACAAGGACTCACCCACACCATCAACCAACACTGCTCTGATCCTCGACAAGACCTTGAACCCACCTTGGCATCAGGGACAGGCCTACACCCACACCATCAACAAGACTGCCCTAATTCCACGACAAGACTTGATCCCACCTGGCAGCAGGACAAGGCACTACAAACACAAACAAACAAAACCCCACCATCAACAACAATGCCCAATTCCACAACAAGACCTTGAACCCCAACCTGGCAGCATGAACAATGGCACTAACACCCACACCATCAACAACACTGCCCTATTCCACGACAAGACCTTGAACCCACCTGGCGCAGGACAAGCACTACACCACACCATCAACAACACTGCTCTGCCCTAATTCCACGACAAGACCTTGAACCCACCTGGCAGCAGGACAAGGCACTACACCCACACCATCAACAACACTGCCCTAATTCCACGACAAGACCTTGAACCCACCTGGCAGCAGGACAAGGCACTACACCCACACCATCAACAACACTGCCCTAATTCCACGACAAGACCTTGAACCCACCTGGCAGCAGGACAAGGCACTACACCCACACCATCAACAACACCTGCCCTAATTCCACGGACAAGACCTTGAACCCACCTGGCAGCAGGAACAAGGCACTACACCCACACCATCAACAACACTGCCTAATTCCTCGGACAAGACCTTGAACCCACCTGGCAGCAGGACAAGGCACTACACCCACACCATCAACAACACTGCCCTAATTCCACGACAAGACCTTGAACCCACCTGGCAGCAGGACAAGGCACTACACCCACACCATCAACAACACTGCCCTAATTCCACGACAAGACCTTGAACCCACCTGGCAGCAGGACAAGGCACTACACCCACACCATCAACAACACTGCCCTAATTCCACGACAAGACCTTGAACCCACCTGGCAGCAGGACAAGGCACTACACCCACACCATCAACAACACTGCCCTAATTCCACGACAAGACCTTGAACCCACCTGGCAGCAGGACAAGGCACTACACCCACACCATCAACAACACTGCTCTGATTCCTCGACAAGACCTTGAACCCACCTGGCAGCAGGACAAGGCACTACACCCACACCATCAACAACACTGCTCTGATTCCTCGACAAGACCTTGAACCCACCTGGCAGCAGGACAAGGCACTACACCCACACCATCAACAACACTGCTCTGATTCCTCCTCGAAAGACCTTGACCCACTGGCACAGGACAAGGCATACAAACCCTACGCCATCAACAAACACTGCTCTGATTCCTCGACAAGACCTTGAACCCACCTGGCAGCAGGACAAGGCACTACACCCACACCATCAACAACACTGCTCTGATTCCTCACAAGACCTTGAACCCCACTGAGCAAGCACGTGCACAAGGCACTCACCCACACCATCACACACTGCTCGATGCCCACGACAATGACCTTTGACCCACCTGGCGCAGGAAACAGTCACTGAACCCACCTGGCAGCAGGACAAGGAACACAACCCACACCATCAACAACACTGCCCTAATCCACGACAAGACCTTGAACCCACCTGGCAGCAGGACAAGGCACTACACCCACACCATCAACAACACTGCCCTAATTCCACGACAAGACCTTGAACCCACCTGGCAGCAGGACAAGGCACTACACCACACCATCAACAAACTGCTCTGATTCCTCGACAGACCTTGAACCCACCTGGCAGCAGGACAAGGCACTACACCCACACCATCAACAACACTGCTCTGATCCTCGACAAGACCTTGAACCCACCTGGCCAGCAGGACAAGGCACTACACCCACACCATCAACAACACTGCTTGATTCCTCGACAGACCTTGACCCACTGGCAGCGGACAAGGCACTTACCCCACACAAACACTGCCTAATCCCACAGCTGACCCACTGGCAGAGGACAAGGCACTACACCCACACCATCAACAACACTGCTCTGATTCCTCGACAAGACCTTGAACCCACCTGGCAGCAGGACAAGGCACTACACCCACACCATCAACAACACTGCTCTGATTCCTCGACAAGACCTTGAACCCACCTGGCAGCAGGACAAGGCACTACACCCACACCATCACCAACACTGCCCTGATTGGTGCCCCCCTAGTCTAACTATAAGTGTGGGATCCCATCAATGGACTTACCTGTGAGTCGGAGTAGGGGTAGGGAATGGTGGTAGGCAGACCGATGATAACCGAGTCAGCTCTGTCAACCTTTCCAATGCGCATTGCCTCCTCACCCATTGGGTCTTTGTGCACCTGCAGGCAATTTGTGGAGGACCAGGTGCTTGTTAACCTGTGAGCTGTAGTGGTAGGGTATTGTGGTAGGCAGACCCATGATAACCGAGTCAGCTCTGCCAACTGCACCGATGCGCATTGCCTCCTCACACATGGGGTCCTTATGCACCTGTTCAAATATATTAATAAATGTGATGATAATCGTACAAATAAATTATGCGAGTGTAACATACACGCATGGGGTTCTTATGCACCTGCACAAATGTATTAATAAATGTGACGTGAATTGTACAATTCAATTATGTGAGTGGAACATGCACACATCGGGTGTTTATGCACCTGTATAAATGTATAAAATATGTGACGAGAATCGTACAATTAAATCTGTGCCCATAACATACACACATGGGGTCTTTATGAACCTGTACAAAAAGTATTAATAAATGTGACGAGAATCGTACAATTAAATTATGTGACCGTAACATACACACATGGGGTCTATATGCACCTGTAAAAATGTATTAATACATGTGATGATAATCGTACAATTAAAAGCATAACACTATTGTACATACAGTACATTAGTTTGGTTCAATAGCCAGTCAAAGAAGCTGCCTAGAAGCTGCTGCTCGTAGCGGAATAGAAAAGCCATGAACCCCACTCTGAACCCCACCTACTTTGAATTTGAAGCTCACGTTGCCCACTAAGAACCACCTAGTTCCCCGACACCACCTACCCCGACCTCTCTCTACCACAACCCCACCCCGAACCCACGTACCCCAACCCAACACCGACCCCCACCCCACCCTGTCCCAGCCTACCTTGAATTTGAAGCTCACATTGCCCACTGAGAAATTGACAGCCATGGGGTTGTTGCTCCCCCCCGAGTTTATCTCCTTCAGCGAACCACCAAGGTTCTCACTGGCCAGCATGTTCGAATGTTGCGGCGGTAGCTGTCCCACGATCCCGCCGTTCACCACAGAGCTACGTGGACTCAACCTTAGTGTGGAGGAGGGATTGTTCATAGAGTTCCTGGCGGAACAATCAACTGACCTATCCCATTGGGACTCCTTGTCGCTTAAAAGACCTTTGTCAGCACCGGAAAGAGAAACCCTGCCCCTGTCCGGATACCGCCCCATGTCATATACTAGACCTTTGTCGGCACCGGAAATAGAAACCCTGCCCCTGTCCGGATACCGCCCAATTGTTCTGTCTATGTTATCAACGGAGCTGTCGGTGCTGAGACCACCAGGAGCCACAGAGTGAGCTGTACTGCCACTGCCGGCTGACAGTTTCATCTTCAATCTAGGGCTCACTGCACCTGCGGGGGGAGACGCATGTTGTTACAGTCCAGGGGTAGGCCAAATAGGCTAAAGGAACTTGCCCAACCATGAAAACGAGGGGCTTAAAACGGAAAAACAACTGCCGGATGACAGTTTTATCTTCGATCTAGGGCTCACAGCACCTCAGGGGGAGACGTATGTTGAAACAGTCCAGGGGTAGGTAGGCCAAACATGCTAAAGGAACTTGCCCAACTGTGAAAGGAAGGGCGTAAAACAGAAAAAACAACTGCCGGATGACAGTTATATCTTCAATCTAGGGCTCACAGCACCTGCGGGGGCAGAAAACAAAAAGTGGAGACGCATGAGGAGCATTCTCATTTTTGTATTACTTTCATTGTCATTTTCATTTTTCTGAGACCACCAGGGGCTACAGAGTGAGCTGTGCTGCCACTGCCGGCTGACAATTTCATCTTCGGTCTGGGGCTAACAGCACCTGGAGGGGAGACAACAAAACAGTGGAGACGCATGAGGAGCATTATCACTTTTGTATTTGTTTCATTGTCATTATACCTTTTTCTGAGACCACCAGGGGCAACAGAGTGAGCTGTGCTGCCACTGCCGGCTGACAGTTTCATCTTTTGTCTGGGGCTAACAGCACCTGAGGGGGGAGGGAACAAAATAGTGGAGACAGTGGAGATGTATGAGGAGCATTTTCATTTTTGTATAAGTTTCATTATCATTTTTGTATTAGTTTCAATATCATCATCCTTTTTCCACTTTGGATCTGGATCTTTCCGCGCTGAGACCACCAAAAGCCACAGAGGGAGCTGTACTGCCACTGCCGACCGATAGTTTCATCTTCAATCTAGGGCTAACAGCACCTGGGGGGGAGGAAACAAAACAGTGGAGACGCATGAGGAGCATTATCATTTTTGTATCACTTTAATTATCATTATTGTATTAGTTTCATCATCATCATCCTTTTTTCCACTTCGGATCTTTCGGCGCTGAGACCATCAAAAGCCACAGAGGGAGCTGTACTGCCACTGCCGGCCGACAGTTTCATCGTCAATTTAGGGCTCACAGCACCTGGGGGGGAGGAAACAAAGATGCGATGCGATGAGATGAGATGAGCAGCCTAAAGGTTGTATGATGTATGTTGTTATTCTTGTCCAGGGGTAGTCAATGTCCATTCCTCTGCATCTACGCTGCGTCCCCCTGCAGTGGTGGGGTGGGTGAGGGGGGGAAGGTGGGGAGGGTAAGGGTGGGGAAGAAGGGTGAGGGGGGGGGAAGGTGGCGTGGGTGAGGGGGGGTGAGGGTGAGGGTGAGGTTTGTATGATGTATGTTGTTATTGTTGTCCAGGTGTAGGCCAAGTAGGCTTAAGGGACTTGCCCAACCATGAAAGGAGGGGCTTAAAACGAAAAAACTGAATCCCAATCCTCATCATCAAAATAATTCTGCACAGGGAAAATATAATTCGACATTTCACTCCCCTCCCCTCCCTACTCCAGAAGCAACCCCATGCTAAAGCTGAATCCCGATCCTCATCATCAAACAAGCCATACATGGGGAAATCATAATTTGACATTTCACTCCCCTCCCTCCCCCCCCCCCCTCTACTCCCTTCCCCTCCCTTCCCCCCCCCCTCCCCTCCCTTCCCCCCCCCTCTACTCCCCAGCCCACCCCACTCAAGAAACAAGCCCCAGCCGCACCTGAATCCCGATCCTCATCATCAAACGGGTTCAGCATTTGGAAATCATAATTTGACATTTCACTCCCCTTCCTCTCCTCCCCAGCCCACCCTACCACACCCCAAAACACCCCCCAGCCGCACCTGAATCCCGATCCTCATCATCAAACGGGTTCTGCATTTGGAAATCATACTTGGACATTTCACTCCTACGCGTCATCGTAGGCCCACCAGAGAGGGAGGGCAAACTGCTTTATCCAACACTACTGTAGGACCCCCTGGTTTTCGACATTTCACTCCCCTCCTCCCTCCCCTCGACTCCCCAGCCCAGAAACAACCCCCAGCCGCACCTGAATCCCGATCCTCATCATCAAACGGGTTCTGCGTTTGGAAATCATAATTCGACATTTCACTCCTGCGCGTCATTGTAGGCCCACGAGAGAGGGAGGGCAAGCTGTATCCAAGACTGCTGTTTGACCCCCTGGTTCTTGATAGTGAGGCTTGGAGGGGGCGTGAGGGGGCAATAGTGCGCTGGCTTAGGAGAGCTCGGTTGTGGTTGTTTTGTCGCCCTAGTGTTCGCTGGATGTACTTGTTGAGATCGGGGTGGAGCTTGGAGACAATGAAGGTGACCTGTGGTGGTGAGGGGTAGAGGGGGGGGGGGGGATGGTTGGGTAGGGTTGGGTTGGGTTGGGTTGGGTTGGGTTGGGTTGGGTTAGGTTGGGTTGGGTTGGGTTGGGTTGGGTAGGGTTGGGTTGGGTTGGGTTGGTTTGGGTTGGTTTGGGTTGGTTTGGGTTGGTTTGGGTTTGGTTTGGTTTGGTTTGGTTTGGTTTGGTTTGGTTTGGTTTGGTTTGGTTTGGTTTGGTTTGGTTTGGGTTGCTCTGAGACGATGAAGGTGACCTGCGGTGGCAAGGGTGGGTGGGGGAGGTGGTGGTGGGGGATGGGTGTTGGGGTAGTGGGGGGGGAGTGGGGGAAGGAGGGTTGGGTATGGGAAGGTTGGGATGGTGGGGTGGGAGAGGGTTGGGAAGGTGGAAAAAAACAAATTTCAAAATTCTCACCTCTGTTCCTGGAGGGCTGAATTCAGAGAAGCCAGCTCCCTCACGTCCTCTGGAGCCCACTCAAGCACCAAAATTCAAAAGCTCAAATGTCTCATTTGTAAAATCTCACCTCTGTTCCTGGAGGGCTGAATGTAGAGAAGCCAGCTCCCTCACGTCCTCTGGAGCCCACTCCAGCACCAAATTCAAAAGATCAAATTTCATAAATCTCACCTCAGTCCCCGGAGGGCTGAATTCAGCAAAGCCAGCCACCAGCTCACCCACGTCCTCTGGAGCCCACCCCAGCACCAACACCTTTCGGCTGCTGGTTACAGATGCACAGAGGGAAGACACGCGGTCTTCTGCCTGAGCTTCTGCGGCCTCAAACACAGCAGTGCCTGCCTCTAGACTAACTGGATCTGCACCCACGTTGTGTCCCCCTGCAGAGGTGGGGAGGGTAAGGGTGGGGAAGGAGGGTGAGGGTGGGGAAGGTGGTTTGTTTTGTTGATGCCCTCAAACATAGCAGTGCCTGCCTCTAGACTAACTGGATCTGCACCCACGTTGTGTCCCCCTGCAGAGGTGGGGAGGGTGAGGGTGGGGAAGGTGGGGTGGGTGAGGTTGGGGAAGGTGGGTGAGGGTGAGGGTGGAGATGGGGTGTGAGTGGTGACAGATGCACTCAAGGAAGACACATGTTCTTCTGCCTGAGCTTCTGCGGCCTCAAACACAGCTGTGCCTTCTTCTCGACTTACTAGATCTGCACCTACGTAGAGGCCCCCTGCAGTAGTAATAGGGAGATGGTGAGGGTGGGGGTGAGGGTGAGGGTGGGGGTGAGGGTGAGGGTGAGGGTGAGGGTGAGGGGAGGGAGAGCGGGGTGGGTGAGGAAGGTGGGTAGGGAGGGGAGGGAGATGGGGTGTGAGTGGTGACAGATGCACAGAAGGAGGACACGCATTCTTCTGCCTGAGCTTTTGCGGCCTCAAACACAGCTGTGCCTGCCTCTAGACTGACTGGGTCTGCACCTACGTTGTGTCCCCCTGCAGTGGTGGGGTGGGTGAGGGGGGGGAAGGTGGGGAGGGTAAGGGGGGGGAAGAAGGGTGAGGGGGGGGGAAGGTGAAGGGGGGGAGGGGGGGGAAGGTGGCGTGGGTGAGGGGGGGTGAGGGTGAGTGTGATTGTGAGGGTTTAGGGTTTAGGGTTGTCATTCTCAATGTGTGTATGTGTCAAGGTGTGGGAGAGGGGGTGCACGTGGGAGAGGGTGTGTCAAGGTGTGCTTGGCTGGTTGTGTGTGCATGTATGTGTGCTTGAGTGTGCATCTGTGTATGTGTCAAGGTGTGTGAGAAGGGATGCATGTGTGAGAGAGTGTGTCAAGGTGTGTGTGCATGTGTGTATGTGTCAATGTGTGTGAGAGGGTGTGCATGTGTGTGTGTGCTTGTGTGTATGTGTCAAGGTGTGTGCTTGTGTGTGCATGTGCATGTGTGTATGTGTCAAGGTGTGTGAGAAGGGGTGCATGTGTGTGTGCTTTTGTGTGCATGTGCTTGTATGTATGTGTCAAGGTGTGTGAGAGGGGGTGCATGTGTGTGTGTGCTTGTGTGTGCATGTGCTTGTGTGTATGTGTCAAGGTGTGTGAGAGGGGGTGCATGTGTGTGTGCTTGTGTGCGCATGTGCTTGTGTGTACATGTCAAGGTGTGTGAGAGGGGGTGCATGTGTGTGTGCTTGTGTGTGCATGTGCTTGTGTGCGCATGTGCTTGTGTGTATGTGTCAAGGTGTGTGAGGGGGTGCATGTGTGTGTGCTTGTGTGTGCATGTGCTTGTGTGCGCATGTGCTTGTGCGTATGTGTCAAGGTGTGTGAGAGGGGGTGCATGTGTGCCTGTAATGCACCAATGCCATGTGATCTCTGATGGGTTTGTTTTAAGTCATATATATTGTTTTGTGTTTTTAGTTAATCACCTCTACAGAGAAGGATGAACTTATCCCCTAGTGTGACGATGTCTGAGTCTCCTGGATTCAAGTGCAGCTCCCCATCATAGCTGCTGATGTAGCCTAGGGTATCAGCGTCAGAAAAGCGCTTTCGTGCGCATGAGAACTTGCCGCGCAGATTGTTTATATATATACGTATGTACACAAATGCAATTGCTAATCACCTCTGCATAGAAGGATGAACTTATCCCCTGGTGTGACGATGTCTGAGTCTCCTGGATTCAAGTGCAGCTCCCCATCATAGCTGCTGATGTAGCCTAGGGTGACAGCATCAGGGAAGCGCTTCCGAGCGCATGAGAACTTGCCGCGCAGATCATCGTTGGCCTCCACCCACACGAACTCAGCTTCCTTGCCATGACGAAGGATGTTCTCGTAGATGGTGCACAGGCCAGGCTGAAGGGAGCTCTGGGCAACTAGCCTGCAAGGGGTGGGAAAGTGTGTGTATGGGGTGGGAAAGTGTGTGTATGTGCGTGCGTGTGTGTGTGTTTGTGTGTGTGTGTGTGTGTGTGTGGGGGGGGGGGGGGGGGGGGGTCACGTTAAGGGGGGACAAGAGCTGGGTGGAGGGGGAGGCGCACACCCTCCGACTCCCCTGTCCCACTCCCACCCCCGCCCATCACCCACCCTCCAACCCCTGCCTTACACACTCTCCCTCTCACCTTCTTTCACCTATCTATCTAGCTATCACACTCCGTTCTGACAAGCGAACGATGTGCATACCCCCCATATCCCCACCTGCCCCCCACCCCTGCCCCCTCAACCCCACCCCCTGCCTCACAGATACTCTCTCTCATCTTGTTCCACCTACCTGCCTATCACACTCTATTCTGACAAGCAAACGATGCGCAAACCCCCTGCCCCCTACCAACCGCAACCTCCGCCCCCATCACACCCACCCCAACCCCCGGTAGCCCCCTCACCCCCTGCCTCATACATTCTCCCTCTCATCCACATACCTGTCTATCACACTCTGTTCTGACAAGCGAACGATGCGCATATCCCCCGCCACCCCCCAACCCACCCCCGCTCGCCCCAAACCCACCCCCCCCACCCCCCTGCCTCACACATACCCTCTCTCATCTTGTTCCACCTACCTGTCTATCACACTCTGCTCTGACAAGCGAACAATGCGCATACCCCCTGACCCTCCTCCAGACAAGCCGTTGCTAGCAAACAGATCTTGAACCAAATTGACATGGTTGACATTGTCAGACACCTCGTTCGGTACCTGCGGACAGATACCATCGGGCAAAGATGCCATTCAGATATTGTTTTGTACATGGTGGACATTATCAGACACCTCCTTGGGTACCTGCGGGCAGATGCCATTGGGGAACAATGCCATTCAGATATTGTATTGTACATGGTTGACGTTGTCAGACACCTTGTTCGGTACATGCGGACAGATGCCATTCAGATATTGTATTGTTCATGGTTGACGTTGTCAGACACCTTGTTCGGTACATGCGGACAGATGCCATTCAGATATTGTATTGTTCATGGTTGACGTTGTCAGACACCTTGTCGGTACATGCGGACAGATGCCATTCAGATATTGTATTGTTCATGGTTGACGTTTTCAGACACCTTGTCGGTACATGCGGACAGATGCCATTCAGATATTGTATTGTACATGGTTGACGTTGTCAGACACCTTGTTCAGTACCTGTGGACAGATGCCATTGGGGAAAGATGTCATTCAGATATTGGATATGCCATAAAGATATTGTATATATCACGAAGATATTGGTCATGCCATTAAAATAGTATAGTCAGGCAATTCAGTAAGGCAATTCAGTAAGGCAATTCACATCAGGTAATTCACAAAGGCTGTTCAGTAAGGCAATTCAGTAAGGCAATTCAGTAAGGCAATTCAGTGAGGCTATTCAGTCAGGCAATTCAGTAAGGCTATTCAGTAAGGCTGTTCAGTAAGGCAATTCAGTAAGGCAATTCAGTAAGGCAATTCAGTAAGGCTATTCAGTCAGGCAATTCAGTAAGGCTATTCAGTCAGGCAATTCAGTAAGGCTATTCAGTCAGGCAATTCAGTAAGGCTATTCAGTCAGGCAATTCAGTAAGGTAAAATTTACAGTAAGTAAAGTTGACTACAGAGGCAATGCACTAAGGTAAATCACAAAGGGAGTTCTCATAGGTAAAGTTAACAATAAGACATAAGATGTACACTAAGTAAAGTTGAAAACACACTAGACTCTAGTAGAGGCAACACACCTGGACAATCAGACTTTGTGTAGAGAAGTCTGTCATGGTGGATAGCGTTGCGATAGTGGCGGCCTTCAATGAGACATTAAGTAAATTTGACAACCAAGTCCATTCACCAGGGTTATTCACAAAGTCAATTCAGTAAGGTAGATCACAAAAGCAATTCTCATAGGTTAAGTTGACAACAAGACATAAAGTAAAGTTGACAATGCAACACACCTGGACAATGAGACTTTGTGTGGAGAAGTCATGGTGGACAGCGTTGCGATAGTGGCAGCCTTCAATGTCTAAAGTTGACAATGCAGCACACCTGGACAATGTCTAAAGTTGACAATGCAGCACACCTGGACAATGTCTAAAGTTGACAATGCAGCACATCTGGACAATGTCTAAAGTTGACAATGCAGCACACCTGGACAATGAGACTTTGTGTGGAGAAGTCTGTCATGGTGGACAGCGTTGCGATAGTGGCAGCCTTCAATGTCTCTGCACTTGCCTCCCCCACAGTGTTCTCTGGGCACAGTAAGATGATGATAGACGCCTCTGAGACAGACACCAAACTCAAATCCTGTGCAAGGGTTGGGTTGGGTTGGGTTGGGTTGGGCTGGGTTGGGTTGGGTTGGGTTGGGTTGAGTTGGGTTGGGTTGGGTTGGGTTGGGTTGGGTTGGGTTGAGTTGGGTTGGGTTGGTGGGTTGGGTTGGGTTGGGTTGGGTTGGGTTGGGTTGGGTTGGGTTGGGTGGGTTGGGTTGGGTTGGGTTGGGTTGGGTTGGGTTGGGTTGGGTTGGGTTGAGGTGGGGTGGGGCACAGGTGGGGTGGGATGGGGTGGGACGAGGTGGGATGGGGTGAGGTGGGGTACTGGTGGTATGGGGTGGAACGAGGTGGGGTGGGGTGAGGTGGGGTAAAAGTGGGGTGGGATGGGGTGAAGTGTGGTGGGGTGTGGTGTGGTGGGGTGTGGAGGGGTAAAAGTGGGGTAAAAGTGGGGTGGGATGGGGTGAGGTGGGGTGGGGTGGGGTGGGGCGAGTGGGGTAGGGTGGGGTGAGGGGGGGTAAATCAAACCATACTGCTCCCCAGCTAACCTTTCACCCTCCCCCACTTTGTTCTTTGGGCACAGCAAGATGATGATAGACACCTCAGACGAGACAGGCACCAAACTCAAATCCTGTGCAAGGGTACAAAGGTGGGGCATAGGACATCACTAGTTTCATACACATATACCTCATTCACCGACACCCATATCCATACAGCATTCCCCACCTACAGACCCACTCATCCACCCACTCATTCACTCACCCACTCACTTACACACCTACAGACCCCACCCTCTCTTTCACCCACTCACTCACTCAACCACTCATCCACCTACTCATCAACCCACTCTCTCACCCACCCACTCACGAACCCACCTACAGACCCCACCCACTCATCCACTCACTCACTCACTCACCCTCTCACTCACCCACTCACCCACCCGCTCATCCACCCACCAACTCATCCACCCACTCACTGACCCACTCACTGACCCACTCACTCACCCGCTCATCCACCTACAGACCCCACGCACTCACTCACTCACCCACCTACAGACTCCACCCACTCATCCACCCACTCACTCACTCACTCATCCACCTACAGACCCCACATACTCATCCACCCACTCACTCAACCACTCATCCACCTACAGACCCCACGCACTCACTCACTCACCCACCTACTCATCCACCCACTCACTCACCCACTCACCCACTCGCTCACCCACCCACTCACTCACCCACCACTCCACCCATATACACTTGCCTGCAATCTGTATGGACGCCCTTTGCGACAGTATATGTCACTGCCAGCCTTCATCTTCTTTTTCTTCAGCAGCTCATTCATAGACATCAACATCTCATCTCGATCCATGTTGGCTAGCACCACGATGGCCTGGTCATGCATGCCGCTTGTCTTGAACTTCTGAGCTATGTTCAACTGCTTGATGATGGAGTCGATCTGGCTGTTCCAATTCAACAACAGGCTGCATGGGGTGGATGCAGGGGTGAGTGAGTGAGTGAGTGAGTGAGTGAGTGAGTGAGTGAGTGAGTGAGTGAGGGAGGGAGGGAGGGGGGGAGGGAGAAGAATGAAGGGAGGGAGGTAGAAGAAGGGAGAAAGAGAGAAAGAGAGATACACCAAACCTCGGTCAGCATCAAGAGTGGAATGATCTAATGACGCTAATCAGGGACAGGTAGTTCGCAGTCTTCTTTATTTTGACAACGCGTTGCCACTGCGTCCCAATTCCGTTGTTGCGTGGGGACGCAAGGGTTTGGGGCTGCCCATCAAATCCCCGGCTCCGCGCTTAGCTCTCCGCCATGCCCTCCGCCATGCGATGACTTCGCTACAACCAGGAAATCAGGCTTGAGTAGCCCAAGTAGCTACTCAGCCTGGCCCACAGAAATATGAAATAAAAAAACAGGTCATTAGACAACTACATGTGCGAAGGCGAGTATGATAGCATATTATATCATACAAATTGCATCATTTGATATTGTATATAAATGGCAACTTTAGCCTCGTCAGACTGTCGGCATCATACGATATCAGGGGAGTCAACATCTACATGTGATCCTTCAGCGTGAGAGGCCTATCCTCCTACCGATATCACGGTATCCTCTGATCAAAACAAGAAGGAAAGCGGTTTCTTGTGATATTACATGATGCTGCACATCACAATGCTACATGCCATTAATGTATACAATATTTAGGGATACATTATAGTGCTACACGTCAATAGCCGGTACACCATTAATCCTTTAAATTCATAATCTGAGGGGAGTCAACACCTACATGTGACCCTTCAGCATGAGAGGCTTATCCTCTCAGTATCACGATATTCTCCGAGCAAAACAAGAAGGAATGCAATTTCTTGGGATTTTACATAACAATGCTACATGCCATCAATGAATACAATATTTAGGGATACATTATAGTGCTACATGCCAATAGGCGGTACACCATTAATCCTTTACATGAATCATCCGAGGGGACTTGACACCTACATGTGACCCTTCAGCGTTAGAGGCCCCTCGCCATTCCTGATTGACAACAGCCGACCTCCAATCTCCTCACTGACCTGAAGGACATAATTCAGAGTTGCGCAGATGAAATAGGTGTTTACAAAAATGCTTGCTTGCTGGAATCTTGCCTATAATCTATTTTTGAGGATTAGTCAACCTTTCCAGGCAAAATTTCTGACAATTCTCATAATTGTCAGAATTCTTTATTTGCGGGCCAAACTGGCAGATTTCTCAGACCAAAGTCTCAAATCCGAGGTACAAACTACGAAGTGCAAGCAAATCTGAGGTACAAAATACAAAGTACAAGCAAATGTATGAAAGGGAGTCGCACAACCCCGAACAACAAAAAAACAGATGTGCGAGAGGAAGTAGAGATACATCGGTGATGGCATCACGAACAAGTTCGATGCAGCGTCGCCTGCGACGCTAAAAATTGGCGGAGAGTGATCGCGACGGAGCAACAGGTGGCAAGGGAAGCGAGTTAGTTACGAGACCGTTGGCTGACGTGTCGGGCTTCATCACGGTCAGACGGATGGATGGATGGATGGTCGTTCGACCGGACAAATGGGTAACACTGGGGGCTCCCGCCCCCCAGAAGGGGGGCTCTGCTAAACATGAATGCGGCAAACAATGATACTGGGTACGCATTACAAACGTTAAATTTGTTTTAGGCCTGTTCAGGCGACCACAGCATTCCGGGAGATACAACAACCCCTCCATTGGGATTAACTCCTTTTCTTACCCAGAGCTTTTTCTTTGCTACCAGTAGCGATCGCTACCTGGGACCCTGTTTTGGCCAAACCTTCCGCTACTAAGGCACTCAAATCTCGGCCCGCACCCAAACCTTCCTAGATGCCCTTCGGTCCGCCTACCCAAATCGCTACCAGGAGCCCAACCTTGAAAGACACCAAATCCCTAATCGCTACCAGAAGACCCCCTTTCTGAAACAAAAATACGACTTTGTTCCTACCATTCCAATAAGGACGGCAAAGACCAAGAGACCAGCTAAGAAGATGAGATTTAGGACGAGAGTTGAAACACCTCTTTCCTCTTCAGTTACTGATGCTCCAGGAACTACAAGGGGGAAAAGGGCGGGTTCAGGTCTGGTTTAAGCGTTTGGTACAAGCGTTTGGGTTTCAGGTTGGGTTGAGGGTGTGTGGTCAGCGTTGCAAGGTAGGGAATAGGGTGGGGATGTCGCAACAACTTTGAAAGGGGGCGGGGAAAGACACCTGTGATCCAACTAGGGGGGAGGCACCTTTGGCCCTAGTCTGTGTGTGTCTGTGTGTGTGTGTGTGTGTGTGTGTGGATGTGTGGGTGGGTGGGTGTGGATGAGGGTGTGGGTGGGTGTGGGTGGGTGGGTGTGGGTGAGGTGGGGTGGGGTGGGGTGGGGTGGGAGGTACCTGTGGCCCAACAGGTATCCTTTCCCGGTGTTCATGTTGCTATGGTCTTAGCTATGTAACTGAATTGAGTAGACTGTCACAGGCCATCAGCTGCTGCGGTGTGTCTGTTGCACATTTGAGCTCTCAATGGTGCATGCTTTAGGACTGGATTGCGTCCAGGGTCCATCAGCCTTCAGGCTGCTCACTGTCTGCAGGCGGAGTAAACATTTATAGGAAGTATGAACACCACCACACAACTCTCGTGAGTACATAATGCAATCACATGGGTTCAGACAGATTGCAGGCATGTCCGGGATCAAGGGTGCATGCAGCAACTGATGTAGGGGGGTGCATGTGGAGGACCAGAGCAATATGGGGGGGGGGGGGGGGGGGGGGGGGGGCCAAAGGGGGAGGGCGGTCGTGGTGGTGGTGGTGGAGGTGGTGGCCCTGTGGGATGGGAGGCTAGTGTGATGAATGTTTACACACATTACAGTGTCATAGACAGGTCATCCACAGCACAGTGCACCCCTGGATTCGCTCAAGGGAATGAGACTAACAGCACATCCGTGCGCACCATTGAATAAGATGGAGTAGACGTTGAAGACGGAATCTCCCCAACTCGAGCCTGATGCAAAGTGATATAAGAAAGCTCCGAGCCCCACCACCAGCGTGCTCAAGACTACTAAAGCAGCGCCTCGGTTGCTCACGTCGGCCCAGTTGATTCGGTTGACGCGCATGACCACATGGCGGGATAAGCGCTTCGCATGATCAGATATCCGACGCTGAACGACTTCCAGAAATGGCTCCGATTGGCAAACCGGAAAAACTTGCATGGCCCCTGGCATTCTTGCAGGCGATCAGAAGCAGAGTTCACTGCGACTACTCAGAGCTAATTGTGTGTGCAACCTGCCTACATGGGTCTCTCATCGCTCCATCGCCACTGCCACATTACTCTATTTATGTAATTCGATTGGACATACGGTGAGCTTCGATTTAATGCAGAGCTTAACTATTAGGAAGCGAACTCGATCTGCCCATGGAGAATCAGCGCAATGGGTTAGAGAAGCACAGATCTTGTGCCGGGGTGCCAGGTGTCGGAACTTGATCACGCAATTTGATGCCTATTGCCCACGCCGAAGAAAAACCTGGTGAAGACTTCTGGACCCGGATTCCTCTGAGTGCGAGTGCGAGTACCCCAATAGAACCCTGAGAAATTTGGGACCCGGTTCTCAGGGGTCTCTTTGGGGGATGCACCACGGGCTTCTCAGCAGGCCCCCGCTTCTCAGTGCTCACGCGGGCTCGCGCTCATCTTGGTCGGCCTCGGTTGGCCTTGCGAAACGGCATCCACTTGATCCAGCTTTCATCACATTACGCCCTGGTTGAGGGTTAAAAACAGTACACAAAACAATGGCTCAGGTACACAACCAGTCACGAGTCACGACTGCAGACAGGTATGGCCACTCCGAAATCCTCGTTGACGGTTTCGCTTGCGTGTCTGTCAGGAATAGCGAGAGCCTGCCGAGGGGGTCTAGTTCTAACCTATAGGGGTCCAAGTTTACGTCCAGGTTTCACTTAAAGTCAAACCTGTACGTGCCTGCATGTGCCCCCCAAAAAACAAACTTGGACGTGCCTGCCCAAACCTGTACGTGCCTGCACCAAACAAGTCAAACCTGGACGAGCCTACCCAAACCTGTACGTGCCTGGACGAAAGGTAGAAAAACCCACTCCCCGGCGACTCAAACCTGGACGTGCCTGCACCCCAAAAGTCAAACCTGGACGAGCCAACCCAAAACTGAACGTGCCTGGACGAAATGTAGAAAAAACTACCCCCGGCAAACCAAACCTGGACGTGCCTGCACCCTTGTAACCCAAACCTGGACGTGCCTGCACCCTTTTCACGTACAGGTTTGAATAAAAAGGTGCAGGCACGTATAGGTTTGGGGCAAAGGGTGCAGGCACGTACAGGTTTGATGTAAAGGGTGCAGGCACGTACAGGTTTGGGTTAAGGGTGCAGGCACGTATAGGTTTGGATTAAATGGTGCTGGCACGTCCAGGTTTGGTTAAAAGGGTGCAGGCACGTATAGGTTAGGGGCAAAGGGTGCAGGCACGTACAGGTTAAACCTGGGCACGTACAGGTGAAACCTAGACCCCCTCGGGGGCAAAGGGTGCAGGCACGTACCAGGTAAACCTGGGCACGTACAGGTGAAAACTAGACCCCCTCGGCTCCTTCTCGTGTCTCGGTCTAGCGGCCATGCAGAGAACTTGTTGCGCACTCGTGCAGGAGACACCAGTTGGCTGGTCTTCACTCTTCAGAGGCATAGCCGTTTACAAACGTGCCCGCCATCAGGTGATTCTGGTCTTCTGATAATCTGAAAAGATTGTTCCCTTCTTACCTCTATCATATGACTAACTTGTATGGTTCTTTAGTCGAAACAATGGTAATTTTTGGCGGAGCCCAGTCTTCAAGGGGGCGGGAGCCCCCATGCCTACCCACTTGTCCGTCCGACCGACCAACCGACCATCCGTCTGACCGCGATGAAGCCTGACACGCCAGCCAACGGTCTCATAACTAACTCTCTTCCGTTGCCACTTGTCGCTCCATCACGATCATTCTCCGCCATTTTTAGCGTCGCAGGCGACGCTGCATATATAGAACTTGTTTTTAGAATTCCCCAACAGGTACTGTGTTGTAGTCAAAATCCACACCCATTCACCCACCCACCCTCCCACATTACCCACCCATTCACTCACCCATACCCACCCATCCATACTACCAATACTCACCCATTCACCCACCCATACATACCCATCCTTATCACATATATATACTCATCCACCCATACCCACCCACATGATCCACCCATTCCCAAAGGTTTTTGCGAGGTTGCAGCGTACAGATGGACCCTGGTCGAGGATGATAGCAAAGATAAGGGCTGGGAATCTGGAGAGGGAGAGGATGTCAGACGTGGGCTGAGACGTGGGGGTCTGGCCCATGGTCTGGCCCGGGGTCTGGTACTCTGGTGGAGACTGGGGCTGAGAGAAAGAGAACGGTACCGGTACTGGATCACGCCAAAGCAGTACCGGTATCGGATCTGCGCAGTAGCCACAAGATAAGTTGAACCGCGGAAGTAACAGTCTGCGACAGATGAAGTTAACCTAACTCCATCTGTCGCAGACTGTTACTCCCTCGGTTCAAACGCCTTCTACACATTCCGTTCGGGTCATTCGCGAAATATGATCAAGTGGATCTGGAGAGCGCTCACGAGGGCCAAGCCCGAGGAGAACGTATTGTTCTTCGAGGATTCCAAGCAGAAGAGCTGCGAGGACCAGGCTAAAGAATTCGCGGCTGCACCCTTGAGCCCAGGTGATTCGAAATGCCTTCTTGCAATCTGTCTTTAAGAAACCTATCGTTTTTGCAGAACCTCACTCGCCGCGGCGACCGGTTGAGCAGTCGCACGCCTGTCTTTCATCTGCTCCTTGAGTTGCTGGTATCGATATTGAACCGTTCCTCCTCAATCTTTCTGATTTTCTTTAATGTCCGTGCAGGTGCCCAAGATGTGGAGTCCGAGAACTCCGATGTCATAAGCGGGGAGTCAGGGAATCGCCCCAACTCTGATTTTGAGGATGTGTCAAGTCCCATCCTGGGGACGAGACAAGGCAGCGGCATGATCACGCCACCCACGGATTTGAAATCGAGCCGCTTCTTGGTAGAAGATGGACAGGTAGGATTGAGTGGACCATCCAACAATCGTTCTTGCCTGCCCTCGTTCTCATAGCAAGGTGGGGAGAATTCCCCCCGCCTCATTGATTCTTCAGTCACTAGCCCACCTTTCCACTCTCCATTTCCTCTCGTTCTTTCCCCATAGCCCCCACCCAACCACCCACCCATCTCTGACTCGCTGCTACTAATGCTGGCAAATGCGTGGTTGACAATAATGTACAAGTCCCCAGAATGAGCGTTCAATATAGTGTACAATATCAACATCGTACAATATAGTTCTTGACAACCCTACCAATGTGCCTCCTAATCAAACATCTGCTGCAGGTGGTCTTAACTGCTTGCTGCCTCTAGGTGCTGATCCCTTTCCCCACTCTGTCTTCCAGAATACCACAAGCACCAACACACCAACACACAGGTGAGCCCAACACACCACTGAGATATTCACACCCTTGCACCTCACTGCAGACGATGGGGATCCCCAACACCTGCGCCCGTTACAAGGAGACAGCGTATGTTGTCCCAAGGCTGTCTCCCTTTGGGTCCATTGTAGACAGGGCTCTTGTCAACGAGAAGACTGCGATACTGTCGCAGTAGTTGGCTCAGGCCTACGATGTGTTGATAGCTTGCTTGCCTTCGATCTCCCCCCTTCTTTCCATCCTACCCCCAAGCCCCTCTCCTATCCCTCTTTCTCCTTACCTACCAGCTTCCGGAACCATGTAGCGCTCATGCTACAGGAACACACAAGGTGACAATGAATGTTGCGTTCAATAATTCGCCTGGTTTCTCCCTTGGCTTGAAGGTAGTAACAGCAGCTCCTCACATAATATATGTCAGCTGCTGCTGCTCCAGCATGGCATAGCAAAAAAACACCCAGCCCAGGTATCATTTGTATCCGCAGCATGCATGTGCATAGTATCCATCTGTTTGTGTGTACCGTATGTATGCGTATACCATACATATACCATACCGTACGTGCATACCAAACGTATGCAGGAATGTAATACGAGCTAGCTAGACTTTTTCGATGTTCAATTAGAGATCCAGAATTCAGACTGGTTCAGCCGCATTTGGGCTGATACAGCTGAAGAGTGTAGGCTTATGGCCGCCATGCCACACAACTTAGTAGAGTGGGCGCATCCCTCTATGCACCCTCTCATTAGATACAGAGGGGTGTATGCTTCTGTTGTTTAGTATCATCGTTTATTGTATCTTCGGTATGTACGCACCGTAATGAATCCAACCACAGTATGTGCATTGTGTAGTAGTGCTGTTGTTGTAGTACATTGTGTAGTGGTGCTGTTGTAGTTCAGCTTTGCTCCGATGCGTTGGCTTTGCTTTATTGCGTCGTCCAAAGGTTGTTGTACATCCACGGATTTAAGGCACCGTGCTTGTCTAGAATTTGACTGGCCCCTCTGTGAAGTCACCATAGACCTCATATGTGCGGCAACTTTTGAAATTTTGTAAATAACAGAGCCTTTCCTCTCTACTATGACTTTCTTGCTATTCAGTGCTCATTGGGCAGCCACCGGGGGATGATTCACGGCTTTGTGGAGTCGCCAGGCTGGTCACTGAGAGACAGTAATGCACCAGGGATAAGACTCATCAGAAGCGTGTGGTACAACAAGTGTCCATTGCATCGGTGAAACTCGACACCTTTGTCAACAATTTAGCCAAGGTGGAATTTGCCTCTCATGAAACAATAACAAGACCTATGCAGCCTTGCAAGCGGTGCTAACACTAACACTGCTAGGTTGGGCCAGGCTCTCAAACATCTCGGCAGCTCCTATATACTGGTAATCGGAGTCTCGGATCTTCTAACAAGGAGACTCTTTTATGGTGACTACTGCTAGCTCCGGCTTATACAGTGGTGTCCATAACTTCACGTCCTGAGAGTGGCACATTACTCGGATGTAACAATTTCAATCTCAATTTAATCGGAGTCTGCAGCTGATGTCGCATTCAATTTCATCAATCTTGAACTTGAACTTGGTTACATACTTAAACCAGCAATCTGGCAATTCACCAATCAACTTTAATTTCAGCCTGTGAGGGCATCTACAGTGTAAGTTCTCAACTTGGACTGTAGCCTTCTTGATCAATCGAACGAGGGTCCAGGTCAATTTATTTTTACTGCCGAAGACGACAAGCAGGGTAATTCAAAGCGCGCGCTTTTGCGCTGCTGAGCGCTGACTTTTTGATCCCCTCTGCGCTTTAAGCGCAGTTTTTTGAAACCCCTTGTGGGCGCTGCAAGCAATTTTCGCGCTTTTTGCACTACAAAGCAAGGGAGGGGGGCAAAAAAAAAGTGAAAGACCCCATCAAAAAAAGTGCTGAGGAACCCTTCCGCAGACCCCCCCCCCCCCCCGGCTCCGGAACCCACTGCACAGTCACTATCTCAGCCACCACTTAGTGTAATGGTGTCTAATTAGGCTCATCTTACAGGGATTTTAAAGGCCCATCCATTGAGGTTGGACTAGAGACCATTGGGAATGTTTGAAACATACAAAATCATCATCAATGTTACATTGGTTGGTGGGGGTTGTGGGTCAGGGCCCCTTAGCCCCTTATGTGCCCACCTTCAATATTCTTCAATAATCAGGCCTTCAATCCAAGCTTCAATCAGGCATCAAATAATCAGCCAAGCACGCAAGAGAGTTTTGAAGGCGCTCTAAGTTTCCGTGGTCGCCGCTAAGCAATTGTTTACCGCACTTGTCGCAGGTAGTGCCCTTTGTTTGTGGGTCCATCGAATAACATCAACGAGCACTACGGTAGTCACCAGAACGAATACAGAAGCACAGTGACGGGAAGGGAAAAAGAAGAATGAGGTCTCGCTCTGTTCGTCATTGTACAAGTGTTGGTTAGGGCGTTGTGTGTGTGGAGAGAGAGAGAGAGAGAGAGAGAGAGACCCTGGATCCCCCCCCCATGTGCCCTAGGCAAAATATGTGGTGGGTCTCTCCCCCAATAGCATTTTTGGACTGGTATTTAGTAGAGGAACACCGTAGTTCCACTCCCATGTCATTCTGAGGGCTAGAAAAAAATTGCCTGGAAAGTACCTAATTTTTTGAAAATGTCAGAATCTTTCCTTGACCCCCCCCCCCCCCTCCCCCCCGCAGCCCCAAACTTAGGAGGACCGTTACTTTTTTTCTACTGGGCCAAATCAAGAAATAAAACCGGATTCTTCATCCTCTCTATGATATCTACAAAGTTGGACGATGGGGCCATTTTGGTTAGAAGTTGCCCCCCCCCTGCTACAAAGCGCAGTTTTTTGTTTTCAAGTGCGCTAAAGCGCTGGCCAATTTGGCCATTTGAAGTACCCTGACGACAAGCAGCCAAATCGTTGTCTGGAGCTATGTGATGCGGAGCTTCGGAGAATGCTCTCCAGTGTGGTGGGTATTAGGCACAAACTAAGCCGATGGTTATTGCTTGGCTACCTTGGAGGTTGGCCCCAGGCAAACGGGCTTGCCCCCTCAACCTCATGCCTTGTATTTATGTATTTGGCTACCCGTGCCTGCCCTGAGTGGCACCATGGTGACAGGGGAGAACTAGTGAAGCCGAGCTTCAGAGGACGCCCATCATTTAGATGGGTACAGAAACTAAGCCGAGGGTTATTGGCTTGGCTTGGCTTGGTGTGGCTTGTACCCTTGTCACAGGGGAGACCCAGTGAAGCGTAGCTTCAGAGGCCACCCTTCATCTAGATGGGTACAGAAACTAAGGCAAAGAAACTAAGCCGAGGGTTATCGGCTTGGCTTGGTCTGGCTTGTACCCTTGTCACAGGGGAGAGCCAGTGAAGCGTAGACGGCGAGCAGCCAATTGCTGGCTGAAGCTATGTAACCAAGTTCAAGAAGAGTAGCTTAAGAGGACGCCCAACAGCTAGATGGGTATAGGTCACAAAATCAAGGGTTATTTGGCTTGGCTTGGCTTGTATCCTTGTAACAGGGGAGAACTAGTGATGTGGAGCTTCAGAGGATGCTCTCCAGTTTGGTGGGTATAGGGCACAAAACTAAGCCGATGGTTATTCGACTACCCCCAGGGGGATGATAGCCCCCCTCCCCTCCCCTCCCCCAACACACACACACGATTGGTGGTTGGCCCCAGTGCAAGCAAACAGGCTGGCCCCCTCAACCTCATAACTTGTAATAAGGCGTACTATTTATTTATTTGCCTACCCATGACTGCCCTAAGTAGCACCATGGTGACAGGGGAGAACCAGTGAAGTGTCGCTTCAGAGGATGCCCAACAGCTAGATGGGTATAACGCACAGAAACTGAGCCTAGGATCGTTGGCTTGGCTTGGCCTGGCTTGTATCCTTGTCACAGGGGACAGTCATTGAAGCGTAGCTTGACATGGCGCCCACCATCTATATGGGTTTATGGAAGAAAAGTAAGCTGAAGGTTGCTGGCCTGGCCTGGCTTGGCCTGTATCTTAATCGCAAAGGAGAGCCTGTGAGGCGTAGCTTCAGAGGATGCCCACCATCTAGATGTGTACAAGGGACAGAAATTAAGCTGAGGGTTGTTGCCTGGGCTTGGCCTGTCTCTTTGTCACAGGGGAGAGCCAGTGAAGCGGAGCTTGACATGATACCCACCATCTAGATGGGTATAAGGGACAGAAACTAAGCTGAGGGTTGTTGCCTGGGCTTGGCTAGGCCTGGCTAGAAGTGGCTTGCCTTGTTTCTTAATCACAGGGGAGAGCCAGTGAAGCACAGCTTGAGAGGACGCCCACCAGCTAGATGGGTATAGGGCACAGAAACTAAGCCGAGGGTTGTTGGCTTGGCTTGGCCTGGCTTGTATCCTTGTCACAGGGGAGAGCCAGTGAAGCGCAGCTTGAGAGGACGCCCACCAGCTAGATGGGTATAGGGCACAAAACTAAGCCGAGGGTTGTTGGCTTGGCTTGGCCTGTCTCTTTGTCACAGGGGAGAGCCAGTGAAGCGGAGCTTGACATGATACCCACCATCTAGATGGGTATAAGGGACAGAAACTAAGCCGAGGGTTGTTGGCTTGGTTTGGCTCGTATCCTTGTCACAGGGGAGAGCCAGTGAAGCGGAGCTTGAGAGGACGCCCTCCAGCTAGATGGGTATAGGGCACGAAACTAAGCCGAGGGTTTTTGTTCACCACCT
This sequence comes from Chlamydomonas sp. ICE-L, assembly GCA_013435795.1. Classification (NCBI taxonomy): domain Eukaryota; kingdom Viridiplantae; phylum Chlorophyta; class Chlorophyceae; order Chlamydomonadales; family Chlamydomonadaceae; genus Chlamydomonas; species Chlamydomonas sp. ICE-L. The sequence goes on along the minus strand of JACBWV010000610.1, from coordinate 24,501,067 downwards.
CCCAAGTCCGCTCCCTCACAAGCGTTGCCAGAACCTGCACGTCATGATCCGAGGGCTCTCAGTGCATTTTCAAGGGTGCAAGCATCAGTAGGTGGATCAGTACATATGTGGCTTGGCTTGGTTTTATATGGATCGGCTTGATTGCCAAGACCTGCCAGTCATGTTCCCAGTGCTCTCAGAGCATTTTCAAGAGTGCAAGCATCAGCCGGTGGATCACGAATACATACATAAATAAATAAATAGCACGCCTTAATGCGAGGCGTGAGGTTGAGGGGGCCAGCCCACTTGCTTGCACTGGGGCCAACCACCAGGGGGATCATGGTATAGGAGGCTTGGTTCGATTTTGGCTTGATCTGGCATGGCTTGATCTGGCTTGGCTTGGATTCTTTTGGCTTCGGCTTTGGCTTGGATTGATTTGGCTTGGTTCGACTTCGCTCACTTTGCTTTGCTTTGCTTTGTTAGGTACGAGCTGGGTTGGCTTGGTTTAGGCTAGAGCACATGTGGCTTGGCTTGGTTTAGACTAAAGCACATGGCTTGGCTTGGTTTAACTTAGAGCACATGGTTTGGCTTGGTTTATTCCAGCGCACATGGCTTGGGTGCACTGCTTCATTCTTGGGCTACGCATGGCAGCTTTCAGACAGCCCCGGTGAGCAGCCAAATTGCTGCCTGAAGCTATGCAACAAAGTTCAAGTTTTCAGACAGCTCCAACAACCTGCCACTCGATCTAGCCCAAAGCTTTCAGTTGCATTGAACTGCCCGCAGTCTCAACTTTCAGACACACTAGCTAGCTTCAGGTTTGCCCCGAGAACAGGGAAAAGGAAGCCGTAAGCTTGGAGAGCCTAAAGGAAGACTAACGCCTAGAAGCTGCTTCGCGTAGCCCAGAAATGAAACAGTGCTTGGGTGCTTGTTTTGTGTGAGTGGGATAAAGAGAGATAACCGGTAATAAAAAGCACTTACTTGGTGATTGGCCCCAGTGCAAGCAAACGGGCTGCCCACCTCAACCTCACGCCTCGTAGAAAGGTGTAATATTTATTCATTTATCTAAACATCCCTCACTTGGTGGTTGGCCCCAGTGCAAGCAAACGGGCTGCCCCCTCAACCTCGAACCTCATAATAAGGCGTACTATTTATTTACGGTATTTAAACTCGCTAAAAAAATCGCTTACCATTTTAAGTTCCAAAATCGCCCCCCTCTACCTTGTGCCTCGTAATAAGGCATACTATTAAATTATTCAAAATCACTCAAAACATCACTCACCATTAGAGCCCCCCCCCCCCCCCCCCCCCCGGACTACCACCACAAGATGCGCGTAACGGGAGGCCGGATACCCGTGTACATGCCCGTGTATATGCCCGTGACCTGTAGGCCGTATAACCGTGTATATGCCCGTGTATATGCCCGTGACCTGTAGGCCCTATACCCGTGTATATGCCCGTGTATATGCCCGTGACCTGTAGGCCCTATACCCGTGTGTATGCCCGTGACCTGTAGGCCCTATACCCGTGTACATGCCCGTGTATATGCCTGTGACCTGTAGGCCCTATACCCGTGTATATGCCCGTGTATATGCCCGTGACCTGTAGGCCCTATACCCGTGTGTATGCCCGTGACCTGTAGGCCCTATACCCGTGTACATGCCCGTGTATATGCCCGTGACCTGTAGGCCCTATACCCGTGTATATGCGCGTGTATACGCCCTGTGACCTGTAGGCCCTATACCCGTGTATATGCGCGTGTATATGCCCGTGACCTGTAGGCCCTATACCCGTGTATATGCCTGTGACCTGTAGGCCCTATACCCGTGTATATGCGTGTGTACATGCCCGTGACCTGTAGGCCCTATACCCGTGTACATGCCCGTGTATATGCCCGTGACCTGTAGGCCCTATACCCGTGTACATGCCCGTGTATATGCCCGTGACCTGTAGGCCCTATACCCGTGTACATGCCCGTGTATATGCCCGTGACCTGTAGGCCCTATACCCGTGTATATGCCTGCGTATATGCACGTGACCTGTAGGCCCTATACCGGTGTATATGCCCGCGTATATGCCCGCGTATATGCCCGTGACCTGTAGGCCCTATACCCGTGAACATGCCCGTGTATATGCCCGTGACCTGTAGGCCCTTAACCGTGTATATGCCCGTGTTATGCCCGTGACTGTAGGCCATATACCGTCTGTATATGCCCGTTGTATATTGCCCTGACCTGTAGGACCTTACCCGTGTATATGCCGGGACCTGTAGGCCCTATACCATGTGTATTGCCCGGTGACTGTAGCCTATAACCCGTGTACATGCCGTGTTATATGCCAGTGATATGGCGTGACCTGTAGGCCTATACCCGGGTATGCCCGTGACCTGTAGGCCCTATACCCGTGTACCATGCGTGTATATTGCCGTGACCTGTAGCCCTTATAACCCGGTATATGCGCGGTGGATATGCCCGTGAACTGTAGGCCCTATTAAAAACCCGTGTTATGCGCTGTATATGCCCATGAACTGTAGGGCCTATACCGTGTATATGCGCGTGTAATACGCCCGCGTACCTTGAGGCCCCTACCTGTGTATATGCGCGTGTATATGCCCGTGACCTGATGGCCCTTATACCCGTGTATATGACAGTGACCTGTAGGCCCTATACCCGTGTACATGCCCGTGTATATGCCCGTGACCTGTAGGCCCTATACCCGTGTACATGCCCGTGTATATTGCCCGTGACCTGTAGCCATATACCCGGTACAGCACGTGATATGCCCGTGACTGTACGGCCCTTACCCGTGTACATGCCCGTTTATAGGCCCGTGAGCCGTAGCCCTATACCTGGTACATGACCGTGTATATGCCCGTGACCTGTAGGCCCTTATCCCTTGTACATGCCAGTGTAATTGCCCGTGACCTGTAGGCCCCTATACCCGTGTACATGCCCGTGTAATGCCCGTGGGGGGACCTGTAGGCCCTATTTCACGCTGTACTGCAACGGGTATATGCCCGTGACCATGTAGGCCCTATACCCCGTGTATATGCCTGCGATATGCCGTGACCTGAAGCCCGGATACCGGGTATTTATGCCCGCGATATGCCCAGTGAACCTGTTAGGCCCTCTATACCGATTATATGACCGTGAACTGTAGGCCCTCTACCCATGTTCTAGGCCCGTGACATGTAGGCCTATACCCATGTAATGCACTTGCGAGATGCAAGTGACCTGTAGGGCCATACCCGCGTATCTCACGTGACCTGTAGGCCCTATACCCGTGTATATGCCTGCGTATATGCCCGTGACCTGTAGGCCCTATACCCGTGTATATGCCTGCGTATATGCACGTGACCTGTAGGCCCTATACCCGTGTATATGCCCGCGTATATGCCTGCGTATATGCCCGTGACCTGTAGGCCCTATACCCGTGTATATGCTCGTGACCTGTAGGCCCTATACCCGTGTATATGCGCGTGTATATGCCCGTGACCTGTAGGCCCTATACCCGTGTACATGCCCGTGACCTGTAGGCCCTATACCCGTGTATATGCCCGTGTATATGCCCGTGACCTGTAGGCCCTATACCCGTGTATATGCGCGTGTATATGCCCGTGACCTGTAGGCCCTATACCCGTATATATGCGCGTGTATATTCCCGTGACCCGTAGGCCCAATACCCGTGTATATGCCCGTGTACATGCCCGTGACCTGTAGGCCCTATACCCGTGTATATGCCTGTGACCTGTAGGCCCTATACCCGTGTATATGCATGTGTGCAAGAATTTAAGATGCTTCACCCCCCTCCACCTAGCATGGGAGTGGACTACGGACAACTCACCATTTTCAGTTCCATGACCCCCCCCCCCCCCCCAACCTACCTTATTTGTTTATGTTCAATCACTCGAAACATGACTCACCATTTTAAGTTCCAGGATGGCCAGGCTTTGCCCCAGGCATGAGTGGGAACCGAAGGAGAAGACATGAATACTCGTTGGTTTCGTTGCCGCATCCATCCACCTGCAAACGATGATGAGATGTGTGTGAGTGTGTATGTATGTGTGTGTGTGTGTGTGTGTGTGTGTGGGGGGGGGGGGGGGTTGTGTGTGTGTGTATGTGTATGTGTGTGTGTGTGTATGTGTGGGGTGGTGGTGTGTGTGCGTGTGTGTGTGTGTGTGTGTGTGGGGGGGGGGGGCGATGTGTGTGTGGGGTGGTGGTGGTGGTGGTGGTGGTGTGTGTGTGTGTGTGTGTGTCTGGGGCATCCCAAGAACCCCAAACAACGGTGGGGGGAAGTTAGCCCCCACTTCAGTTTAGGGTTTAGGGTTAATAGTTTCGTGGTTTAGGTTTTGATTCCAAGGTTTAGGGTTTAGGGTCAATGTGAGTTTAGGGTTTAGGTAAGTGGGGGCTAACTTGTGTGAGGGCTTACTCCCCCCTGCCAAATATCAAACAACTGCCACAACCGACCTCTCTGGCTTGAACGAAGTCTTTAGATGATCTGAATCCATCGCTTGAAGCAGCGCCCCCTTCGTGGACCTATCCCAAAAACCCCAAACAACTGCCACAACTAATCTGTCTGGCTTGGAAATGACGTTTTGTAGGACTTTGTGTGTGTGTGTGTGTGGGGGGGGGGAATTGATTTAAATAGCGGGTAAAAATTAAAAATTGCAACATGTCAAAATGCAACCGTGAAAACAGACATCTCTGGCTTGAACAATATCTTCAGGTGATCTGAATCCATCGCCGGAGGCAGCGCACCATTCGTGGAGCCATCCCAAGAACCCCAAACAACTGCCACAACTAATCTCTCTGGCTTGGACAATGATGTTTTGTTGGCCTTTTTTGGGGGTGGGGTGGGGTGGGGTGGGGGGGGGCAATTGCTTGAAATAGCGAGTACAAAATTCAAATTAAAACATGTCAAAATGCAACCATAAAAACAGACCTCTCTGGCTTGGAAAATGACTTTAGTAGGCCTTCCTGGGGCAATAGCTTTAAATAGCGGGTAAAAATTTCAAAATGCCAACATAAAAACAGACCTCTCTGGCTTGAATGATGACTCCAGGTGATCTGAATCCATTGCTGGAGGCAGCGCGCCCTTCGTGGAGCAATCCCAAGTGGCTTTGTCAACGCAGCTCATCAGATCCCATGCCAGAAATATCACAGAGCCTTTAGGGATGTGGTGCCCTCCCACTTGTAGGTCCTCCTTGGCTCTCCTAGGGTAACAAAGGCACACGTATTAATCTTTGTGTATTAATGTGTAATATGTATTAATGTATTAATCTTTGTGTATTACTCTATAATCTGTCTTCATGTATGATCTGTCTTCATGTATTAATCTGTCTTCATGTTTAATCAGTTTTCATGTATGATATGAATTCATGTATTAATCTGTATTAATGTATACTATGTATTCATGTATTAATCTGTATTAATGCATTAATATTCGTGTAGGGAATTCACTCCTGTATATAATATAAGTTAAGTACATATGAGGCCAGGAATATCCGAGGCCAGGAAAATCCCCATACCTGCAGCCCCTCCTTTGCTCTCCTAGAGTTACAGGGGCACAAGTATAAGTATGAATGTATGAATGTATAACATGCATTCATATTCATGTAGGAAATCTGCTCATGTATATAATATAAGTAAAGTACTTATGAGGCCAATAGGGTGAATATCCCCATACCCAGGGATTTATTTTCCGGAATACATTCCGATCGGAATACGAGACCCCGTTTTGGCCGAAATTGCCGGAATAAGAAACCTACGAATAAAAAGTTTTTTTTTACTGAAATTGACTAAAAATGACCCAAAGCGTCCAAAATCGGAATAAAGATCCTGTTTTGGGAGGAAATTAGTGAGGATTAAAATAAAAAGGAATAAGATTTCCTCTTTTTGATTTTATAAATTCTCCCTGCCCACACCTGCAGCCCCTCCTTTGTTCTCCTAGAGTTTCTGAGGCACAAAGGGGGACTGTATTAATATTCATGTAGGGAATTTAATATTTTATATAAGTAACTTATTTACATAAGTAACTAAAGGCGCAAAGGGGGACTGTATTAATATGATTTAGGAAAGTGACTAATTTATATTATTATATAAGTAAACATGTAAATCAGAGCAAAAAATAGGAGTACAATATCGCCATCGTACGATATATCATAAGATATCATCCGATAATTTTGGGTACAAGTACGATCCCTATTAAAAAGGCAATGATAACGCCTGGTGGGGCGTGGTGTTAAGGGAGCCCGTCGTACGCGGGTAGGGAGCGGTCTCCTACCTCAACTGGACAAGCTACCATCGCGGTTGACGACGACCGATCCCTATTTATAATTAAATAGGAATTACACATAATAGAATAAAGTCAATTGCTCATAAGCAAATTATCTTTGAACAGGTAAAACGTAAAATACTAAAGTATATTACTAAAGTAAATTACTAATGAGGCAAAAGGGTGGATATCCACGTGATGTAACGGGCCCTGAGGGGCACCTGTAGAAACAAAGCTAAACGTAAATAACAAGATCTACCTACATTAACCTGGCCTGGAAGCCATCCCGAGGATGGTCACTGAGAGAATGAGCCATACTACTTTATCAATGCACCTATCCCTCATCTGTAATAGATGAACCACTGACCCCCCCCCCCCCCCCCCCCCCCCCACACACACACACACACACACACTGTAACAGACGACCGATAGGTGCATTGGTAGAGTAGTATGACTCATCCTGTCAGTCCCTCTTTGTACAGTTAATGTGAGGGATCAGTGCGAGGAGCAAACTTTTAAACTTTTGCACATGGCTCACTCAGGTGCAAGAGTCAGCTTATTAAAAAAAGTATGCCTTATTACGAGGCTTGAGGTTGAAGGGGCGCAGTCTATCGTGACCACAGCCGGCTGTACAGTGTACATCGTGATAACAGCTGGATGTACATCCTACATCAAACATCGTGACAACAGTCGGCTGTACATTGTACATCATGACAACAGTGGGCTGTACATCCTACATCAAGCATCGTGACAGCAGTCGGCTGTTCATCTTACATTGTGACAACAGTGGGCTGTACATGGGACATTGTGACAACAGCCAGCTGTACATTGTACATCAAACATCGTGACAAGTGGGGTGTACATCGGACATCGTGACAACAGTTGGCTGTACATTGTACATCAAACATCGTGACAAGTGGGCTGTACATCGGACATCGTGACAACAGTTGGCTGTACATTGTACATCAAACATCGTGACAAGTGGGCTGTACATCGGACATCGTGACAACAGTTGGCTGTACATTGTACATCAAACATCCAGACAACAGCCAGCATTACATGATACCAACATAATCTTCAATGTTTAGATCTTTGGTGCTTGGCCCTAGTGCAAGCAAACGGGCTGGCCCCCTCAACCTCACGTCTCGTAATAAGGCGTACTATTTATTTATAATCTGAATCCTGCACCTGAACGAGCCATGTGCAAAAGTTTAAAAGTGTAAAAGTATAAATCTGAATCCTGCACCTGAACGAGCCATGTGCAGAAGTGTACAAGTGCAGAAGTGTCAAAGTATAAATCTGGATACTGCACCTGAATGAGCCATGTGCAGAAGTGTAAAAGTGTAAATCTGGATACTGCACCTGAACGAGCCATGTGCAAAAGTGTAAAAGTGCAGAAGTGTCAAAGTATAAATCTGGATACTGCACCTGAATGAGGCATGTGCAGAAGTGTAAAAGTGTAAATCTGGATACTGCACCTGAACAAACCGTGTGCAGAAGTGCAAAAGTGTAAAAGTGTAAATCTGGATACTGCTCGTGAACGAGCCATGTGCAATAGCGTAAAAGTTTAAATCTGGATCCTGCACCTGAACGAGCCATGTGCAAAAGTGTAAATCTGGATACTGCACCTGAATGAGCCATGTGCAAAAGTATAAAAGTGTCAAAGTATAAATCTGGATACTGCACCTGAACGAGGCATGTGCAGAAGTGTAAAAGTGTAAATCTGGATACTGCACCTGAACAAACCGTGAGCAGAAGTGCAAAAGTGTAAAAGTGTAAATCTGGATACTGCTCGTGAACGAGCCATGTGCAATAGTGTAAAAGTATAAATCTGGATCCTGCACCTGAATGAGCCATGTGCAAAAGTGTAAATCTGGATACTGCACCTGAACGAGGCATGTGCAAAAGTGTAAAGGTTTAAATCTGGATACTGCACCTGAACGAGGCATGTGCAAAAGTGTAAATCTGGATACTGCACCTGAACGAGGCATGTGCAAAAGTGTAAATCTGGATACTGCACCTGAACGAGGCATGTGCAGAGGGTAGAAGCCGTGCTGCCTCCCTCACACATGCATCCACATATGGCATGCTGGTTTGCAACATGTCGTAGTCAATCTTGCGCCCATGCAACGCAACAAGGCCCGCCTGTTCCTCACGCATCTTGTCCTGCAAACATATACAATTTATAAACAATTATATTATATCGTGTATGGCCTCCCCCAAGCTATCATGAACCACCAAGTGACAACAATTATTTTATTGGGGGACTTCCATGTAAATAATAATTTTAAAAATTGCATATTGTCAGAATTTTCAAATTTCAAATTTGAAACTCGAAATTTGTGGCCAGGTCCAAGGTTCCCAATGCTAGATCCAGGCTTGCTGTAGTGCCGAGGACGAATGCTGCTGCAGGTGTTAAGGCCTCGAGGGTTCCTATGGGACAAAGCTTGTACACTTGCAATGGTTAAAAAGTTCCGCGCAATGCATCCAAGGACGCGTTTGACAAAGCACACCAACCAACTGACCCAACAGACACCCGGGTTCCGGGTCCTAGGACCCCCTAAACAAAAAAAAGTTGGATCCAAATTTCGGTTGATCCAATACAATCAAGGCATGACTGGTACCAACCGATATCAACCGATTTTCGGTTGATCCAATACAATCAAGGCATGACTGGCATCGACCTCGAATTTTTAGCGAGCAGCGAGATTTGACCTTTGGTATGAAAAGGGTCAAATTGGGTCATGATAGCTTGGGGGAGGCCGTATGTGGGATATTATAACATATTATACACAATTATATTATGTCATGTGTGTTAGATGGTATAACATTTAATACACATTTATATTATATCATGCATGTTAGATATTATAACATACTATACAAAGCTGATGCTGATGCTGATGGTGGTGTTGATAAAGATGGTGGTGTTGATGCTGGTGGTGATGATGATGCTGCTGCTGGTGGTGTTGATGAAGATGGTGGTGATGATAATGATGATGGTGGTGGTGGTGATGATGGTGATGGTGGTGACGATGATGATGGTGGTGATGGTGGTGGTGTTGATGAAGATGGTGGTGGTGCTGGTGGTGGTGGTGATGGTGGTGATGAAGATGGTGGTGGTGGTGATGATGGTGGTGTTGATGAAGATGGTGCTGGTGCTGATGGTGATGATGGTGGTGATGATGCTGATGATGCTGATGGTGGTGATGATAGTGATGATGATGGTGGTGATGACGATGCTGCTGCTGCTGCTGATGGTGGTGATGGTGGTGATGGTGATGATGCTGATGGTGGTGATAATCATACCAATGCTTATGATAATGGGAACCCATACAGAACAGTTTTGTTTCTGTGCGACGCGTCGCAAATTGAACGACTCGGTGCGACCTGCTGCTCCCTGACCCCCACAACTGGGCCTGCAGAAAGCTGACTAACAACTGCCCATACAGGCCCATACTTACCATGACACCCAGACCTTCAGATGCAGCTGCCAGACATGCCAGTTGTACAACTGGATGTACAGAAAGCAGACAAACTACTGCCCATACAGTGCCTATACTTACCATCACACCGGGCACCTCAGATACAGCCTGACATACCAGACACACAACTGGATCTGCAGAAAGCTGACAAACAACTGCCCATACAATGCCCATACTAACCATCACATCCGGCACCTCAGATACAGGGACCAGACATGCCAGTTACATAACTGGACCTGCAGAAAGCTGACAAACAACTGCCCATACTTACCATGACACCCGGAACCTCAGATGCAGCCAGCAGGCATGCAAGTAGAAGGCCCGCGCTGGTGTCAGAAGCACCCATGATGTTTTGAGTCAAGCGAGAAGCCAGCTTGTCAAGTGTGGGTGGATCCTGCATACAGCAGCAATTACTACATCTCAGCTACTAAGTTCAAACAAGGGGTTACATCTCAGCTACTAAGTTCAAACAAGGGGTTACATTTCAGTTACTAAGTTCAAGCACAGGGGTTAGGTCTCAGTTGCTAAGTTCAAGCAAGGGTTAAATCTCAGTTACGAAGGAATACATGGGTTTAATTTCAGTTTCTAAGTTCAAGCATGGGGGTTAGGTCTCAGTTACTAAGTTCAAACAAAGGGGTCAAATCTCAGTTACAAAGGTGCTTTTTAAACTCAGTTACTAAGTTCAAACAAACCCCACACAAACACACACACAACAAGAGAGAGAGCAAAAGTCAAGGATCATTTCCACATCTCATTTCATCAGCGTCACATCACACCTTGGCATCGTTGAATGTGCACTACCACCACAGCCACACACACTCATTGTATAAATGTGCACTACCATCACAGCCACAGAGAGAGAGAGAGAGAGAGAGAGAGAGAGAGAGAGAGAGAGAGAGAAAGTCAAGGACCATTTCCACATCTCACTCCACCAGCGTCACATCTCACCTTGGCATCGTAGAATTCTCTCACAGGAGCGGTTGTACATCTCACCTTGGCATCGTAGAATTCTCTCACAAGAGCTGTTGTAGCGTCCAGGGAACCATCTTGATTGTCAGGGGGATTCTTGACTACTCCATTCTCCACCTCAAACTGGTTGCTCAGAATTGAGCGAAGTAATGCGAGGTACTGGGGACGCGCCTCTTTTGCCTTGCTCCTATGAGGGAGTTAGATACATGGGGTAGTACACATTGAGCGTAGGGTAGTGAGGTAATGAGTATGTGCATCTTTTGCCTTGCTCCTATGAGGGAGTAACTGAGTAAGAAACAAACGGTCGACAAACGGTAACAAACATTGAGCGTAGGGTAGTGAGGTAACGGGGATGCGCCTCTTTCGCCTTGCTCCTATTAGGGAGTTAGATACATATGGTTGGGATATGATAGTACACATTGTGAGTAAGGTTGCGAGGTAATAGCAACGCTTCTGTTTTACCTTACTCATATGAGGGAGTGAGATACTTACGGCTGGGATATGATAGTACAACTTGTGCGTAGGGTTGCGTGGTAATGTGGATGTGCCTGCTGTGCCCTGCTCCTATGAGGGAGTTAGATACATACAGTCGGAATACGGTATAGCAAATTGTGCATAGGGCTGCGAGGTAACAGCGATGCGCCTGTTTTGCCTTGCTCATATGAGAGAGTAAGATACATAAGGCCGGGATATGATAGTACAACTTGTGCATAGGGTTGCGTGGTAATGTGGATGTGCCTGCTGTGCCCTGCTCCTATGAGGGAGTTAGACACATGCGGTCGGAATACGGGATAGCAAATTGTCGGCTGGGATATGATAGTACAAATTGTGCATAGGGTTGCGTGGTAATGTGGATGTGCCTGCTGTGCCCTGCTCCTATGAGGGAGTTAGACACATGCGGTCGGAATACGGGATAGCAAATTGTCGGCTGGGATATGATAGTACAAATTGTGCATAGGGTTGCGTGGTAATGTGGATGTGCCTGCTGTGCCCTGCTCCTATGAGGGAGTTAGACACATGCGGTCGGAATACGGGATAGCAAATTGTCGGCTGGGATATGATAGTACAAATTGTGCATAGGGTTGCGTGGTAATGTGGATGTGCCTGCTGTGCCCTGCTCCTATGAGGGAGTTAGATACATACGGTCGGGATACGTTAGTACAAATTGTGCATAGGGTAGCGTGGTAATGGGGATGCGCCTATTTTGCCTTGCTCCTGTGAGGGAGTTAGATACATGCGGTCGTAAACATTGAGTGTAGGGTAGTGACGTAATGGGGATGTGACTCTTTTGCCTTGCTTCTGTGAGAAAGTTAGATACGTCCGGTAGTAAACATTGAGCTTAGGGTAGTGATGTAATGTGGATGTGCCTCCTTTGCCTTGCTCATATGAGGGAGTTAGAAACATACGGTAGACAAACGGTAGTAAACATTGAGCGTAGGGTTGTCAGGTAATGGGGATGTGCCTCGTTTGCCTTGCTCCTAGGGAGTTACATGCATAGTAAAAATTAGTTTGAGGAGTTCGATACATAGTTAGATAGTTGATTGAGTTAGATATATAGTTACATTCATAGTTGGATACATAGTTGCATAGTTGAGTGAGTTAGACACATAGTTATAGCAATTCAAAGGATGAACTGGACAAACGTTTCCGCGAGAACTCGCACTTTGTACTTAGTAACTTGAAATCCAGATTGGGCCTGGAAATCCGAGAATTCTCGACAATTCTGATCGAGGGAACGACTGAGTACGAAACGTTTGTCCAGTTCATCCCCTGAATTGCTATAATATTACAGGCAACCGATGCTCAAGCCAACGTTTCATAAGCTGTAGACATGACTAAGACCTAAGATGTCGATGGCCATATTCTCCCAGCAACATTCATTATTGGCGCATGCCGATACATCGGCCTTAACAGAATTGCTGGTCAATAATCAGATCACTGTAAACAGCATAGGCTACACTGGTCTTTTCTGCGTGCCACCCGCCACAAATTGAGCGACTCAGCGCCCCAGTGCGACGCGCTGCCCCCCTGAACCCCGCGGAGCCCAAAGCCTGGGGCAGTGTTTTTAATTTCAGATTTCTCTAGTCAAGGTTGTGTAGCTGGGTGGGCTACTCAAGCCTGATTTCAGAAAAGTTGAGTAGCCCACCGGATTTTGTAGTGTGCGGCACGAAGCGCCACCCCTTTATAGTTAGGCTTGGGGGGGCCGGCTGGGGGGGCCACCCCTTTATAGTTAGGCTTGGGGGGGCCGCCTGGGGGGGCCACCCCTTTATAGTTAGGCTTGGGGGAACCGGCTGGGGGGGCCACCCCTTTATAGTTAGGCTTGGGGGGGCCGGCTGGGGGGGCCACCCCTTTATAGTTAGGCTTGGGGGAACCGGCTGGGGGGGGCACCCCTTTATAGTTAGGCTGACTCGGGGGGCATTTCAGACAAGATTAGTTGGACCCATGCGTCGCCATGCAGTGACGGACTGGCGATGCGTGGCAAACAAAAGTTGTAGCTTTTCTTTTCCGCTACGAGCAGCAGCTTCTAGGCAGCTCCTTGAGCCAGCCACTGGGCCAAGCCGCAAGATTCCAACAGTATTGGACAGATGATATTGACAGCTTCAAGATGCACTTTGTTCCAGGGTACTACATTTTGTCAAATTGGACAGCGCTTTAAGCGCACGACCGTCAAATTGGTCAGCGCTTTGTAGAGCAAACCGCGGAAAAACTGCGCGCTGCGCCTCACAGGGGGTTGAAAAAACTGCGCGAAACTCATACAGTATGCGCTCATAAAGTGTGCGCGAAATCGCGCTGTCGCGCGCGCTTTGTAGTACCCTGCTATGTTCCTACACCTTTGGCTGGGTAACAAGCCAGGGGAGCTGTCTAGCAGGGATTTTCCCCGCTATGTGTAGCAATCGCTAGTTTTGACCCTGTTCTGGCTATTTTATCGCTATAAATGAAAACTAAAGGTTTATGTTTGGCCCCGAAATATACATATATATATGATAGGCTATAAAAGCTATAAAAAGCTTTAAAATGCTGTCCCTGGATGAGGCCTAAAACCATGAAGCTAGAAAAAAAACTTTCAGGTTTGAAAAATAAATCCCTGCTGCCTAGAAGCTGCTGCTGGTAGCTGAACAGAAAAGATATGGTAATCGGGCATTAATGTAACATGCTAAACACAAGGGGAGCTCACCAGTTGGTTCCGGGAAGGTTGATAGGGACGCCAAATATACCACCCTGCACTTTAAGTGCCAAGTTAAGAACCTGTCAAATGGGTTTAGGGTTTAGGATTTAGAAGGTTGATAGGGACGCCAAATATTCCACCCTGCACTTGAAGTGCCAAGTTAAGAACCTGTCCAATAGGTTTAGGGTTTAGGTATTGACATTTTTGTAATTTTAATTTTACAGGATCACCCGAGGGATCACCCATATTTAAAGGTGCTTTTCAAGGAATATCCTTTGTTTGTTTGTTTTATGGGCTCTGCCTATAGTGTTATGGGACGCCGAATATTCTGCCGTTCTTTTTGACTGCCAAGCTGAAAACCTGTCCAATGGGTTTAGGGTTTAGGGTTTAGAAGGTTGGTGGGGACGCCGAATATGCCGCCGTTCACTTTGACTGCTAAGCTGTGAACCTGTCCAATCGGTTTAGGGTAGAGGGCTGGGGAGGTTGATGGGGACGCTGAATATTCCGCCGTTCACTGACTGCCAATGTGACAACCTGTCCGATGGGTGTAGGGTTTAGGGTTTATGAGATTAATAGGGACGCTGAGTATTCCGCCGTTCACTGACTGCCAATGTGACAACCTGTCCGATTGGGGGTAGGGTTTAGGGTTTATGAGATTAATAGGGACGCTGAATATTCTGCCATTCACTTTGAGGGCCAAGTTGAGCACCTGTACAATAGGTTTAGGGTTCATGGTTTAGGGTTTAGGAGATTGAAAAGCGATTTGCACGTCAGCACATCTACGAGCCTCCACCGAGGTTTCCCTCGGCTTCACCCTGCTCAGGCATAGTTCACCATCTTTCGGGTCCCAACAGCATAATGCTCGCACTCAAACCTTTCACAAAAGATCACGGTCGGTCGATGGTGCAGTCCGAAGACGTCCCACCAGTCAGCAGTGGCAGTGGCGTTGGTGGTAGTGCACATTCATACTTCTACCATACAATAACAATACCTATATAGCAGGCTAATTGAGAACTAGTACAACTGCTGTGCACATTCATACTTATACTTTACGATAACAATACGTAGATAGCAGGCTAATTGAGCACTAGCACAACTGCATAACAGCCACACACAAAATGGCAACACAAACATTTGTATTACTAGTACACACACATACAACACCGCACACACACAACACAAACAAACACAAAACACACACACAACACAAACACACACACACCACAAACAACACAAAACACACACACGGCAGCACACACATAGTAGGGCAGTGTACACACACACACAACACAAACACTCCTCACCTGATTGAATAAGCGCTCACTAAAAAAAAAAAAAAAAAACGCACAACACACACTAACACACAAACAATCCTCATATGATCGAATAAGCGCTCACTAAAAAAAATAACACACAACACACAACACACACGCAAAACAAACGCACAACACACACTAACACTCCACGCCTGATTGAAAAAGCGCTCACTAAAAAAGAAAAACGCACAAAACACGCACAACACACAAAACAAACGCACAACAGACACTAACACACAAACACTCCTCACCTGATTGAATAAGCGCTCACTAAAAAAAAAAAAACTCAAAACACGCACAACACACCCACAACACACAACACATGCACAACATACAAACAGAAGAGCAGCACAGACATATTAGAGCAGCACACACACACGGGAGCTCACACATACAAACACTTCTCACCTGATTGAATAAGCGCTCACTCAAAGGCAGGCCTCCAATGGGCCCCAAGGCCAAGCGGACAGCCAAGCGTTTCACCTGCTCCGATAGAGAGGGAGGGTCAAAAATTAACAAATTGCAGCGTAAACAGTGTCCAACAGTGTGGTGTTGTGTTGTGTTGTGTTGTATTGTGTTGTTTAGAGTTGTATAGTGCTGATTGATCGCAAGCAAGCAAGCAAGCAAGCAAGCAAGCAAGCGAGCGAGCCAGCCAGCCAGCCAGCCAGCCAGCCAGCCAGCAAGCAATTAAGCAAGCAAGCAATTAAGCAAGCAAGCAATTAAGCAAGCAAGCAAGCAAGCAAGCAAGCAAGCGGGCAAGCAAGCACGCAAGCAAGCAAGCAATCAAGCAATTAAGCAATTAAGCAAGCGAGCAATTAAGCAAGCAAGCAATTAAGCAAGCAAGCAATTAAGCAAGCAAGCAAGCAATTAAGCAAGCAAGCAATTAAGCAATTAAGCAAGCAAGCAAGCAAGCAAGCAAGCAATTAAGCAATTAAGCAATTAAGCAAGCAAGCAAGCAAGCAAGCAAGCAAGCAAGCAAGCAAGCAAGCAAGCAAGCATAAAGGGTGGATGTATGCACCCTTCCCCATAAACGAGAACACTATAACCCTTCCCCAGAAACTTAAAACACAATCTTGTTGCGTCAACAGTGTCCAACACGATAACCCTTTCCCAGACACAATAACACGTTTGCCCTTTCACAGAAATTAAAATCAAAAGCCCATGCATCAACTGTGCCAAACACTACAACCCTTCCCCAGAAACAAGAACACTGTTACCCTTCCAAATAAACGTTTTTTTGAAGTTGTTGCGTCAACAATGGCAAACACTAGAACCATTATTAAAAAACGTATAACACTAAGTTGTTGCATCAACAGTGTCAGGCACTAAAACCCTTCCCCAGAAACAACATTGCCCTTCTTGGTGGTCTTGATTTACATTATGAGGATGAGGAGGGCATTCAGATGAAGATGATGAGGAGGATGAGGATAAGGAGAGCATTCAGATGAAGATGATGAGGAGGATGAGAAGAGCATTCAGATGAAGATGAAGATGAGGAGGAGGAGGAGGATGAGAAGAGCATTCAGATGAAGATGAAGATGAGGAGGAGGATGATGAGGAGGATGAGAAGAGCATTCAGATGAAGATGAAGATGAGGAGGAGGAGGATGAGGAGGAGGAGAGGATGATGAGGAGGATGATGATGAGGAGGAGAGGATGATGATGAGATCAACTTCTGGATCATCCACCTATGCAACGATCAATATTTATATATATTGTATCTAAATATGTATTGTTTTAGTTCTTGCTTACCTCAAGATCCAATAATAAATAATTAATAAATAAATGAAATAATCATGTTTACCTCCAGATCCAATAATAAATCATATAGAAACAATGCATATGGCAGGACATGTATTGATTTATATCCTGCATACCTCCAGATCCATTTCAAGCTCGGGTTGGGTGATCCAGAAGTTGACCTCGTCGTGTACCACAGCCTCAAACAACGGCAGTTTGAGCTTTATGTTGGCTGGGGACAGTGCCAGGGCCATATGTTTCCTCTGCACAACATATCGGCATGACAGGTTTGTGTGAGCTCTATGTTGGCTGGGGACAGTGCCAGGGCCATCTGTTTCCTCTGCACAACATATCGGCATGACAGGTATGTGTGAGCTCTATGTTGGCTGCGGACAGTGCCAGGGCCATCTGTTTCCTCTGCACAACAGATCGGCATGAGAGGTATGTTTGATCTTTATGTTGGCTGGGGACAGTGCCAGGGCCATCTGTTTCCTCTGCACAACATATCAGCACAGCAGGTATGTGTGAGCTTTATGTTGGCTGGGGGCAGTGCCAGGGCCATCTGTTTCCTCTGCACAACATATCAGCACAGCAGGTATGTGTGAGCTTTATGTTGGCTGGGGGCAGTGCCAGGGCCATCTGTTTCCTCTGCACAACATATCAGCACAGCAGGTATGTGTGAGCTTTATGTTGGCTGGGGGCAGTGCCAGGGCCATCTGTTTCCTCTGCACAACATATCGGCATAGCAGGTATGTGTGAGCTTTATGTTGGCTGGGGGCAGTGCCAGGGCCATCTGTTTCCTCTGCACAACATATCAGCACAGCAGGTATGTGTGAGCTTTATGTTGGCTGGGGGCAGTGCCAGGGCCATATGTTTCCTCTGCACAACATATCGGCATAGCAGGTATGTGTGTTATAGTCCAGGAGTAGCCACTTTGGCTGACACGTTTTGCCTAACCTCAAACAATCAAAGTAAACCCTAGATTTCCAGAAGGGGCTATTAATACTTGGTTGTGTGCCTTGAATTTAAACAGAAGATAATGCCAGCTGCAGAAGAAATGTGTGTGTGGCGAGTGTGTGTGTGTTCGTGTGCGCATATGTGTGTGTCAGTGTGTGTGTGTGTGTGTGTGTGTGTGTGTGTATGTATGTATGTATGTGTGTAGGTGAGGTGTTGCATTCATGCTTCCTCAATACGACAGGTTAAAAGTAATGATAACGCCTGGGGGGGCGTGGTATTAAGGGAGCCCCGTCTGACGGCGGTAGGAAGGTACTGCTACTTTACCTGGACAACCCTACCATGGAGGTTGACAGCGACCGCAAACACTAAAGCGCACCCATAGGGATTTGAACCCCGCACCTTCATCATTTCAACGAGCTCTAACATTTGAGCCATTCGCCGAAACAGGATACGATCTGTGTGTGTCTGTGCGTGCGTCAGTGTGTGTGTATGTGTGTGTGTGTGTGTGTGTGTGTGTGTGTGTGTGTGTATGTGTGTGTGTGTGTATGTGTGTGTGTATGTGTGTAGTGTATGTGTGTGTGTAGTGTGGTGTTTATGTGTGTGTGTGTGTGTGTTTGGTTTGTTGTGTGTGGTGTGTGGTGTGTAGTTGTTGTAGTGTGTTGTGTATGTGTTTGTTGTGTGTTTCGTGCGAGTGTGTGTGTGTGGTGGGTATGTGTGCGTACCTGTGTGGTGGGTGTGTATGTGTGTGGTGGTGTGTGGTATGTGGATGGCGGGGACGGTGTGTCGTGTACTGGGTGTTGGTGGGGTGAGTATGTGGTGGTGTGTGCTGTGTTGTGTGAGCGCGTGTGTGTGTTGTGTGGTGGATGTGTGTGTGTAGTGTGGGGTAGGTTGTGTGCGGGGTTGTGTTTGTGTGTCGTATGTGTGGTGTGTGTGTGTGTGTGTGGGTATTGTGTGTGCTGGTATGATGTGTGGTGTGTTGTGTGTGTGTGTGTGTAGTGTGTGGTGTGGCTTGGTGTGGTTTGTGGTGTGTGTATTGGGTGTGGGTATGTGTGGGTGCAGTGTGTGTGTAGTGTTGTGTGTATGTGTGTGTGTACGCGTGTGTCGCTGTAGTGAGTATGTGTGTGAGTGGGTGTAGTGGGTTGTATGTGGTGTGTGGGGTAGGTGTGTGTTTGTGGTGTGTATGTGTGTGGTGTGTGATGTGTGTGGTGTGTGTGTTGTGTGTGACAGTGTGGTGTGCTGCTGTATGTGTGAGGGTGTGTTGAATTGTGTGTGTGTGGTGTGCGGTGGTGTGTGTGTGAGTGTTTGTATGGTGGTGTGTTATATGTGTGTTGTGTGTATGAGGAGGGTGTATGTATGCTGTGTGTGGTGTGTATGGGTGTGGTGTGTATGTTGTGTGTGTATGTGGGGTGTGGTGTGTGTGTGTGATGCTTGTGTGTGTGTATGTGGGTGTGGTGTATGTGGTGTGTGTGTGTGTTGTGTATGTGTGGGTGTTGTGTGTGTGTGTGTGTATGTGTGTGTATGTATGTGTGTATGTTGTGTATGTGTTGGTGTGTGGGATGGGTGTGTGTGTGTATGGTGTGTGTGGTGTGTATGTGTGGTGTGTGTGTGCTGGGTGTGTGATGTGTGTGTGGTGTGGGGGGTGTCGCGTGTGTGTGTGTGTGTGGTTGTGTGTCTGTGTGTGTGTCTGGGCGTCTGTGTATGTGTGGGGTGTGTATTATGTGTGGTGTATGTGTGTATGTGTGTATGTGTGGTGTGTGGGTGTGCGTGTGTGTGTATGTGTGTGTCTGTGTGTGTGTTGTATGGTGGTTTGTGTATGTGTGGTTTGTGTGTGTGTTGCATGGTGTGTTGTGTGGTTGTGTGTGTGTGGGTGCGTATGTGTGTGGGTGTGATGTGTATGTGCTGTGTGTGGTGTGTCTGTGTGTTGGGGGCATGGTGTGTGTGTGATGTGTTGGTGTGTGTTATGTGGTGTGTGTGCATGTGTGAGTGTATGTGTGTGTGTGTGGTGTGTGTGTGTGTAGCGTGTTGGTGTGTGTATGTGTATGTGATGTGTAGGAGTCTGTGTTCATGTGGTCTGTGTATGGTGTGTGAGTTGTTGCGTGAGTGGGGTGTGTATGAGTTGTGTGTGTATGTGCATGTGTGTGTGTGTGTGTGATGTGTGATGGGTGTGTGGGTGTGATCGTGTGTTGGGTGTGTAGGTGTGGTGTGGGGTGTGGTGTGTGTGTGTGTGTGTATGGGTGTGTATGTGTGTATGCTCAATTGTGTGTGTGTATGTGTGTGTGTGTGCGATTGTGTATGTGTGTGTGTGTGTATGGGAGATGTGTGGGATGGGTCTGTGTATGTGCGTGGTGTGTGTGTGTCTGGGTCTGTGTGTGTGTGTGTATGTGTGTGTATATGTGTGTGTGTGTATGTGTAGTGTGAGTGTGTGTGGATGTGTATGTATGTGTGTGTGTGTGTGTATGTGTATGTGGTGTGTGTGTGTGTGTGTGTGTGTGTGTATGTGTATGTGTGTGTGTGTATGTGTGTGTGTGTGTGTGTGTGTGTGTGTGTGTGAGGTATTGCATTCAATCTTCCTCAATACGACAGGTTACCACAGCCACTGTTTCTGTTTTGGGCTATGTATGGCAGCTTCCATCCAGCTTCAATACCCAGTCACTGGGTCAAGCCGAAAGCTTTCAGCCACATTGGAATGCTTTTCAGTACAGTATTGACACCTCTGTATACCGTAATAAAGAGCTTATGACGGTGCGGGTTTCCCATGTGGCTAAAGTCCAGAAGCTTTTACACGGGATATGGGGATGAAACTAATACCTAGAGCTTACAAAAAGCTTATGACGGTGCGGATCTTTTATCTGGCTAAAGTCCAGAAGCTTTTACATGGGAAATGGGATGAAAGTAATACCAGGAACTTACAAAAGCTTGTGACGGTGCGGTTCTCTCATCTGGCTAAAGTCTAGAAGCTTTTACATGGGATATGAGATGAAACTAATACCTGGAACCTACAAGAACCTTATGACGGTGCGGGTTTCCCATGTGGCTAAAGTCCAGAAGCGTTTACGAGGGATAGGGGATGAAACTAATACCTAGAGCTTACAAAAAGCTTGTGACAGTGCGGGTTTCAAGTCCAGAAGCCTTTACAAGGGAAAGGGGATGAAATTAGTTCAGGGAACCTACAAAGAGCTTATGACGGTGCGGATCTTCTATCTGGCTTAAGTCCAGAAGCTTTTACATGGAATATGGGATAAAAGTGATGCCTGGAACCAGCCTGGAACTTACAAAAAGCTTAAGAAGATGTGGATCTCCCATCTGGCTAAAGTCCAGACTCTTTGACATGGGACAGGGGATGAAACTCGTTAATAGAACTTACAAAAAGCTTAAGAAGGTGTGGGTCTCCCATATGGCTGAAGTCCAGAAGCTTTTACATGGGATATGGGATGAAACTCGTTAATAGAACTTACAAAAAGCTTGTGTCAGTGCGGGTTTCCCATCTGACTGAAGGCCAGAAGCTTTTGCATGGGATGGGGGAGGAAAGTAATACCTGGAGCTTACAAAAAGCTTATAACGGTGCGGATCTCCCATCTGACTGAAGTCCAGAAGCTTTTGCATGGGATGGGGGAGGAAAGTAATACCTGGAGCTTACAAAAAGCTTATAACGGTGCGGATCTCCCATCTGACTGAAGTCCAGAAGCTTTTTGCATGGGATGGGGGAGGAAAGTAATACCTGGAGCTTACAAAAAGCTGATGGCGGTGCAGGTTTGGGGCAAAACAGTTGCTGGTAGCACCCCAAAGGCTAATAAGAACACCATGGTGCTACGTAAAGATACCTGTACCTTTCCCCTAATACCTGCAACTTACAAAAAGCTTGTGACGGTGCGGATCTCCCATCTGACTGAAGTCAAGAAGCTGCAGGAAAGTGTCGATGGGCATTATAGACTCGGATAGGGAGTTGTCACTCAGCTGACCCTTCCTCTCTTCAGGGTCTCCCACCACAATCATCTCCTTGCCAAAGAGCTGGGTCCGGAATACTAGAGAGTTGTACCTCTTGTACCTGAGAAAGGAAGAAGAAGAAAAATGTTAACTTTTACATCTTCCTGGTAAATTTATTTGTACTGCCGAAGACGGCGAGCAGCCAAATTGCTGGCTGAAGCTATGTAACCAAGTTGAACCTGTGATGAAGAGATTTTTCAAGTTGAACCTGGGATGAAGAGATTGGGTCAAGTTGATTTGTATGAGACTCTGAGGGCAGTTACCCAGTGTGGTTTATTTCAGTTTTATGTAGGCCAGGTTGTGTAGCTACTTCGGCTACTCAAGCCAAATTGCAGGATTGTTGCGTAGCCATGGCATGGCGAAGCGTAGAGCCCGGGGGTTCGGAAGGCA
Source organism: Chlamydomonas sp. ICE-L (assembly GCA_013435795.1). NCBI lineage: Eukaryota > Viridiplantae > Chlorophyta > Chlorophyceae > Chlamydomonadales > Chlamydomonadaceae > Chlamydomonas > Chlamydomonas sp. ICE-L. The sequence goes on along the minus strand of JACBWV010000610.1, from coordinate 24,478,812 downwards.
GCACCAAACCCATTCGTCGCCATACAACGACATAATGGCGACGCAGTGGCGACGCGTCGTCGGAAAAATAGCGCAGTTTCTGTAGTCGTATGATTACAAAAGTTGGAAATATCGTACAGTACCCACCAGAAAACAGTGTCATCGCTATCGTACGGTTATTGTTATCGTACGATATTGTGTTTGACCACCCTAGGCAAGAGTCATGTTTTGAAAGTTGATATAACTGCATAAGACGTCAAGCAGCCCTGAAGGCTGGAGCCATGTAACCCAGTTAAAGTTAAAGTTAACGTTAACGTTCGACCTCCCCTACTTTATAATGTTTATATTCCTATTCCGTCCAGCCTTAGAGGCTGAAGCCATGTAACCCAGTTAAAGTTTAAGTTAAAGTTTGACCTCCCCTACATTTGAATGCTGATATTACTGCCGAAGACGGCGAGCAGCCATGAGCCACAGGCTGGAGCCATGAAACCACTGTTTGTTTTGGGGGCTGCACGTAGCAGCTTCTAGGCAGCTCCCTTTTCTCGTCCTTGGTTCAAACTCAAAGCTAGCTAGTGCGGCTGAAAGCTTTATCACAGGGACTCCAATGCAGCTGAAAGCTTAGGGCTTGACCCAGTGGCTGGCTACTGTAGGAGCACTCCAGGATTCACACATTTTTGTTGGGGACACGTTGCACTGCTCACCGGGCTTTGTTCTGCCTATTCAGATGTATGTATTTATGCATGGTGTATGTATGTATACATGCTGTACGTTGGATGGATGGATGTTGCTCGGTGCACATGCCTTCACTGGCTTGCAATGTGTCGACTTTATGTTTATGTGTCCAGGGGTAGACAACTTGATGATGATGACGACGACGACAACGACGACAATGATGATGATGATGATGATGATGATGATGGTGGTGGTGGTGGCGGCGGCGGCGGTGGTAATGGTGGTGGTGGTGGTGGCGGCGGCGGTAATGGTGATGATGATGATGATGATGATGATGATGATGATGATGATGATGATGATGATGATGATGATGATGATGATGATGATAATGATGATGATGATGATGATGATGATGATGGTATTATCATGCTGCCCTACTGGACTCCACATGCGCCCTTTGTTGGCAATGGAGAGCATTTCCCCTACCAAGGGGAGGGGCAACCAGGGACAAGGGATCTTGCTACTGGGACACGTGCGGAAGGGGCTGAATATTTGACTAAGAGATAGCCATGACTCTCATGTTCTGACTTGCCGTCTGGAAAATTCCAAGCTTTGACCCACTCCAAGCTTTGACCCATTCCAAGCTTTGACCCACATGCATGTACCTTAGGTGGGAAGTGGGAAGAATGGTTCAGCGCTTAAATTTAGTCTCTCTCTCACCTCTGGAACATGAACTTCATTGGGTTGTTGGCAAAGGGGATCATTTCCCCAATCAAGGGGAGAGTGAACCAGGGACCAGGGATCTTGCTGGAACGTGATGTATTGCGCAGCAGGAAGAAGATTAAGGTCGATGCAAGGCACACGGCGAAAGCAATCGCTGCGGTTCCGAACGAGACAAGCGGAACGTGCGACTGTGTCGAGTCCATGGCTGAAATGCTGAAATGCTTCAAACTATGTGGGGTAAGGTGGGACGGGATTGGGGAGGGTAGGGGATCAACAGTAGGCAGGTTGGTCTTGCGCCGAATTGAGAGATGGAATTGATTGCAGAAACGATTAGATTCGCAGAACGGAAAAACAAAAGTTGTATGCTTTCAAGTGTCGTTTGCTAGCTGACAGACCAAGCCAACCCCGACTGCCCCGTAGGCGTAGGTGAGGGATAGAACACTTAGTACAAGTGCATGAGTTCAAATCTGGGCCGTTTGTACGAACACAGCCTATAAGTAGACAGAAAGAAACTTCACCTTTTCACATTTACATTACTCCGGCATATATGCCCCTTTTCTTTCTCCCCTGACAGCGTCAAGACTCAAGACATCATGGACGACATCACGCAAGGCTAGACGAGCTAAGATATCAAGAACATGCCAGCGGTTGATGGCTTGATGCTGTTGAAGGCTGCGTCAACCAATTGGCTTCACTGGCAAGCAAGTCGATAAGTTGGCTATCCAATCCTCGCTCATGGCCTAAACAGAAGAAGACACTTTTGCACATTTGGGGGTATGAAAGGAGTGTTTCCATACCTCAATCCAATCCAATCCAATCCAATCCAATCCAATCCAATCCAATCCAATCCAATCCAATCCAATCCAATCCAATCCAATCCAATCCAATCCAATCCAATCCAATCACATCCATCCAATCCAATCCAATCCAATCCAATCCAATCCAATCCAATCCAATCCAATCCAATCCAATCCAATCCAATCCAATCCAATCCAATCCAATCCAATCCAATCCAATCCAATCCAATCCAATCCAATCCAATCCAATCCAATCCAATCCAATCCAACCCAACCCAACCCAACCCAACCCAACCCAATCCAATCCAATCCAATCCAATCCAATCCAATCCAATCCAATCCAATCCAATCCAATCCAATCCAATCCAATCCAATCCAATCCAGTAAAATAAAATAAAATAAAATCCTGAACAACCATGTAACAATCTAACAATCTAATCCTCCTAGATCTCCGACTGGGTCGGTGGATATAGTCAAGAGACCCTTCTCCTTGGGTGGGAATCCCTACTAAACACAAGTGTTACTGGCACCGGAGATCTTTCTGCCTCTCCAAGAGCCGTCTACTATGAACTGTCCCTAGTCTATATCCGCTTCAGAGTTTTTCTTTTAGGCTACCAGCAGCAGCCTCTATGCAGCTCCTTGAGCCAGCCACTTTGCTACACCCCAATCTTTCAGCAGTTATGTACATCAGATTGCGTCAGCTTAACGGTGCTCCAGGTTGTGACAAGCTTGGCTGAATAGCCAGTCAGGGAAGCTGCCTAGAAGCTGTTGCTCGAAGAATAGTCCTAGCTAAAAATACAATATTTGATCGGCTCAGTATATATGCTTCCTGGTTTCCATCGGCATCGCTTTCGGCTACGAGCAGAAGCTCCTAAAGCAGCTCCGAGGCAGCTACAGAGCTATTCACAAATATGTAAGCCGTTATGGACAGATGATTGCGTCAGCTTTAAAGTGCACTAGGTCGCACTTAATTTGGCAGACTAGCCAGTCATGGAAGCTGCCTGGAAGCTGTTGCTCGTAACTGAAAACAAAAGGACTGGTCTTTCTGTACCTCATTCCACTCCCGATTATGGAGACTCCGGCTCAGGATTTTTCATCATAATTTAGCTAAGAGGTCGTTCACACGGGACAGGTTTGGGTTTGGGTTTGGGTTTGGTTTGATGTTAACCTGCCGCGTCAGAGGGGGTTAGCCGAAGATTAGCCGAGGTTAGCCCAAACCCGCCCAAGCCCATGAATTTCGTTCGGACGGCATTCCAGAGCTTCTTGTCAGTTGGAAAAGTTTGAACATTTTGAATTGCCGATCCGCAGCAGGAGCGCTAAAATCAAGCAGGCTCTGGCGTTAATGTGAGGAAGGCGGAAACTGCGTCTCCTCATACTGCGTATCACGCTGCTACTGCTGCATCTCATGCTGGCGTGGATCTGCAGGTGGCGGCCCATCCAGAACGGACCCCTCCATACAGCGCAGTGAATATTATAGATGGCGCGAAAGGGAGGACGGTTTCGAAAACAAGCGGCTGAAGGAAATGCGGCGCAATTTATCGCAACAGAAACAACGAACAACACGTGTGCGACATAACCATAATCATAACCCAAACGTGTGTGTGTGTGTGTGTGTGTGGGGGGGGGGGGGGGGGGGGGGGGGGGGGGGGCACGTTTGGGTTTGGGTTTGGGTTAGCATTTGGTTAACTAATTTGACCCAAACGCGTCAACTTTTTCCCGTGTGAACGAAAAAAGGTTTGGATGTACGACAGAAACGCCCAACTACCCCTTAACCCAAACCCAAACCAGTCCCGTGTGAACGACCTCTAACTCCAGTTCCACGACCCTTGGCTGCATTTGAATCAACGGGGCGGGTCGCAAGGCACGCTCTACTCGAAACGGTAGGCCACACTAACCCACCAATGGTGATCGTCTTCTGTTCTTAGCTGGGGAAGGCAGGCTTGAAGTGGTTGGGCATACCAAGAGAATAGCACGCATGTCCTGCAATTAACTGATATGCGGAATCGCCATTGCGCATTTAATCGAGGAGCTGTTGTCGTGAGATCTCCTGAATGGAAATAAAGGTATCAGTACGCCAAATCGGGTGGGGAGACTATAATTGTAATGAGTCGTACCGTTGGTGGTACCCTTGTCATTATTGTGGAAGATAGTTATTATCATGGAAGATAGATCGCAGGCGACAGCTCAGTCGTCCGCAGGCGACTGCGTGGTTATTCGCAGGACCAGCGTGGCATCTGTGGGGTAGAAAGAGATATTAGAAAGAAAACCACGCCCCAAGGATACAGGCTGTCACCTCGAGAATAAAATCAGGTCAAGAACATTCGACAGTACTAAGATCTATCTAGAAGACCATCTTCCACATTCTTCCTAACAATTATCGCACGGGTTGATTCCTGGGAGTCGAAAATACCATCTGATAATAGAGACCAGCTCGTGCATACCCCTGCGCAAGGCGATATTCAACGGCTGAGAGCTATCTTGCCTAGCCTGCCCCGAGAGGGATTGCAGCAGTGCAACCGGCGATGCGATAGTTAGTGGCTCCGAAATGACAGATTCAGCGCCTTCGGTCGCAGCCCGAAGTCAGCCGGTGCCTCCTTTCTTACGCAAGGCGTGGGAGATTGTTGAGGATAAGGACACGGACCACATTGTCTCCTGGGGGCCAAGTGGCGCATCGTTCATTGTGCACGATGTGGAAACTTTTGCGAAAGAGATTTTGCCCAAGAAGTTCAAACACAACAACTTCTCGTCGTTCGTGCGTCAGCTAAACACTTACGTGAGTTTTCTGGACGAATTCATCTCCTGCAATCTTGTAAAATCAAGATGGTGCTCATATGTTTCAAGTGCGCGCAACGCTAGCCGTGTGCCGGCCACAAGTTTATCCTGCATGCTCCAGATGCAAACGTTGTCTATTGCTCCAGCTCGCTTCAAAAGGCGCCACCAGACAATACTTCCTCGCCATTGTCTAACCCCCTCACCTGCGCCTTTCCTCTTCCCCTCTTCCGCAGGGATTCCGTAAGTCTGACCCAGACCAATGGGAATTCACTAGCGATTACTTTAACCGCGAGAACAAAGCTCTGCTCTCTCACGTGCCACGGCGGAAGGCGCTGCGCATTGGCACGGAAGCAGCAGACATGCAATCCGCTGGATCTCCGGATGTCGAATGCGATATTTTCCAGCAGCGGCAGCAAATGCAGGTGACAGAATACCAGAGGCAATTTTTCCAACAGCATCAGCAGCCACCGCAACAACAGTTCATGCAGCAGCAACAGTTTGTACAGGATCAGCAGCTCCAGCAACTGCTACAGCTGCAGCAGCAACAGCAGCAAAAGCAGGAGCAACAGTATCAGATGCAGATGCAGATACAGCAGCAGATGAATCAAGCTCAACAGAATGCTACTGCTGCCAATTTACCATCAAATCTGTCCAATCAAGGTGAAGCTGGAAATGCAGTAATGACGATCATGACCTACTCTCACTGCTTCCTTCATACCCTCATCTGCAACCGCTTAACCTGGCTGGAGGTATATAACCTTGTACATGAACCAAGTTTGTTGACAGCATGTGCAGCAGTGGGGAAGATTGTTGATGCTAGACCATGCCAGGTCTAGAATATGCTGGATTGCATACTTGCGAAGGCAAACAAATATATATTGTCATATTGTTATCTTGTATAATCTTTCGGAACATTGCAGGAACACGAAGCCTTACCCAGTTGTTGCATGAGTCTTGCAATACTTGTTGCAAAGCTTATACTAGTGAGAAGCACATATACTTCTACAACAGTAGCTTTACGCTCAAGAACAGGCCATGCAACTTCTCGCCTGTCAATCCAATTTATCTGATCCCTGACACCGCTAAGCGCCTGGCAACCTACTATCTGAAAGTCTGGATCCCTTTTATTAATTTGTCCCACCCTTCACATTCTGCAGTTTTGTTGGCACAAGTTGCAGAGCTGTACGCGCAACAACAAGCCATGCAACTGCAGCAGGGCACTGGAATCTGTAATCCAGCCACGAGGTCCCAGGAGGACAAGTCAGGAGAGAAGTCTGGCGGCGATGTCAAGAACCTGTCAGAGATTATGGATCGAGTCATGGAAGCGACTGGGGTGAATGGGGCGAAAAAAAGGATTCGGAATGCTGTTTACCCAGGCACTAAAGGTAGGAATTGGAATAGGAATTACTACACGGTTTTATTCGCCTGAAGGCGTCTAACCATCCTCAGAATACAATACCCCCCCCCCCCCCCCCCCCCCCCCGCCCTTCCCCCATCCCCCCGTGCTATACCCCACAGAAACGAGGGAGTCTAACCACCGGGAATCAAACCCAGGACATATTCCTGGTCAGGATATATCCCGCAGTTGTATAGCAGGGTATGTGAATGGTCTCCACCATAGCTTTTCTATGCAGCTACGAGCAGCAGCTTCTACGCAGCTCCCCTGAATGGTTATTCAGTCAGACCTAATGCACCTTGAAGCTGACACAACCAGCTTTCCAGCGCTGCAAAAATCTTGGGGATTAGCCCAGTGGTTAGCTGAAAGAGCTGCCTAGAAGCCTTTAAGAAAGGCCGAAAAGATAAGCCCTGGCGTGCATGGTGGCACATCTGGGCCAGGTCACCACGATGACGCTTGACAGGTTGTCAGGTTCAGACCATGGTTCAGACTAGGACGAAGTGGACATTTAGGTATTATTAGGCCTAGTGCCTCTTACTATTTCTAAGGTGGGCCCTTGGCTACTTCAATCCATTGACAGGCCAGCCCTTTGGCTTTTCAGGTATTGGTAGGCCAGTGCCTCTGACGATTCAGGTTTCATATTAATTCAGGTTAGGAAGTTGCCTAGTGCCTCTTACCACGTATAAGGTGGATAACCCTAACCCCTAGATGGCTCTGATACATATCTTTATTTTGTTGAGCAAGAATATAAGCAATATCGCGCAGTCCGATTTTTAAAGTTTTCATCTCCCCAAACCACAGACAGGGTCACCCTCGATAATGAAAGAATAGGCAAAAAAGCTTAGCTGAAATGCTGCCTGGAATTAATGCATACTCACTTGAATGCCTTACAGGTGGGGGAGGCTGTATGATGTCATGTGATGACGGCGGTCTAGCTCAGCCAAAGTTACCACTCATATATGATATCATATGATACATTTTGTATGATATTATATGATATCATACTCGCCTTTGGTCAACATCATATCATATTCCGGTCCCTACCTACGCTTAGCCGAAATGCTGCATGGAAGTAGTGCATAATAAATCAATAATACGCCTTATTACGAGGCGTGAGGTTGGGGGGGACAGCCCGTTTGCTTGCACTGTGGCCAACCACCAAGCATGAAAGTAGTGCATTCTCATCCTTGTTTGACGAATGTCTCAATGGCAGAGCTCCTTGAAAGAAGGTGCTGGGTTAGAATCCCTATGGGTGCGCTTTAGTGTTCGCAGTCGCTGTCAACCGCCATGGCAGCTTTGTCCAGGTAAAGTAGCAGCCTGTTCTCTACCGCCGTACAACGGGGCTCCCTTAATACTACGCCCCACCAAGCATGAGAGTAATGCATGCTCTTGCAAGATGTCTATAAGCACTCGCAGCCTGTGTAGTTCAACAATAATGCATGTCCCGAGAGGGGAAACGATGATTACCCAGCGGTTCCAACCAGTGCCACAGCAGGTCCTACTTATGGTGGTGACTTGGCACTTACCAAGATTCCACACACGACCTGCGTCCAAGGGAATCGATACCCCCCCACACACACTCTCAGGATATACGTTATTGTTAGCTTGCACTGGGGCCAACCACCAAGTGAGTTAGGTTTAAATAAATAAATGGCAGGCCTTACTACGAGGCGTGAGGTTGAGGAGGCCAGCCCGTTTGCTTGCACTGAGTCCAACCACCAAGCATGAGAGTAATTCACACTCACTTGAATGCTCTGCAGGTGATAGTGCTGTCTCACCCAGCTCGAATGTGCCCCTCCAGACCGAAGCTCAACCAGCTGGGCTCCAAGCTCACACCAGCGCTTCAGGTAGTGGGAGTGGCGGATCAACGCAACCCACGCCTGATAGGTTACCTTCCAAGCCAATAGTGAACCGTCGCCCCACTGCCCAAGACCTGTTATTAGTGATGGCTGGGTGCGTGAATCGAGTGGCAAGCGTATCGAAGGAGGTACGTTCTTCGCATCACTTTTTTTTTTTTTTTTTTTTCATTGTGGTTTAAATTCCATTTTTATTTCATTCTAGTTTAAAATTCCAAGTTTTCTTATAATTTGATTCAAGTGAGGAGTCATTTGTTTTTTCATGTTTTCATTTGAACTTACGGCAGCTTCTCGCCTTTGCTTCTTTGCATCGCTGCTTTATTTTGGGACTAATCACCGCAGCTTACCGCCAGCTCCAAAAGCCAGCCACTGTGTCAAACCCATTGCTCAGAGCTGCATTGGATCACGTGGCTAACGTACTGAAGGAGTTATGTTCTTCGCATCACTAATTATACATATTTATTTTTTGACGGAAATTTCTCTATCCATTTTTTATTTATTTTTGGGCTACTCACAGCAGCTTCCCGCCAGCTCAAATAGCCAGCCACTGGGTCAAACCCAATGCTTGAAGCTGCATTTGAATCAGGTTACTACATTTTGTCAAATCGGTCAGCGCTTAAAGCGCACGAACGTCAAATTGGTCAGCGCTTTGTAGCACAACAAGCGCAAAAACTGCGCGTTGCGCCCAAAGGGGGTTGAAAACTGCGCGAAACGCATGGTGGGGCTCAAAAAGTGTGCGCAAAATCGCGCTGCCGCTGCGTTGTAATACCCTGGTTTGAATGCTTCTCGTATCAGCATTCAGATGCACTTGGTAGCATCAGGTTTGGCTCAAGGACAGGGAAAGGGAGCAGCCTAGAAGCTACTATGCTTAGCCCCCAAAAGGAACAGTGCTTCACATTGAGAATGTTTGTGCTGCCTGGTGTTTGCCTCACAACTTTCCTTTTCAGCTACACGCAGCAGCTTCTAGACAGCTCCCTGACCCAGCCACTGGGCTAAGCCCCAGGATTTCAACATAACTGGAGAGCTTTCTTTTTTTATCGTATTCAGCAGGAGGAGCCCAGGCCTCAAAATTTTCAGTCATGCCGATCGATTTTTTCTGAGAACAGGGCTGTAATCGCATGTATCATTGCGATATTTAAAGTCACTTTTCAGGTCATTCTGAGCACCTCATTTAGGGGGGGGGGGGGGGGAGGGGGGGGTCAGCCCTCATTTTGTTTTTTGCTAACTTTTTACTCAGACCTCCAAATGACACTCTGAGACCACCCATAAGTAGGCCTTGGTAAGGGTAGTCTATTGGCACCACTTTAAACCTCATGCAATAAGTATTTACCACCCCCCCTCCCCCCCCCCCCCCCCCAAACCACACACACACCACCCCAAAACCCAGCCCAGCCCAGAGTATGAGTGGGGTGAATGGCTGGGTATTGCTGATAATATGGGTGGGTGAATGGTGGGTAATACAGGTAGTCTATTGGCACCAATTTGACCTCGTGCAATAAGTATTTACCCCCCCCCCCCCCCCCCCCCACACACACACACACCAGCCCAGAGTAGGAGTGGGTGAATGGCTGGGTATGGGTTGATTATATGGGTGGGTGAATGGGTACGTAATATGGGTGAGTATGGATGGGTTAGTGGGTATGAGGGTGGGGGTGGGGAGGTAAATCCCCAGCTCCCCCCAACCAACCCCCCTTAACCCACCCAACCACCCAAGGTACTTGGGCAACCCAGAGGGGGTGCAGAACTGATTTTTGACTATCACACAATCCCTAAGTGGGAATTCCGAGGATGCCATTATGTGCGCCATACTGTAACCCCCCAGAATCCATATCTAATTTTTTCAAAACAGGGTCATTTCTATTTAAAGGGGGGGTGGGGGGTGGGGGGGGGGCAGCCCTCCCCAGGTTTTTTAGGCATGGTGTGGCCTATCTTTTTTTTTCTCCTCCCGTATTCAGTCGTATTATTTATTACTCTGCAGAGATTCTTATGCTTGCAACAATGGCAGCCTCTATCTCTACACCCTACACCCCTACCCCACCCCCGCCCCTACACCCCCCTACCCCTCCCCCACCCCCACTCATATAACCCTCCCCCACCCATACACCCCACTCCCCCACCCATATACCCTCCCCCCACCCCTACAACCCATTCCTACCCCCTCCCCCACCCCCACCCATATACCCTCCCCCCCACCCCTACACACCCACCTCCCCCACCCTCCCCATATCACTCCCCCCACCCCTACACCACCTCCCCAACCCCCACCCCTATTCCTCCCCGCCACCCCACCCCCCACCTCCCCCCCCCCCACCCATACCCCTCACACCCACCCCTACAGCCCACCTCCCCCCACCCCCCCCCCTCTATCACTCACCCCCACCAGCTCCCCCCCCCACTCCCCCACCCCCCCACCTACTCCCCTCCACCCCCCCCTCCCCCCCTCCCCCACCCCTACCCCTATACCCTCCCCCCACCCCTCCACCCACCCTCACCCCCCCGGCCACCCCACCCTATCCCTCATACCGCACCCCCCCAACCGCCGCCACCCACCCCCCCCCCCGCCCCACCCTCCCCCGCTATCCCTCCCCCCCCCCTCCCCCCCCCTCCCACCAACCCCCCTTACCTAATCGCCCTCCCGCCCCCGGCCGCTCACCCCCACCGATCCCCCCCAGCACCCCACCCACGTCTCCCCTACGGGGCCCACCCCCCCTCCCCCCACGCTCCCGCCGCGGACCCCGCCGTCATCCTTCCTCCCCCCCCCCCCCTCACTCCCACCCCCCTGAGAACCCCCCCCAAGCCCCCCCTATCCCTGCCCCCCCCGCACCCTCAACTCTCCCCCATCACCCCCCACCCCCCCATCATCTCACTCCCCCACCCAACCCCCCCCACCCCTCACCCCCCCCCCCACAGCCATCTCACGCCTCTCACGCCACCCCTCCCGCCCCCGTCAACCCCCCCCCACACCGATCTCCCACTCCCCCCCCCCCTCCCCCCCCTCCCCCCCCCCCCCCCTATCCCCTCCCCCCACCCCCTCCAACCACGCCCCCCCGCCCTACACCCATTCCCACTTCCCCCGACCCCCCCCGCCCCTCCCCCCCCCGAGGTCCGCCACCCCCCCCCCCATACTACCCATCCCCCCCCCCCCTCCCCACCCCACCCCTCCCCCCCCCGCAGCCCGCCTCTCCCCTTCCCCCCCCCCCTCCCCCCCCCCTCCCCCACCCATAAATCCTTATAGATCCAGAAGCCGCATGATTCTAAACGGCATCAGCTGGATGGTTTGAGAGATGAGAACAAGACCTTGCTAGCGAACTTGGAGCACCTATCCCACCAGGTGTCTCGTTGTGTGAGTGGGAGTGAAGGCAGCGCTGGCAGGTCTTTGCCAAACCGTGCAGAGCAGGAGAACTTGGGGGAGAACAGCGGGGGCAAGGTTTTGCGCGGAGTACGAAACTGCACAGAGCTGGAGAACTCGGGGGAGGACAGTGAGGGCAAGGTCGTGCGCGGAGTACTTAACCGCGCAGAGCAGGAGAACTCAGGGGAGAATAGCGGGGGCAAGGTTGGGCGCAGAGGAGAAGGTGCGGTCGGCCGGGCTCGAGGCAATGCCACAGTGGAGGATATGCTGAGCTTCCATCAGTCCGAGCTGGATTGGCTCCAGAAGCTGAGGAGAGATGACTTGCAAATCCAGGTTGGTCATATTTTGGGCAGAGTCTCCCACTTTTTATCTGACGCGTCGCCACCCTGTCGCTGCATGGTCGGAGCTGGATTGGCTCCAGAAGCTGAGGAGAGATGACTTCACATCCAGGTTGGTCATGTGTATTGCAGAGTCTCCCACTTTTGTTTCCGACGGCGCGTGGCCATCCTGTCGCTGCATGGTCCGAGCTTGAATGTCTCCAGAAGCTAAGGAGAAATACCTACGAATCCAGGTTGGTCATATTTCGGGCAGAGCTCTAAATGCTCACTTGGTTTTTCCAACGACGCGTCGCTATTCCTTCCCCATCCTGTCGCTGCATAGTCTGAGAGTGGCTCCAGAATGGCTCCATCAGCTAAGGAGAGATGACCTATGAATCCAGGTTTGCAAGCCTTTATTTACTGTTCTACTTGTAGTTAAGTCATACGTTACATTAAGTCCTACTTAAGTCCTACATTACATCAAGTCCTACTTAAGTCCTACATTACACACCTTGGTTGTTTTAGGGGTGCTATAGTAGAGCCTTCTGGGGCTGTTGTTTTGGGGGACAAGTCCTATGCAGCGTCGCAAGCGATGCGGAAAATTGGCGGAGTGTGTTGGCAACGGAACGAAAGGTGGCAACGATGGAGCTGAAGCCAGTTAGTTACGCGACCGTTGGCTGATGTGTCGGGCTTCATGTTTTTCGGTCGGACAAACGGACAAATGGGTAAACATGGGGGCTCCCGCCCCCTTGAAGAGGGGGCTCCGCCAAAAACAGCTGCTAGTAGCACCTGGAACTTACAAAAAGCTTGTAACGGTGCATATCTTCCATCTGGCTAAAGTCCAGAAGCTTTTACATGGGATATGGGATGAAACTAGTACATAAAGCTTACAAAACGCTTGTGACGGTGCGGATCACACATCTGGCTAAAGTCCAGAAGCTTTTACATGGGATGGGGGAGGAAAGTAATATCTGGAGCTTACAAAAAGCTTATGGTGGGGACCTACTCATTGTATCTCCCCTATTTACACGATGCCGTTTTACCGCAAGCAACACGGCGCTTTTCTTCTTTTTCTTATTTTCGTTCCTAGGTTTCTTTTATGCTCAGAAGTGGCCCTAAACCCTAAACGTTGACATACCCTTATCCCCGAAACATTGTCCTTCAACAGGCTGCGACCCTGTGTGACAGGCCTTGCTGCAAAGATCCTAAACAGGCTGAGCCCCCCCCCCCCCCCCCCCCCCCCCCCCCCCCCCCCCCCACACACACAACACACACTTCCAACAGTCTGCGACCCAGGCCCATGTGACAGGTCTTGCTGCGGACGTCCGAAACAGGCTGACCCCCCCACCACCACCACCACCACCACCACCACACACACACACACACACACACACACACACTCACTCACAACAGGCTGCCACCCAGGCCCATGTGACAGACCTTGCTGCAGAGATCCTTAACAGGCTGCCCCCCCCCCCCCCCCCCCCCCCCCCCATCCAACAGGCTGCAACCCAAGCCCGCTTGACAGGTCTTGCTGCGGAGAACGCAAAGCTTCGTCAAGCCATGGCTGAGATGAAATTCTCCCGAAGCCAAGGGACAGGCTCGGACTCCAAAGGCAGTAGAGGCACCGGTCACGCAGCCCCAGAGAAGCAGAAAAGCCGCTGCCACACTGGAGACAAGGGCGCCGGTGGCACCGGTCTAGAGATGCAGGGTAGCGGTGGCCACACTGGTCCAGAAACCGACCATCTAGTTGGTCCAGAGAAGCAGCATAGCAGTCCTCTCTGGTCCAGAAAAAAGTTGCTGGCAGTTGCTGGCCAAGAGAGGCAGAATAGCGGTTGCCACACTGGAGACAAGGGCACCGGTCACTATGGTCCAGGTCCAGAGAGGGGCCAGGTCCAGAGTCCGGGTCCAGGTCCATTGGTCACACAGGTCGAGGTCCAGAGTTCAGGTCCAGGTCCATCGATCTCACCGGTCCAGGTCCAGAGCCCAGGTCCATCGGTCGCACCTGTCCAGGTCCAGAGTCCAGGTCTACCAGTCGCACCAGTCCAAGTCCAGAGAGGTCCAGGTCCAGAGACGCAGGATTGCATTGGCCACACTGTAGACCATAACCCAGGCACTGCTGCAATTCCAGGCACTGCTGTAACTGCAGGCACTCCTGCCTTGAAAGGGACTGCGGGTTGCAGTCGTGGCTCTGAAGTGGAGAATATGCTCGCAAAGCATACAGAGCAGCTGGATTGGTTGCACATGTTGAGCGGTCATGATCTGGAGTTGCAGGTGTGTGTGTGTGTGCCTGTGCCTGTGTGTGCCTGTGCATGTGTGTTCAAATGGCATGTCAGAATGGATAGGAGTGGCCACACTGTAGATAATAACCTTGCTGGCACTGCTGCAACTGCAACGGCAGTCCTGGCACGAAAGGGACTGCGGGTAGCAGTAGTGGCTCATACCTTGTTCATAAGAGAAGAACTACCAGCTTTGTAGACCAGTCTAGAAAAGAAGTGGAGAATTTGCTCGCAAATCCAGAATTCCAGAAAACAAATCTAGAAATTTCAGAAGTTGAGAATATGCTCGCAACAGACAGACTGAAAGACAAACAGGCAGGTAGGCAGACAGACGGAAAGACACACAGGCAGGCAGGTAGACAGGCAGACTGAAAGACCCACAGACAGGCAGACAGGACGACAGGTCCATCCTATTGCTAACCCTTTTGGGTAAGCAAGAGGTTGGCACGACCTCCCCACAGACAAACAGACAGACAGACAGACAGACAGACAGACACAGACAGACAGACAGACAGACAGACAGACAGACAGACAGACAGATGGACAGACAGACAGACTGAAAGACACACAGACAGACAGACAGACAGGCAGACAGACAAACAGACAGACTGAAAGACAGACAGACAGACAGACTGACTGACTGACTGACTGACTGACTGACTGACTGACTGACTGACTGAAAGACACACAGCCAGCCAGCCAGCCAGGAAGACAGATATTCTTACGATGGAAATGCAGCATGTTGAACCTTCATACATCTTGAATCCACTGTGCCTCACCCAGTTTGGCCTATTACCTTGCAGGTCGCGGGAAAGACGGAAGCCCTACAAGCTAACGCTGAACGCGTTAAGGTTATGGAGGATCGCATCAGGGTGCAGCAGATAAATCACGATGGTCAACTACAGATGCTTTACAAACTGCAGCATGATGATATGGAGGTCCAGGTCAGAGCTTTTTTCCTTTTAGTTTCGGAAAGGGGGTCTCTTGGTAGTGATAAAAGATTTGGAGTCTTTCGAGGTTAGGCTCCTGGTAGTGATTTGTTTATGCGGCAGGGATTTTTGTTTAAAATTTGAAAGTGGGTTTTTTCTTGCTGTGTGGGTGAATGCCTCCTCCAGGGACAGCGTCTTAAAGCTTTTTAGGGCCTTTTAGGGCCACAGATTTGGGTTCTTTATTAATCAAATTCAGCCAAAACGGGGTCAGAAGTAGCAATCGCTATATATAGCGGGAAAAACAATCCCCGTTATGTGGCCCGGAAAAAAAGCTCTGGTCCAGGTTTACAAACTGTGACATGAAGAACACTCAGGTGGATGCGCAACAGAAGAATGCTTTTGATCTGAACTTTTGAACAGATTGAGAGTGATTTTCTTCTCGGTGCTTCACAACGCTGTAGCAGGCCATCCTCCCTCCCCCCTCCCCCCCTACCTCCTTAACCCCCCTCACTTAAACCCACTCAGGGAGATGCGCCCTGATGTAATGTTTTTTTTGTTTTGTGGGTGCTTTTTCTTTTTGTTTAAAGCACAGAGTCTCATACACCCTCTCTGTGTCAAGTAGACTTTAACATGTAATGTAATGTAATGTAACGTAACGTAACGTAACGTAACTTATTGTAACATTGTGTAGTGTAATGTAATGTAATGTAATGTAATGTAATGTAATGTAATGTAATGTATTGTAATGTAACCCACTCAGGTGGATGCGCAACAGAATCAGACTCTCTTGAGCAACAAGCGCAACACTCATCTGGACGCTCTTCTCGAGGCGCAAGTTCGATCCACAGAGACTACTGGTCTCTTGACTTCACATCTTCAGGTACGCTCACTGTTTACTGCCCTCGATATAGCAGAGTCCCCACTGTTTCATTTGTAACGCCGCCCTCGATATAAGCAGAGTCCCCACTGTTTCATTTAGGGTGGGGGGGGGGGCCCACCGCCTTCATGTATCTGAGACCCCCAACTGTTTCATTTGTAAAACCACCGCCCTCAATGTAGCAGAGACCCACTGTTTGTTTCATTTCATTTGTCCGCCTCGATATAGGCAGGTCCCCACTGTTTCTTTGACCACCCCACCCGCCTTCATGTAGCTGAGACCCCCACTGTTTCATTGTCAACCGCCCTTCAATGTAACAGAGAACCCCACTGTTTTCATTTGTAACACCCTCATTTGTACCCACCTTGTAACCCCGCCCTCGATATAGCAGAGTCCCCACTGTTTCTTTGTTACCACCAATACCTCGCCTTCAATGTAGCTTGAGACCCCCCCACTGTCCCAGTTTCATTTTACACCCGCCCTCAATGTAACAGAGACCACTGTTGTCATTTGTACCCGACCGACCTTCGATATAGCAAGTCCCCCTGTCATTTTGTAACCCAACCCCCACCCCCACACCCCCCTACCGCCTTCAATGTAGCTGAGACCCCACTGTTTCATTCATTTGTAAACCGCCCTCAAATAACATATACCCCACTGTTTCATTTGTAACCTAAACCCTCCCCAATGTAACAGAGACCCCACCCACTGTTTCATTGTAACCAACCGCCCTCGATATAGCAGAGTCCCCACTGGTTTCATTTGGTACCACCTGTAAAACCCACCTAACCCCCCCCTTGTAACCCCAGGTAAACCGCCTTCAATTTAGCTGAGACCCTCCACTGTTTCATTTGTCACCCCCCCTCTCCCTCAATGTACCAAGCCCTCCACTGTTTCATTTGTACGCCCTCGATATAGCAGATTCCCCCCTGTTTCATTTTTAAAAATACCACCGTTATTTATACCCCCGTATTATTACCAAAAAATAAACACCTTAAATTTAAAAACCTAAAAAACAAAATTACCATACTACCGGCCTTCAATGTAGCTGAAACCCCACTGTTTCATTTGTACCGCCCTCAATGTAACATAGACCCCACTGTTTCATTTGTACCCCAAAACCAACCGCCCTCGCTAAGAGCAGAGTCCCCACTGTTTCATTTGGTACCGCTTCATGTTCTGAGACCCCACTGTTTCCTTTTGTAAAAACCAACCTGTAACCCGTTGTAACTCTCCGCCCTCAATGGTAACAGAGCGAGACCCCCACTGTTTCATTTTGTACCACCCCGCCGCCCTCGATATAGCAGAGTCCCCACGTTTCATTTGTACCGCCTTCCATGTACTGATACCCCACCACCCCCACTGTTTCATTTGTACGCCCTCAAGTACCAGAGACCCCACTGTTTTCATTTGTACCAACCTTTGTACTCCCACCCACCGCCTACCACCAGCACCAAACCGCCCATCGTATAGCAGAGTCCCCACTGTTTTCATTTGTACGCCCTCAATGTAACAGAGACCCACTGTTTCCTTGTACCGCCCTCATGTAAACAGAGACCCCCCCCACTGTTTTCATTTGTACCGCCCCTCGATATAATAGCAGAGTCCCCCGTTTCATTTGTAAACCTACACCCCGTCACCAAATACCCACCGCCTCAATTGTAAGCCTGAACCCCCACTGTTTCATTTGTACCGCCCTCAATGTAACAGAGACCCCACTGTTTCATTTGTACCGCCCTCGATATAGCAGAGTCCCCACTGTTTCATTTGTACCGCCTTCAATGTAGCTGAGACCCCACTGTTTCATTTGTACCGCCCTCAATGTAACAGAGACCCCACTGTTTCATTTGTACCGCCCTCGATATAGCGATCACCACTGGTTTCATTTTGTCACCCCCTAACCACGCACCCACCCCCTTCAATGTAGCTGAGACCCCCCACTGTTTCATTTGTACCCCACCGCGTACCTTGTAAACCGCCCTCAATTTAACAGATACCCCACTGTTTCATTTTTGTAACACCACCGCCTCTCGCTATAGCAGAGTCCCCCACTGTTTCATTTGTACACACCCTAACCCCACCCCACCGCCTGGCAATGTAGCTGAGACCCCTGTTTCATTTGTAAAACCCCTTGTACCGCCTCATGTAACAGAAACATCATGGACCTCCACGTTCATTTGTATAACCAACCGTTGTATACCGCATGGTAACCACCCCGCCCTCGATATATAGCAGAGTCCCCACTGTTTCATGTGCCCAGCAAATGCAACCGCCTTGCATGTAAGCTGAACCCCACCTGTTTCATTTGTTACCACCTCGCCCTCAATGTAACAGAGACCCCACTGTTTCATTTGTACCGCCCTCGATATAGCAGAGTCCCCACTGTTTCATTTGTACCGCCCTCAATGTAACAGAGACCCCACTGTTTCATTTGTACCGCCCTCGATATAGCAGAGTCCCCACTGTTTCATTTGACCAACACCACCATTTGTACCTACCCATACCGCCTTTAATGTAGCTAGACCACCCACTGTTTTCATTTGTACCTGCCGCTCAATGTCACAGAACCTCCACTGTGTTCCATTTGTCTATTAATACCAACCACCTACCTTGTACCGCCCTCGATATAGCAGAGTCCCCACTGTTTCATTTGTACCGCCTTCAATGTAGCTGAGACCCCACTGTTTCATTTGTACCGCCCTCAATGTAACAGAGACCCCACTGTTTCATTTTACCCCAACCGCCCTTCGATATAGCAGAGTCCCCCTGTTCATTTGGTACCAAACCCACCAGCCTCATGTAACCGAGTCCCCACGTTTCATTTGTAAACCACACCTAAACCAACCGCCCTCTCATGTACCAGAGACCCCACTGTTTCATTTCATTTGTAACACCGCCCTCGATATAGCAGAAAGGTCCCCCACTGGTTCATTTGTGTTAACGCTACCGCCTTCAATGTAGCTGAGACCCCACTGTTTCATTTGTACCTACCAACGTGACCCGCCCTCAATTACCAGAGACCCCCACTGTTTCATTTGTACCCCCAACCGCTGTACCATACCCAACCACGCCCTCGATATAGCAGAGTCCCCACTGTTTCATTTGTACGCCCTCAATGTAACAGAGACCCAACTGTTTAATTTGTACCGCTCGATTAAGACAGAGACCCCATGATTTCATTTTTACCGCCCTCAATGTAACAGAGACCCCACTGTTTCATTTGTACGCCCTGCGATTAGCAGGTCCCACTGTTTCATTTGTACCGCCCTCAATGTAACAGAGACCCCACTGTTTCATTTGTTCCGCATTCAATGTAGCTGAGACCCCACTGTTTCATTTGTACCGCCCTCAATGTAGCACAGACCCCACTGTATCGCCAGTTGGCTGGATAAGGTGCTGATTATAAGGGTTTGGCGTCGACCTGGGCCTTAGGCCCACGCCACTTGCGCATGAACCCGCAACATGGGCCCACGCCACTTGCACATGAACCCGCGACAAGGGCCTTAGGCCCACACCACTTGCGCATGAATCCGCGACAAGGGCCATGGGCCCACGCCACTTGCGCACGAACCCGCGACAAGGGCCTTAGGTCCACGCCACTTGCGCATGAACCCGCGACATGGGTGGTCACCTTAAGTTGATAAGGGCAGTCAGGTTGTTTGTATGTTGGGCTACATCGGTGCTATATACATAGGTAATGGCAATATGATATCATATGATATCATGTCATCATACGATATCATATGATGCTGGCAGTCTGACTAGGCTAAAGCTACCATTTATATTCAATATCATATGATGCAATTTGTATGATATCATATGATATCATACTCACCTTTGGTCAACATCATATGATATGCTGATCCCTATATATACGTAGGTAATGGCAGTATGATATCATGTCATCATATGATATCAGATGATGCCGGCAGTCTGACTAGGCTGAAGTTACCATTTATATACAATATCATATCATGCAATTTGTATGATATCATACTCGCCTTTGGTCAGCATCATGTGATATGCCGGTCCCTATTCATAAGCTCATTTATCCAGGTTGCCAGGGGTATTGGTGAAAGTCACGAGTGGCAGTGGTCTGGCATGCCCCCCCTTTCCAATGTGAAATTCCTACTTCCGATATCTCCGCCTTTCTTTCAGAATCCTCGGTGGCGCTGGTTTGTGTACAGGGTCTCCCTTCCTGGGGTGAACAGCAAGGGCAGTTGGCTTGGCACCAAACTGTCCGGGCCTGGGTCACTGGTTTATGTACGGGTCTCACTTCCTGGGGTGAAAAGCAAGGGCAGTTGGCTTGGCACCAAACAGCCCAGGCCTGGGTCACTGGTTTGTATACGGGTCTCACTTCCTTGGGTGAAAATCCTTTCAACAAAAAACAACTTTCTATCTGCAGTACCTGCAGCACTATGGGTGTCTAGACACCTGTTTACGGATGATTGTGCGAGTTGTGTTGGTAGGGGTTTAGGCTACTAGCTGTTTCAGTTAGGGTGTGTGTGGGGTGTGGGGAGGGAGGAGGGTGTGTGGGGGGGACGGATTGTAGTGGGAGGAGTCCAGTCCACACACACACACACACACCATGCCCCCCCCACGCGAGCCTTGCTGAGTTACCTCCCTTGAGTGGGTTCTCTACTAAGGCTCTCATTTTCTGACGCAGGCCACAGAGCGGAGCCTGTCACTTTGCGCGTCCATGCCCCAAGGCAGGCTACAATAGTATGCCCCCCCCCCCCCCCACACACACACACACACACACACACACACACACACACACACACTCTCACACACACACCAATCTGATTCCATCTCTCCAAATTATTTCCAAGATGCACGCCACATTGTCCAATGCCTGCCTCTTAATCTTCTTGCTTGTCGCTCCCTGCCACTCTGTCAATGGTCTTCAAGGCAATTCCCCTCTGCAGACACCTCCGTCGCGATCAGGCCGTTTCAACTTTTGACGCCATCTGATTCCAACTCAAACTCCTGCCAACATGCACGCCACACTGTCCAATGCCTGTACCTCCAACAAAGTCCAAGGCGTGTCTCTTCATCTGCATGCCTGCCCCTCCCTGTCGATCTGTTGATGGTTTACAAGGCAATTCCCCTCTGCAGACATCTCCGGCGCCATCGGTTCGTTTCAAGTTTCGACGCCATCTGATTCCGACTCGAACTCCTGCCAACATGCACGCCACATTGTCCAATACCTTTCCCTCCAACTGAGTTCAAGGCGTGTCTCTTCATCTGTATACCTGTCCCTTCCTGTCGGTTTGCCAAATATTTTTTGGCGGAGCCCCCCCTTCTGGGGGGCGGGTGCCCTCAGGTTTACCCATTTGTCCGTCCATCCAACCATCCATCCATCCATCCATCCATCCGTCTGACCGTGATGAAGCCCGTCACGTCAGCCAACGGCCTCGTAACTAACTCGCTTCTGTTGCCACCTATCGCTCCCTCGCGATCACTCTCCGCCAATTTTTAGCGTCGCAGGCGACGCTGCATCGAAGTTGTCAAGGCAATTCCCTCCTCCATGCACCTGCGTCGCGATCGGTCCGTTTCAAGTTTCGACGCCATCTGATTTCAACTCAAAGTCCTGCCAACATGCACGCCACACTGTCCAATGCCTGGACCCCCAACTGAGTTCAAGGTGTGTCTCTTCATCTGCATGCCTGTCCCTTCCAGTCGGTCTGTCAATGGTTTTCAGGGCAACCCCCCTCCCCAGACACCTCCATCACGATCGGTCCGTTTCAAGTTTCGAAGCCATCTGATTACAACTCTTGCCAACCTGCATGCTTCATTGTTCAATGCCTGTCCCCCAACAAACTCCACGGCCTGTCCCTCCCTGCAACTTCAATGCCTCTCCTGCCCACAGGCGCGCAACACAGTTCTCGAGGCCCGGGTTCTGGAGCAGGAAAGCATCAACAGTCGACAGGTCTCCGCCAATATACTCCTGGAGTCAAGGCTCGCCCACCTGGAGGACCAGAGGATAGGTGGGGTACCAATAAATTTGCATATCTTGTCAGACCTATGTAGTGAGCTTAGAAAGCCAGTGGACAAGTGGGGCACCAATTTGCATATCTTGTCGGACCTGTGTGGTGGGCCTAGAAAGCCAGATGACAGGTGGGGCACCAATTTGCATATCTTGTCGGACCTGTGTGGTGGGCCTAGAAAGCCTTCGCCTGGGAGTCGTTGGGTAGGAACTACCCCCAGACTGACATACAGACAGCCTAACACAGCCTGGCACAGCTTAGTCACAGCCCCATCACAGCCCAATCACGGCTTAATCACAGCTTAATCACAGTCCAATTACAGCCACTCTTATGCTCAGCTCCGCACGTGGCTGTTTTTGACTTGTCTTGCTTGGTGAGATAGCATGCGACTTTGTATACCTGGTAAATTATAATGCCTTATACTCATCGGCCCAGGCCAGTATGCAAGTTGCTGCATATCTAACTCATGCTCACTATCCAAACTTAAGTGCACCCGCAATAGAGAGTTTAGGTGTTGACTTTGCACCAGCTGGTCATCAGCAAACCTCATTCTGCCCGCCTGGGCTTCCCCAACATCTCTTATACCCTCTACTAGAGAAAGATGAGACCAGGCCACGAGTGGTTGTCTTGTGGATTTGGGTGTAGGGGTATAATTTGGGTGTATATATATAGATATATACAGAAATCATGGAGGTCGTGGTGGTGTCATCACGTAACCGACTTAACCGACTTCCCGCCCCGCCAATTCCAGCTCAGCCAATCCTTGCTTTTAATCCCTCCTGCTTCAACTTCTGCCTTATTTAGCCTCCTGCGAATTCTGCCTAATGCGACCTCCGCCTCCTGCGTATTCTTCTTGTTGCGCATCCTGCCCGATTTCTCATTTTCCCGCCTGTGTCCATCCACCTGATTTCGGCAGCGCAACAGTTCGTCTTCCTACAAGCTTTTCCCCATGCGTCTCTGCAAGATCTTTCCCTTGCATCATGAGACCTGTCGCTGCACAACGGAAGGTGACGTGATCAGTCAGTCGGACTGGCAGAAATTTTCGAATCGCATCCATCGCAAGTCAGAAACTGCGGGAAGCCAAAGCATACATCCACTTCCGCCTGCGAGCATTGCCACCATTCATCTCACGCATGCGCTCTTTCTCCATGCCATCTCATCGCATTCGTCATGGTTGGCACCCAGTTGTTGCCAAGGCCATTCCGTCCCCCTGCACACTCTCGCGCTTGCACGGCTCATGTCATCTATGCAAGCTCTTTTCGTTGTATCGAATATTGTGAAACGTCGCTGTGATTTTTGCTGTTCCGAGTGTTGCCCAAGTTTCCCAACTGGGGCACTGCACAAGAATAACATAGCTGCAGTTTTGTAGCTATGCAATTGCGCCGGTCCGGTGTTGATCGGAATCTGAGCATTCGCAAGTTCTTGGTAAACACGGCCTGCACTTAAACCCCTCTTTCTGCACGATTGAATCCCACAGCTGGAGTGAAGAGTATGAGGTAGGGAGAAGGAGAGTGTGTGTGAGAGAGTTGGTGGTTGGGGGAAGGTGGGAGAAAGAGAGTGTGTGTGCATGGGGTGGAGTGAGGGGCAGGGAGAGATCGGGGAAAGTAGGGGATACTGTGGGTTTGGATGGGGGGGGGGGGGGGGGGGGGGGGGGGGGGGGGGGGGGGGGGGGGCACATGAAGGGTGTTACCTGTTCTGTAACCCACACCGGACTAGCAAACCATGACCTGAGTGGGTGGGTGGGGGTGGGGGGTGGCCACCAGCCACACGGGCTACCGTACTAGTATATATATACCTTCTCTCCTCTTTCTTCGTCTCTTTTATCTCTCAGACTTTCTGCCTTTTTGCCTCCCTCTCTTCTATATTGAGCACTCCCCACCCTGGCATTTCTAACCAACCTCACTTGTCTAACCAACCTCACTTATCTAACCAACCTCGCATCTCTAACTAACCTCGCATCTCTATCCAACCTAGCATCTCTAACCCGCACATCGCTCACTTCCCACTAGACAACCGTCCCTTCCCAATCATCCCATCCTAGTTATCCTATCCCATCCTAATCATCCCATCACATCCTAATCATCCCATCACATCATTATCATCCGATCCCATCCCAATCACTTCCATACGTTGCTCTCCATCTCTGTGTCCCTTAGACGACACACCCACCTGCCCCCCATGGCTGATGACAGCCAATGCAATGCAGAGCAGTAAAAGCCGCGAGGCAAAGAGTGCACAAGATGAGCTTATGACCAAAGGAATTGAAGACAGAGTCATGTACGCTGTATATGAAATGATGGCCGCAGCAGCCGCAGCAGGAGGCGGCGGTGCTGGTAGCTCAAGTGGTGCTGCCAACATGATGGCAATGAACCCCACCAATGCCGCCAGGTATGTATGACAATCACCATCACCACCACCATTATCACCACCACCACCACCATCATCACCGTCATCACCACCTCCATCATCAACATAGCCACCACCATTGAAACCTAGTGCTGTTAACATGGTGGCAATTAACCCCACCAACGCTGCCATGTATGTATGCTGCCCAGCATGTGCCCTGCATACAACCTGAGGACATATGGGGCATTGCTGGTAAGGCTGTTGTCTGCTGCATCAGCTGTTAAGCGATGTGCAGCAGACAGCATAGGCTAGGTCTAGCCAACACAAGCCCTTCAAGAATTATTTGCTTTGATAGGTTGCACTTGCTCTGCTCACCATGTTTTTCCCGTCTGTTCAAAATCAATGTTTATCTTTTCAGCTAAAAGCAGCAGCTTTAAGGCAGCTCCCCTGATTGGCTATTCAGCCATAGCTTACGTGACCTAGTTTATCAGGAAGCTGACGGAATCCGTTGTCCAGAACTGTTGAAATCTTGGGGTTTAGCCCAATGACTGGCTCGCGGAGCTGCTAGAAGCTGCTGCTCGTAGCTGAAAAGAAAAAATATGGTTCACATGTATGTTGTTTCCATCCGCCCATCCCCTGTCTCCACCCTCAGCACCCTGCTCCCCACCCAGCCTCCCTCCTGCATTCCCCAAAATCCACACAGTTGGATGATGGAGAATATGGTCGTCCCATGCGCCCATCCCCTGTCTCCACCCTCAGCACCCTGCTCCCCACCCAGCCTCCCTCCTGCATTCCCCAAAATCCCACACAGTTGGATGATGGAGAATATGGTCGTCCCATGCTACACACAAATAAAACCCCTGTCTCACCCTCAGTCACCTGCGGTCCGCGAGCGCCCGCTCCCTCCTGCATTCCCCAAAATCCCACACAGTTGGATGATGGAGAATATGGTCGTCCCATGCGCCCATCCCCTGTCTCCACCCTCAGCACCCTGCTCCACACCCACCCTCCCACTCTGCTTGCCCCAAAACACATTTTAGGTCCAATAGGGCACCAGGAAAAATGTAATATGGAATGTAAAAATATCATCATCATCATCATCATCATCATCATCATCATCATCATCATCATCATTATCATCACCACCATCATCTCCATCATCATCACCATCGTCACCACCATCATCATCACCATCATTACCATCATCATCATCATCATCATCATCATCATCATCACCATCGTCATCACCATCATCATTACCATAATCACCATCATTGTCACCATCATCACCATCACCATCATCATCATCATCACCATCATCATCACCATCATCACCATCATCACCATCATCATCATCATCATCATCATCATCATCATCATCATCATCATCACCATAATCATCACCATCATCACCATCATCACCATCATCATCATCATCATCACCATCATCATCATCACCATCATCATCATTATCATCATCATCATCATCATCATCATCATCATCATCATCACCATAATCATCACCATCATCACCATCACCATCATCACCATCATCATCATCATCATCACCATCATCATCACCATCATCATCATCATCATCATCATCATCATCATCATCATCATCATCATCATCCTCATCATCATCATCCTCATCATCATCATCATCATCATCATCATCATCATCATCATCCTCATCATCCTCATCCTCATCATCATCATCATCATCATCATCATCACCATCATCAGTTCATCACCATCATCACCATAATCATCATCACCATCATCACCATCATCATCATCATCATCATCATCATCATCATCATCATCACCATCATCATCATCATCATCATCATCACCAACATCATCATCATCATCACCATCATCATCATCATCACCATCAGCAGCAGCATTGTCATCATCACCATCCCACACAGGTTGATGATGGAGCATATTGCCATTAAAGCGACCGAGTACAAGGAGGAAATGGCGCCAGGCAGCACTACCAGCAGTGAAGCCAAACCTTCGGCGCACTCGCTGCTCGCCTCATCAACCGGCGCAGCAGGCGAAGGAAGTGGCAACTTAGGAGTAGGCCCTGAGGCAGCCCTTGCCAACACGACGCTGGCTGCGGGTGTGTCAGCCTTGGCAGTTTCAGTTCCTCGCCCCACACAAGCGCCGGAAGTTTCTTTTGGTGAGGTCGGCTCCAAGACCTCCGCCCCAGGCTCTGGTGATAACTCTTTCCACAGGCCCTGAGGCAGCCCTTGCCAACACGACGCTGGCTGTGGGTGTGTCAGCCTTGGCAGTTTCAGTTCCTCGCCCCACTCAAGCGCCGGAAGGTTCTTTTGATGACGTCGCCTACTCGGCTCCAAGATGTCAGCCCCGGGCTCTGGTGAGAACTCTTTCCCCAAGCCCTGAGGCAGCCCCCTCACAGCGATGTCGGGTACTGGTTTTCCGAAAAATCAAGGAGGGCACCTGGGTCTTCACATTGGCTACCTCCAAGGAGAAACCTTACAGCATGCAGCATCAGCGTCCGAATTCCTGAAACCCTTTTTGCGCGTTGGGTCATCAGCAGGGTACTTCAATTGACCAAATTGGCCAGCGCTTTAGCGCACTTGAAAACAAACTGCGCTTTGTAGCGCAAAAAGCACAACAATTGCTCGCTGCGCCCACAGGGGGGTGCAAAAAACTGTGCGAAACGCGCAGTGGGGCTCAAAAAGGCAGCACGCAAAAGCGCGCTTGGAAGTACCCTGGTCATCAGGTACTCCTGGGTTCAATGGAAAATCTTTTCCCCAGGCCCTGAGGCAGCCCCCGACACCGTCTCATTTTTGGGCTTCACGTGGGCAGCTCTTTTTACTTGATTCAAACTTAAGGTAATGATAACGCCTGTTGGGGCGTGGTATTAAGAAAACCCGTCGTACGCGGGTAGAGAGCGGTCTTCTACCTCAACTGGACAAGCTACCATCGCGGTTGACAACGACCTGCAACGCTCAGGGCGACCAGAGGGGGAATCGAAACCCCGACCATGCATCCTCAAAGCGATTTGGTGTACCACTAGACCAATTGATTCGCTGATTCAAACTATTTAATCAAACACTAGGGCAGTGAGCCCGTCGTACCGACCTCCTACCCCCTTGCAGCAGCATCCAAGACACGCAGCCCCCCCCCACCCACCCCACCCCTTGCCTCTTGCCTGTTGTTTGTTGCACATCCTGACTTAATACTTAAACCGCCCGCCCGCCCGCCCGCCTGCCCGCCGCCGCCCCCTGCCGCTTGCCTGGTGTTTGTTGCGCATCCTGACTTAATACTTATTCAACATAGTTAACACTTAATTGGACATCAGGCGGGAAGGTTTTGATGTCAAAAGGAGAAGAGTTCAGAAGAATAGCTATGGGCTGCTCTTTTCACCCACCCTTGGGCCAAACCTGGAGCTAGCTAGTGCGTCTGAAAGCTAACAGGGCGGGCATTCCATCGCAGCTGAAAACTGTGGGATCGACCCAGTGACTGGCTAATGGAGCTGCCTGGAAGCTGCCATGTGTAGCAAAAAAAGGAACCCACGCCAACACGACGCTGGCTGCAGGATTGTCTGCCTTGGCAGTTTCAGCTCCTCGTCCAACTTTAGCGCAATGTTGGTTCTTAGAGGTCAGCCCTAACTCTGGCGAGAACCCTTTCCTCTGGCCCTGAGGCAGCCATTTTTCCTTTCCAGTTACGAGCAGCAGCTTCTAGGCAAATCCCCCTTCCTGGCTACCGAGGCGAACCGTATGCAAGCTATCGCTGGCTGTTTGGGGGAGCTACCTAGAAGCTGCTGCTCGAATCCGAAAAGAAGTGCTATGTATTCCTTCAGGAGTCTACCCGTGTGTGTGAGTTTGTACGTGTGGGGGGGGGGGGAGGGGGGGACCCAGAATTGTTTCATGGACTCATGGTTCTATGCATTTTCATGCCTCTGGCCGTCTGTTACTGTCAATTTTACCTGCCTTCCTGTTTTTGTCATTAATATGTGAGTGTGCTGGAGCACCTCTCGGGTCGCATTTCTGCATAGACCCATGCAGGTCTTCCTTTTTTTCATTTATAGGTATGTGTGCTCGAGCACCTAACGGGTTGCATTTCTGCATAGGCGTATGCAGGTCTTTCTGTTTTTTTCATTTATAGGTATGTGTCCTTGAGCACCTCAGGCACTAAGTCTGTAGGGGTGTCGGAGGCAGATGCGTGGAGCAGTGTGACATGGGATGCTGATACTGGCTCTTTTTCCTACTTGAACTTGGTACTTTACATAGCCCCAGCCAGCAAATTGGCTGCTCGCTTTCTTCAGCAGTACAAATAGTTATTACCAGGAAAATGTAAACGCGAACAAAACACTTTTTTCTTTTTCTTTTTCAATTTTTTCTCCTCTTCTTCTGAACGATTAGCGGATTAAAAGCAGTCTACACAGCCCAATTTGATATTGTTGTTGGATCACAAGCATAGGTTGAATCACTACAGTCCCAACAACGAGAACTTGGCAGCCAATGTGAGCAATCCACTGGGAGGCAACGGGGGCTGGCTGCAATTGATGCAAGATGGCGAGTCAACTTCAGTTGGGATTGCGCATGGCTCTGGCGCATCATGAAGAAACATTGAAAACCTTCGAAGTAGAGCAAGGTACGTCCATGAACGTTTTACTAGCCTGTCTTGGTGTGTGTCTTGAGACCACTGGAGCAGGAGTATAACGTGTCCACAATTAACACTTTATTTTGGTGTTTGTTCGTTGTACCCACATGACCCATGCTTGTTTGGGCCAATTGCCGTGCCAATTGTATATTTGTACTCCCTGAACATGGTGTTGATTGTTGAAACCTTGAGACCACTGAAGCAGGATTGTTACGTGTCCACGTCTTTTCCAGGTACCGAATCAACAATTAACTTTTTTTTTTTTAATTAGCCACATCTGACATGTCCCATGCTTGTATGGGCCAATTGCCATGTTTGGGCCAATTGCGATTGCACTCTGAACACGGTGTTGAAGCCTTTAGTCCACTCGAGCAGGATTATTACGTTTCCCCGCGTGTCCACACCATTTCAGGGTACTGAACCTGCAAAAATGCTTTTTTTGTCGTTAAACCAGGTTGAAGCCACACATCCCAAGCTTTCTCTTGCTAACTAAGCGTGCTAGACATTAATAACTGTTATTTCAAATTGTAATCACTTACAGAGATCCACACAACAGTTTGGATTGATCAGCCCCCATGTTCCCGTGTAAGGGCCCAATTTGAGTGGCCGCCCCATTCTAGGTGCCATTGTTTTCAAAAACAAAACTTGCTGCAAACCTGGTATAACCGGGTTCAAGTTCAAGTTCAAGTTACGCAGTTCCTGATGTATGTATGTTACAGTCCAGGGGTAGGCCAAATAGGCTTAAGGGACTGAAACATACATACATTTAGCTGAAAACAGGCTACAACCAACCGACACGTCAGCCAACTGTCTCATAACTAGCTTGCTTCCGTTGCCACGTGCACCTGTCAGCTGTCGCGCCATCGCGATCACTCTCCGCCATTTTACCGTCTCAGGGGACACTGCATAGAAATTGTACCTCCATTCCCAAATCCTGATTTATCTTCTCTAGCAGCTACAGTACTGCGGGAAGCTGGTGCCCCCCCACCCCAACCCAACTTTCTCACTTGCTGTACAAGTGGTGCCCTACTCAAGCACCTCCTCAATAACTCTTCCCGAAAGCAAATGCAGATTTGGAATGCTCCCGTCAAGTTTCAATCAATACCTATCCCGACTTGTTTCCGTGGTTCCGGGGCATCTAACCCCTTCAGGCTCCGGTTCAACATGCGGTTCAAATAATTTACAATCCTTGGTTACAAGATCAATCCACCTGGGAAACCCGCGGGAAACAATGAATAGCTAGCATCTAAGTATCAGAGCCGCCCCTAACATCCCCCCTTCAAAAGCATACGAGTACTTGGGCAGAAGATGGGGGCGCTCTGGTGTTGTCAAGTCATCTACACCTACACCTAGTTTCTATGTTGTCAGTGGCAGCACAGCATACACAAGCCAAGGTGGCAGAAGCCTATTCCTGGTTAGACTTGCTTCCGGACCTAGTATCTAATGTTGTCAGTGGCAGTTCAGCGCAAGCAAGCCAATGGGCTTATACCACCTTGACCCTGTCCTTCTCGGACTTGCTGCCAAATGACACATTGATCCCCTCACCGGTTCGGAGAGCGTTGGCACGTACCAGGGACTGGACAGTCTTGACCAACAGCTTGAAGTCATCAATGGGGTTTCCAGGGACAACGGTCTTGTATAGGTAGGAGTCGAAAGTCATCTTCTGGACATAGTCATCCTCGCACAGCTCAACAAAGGCCTCGCGGGCGGGGTTGGACCTGTAGAAAAATTACAGTGGTGGGAAGGTGATGAGAAGTTGCCTTGGTTAATCAATGATTGTATGAAGAAATCGGATAAAATATGTGTTTATATTAAATAGGGATGTCGAAAGTGCGATACTTATTAAATTATCGTGCGTCAGTGCAATCTTTTTTTAATTATTATTACCTGATTGTTATACTCAATTGTTCCATTTGGAAAACCTGGAAAAAACTTATTGCGGTTGGGCAGGTGATGCACTCAAGCATTAGCATGCAAGCGACTCTAAACTATGGCGGAGAGTGTTCATGATGGAACAGAAGGTGGCAACGAAAGCGAGTTAGTTGCAAGAACATTGGCTGACGTGTCAGGCTTCGTCTCAGGGGAGCGGTCGGACGCACACAGACAAGGGGGTAACCCTGGAGGCTCCCCCCCCCCCACCCCCTTAAAGAGGGGGCTCCGCCAAAACCAAAATAGCACTCAATTGTGTACAATATTATAATGATTTCGCACCTGTAGAAGACCTTCTGGAGGATGTCCAGGACCTTGTAGGAGGTCCAGTACTTCCTGTCAAACTTGTCCAGGTACTCGCGGAAGGCGCTCTCGCCCACCATCTTGGTTCCGTTAGCGGACTGTGCAACGATGGCCTCAGCTGCCATGCGGCCAGACTTGGCGGCGAAGTAAATGCCCTCACCAGAGCACTTGGTTACGTAGCCAGCGGCGTCTCCAACCAAGGCGACGCGTCCCTTGCAGCGGTTGGGGCGGGGGTGCTCGGGGATGGGGTGAGCCTCAACGCGGATGATCTTGCCGCCCTCAGTCTTGACCTACACGGGAGGGAGTGGGTATGGGTGTAAGTGTGGGTGCAAGATTGAGCGTGGGTGGGTGAAAGGGAAAGCTTGGGTGCAAGTAGGGGTGCATGACTGAGCGTGGATGGGTGTGGATATGAGCTAGGCAACGAATCCCTTGTAGCGGTTGGTCAGTCACATACATAACTGTTATAAAAAAACAAGAGTAGACAGAGAAGGCATCGGGCCAAGTCCTTTCAGTAGGGAGCGAGTGCATTGCAGGAAGGTAAGCAGAGAAACAAAGCAGGAGCGAGCTGGCACAAGCAGTACACATGCAAACAGGAAAAAAGTGATCGTGACGAGAAATGATGGGAAATGCCCAGAAATGAGAGGAAATGCACAGAAAATGGCCTAGATGCCCATAAAATCGTGAATATGCCTAGAAATGAGTAGAAAGGCCCACCTTTGAGCGGTCGCGGGTAGCCTGCTGGTACTGCTTGATGGCAGTCTTGTTGACAACAGTTCCGGTTCCGACAGCGACGTGGTCATACTTGGGGAACACCCATCCGTAGAAATCGGGAGATACGTCATCTCCGACATACATCTCGGCCAAGTTCTCGTAGTACTTCATCTTGTCATCGGGGATGCGGATGCGCTCCTAAATAGGACAAGGCATCAGATTCACGGTTACTACGCAAACAGGGGGGCCAAGTTCTCGTAGTACTTCATCTTGTCATCAGGGGCTGCGATGCGTCTAAATAGACAAGGCATCAGATTCAGGTTACTACGCAAACGGGGGGGCCAGTTCTCGTAGTACTTCATCTTTGTCCTTCAGGGATCGAGCTCTCCTAATAGTACAATGGCCGAGATTCACGGTTACTACGGTAACCAGGGGGGCGGGGGCCAAGTTCTCGAAGTAAGTACTTCATCTTGTCATCAGGGCTGCGGATGCGCTCCTTAAATAGGACAAGCATCAGTTCCCGGTTTTACGTAAACAGGGGGGGGATTTTTTTTTTTTGTTTGTTTGTTTTTTTCCCCCCCCCCCCCCCACCGCCCCCCCCCCCCCCCCACCCCCCCCCCCACCCCCCCCCACCCCCCACCCCCCCCCCCCCCCCCCCCCCCCCCCCCCCCGCACGCGCCCCCCCCCCCCCACCACCCCCCCTCACCCCCCAGCACCCCCACCCCCCCACCACCCCCCAGGAGCCCCTGAAGCGTAGACCTCCCCCCCTCCATGTACAAGGCATCAGATTCACGGTCTATAACTTGACTACGCAACAGAGGATGGGGGCCAAGTTCTCGTATTCCTTTATCTACTTCATCTTGTCATCGGGGATCGGATGCGCTCCTAAATAGGAACCAGCATCAATTCAACGGTACACGCAAACATGGGGTGCCAAGTTCTCGTGTATTTCATCTTGTCATCAGGATGCGGATTATATGGCTCTCCTAACGTAGACACGTCATAGATATTCAACTGTTGATACGTAAACATGGTGGCCAGTTCTTCGAGTGAAGTAACTCTGACTTTCTCTTGGTCATCAGGGATGCGGATATGCGCTCCTA
Source organism: Chlamydomonas sp. ICE-L (assembly GCA_013435795.1). Lineage (NCBI taxonomy): Eukaryota > Viridiplantae > Chlorophyta > Chlorophyceae > Chlamydomonadales > Chlamydomonadaceae > Chlamydomonas > Chlamydomonas sp. ICE-L. The sequence continues at coordinate 24,445,843 of JACBWV010000610.1, read as the reverse complement.
AACAGGACACGGCAATCATATTCACGGTTATACGGTAAACAGGGGGCAATTTCCTCGTATTACTAACTATTACCTTTTAACATTAAACTAAAACTTTAACTTTTCATCGTGTGTCATCAGTGATGCGGATGCGCTTCCACTAGACCAGGCATCAGATTCCGGTTAGTTCTCAAAACAGTAAAACATGAGGGGGGGGCCAAGTGCTCTAGTACTCTTCATTTTCATCCTTTCATCGTGTCATCAGGATGCGGATTGCGCTCCTAAAATCGGGACAAAGGCATCAGATTCACGGTTCCCACTTACTACTACTAAACAGGGGGGCCAACAAGTTCTCGTAGTACTTCATCTGTCATCCAGGATGCGTATGCGCTCCGAAATAGGACAAAAAGGTATCAGATCACAACAGGTTACTACGTAAACACGGGGGGGGCAGTTCTCTAGTACTTCATCTTGTCATCAGGGATGCGGATGCGCTCCTAAATAGGACAAGGCATCAGATTCACGGTTACTACGTAAACAGGGGGGCCAAGTTCTCGTAGTACTTCATCTTGTCATCAGGGATGCGGATGCGCTCCTAAATAGGACAAGGCATGAGATTCCGGTATACGTAAACAGGGGGGCCAAGTTCTCGAAGTACTTCATCTTGTCATCAGGGATGCGGATGCGCTCCTAAAATAGGACAAGGCATCAGATTCACGTTATACGTAAACAGGGGGGCCAAGTTCTCGGAAGTACTTCATCTTGTCATCAGGGATGCGGATGCGCTCCTAAATAGGACAAGGCATCAGGTCACGGTTAGTACGTAAACAGGGGGGCCAAGTTCTCGTAGTACTTCATCTTGTCATCAGGGATGCGGATGCGCTCCTAAATAGGACAAGGCATCAGATTCACGGTTACTACGCAAACAGGAGGGCCAAGTTCTCGTATTACTTCATCTTGTCATCGGGGATGCGGATGCGCTCCTAAATAGGACAAGGCATCAGATTCACGGTTACTACGCAAACAGGGGGGCCAAGTTCTCGTAGTACTTCATCTTGTCATCAGGGATGCGGATGCGCTCCTAAATAGGACAAGGCATCAGATTCACGGTTGATACGTAAACAGGGGGGCCAAGTTCTCGAAGTACTTCATCTTGTCATCAGGGATGCGGATGCGCTCCTAAATAGGACAAGGCATCAGATTCACGGTTACTACGTAAACAGGGGGGCCAAGTTCTCGTATTACTTCATCTTGTCATCAGGGATGCGGATGCGCTCCTAAATAGGACAAGGCATCAGATTCACGGTTAGTACGCAAACAGGGGGGCCAAGTTCTCGTAGTACTTCATCTTGTCATCAGGGATGCGGATGCGCTCCTAAATAGGACAAGCAAGATATTGCAACGGTTCTAACTACTACGACGTAAACAGGGGGGCCCATTCTCGTATAACTAGTACTTTCATCCATCTTGTCATCCAGGGAGCGGATTCGCTCGCTAATAGGACAAGGCATCAATTCCACAGTTTACCTACTACGTAAGCGGTTGTGCCAAATTCTCGTAGTAACTACTTATTTCCTCTTGTCATCAGGATGCGGATGGCGTCTAATAGGACAATGCAATCAGATTCTCGGTTAAGGGGTACTTAAACAGGGGGCCAGTTCTCCGAAGTATCTACTTCATCCCATCTTGTTGTCATCAGGGATCGATGCCTTCCAAATAAGTGACAAGGCTCATATTCATTCAGGTTTAGTCACGTAAACTGGGAGGGGGTGCCACAGGGGGGCCAAGTTCTCGAGTACTCTATCAATCTTGTCATCAGGGGGTGCGATAACGCTCCTAAATAGGACAAGGCATCAGATTCACATTTAGTTATACGTAACACTGGGGGGACCATTTCTTCTCTTATTACTTCACTTGTCATCAGGGATGCGGATGCGCTCCTAAATAGGACAAGGCATCAGATTCACGGTTACTACGTAAACAGGGGCCAAGTCGCCGTAGTACTTAACTTTTCATTCTTGTCATCATGGATTCGTGCCCTCCGAAATAGGACAAAGATCAGATCAGATTCAACGGTTTACTACGTAAACAGGGGGGCCAAGTTCTCGTAGTACTTCATCTTGTCATCAGGGATGCGGATGCGCTCCTAAATAGGACAAGGCATCAGATTCACGGTTAGTACGTAAACAGGGGGGCCAAGTTCTCGTAGTACTTCATCTTGTCATCATGGGATATGATGCCGCTCCTAAATTATAAGGACAAAGGCATCCGATTCAACGTTAGTTTACGTAAACGAAGAGGGTGGGGGCCAAGTTTTTCCGTATTAAATTACTATACGTCATCTTTGTCTTCAGGGAGCGGATGCGCTCCTAATAGGACAAGGCACAAATCAGATTCCTGTTATTAACGCGGGCTAGAAGAGGGAGGAGGCCAACATGCCGAGTTTTCTCACGTTCTCTTATTAGACTGTTTTCATCTTTTCATCTTGATCTTGTCATCATGTATGCGGATCTCCTCCTAAATTTATTACAAGGCCAATCAGATTCACGGTTACTGCTACTACGTATACAAGGGGGCCAAGGTCTTCCGTAGTACTTCAGCTTGTCATCAGGGATGCGGATTGCGCTCCCTAAATAGGACAAAGGACAGATTCAAATTCACGTTGTTACGTAAAAGGACATGTGGCCCAGTTCTCGTATTACCTATTACTTACTTACTACTTCATCTGTCATCAGGTGGAATGCGATCAGCTTCCTAAATAGGACAAGGCATCAGATTCACGGTTACTACGTAAACAGGGGGGCCAAGTTCTCGTAGTACTTCATCTTGTCATCAGGGATGCGGATGCGCTCCTAAATAGGACAAGGCATCAGATTCACGGTTACTACGTAAACAGGGGGGCCAAGTTCTCGTAGTAACTTCCAAAACAATCACTTTTCACATCCGTCTGATGCCGGATCGCTCCTAAATAGGACCAGGCATCCATATTCCCGGTTAGTACTAGACAGGGGGGCCTTTCTCGTAGTAAACGCTACTAATACTTACTCCTTCATCTTGTCCATCAAGGGCTGTCGTATACGCCATGGTGTAGGTACGAGAAATGACTAGGAGGATAGGTCTGGTGCTTGTACTGGTGCGAGGAGGAGGAGGAGGTGCTAGGAGAAGGACGAGGAGAAAATGACTAGGATGAGGTGCTTGTGCTGGTGAGGAAGAGTTGGTTTGTCACAACCCTTACACATGGCTGCTCTGCAATGGCAGTTACATGCCTAGTAATCAACCACATACAAACAACTAGCCAATGTTCTCTTTAGTTGTGTGTGTTTGTGAGCATAGTATCGGCGATGGCCGAAGAAAATCGGTTCGAACAGGCAATAAGTGAAGTGATGAGGAGAAAACACGAGGGGGTTATTTAATGCATGCATGCAGCAGATTAGAAATTCCTCGCATGCAGCACACATGCAACATCACAGGCAGTACATGTAGTACTGTGTTGGGTGAGTGGGAGGGTGAGTGGTAGTGGAGGGTGGGGGTGAGTGGTAGTAGGTAGGTGAATGGGTGGGTGAGTGGTGGGAGTAGGTGGGTAGGGGGGTGAAGATCACAAACCTGGAAGGCAATGGCATAGTCGTACTCTCCGGCGCCAATATCCTTTGCCACGCGAGAGTTGGCTCCGTCAGCTCCGATCACCAGATCGACCTCGATGGTCTCGGGCTTGCCAACCTTGCCTCCGTCAGCGTAGTTGTTGAACTGCACCTTGATGGGCTCATCACCGTTGACCTCAAGCTTCATCATGAGGCCGTTCAGGATCTGAGGAGGACACCAGAGGGTATGTGTGAGTGAGGGGGTATGTGCGTGTATGTGTGTGGGTGTGCGGGTGTGTGTGTATGTGTGTGTGGGGGTGTGTGTGTATGTGTGTGAGGGGGTATGTGTGTGTATGTGTGTGTGTGAGGGGGTATGTGCGTATGTGTGCGTGCGGGTGTGTGTATGTCCGCGTACAAGGGGGTATGTGTGTGTGAGGGGTAGGTACGAGCGTGTGTGTGTGTGTGGGGGGGGGGGGGGGGGTAGGAATACTGTAGGACAAGGGGGTAAGAATGTGGGAGGCTGTCCAGGCAATTTATTGACACATGAAGTCCCCACATGCATATGATTAAGAAAGAAGTAGCCCAATACCCCTTATCCCATATGCATGTGATTGAGAATGAAGTATCCTAGTCATTGTTATCTCAAAAACTATTGAAGCCGATCAACTTGTTCTTATGATATAGCCTCCAATAGACCAGTGCCAGGCACTTCTTTTCTCCAAAGAATCAAGAATTAAGGATAATAAATAACAATACAATATATACTAAACGTGGACTGCTTAGGGGGGGCTGCTTGAGAGGGGCTGGGGGCTGCTGCTCGCCGGCCTCCCACTGGGGGGGATCGCACCGGGGAGGAGCTAATAAATGACAATACAATATATACTAAGGATTTCAGATCTGGGCGACACATTTGTGGCAAAGAATTAAGAGGTCCTTGGCTAGTTTGCAGGCAAGGTGCACTGTGGGAAATTCCCGTCACAGACCCATGAATCCACTTTTCGGATTCTGCCGATAAAACAATCTCGGTGTTGATACTTGCCTTTGAACAGCAAAAACAGCAGAACAAACTGTCATACGAAATGTAAATCACATTATTGCCTAATGTAACAGGCAGACCATTGTTGACCCTAAACGGAAAATGATCAGACCCTAAACGGAAAATGATCAGACCCTAAACAGAAAATGATCAGACCCTAAACAGAAAATGATCAGACCCTAAACAGAAAATGATCAGACCCTAAACAGATTGCTATTAAAGTTATGGCACTGTAGTTCCCACAATAATGTTTTTTGTACAGGAATACTATTCATTTATGTTTTCATGTGGGAACCCAACTTAACACAATTATTTTCACCCTTGTACAGGTAATCATCCACCACCTTTCTTGAGGGTTGGCCCCGGTGCAAGTTAACAAGCTAGTCCCCTCAACCTCTCGCCTCATAATTGTAAGGACTACAATTCATGTATACATTCATGTAGGAACCCACATTGGCACCATTCCACTCAGCACACCTGGGCAGGTAGTCGTCCATCACCTTTCTTGGCGATTGCCCTCAGTGCAAGCTAACAAGCTAGCCCCCTCAACCTCTCGCCTCATAATTGTAAGGACTACAATTCATGTATACATTCATGTAGGAACCCACATTGGCACCATTCCACTCAGCACACTTGGGCAGGTAGTCGTCCATCACCTTTCTTGGCGATTGCCCCCAGTGCAAGCTAACAAGCTAGCCCCCTCAACCTCTCACCTCGTAATTTGAAGTTCTACTATTCATTTATGTATCCTTACAGGAACCCACCTTGGCACCGTTCTGCTCAGCCCGCTTGCTCAGGTGGTCATCCATCACCTCTCATGGTGATTGGCCCCAGTGCAAGCAAACAAGCTAGCCCCCTCAACATCACACCTCATAAAACAGGACTACAATCCATTCATGAATTCTTGTAGGAACCCACCTTGGCACCATTCTGCTCAGCTCGCTTGCGCAGGTAGTCATCCATCACCTCGCGGCGGCACATACCAATCCACTCAGTGTCAGACAAAGTCTTTCCAACGTCCACCTCGTGGTTGGAAGGGGAGATCATCTTCATCTTGGTCACCTTGCGGTCGATGATCTCATCGGGGAGGTCAAACTCACCGACCATGCAGATGGGAATGGCGCCTCCACAGGGCTGCATCACACAATATGAAAAACAGGTTAGAGAGTGAAGAGAAGTACGATTCCACGTGAGATAGAGATTCCACGTGATCTAGAGAATACAAATGTCCACAATTCCACGTGAGATAGAGAATACAAATGTCAGTTTAAACAACCATGCGAAAGATGGCACCACCAAAGGGCTACATCACGTACACACGGAAAACAGGTCAGAGAGGGAAGAGAAGTATCAATTTCATGTGACAGAGGAGTATAAATGTCAGTTTCGCCAAGGGAAGTGGGGGTGGGGGTAGTGGAAGTGGGATGGGGTAGTGGAAGTAGGGGTGAAGTAGTGGAAGTCGGGAAGTGGGAGTGGGGTAGTGGGGGTAGGGTAGTGGGTTGTGGGGGTGGGGGTAGTGGGAGTGGGTTGGGTGATGGCAGATGGGGATGGCGCCACCGCAGGCCTGCATGGCAGCAAGACAATGCAGGAAAAGGTTAGAATTGGTTGGCAGTGGGAAGGGAGGGACTGGTCAGGAAACGGGCAGGCTTCCGTCAGGGAACGATTAAAAATCAGTTGGGAATCAGGTTAGGATTGGTCAGGAAAAAGATGGGCCTCTGGCAAGGGATGGTTAGGAAACAATTAGGAACTGCAAGGAGGCAGTTCAGAAGAAAGCTGAGAATTCGAAAATAAAACTCTATCCTTCTCCTACATTCTAAATGCACCACTCTGTAAATCTAATATACTACTATCTACTGCTACACTACATGCACATGCAGCATGGCTGAGCGTGGGCTACCTGCACTTGGACAGAAAGACCCTGTAAAGCTTGACTGTATCCTGGAATTGCGTTCGGCTGTTCTTGCGCAGTTTAAGTGGGAGGCTACGAAGGTTTTCTTCTGGGAAAATCGGAGCCATCATAGGCTACGGGGTAGGATGTCAGCTTTGAGGGATTTACAGGTGCATGCAGTCATGATCCTAGAGAGATCATGGTACTCGTTGGTAATTGAGCTCATGAGATTATGGACTTGGGTGGTCAAGGTGCTCATGTTGTCATGGTGGTGGTGATGGTTGAGGTGGTGGTCATCGTACGGTGGTAATGGTAATGGTGGTGGTGCTCATGCTACTGGTGGTGGTGGTGATCATGGAGTCCGGGTGATCATGGCTAGGTGCTCATTTTATCTTGACTCACAGCATGCCATGGCAGTATGTTATCACAGTGCACATGCTGTCAAGGTGAAATGCAAGTAAACTTGTGCAAGGAGTATGCACGAGGTCTCGAAGATTAGTACTGTCTAGCATGATGACTTCCGTCAGGGTCCAGGTCCCAATGCACACTTTCCAGTACTGCTGTTCGCATTCAGCTACCACGCAGAAATTGATCTAAGCGGATGGAGCGCAGGACGCTCTTCACACCAAATCTATCCGCGGCTGCAAAAATATTCCTTGTCACTGCATGCCATCGAGAATTCCGTTGGAGACTCATGTTCGGAATTATAATGAAAACATCTCACACACTGTAACGCGCAATTGGTGCAGGGTGGGGAGAGGGTGGGGGGGGATGGGTGGAAGAGGATTTCGCTTCTTACCTTGCAGTTATCCATCTTGCGCTCAATCAGGAAGGTCTCGACGCCTCCCTTGGCGAGGGTCTCGGCAGCGCAAGCACCGGAGGGTCCACCACCGATGACTGCAACGCGCAGCTTCCTGTTCAGAGTGGCGCCATCCTTGGCCTGTGGTAAAGCAGGTGCGTGTAGGGAGGGGGGAGGTCAATTATGAGATGTGGAGGATCCAGGGCCACGTTCGGTGGTTCGAAGGCAAACAGGCAAACGCATGACCGGGGCGAGGGATTCAGACAGGCATGGCGAGATAAAGCGAGGGCCCACAACAATGGGTGCATGGGGGATCAAGTGCTGCGGCAGGTCAGGGATACGGATGGAACTCACAGCGTGGACGGAGACTCCACGGCGGGAGACTCCGGCAGGGCGGACGTTGCGAGCGGAAGCGGCCTTGCGGAAAGCGGTCTGCATTGTTGGGTCGGTAGTGAGTTGTTTACCTGAAGGTGAAGGAAATTGGAGAAACGCCGAAGATATGTTGGCAATCTGTTGAGAGATCAGGGCTGTTGGGGTTTAGGTTCAGGCCCACCTACGACAGATCTGCTACTCTGTCCAGGCTGTCAGTGGAAACTGGGGTGGCCACGCCAAACGAGGCAAGATCACATGGGGGCACGCCGATCACGATCTACACCCGCACCCTTCTACCTACCTACTACCTCGGGTGACAAGGATGCTTGCAAGCGGGGGGTATCTGGTGGGGCAAACTCACCCTCGTGTCTCTCTCTCTGCCCTGAATTCCCACCACTCATCACCCTCCACAGAATTTGCCCCATCGAAGAACGTTGGACGCTCAGATGGGAAGGTGGTTGACCCCGCACCTTGGTCGACGGAGCTGCCAAGGCCGAAACTCACCAGTCCACCTGAACCTGCTGTACCCCTTGACGTTACTACTAACCGTACACTAGGATTCTTCGATTATCCTGCATATCTTCGATGATTCGGTAACTCACGTCGCTGTTGGCGCCCAGGAGACTTTCTCCCAATGAACTTGACACAAGGCATACCAGAGTTGTTCAGGGCGGCTCCAAGATCTGCATCTTGTCTTGAGAGGCACCCAGCTTCCAAGATCCGAAACGCAACATACCCTCAAAAATCTGCTTCTTAGACGCAACGGAGCTCCTGGATCTGCTCCTGGGGCGTTAGCGGCTTCTCATAAATCTGCGTCTGAGGCGCAAGACGCAGCGTTTTGAACAACCCGGGGTCCCATATACGTGTGTATTTTACATTCTAGGGGTTGCCTAATAAGCTCAAAGGACTTGCCCAACCTTAAAAACAGGGCAGGCAGTTTAAAAAACAAGCTCTAGTGTGCTGCACCTTAACAAATCGTGAACGACTGGGGCCCGGAGTTAGTGCCATGCAAATAATGTAACGTTACGTTTTTTGTCACATTTTGAATTAATGTAACACTATGTGTCCATTCTCTGAATGAATGGGGGCACATAAACATAAACATATTATAGTAATTGACAACTAAATCATGCTCGATTCCTTATCTCCAGAACCGCACTTCGATTGTTGCATAAGATTGTAAGATGGTAGCATTCTGCAAACGGTTAGACGACGAATAGCCGGCGAATTGAACCTTGTTGTACTTATTTATGTTTTCATATACGGATTTACCGGCACTGGTGTATCATTGTGGGTTAGTAGTGTGAGTCAGGGTTGGCAATGGTCTGGCATGCCCCTCCTTTCGAATGGGTGCTGACTTACGTAGGAATGCGTCCGCCTTGCTTCTTGAATCCTCGGTTGACGCTGATTTGCCAAAGGGGGACCCACTTTTAGGGGGTTAAAATAAATACAAAACAATGTGAGGTTAGCAAGTCCACTCAGCCTAGTTTGTACCCATGTTCTGTTCTGCAAATTCACAAAAACCCTCTGGGCGAAGCACGCAGATTTCCGTTTTCAGTTGATCCATAAGCGCAGGCCAAAATGATATATGTAGTACCCTGGCTCACACTCTGCAAGCAGACTAAACATGGGAAGTATACAGAAGTAAAGACTACTACCGTTACACCGCACTCCCGAGTACATAATGCAATCACATGGGTTTAAAGACATGTCTAGGTCGTCAATTCGTTACTGCCACACTTGTAGGGGGACTTAGTAATTTAGCATAATCTGTACATATCTGAATTTCACTTATTGCCACTTTTAGAAGATGATCAGCTTGTGGTGGCCATTCTATCCCAAGTGGTGTACGGGTTAGAATGGTCACCACAACCGGAGGAGTCCTCGGTTCGAAGCTGCACTCCAACATGTGCACTATAAATCCCTGGTATCCGTGGTTCTCGCACGGGGGGTAAATGTTTGCTGCAATGTGCAGACGGTTGGACGCCAAACCTGGCTTAAGTAACCTTGTAACAATTATTCTTCAAAAGGTGATCAGCTGGAATAATATAATCAAAATGATTGACACACAACAGAATGTGAACAGTAGACAACCACCATAGCATGACTTGCTCCTCAGCATACATTGGCAGGCCCAGCTGCGCCACGGCCTCATGGGGATGGGGTAAAATAAAATAAACAAAACATACAAAAATGTCAAATTTCAGCGTAGAGGCATTAGCCTGACGCTCATAGCTTTTCTTTCCAGCTACTAGCTGCAGCTTCTAGGCAGCTCCCCTGGCTGACTATTCAGCCACACCTAACACAATCCACTGCATCGAGAAGCTTACACAATCAGCGGTCCAGAACTGCTGAACCATTTGGGTGTATCACAGTGGCTGGCTTAGGGAGCTGCCTAGAAGCTGCTAAAGAGGCGAAAATAAGAGCCCTGCTGAAGCTCCTTCCTGGAGAACATATTGATAACATTACCACAGTTTATTTTTGTTGCTACTCAGGGAAGCTTCCCGCCAGCTTCATTAGCCAGCCACTGGGGCAAGCCCAACGCTGTCAGCTGCATTTGAGTGCCTGTCGAAATAGGTTTTAAATGCACTAGCCAGCTTCAGGTTAGCCTCAAGGACAGGGAAAAGGAGCTGCCTAGAAGCTGCTACGCGTAAACCAAAAACGAAACGCCGCACTTTCCACACAGTAGTGGGAGAAATGGAGTATTCAGACGCGCGACGCAGGATTCCGCAGGACGCCTTCATATTTCAAATATCCGTAAACCCCCGGGCAAAACCAGGAGTAACCACCGCCAGTGTTTTCCAGCAGTACTGTCCTGCCCGGTATATAATCAAGTGCACAGTCACTGGGGGCACTAAAATTTTGGTGCCCCAAGCTGCCCAAGCCTTGATCTTTACCAGCTTTTCATGTTCGAATACCATGGCCCGCACCAAGAGGACCGCTCGCATGGAAACCGGCGGCAGGAAGCCTGCTCCCTCCAAGAACGCCACTGCTCCCTCCAAGAACCCCAAGAAGCCGACCAACGAGCCTCCCCCCAAGATCGCCAAGAAGCAAGCCAAGAAGACTGCCCCACCCAAGACCAAGGGCTCCTCCAAGCCTCAAGAGTCTAAGCCGGGAGATTCCCTCCCCTCCAGATCTGTGACATCTGGATCCAAGCGCACGCGCGAGGAGGACCCAAGACCAAGGACCCAAGACCAAGGACACCTCCTCGCTCAACTCTGAACTGGTGCGCCAGTTGGTGGAGGCCAATGGGATCATCAGAGACTTGCAAGCGACCATCAAGGAGAAAGAGAGGAATGGTGGGAGTATTGATTTCCCGTTTTTTCCTCTCCCCCTCTGCACCGCGGCCCGTAGTCGACCTTCGCGATTTCCTTCCTTGCCTTCCTTTTCTGCTCAGTGCCTTCCTTTTCTGCACAGCAGCTCTGTTAGCCTTGTAGGTTGCGTCGCCCAGCCCGTGCTAGTATTTATCCCCCTACAGAACCCACCTGTGTTCATAGCTTCTTCCCAAATCTATAACCCTTGCGTTCCCCCCCCCCCACACCCTGTCTGTTCAGATCCCCACGTCGAGATTCCACCCGCTGTTCCAGCGAACCGAACGACGGATGCACACGGACCTTCGAATAAGGCTCGCACTGATAAGCACCGTAATCCCAACCCATCGAAAGATGAGTGGGCAACGGGAGGCATAGAAGTCGACCTATCGAAGGCCCCAGACCGGGCACTCGCTGACCTGCACGATCTACTTGCTAGCCCCTCGGCTCTCAAGAAACTCCGAGTTGAACGGCCAGAACTCTACCAAACTATCGAAGCGGCTCTGGATGTCAAGGATCTGGGTATGCGATCTCATAACACTTACAGACAATGTGGGAAGGCGTTATCAGAGTTCCACGCAAACCCAAAGACCTACCAGATGCCAGTCGATTTGTTGGAAAAGATAGTGGCCATGAACTCACCATCGACTGCTCAGAACAAGGTCAAGACGAAAGTCAATGCCCTTGTTCAAGAGTGCGCCGATGGTGAGGGAAAACCGGATGACATCGTGTGGAATGCGCTAGGTCTGTGTGCGTTCGATACCCCTAAGAACCTCATCAAGTCCATGCAAGACACGATTTGGACACTTAGCATCCTTTACACCGCAGCACAGGCAGCAGGAAACTATAAAACCTGCTTCTATGCTTTCTGGGCGTATAAGGCTGCCCGCGATCTCTACGAGGTCCAGTGGAGTGCCCTGCACAAAGCCCTCGGGCTAGCGCAGGCGCACGAGCTGATGGTCGAAAGAATGAAACCCTTCCGTGACATTTCGGACGATCAATGGGACAAGCTAGTAAGCTTGGCTAAGGGGGGTAAGTTCGAGGATGCAGTCCTAGCCTTAGCCCCGCAGATCAAACGTTCCCTGGATTACCAGAAGGAACGGACTGAAGCGAGGGGCGGGAAGGCTGTACGGTGCAACCACTGTGGCATTGAAGGCCACACGGCTGACAAATGCTACAAAGGCAAGAACAAGAGGCAAAGGAACTGGCCAAGGGGGAGGACAAGAAATGAGCCTTCTAACAAGGACCTCCCTGCTTTATTGTAGGTGAGAAGGGGGAGTGTGGGAAACTGGTGGATGAGATGTACCAACCCCATGACTTGGAAGACAGGGAAAAGTGGTTCAACTCTTCTGGGATCAAGCTGAATGCTGAGAGATAGTTATCCTGGGCAGATAAATTAGGGGTTCCCTGTCCTGTAGCAGCCTTAGGCCCTGTTTCTTGGGAATGGAAGACCACCCCTCCAGCTTCCATAGAGCTGAACAACCACACCAGTGCCTTGCTCAAGCTCCCCCCCCTTGTCTCTGCGTTAGATAAGGCTGGGAAGCTAGTCTTGATAGAGTTCTTGCAGGCAGATCAGGACCAGGCAGACTTTGTTAGCTGCATCAACCCGTTCGGGGTTCGGATCAAGCCTAATGGCAAGGCTAGGATTCTAGTAGACCCCACCATCACTGGGGTAAATGGTTGAATGAACAAGCTACCTTGCTCACTCACCACCCCTGAAACATTCATGAAGACGCTCACCACAACAGATCTGTTGGGTAAAAGAGATCTGACGAATGGATTCTATCATGTCTCCCTGCATCCTTCAGCTAGGAGGTACATGGGATTCAGAAACCCTGTGACAGGTAAAATTGGTAGATGGGTAGCTCTCCCTCAAGGCACAGCCCAAAGCCCCCATTTTTTCTGCGAGTTGACCAACTCCTCTAAGTTGATCTTCAACCACAGTTTCAATGAGCATGGTGTCAAGGCCACCTGTGATGTCTATGTGGATGATTACCCCATCAGGGCTGATACACACGCAGACATGCAGAGGGACTTAGAGATCATGGACAGAGAAGCTGAACTGCTAGGACTAGAGTTCAATCCCTCTAAAGATGAAGGTGCCACCCAACCCACAACCAGACTGGAAGTGCTAGGACTTCTGCTAGATGCACCTCTCTTCACAGAGCAGAAGTCCTTAAGACACTACAGTTAAGGAAGGAAGGAGGCATCCTCAAAAGGAAAGAACTTGAATGCCTAGTGGGGAAGCTAGTCTGGGCGTCTAAGGTAACACCTTGGGGATACTTGCACATCCAACACCTGTTTGATGCCCTATACCCTGTCACCACCAACCATACCACCTACAAGTCACAGGCTGTAATCCCTTGGACACAGGGCACATTAAGTGACCTGGAGTTCTGGGACAAGGCTCTGGAGATGTAGTGGCATGAGTCGGTAGGGGTACATGAAAGCATGTTGGCCAGGAAGGATGTACACGTGGACAGTAAAGCCTTCAAGGTCCACATGTACACAGATGCCAGTAAGGTATTTGGTGCGGGTGGAACCCTGGGCGATGACACATACTCCTATCCCTGGCCAGAAAACAGGCAACATGTGCATATAGGTATCCTAGAACTCGAAGCTTGCATGATTTGCTTGCAGCACTGGGCACATGAACTGGCAGGAACGTCATTACTTTGCTATATGGAAAATGTCCAAGCTGTTTCAGCTGTGAATAAGGGGGGTTCTAGGAGACCAGGCATCAGGGATGCTCTGGCGCAGATGGCACTCACAGGCCTTAAGTATGGGTTCACTGTCAAAGCCAAGCATGTAAAGGGAGAGTTAAACCCTGCAGATGCCCCCAGCAAGGGAAAAGCATGCAGCACCAACAACCATTACATGTTCAAATTTTTTGACAGGCATAACAACCCCCCAGCCACCATTGACTGCTTTGCTGCAGCTGATGGGTACAACAAGCATGACGGGTGCACAAAATGGTTCTCCATCCAACACCCACTTGTATCACACTGGGAATCACTTTCTGGCCAAGTGTCCTGGGCCAACATCCCATTCTCTGCATTAGGAACAACTTTGGATCTCCTGTATGCGGCCTGGGTAGCCTCACCCACTGACACAATTTGCACAGCACTGGTACCTAAATGGCCAGATGCAATCTGGTATAGGAAGTACCTTAGGGGCAAGAACCCCAAGTTTAGGTACTAGCAACTTACCCTAAGGGCGCCAGGATTTTCCTTGACCCCAGTTCAGGAAAAACACTGGCCCAACTCCACACACCATGCTTGTGATCAGGTCTGCTCAGTAACTTACCCCCCCTTCCTATCTTCCTCCCAACCCCCATAGGATGTACCATCTGCCAAGGCACCAAGGGAAGGATGCTTAGGTGCACCAATTGCGGCCAGCACAGCCACCCCCAGTGCCTCAGCTTGGGCAGGAATGCCATGTCCTGTGGTACATTGAAGTGCCCAGCCTGCATATTAATTGAGTGCAACCTCCACATCACTAGCGCCCAAGGCCAGCAAGGTGCCAGGAGATTAGTGATGCTAGAAGGCTCAATCCTGGCAGTAAGTTCGCAAGACACTTACGCAAGTGCGCTTAAGCGTTACACCAGGTGCATGGCTGAGGTATACTTATTTACTGAGCAGGAGGCACTCCCCCCTGGCCCCAAGGAACAAGTGCCACTGCCGCTAGTAAAGTTGTTCATGGATTGGGCGGCAGGTCACTACAAACCTGCCACCATTCAAACAACCCTGTCAGCACTAGCAGAATGGCACAGGTCTAAGGGACTGGACCTTCACACTCTGAACTCCAGTGTTGTGGGACAGCTCTCCCAGGCCATTAGGGTGTTCCAGGGGCCTGAGGGAGTCTCCTCTGGCAAGCAGGGCATTTGTAAGTCCCTCATTATTAAGTGTCTGGAGACCATGAGGAAGCTGAAGACCCTGCAGCCCCACATGGAGGACTTGTTTACTAGAGATGCAGCTTGGCTAGTGATGGGTTTCTTTGGCCTCCTTAAAAGGAGTGAGATTATTGCCTTGCGTTTGTCAGATGTAGTGACCAAGAAGGATCATGTAGTGGTCCGCATTAGACGGTCTAAGATAGACCAGGAAGGGAAGGGAGCCACTGTAGTGCTCCCAGCCCAGTGTAGGGACTCACTTAGAGTCAGGAGGATTATAGATGCCCTCATACAGCTTAGGACCTGTCAGGGCGCCACGTCAGAGGACCACCTCATCACCGCCTGGGACCTAGACTCCCTTAGCTTGTCTTCCTCCCCCCTTCTTTCAGGTCAGGCTTTGTCCTATCGACTGAAGTCTTATCTCACTGCTATTGCACACTCACACCCCAAACTGGACATAGATCCAGCTAGGTTTGCCATGCACAGCCTCAGACGGGGAGGTGTAGTAGCAGCTTGGGCTAATGGGGCAGATCTAGAGACTATTAGAACTCAAGGTAGGTGGAAATCAGATGCCATTAAGGCATATCTGATCCCAGACCTCTCGGTCAAGTTGAACTTTGCCTCCAGCCTCTGAGCCTAGCTTTTCCTTTCCTTCTTTTCTCTTGATACCCCATCACTTAGCCAAGCCTGCTGTCCTGTACATGCTCCTGACTCCTACACCTTTCCCCCAGTCCCCCTTCTCACTCCTTTTCCTTACATAGTGGGACTGATTTTTACTATCCTGAGGTCAGTGTGTGTGTGAAATTGCAGTGACTCTTGCATATGGTAGTGGCACAAAGACAGACCTGAACAGTCTGGACTTACAAGCTAGATAGTGCAGTTGACTTTATTTAATGGTAAAAGCTGATAAGACCAGTAAAGCCAGCCAGTGTTGTGATATACCCCCTAATTAAGGGAAATATCGCACACAAAGCTAAAACCTTACAAGGCCCAGCATACACCTTAAATATGTCTACTAGCACTTGTACCAATGGGGGCCCCATCTGAAAGATCGCTGGACCTCTCGGGCAGTGTCTCAATGTCCAGCAAGCAGGCCCCCTACTTTTGCAAATAATAGTACTGACAATGATGAAGCCTGCATGTGCTTATTTCCTAAACCCTCAAGGGTAAATTGTATGTATTGGAAATATGAAAAGCAACTGTAGAGGAATCTGAGTCAACCGTCTGAATGGTTGACATTCCCTCCGGATTTGGTCAGGATAAACTTCTTAAATGATCTTAACTTCTGTGGAGATCAGGTTACGTGTTTAGGGTCTAGTGCAAGACTTGACAGATGCTTCATCACGTAGTACACGTACTTCAGTGTGACCTCCACGGTCACACTTTCTTGCACCACCTTCTTTGCAGCTTCTCCTATGCTTTGGCATCCATCACTGCGCTCCATGCAAGATAACAGATGAAGTGGCAGGTCCTTGGCGGTACAAGATATGAAGTGTACTCCAGGCTTGAGAACGGCATACCACCACATAGACCACGGCTGCGAAGTTAGTAGGACAGAATGCAATTTTAGAAGACTTGGCTACAATAATAGTGGAAGTGGCTACAAGAATAGCGAAGTTAGTTGGACATAATACAATTTATAATACTTGGCTACAAGAATAGTGGAAGTGGCCACAAGAATAGCAAAGCCAGTGGGACAGAATAATGTTTTAGAAGACTTGGCTAAACATCACAACAGCTTTTATTTTTGGCTACGACCAGCAGCTTCTAGACCCTGGCTGGATATCCAGCCAATCAAAAGCAGCTTCTAGGCAGCTCCCCTGGCTGGATATGTAGCTAATCGGAAGCAGCCTAGTGCGCCCAGAAGCTGATATAATCAGCTGTCAAAGACCCTTGAAATCTTGGGGCTTGGCCCAGTCGCTGGCCCAAGGACCTGCCTAGAAGCTGCTAAGAATAGCCGAAAAGAGAAGCCAATATCAATATATCATACATGGCATAGAATACATGACGCAGAATATAATATATGTAGGGTTTATCATACATTATATATCAATACATGATCTATGATGTAGGATGTAAGATCTATGAGACATGCCATATATCTTCCATCAATACATCAGATAATTTGTACATCATATATCAGTACATCAGTTATGATGTAGGATGTAAGATCTATGAGACATGCCATATACCTTCTGTCAATATATCAGATCATTTGTACATAATACACCAATACATGATCTATGATGTAGGATGTAAGATCTATGATACATGCCATATATCTTCCATCAATACATCAGATCATTCGTACATCATACATCAGTACATGAGTTATGATGTAGGATGTAAGATCTTGAAGATATGCCATATATATTCCGGCTATAGATCAGAACATTCGTGCATCATATATCATATGATCCCCCTTTGTACAGTCCACTCTTGAACAAGGGCCCCTTCTAATTTGAAGTAAGAAAACAAGATCGCACATGTACTGCCGTGCCGTTGTACAGCCTGCTCTTGAGATAGAAGGTGGGGCTGCCTGATGCCAGCTTCCAAAAGCTAGAGTCCCAAGCGGTGGAGCATCCATCAACCAAAATCTGGTACCTGCAGGTTGGAAATACGTTTTGAATATGGTTGCACGTTAAAAGTAAATGAATGTGGATGCACGTTAGATGTAGATGAATGTGGATGCACGTTGGATGTACATTGACTGTAAATGAATGTGGATGTATGTTGCATGTAAGTTGAATGTAAATGAATGTGGATGCACGTTGGATGTACGTTGGATGTACGTTGAATGTAAATGCATGTGGATGTATGTTGGATGTAAGTTGAATGTAAATGAATGTGGATTCACGTTGGACGTACGTTGGATGTACGTTGGATGTAAATGCATGTGGATGCACGTTGGATGTACGTTGGATGTAAATGCATGTGGATGTATGTTGGATGTAAGTTGAATGTAAATGAATGTGGATGCACGTTGGATGTGCGTTGAATGTAAATGAATGTGGATTCACGTTGGATGTACGTTGAATGTAAATGAATGTGGATGCACGTTGGATGTACGTTGGATGTACATTGCATGTAAATGAATGTGGATTTACGTTGGATGTGCGTTCGATGTACGTTGACTGTAAATGAATGTGGATTCACGTTGGATATACGTTGAATGGTTTGAATGTAAATGAATGTGGATTTACGTTGGATGTACGTTGAATGGTTTGAACAGTGATCACAGTGTGCAAGTAGTGCAAGCGCAACCTAACATTGTGACAGAGTGAACCTGAGGTGTGCATTTGTGCGTGTTTGTGTGTGTGTGTTTGTGTGTGTGTGTTTGTGTGTGTGTGTGTGTTTGTGTGTGTGTGTTTGTGTGTGTGTGTGTTGTGTTGTGGTGGGTGTGGTGTTTTTTGTGTGTGTGTGTGTGTGGTGGTGTGTTTGTTGTGTGTGTGTTGGTGTGTGTGTGTTTGTGGTGTGTGTGTTGTGTTTTCGTGTGTGGTGTTTTGTGTGTGTGTGTGATGATTTGTGTGTGTGTGTTTGTGTGCTGTGTGTTTGTGTGTGTTGGTGTTTGTGTGTGTAGTGGTTTGTGTGTGTGTGGGGTGTGTGTTTGTGTGTGTGTGTGTTTTCGGTGTGTGTGTGTTTTGTGTGTGGTGTGTGGTTTGTTGTGTGTGTGTTTGTTGTGTGTGTTATTTGTTTGCTGTGTGTGTGTTTGTGTGTGGGTTTGTGTGTATGTGTGCTGTTTGTTTGTGGTGTGTTTCGTGTGGTTTGGGTGTGTGTTTGCTGTTTGTGTGTGTGTGTGTGTGTGTGTGTGTGATTGTCGTGTGTGTGTGTCTTGTGTGTTGTGTGTGATTTTGTGTGTTGTGGTGTTTTGTTTGTGTTTTGTGTGTTTGATTTGTGTGTGTGTTGTTTGTTTGTGTGCTGTTGTGTGTTTGTGTTTGTGTGTGTGTGTTTTTGTTGTGTGGTGTTGTTGTGTGGTTTTGTGTGGTGTCTGTGTTGGTGTGTGTTTGTGTGTTTGTTGTTTGTGGTGTGTGTTTTGTGTCAACCTAGCATCAAGCCAAGCCACCTGTATGTTGAATGCCAAAGGGTTGAACAGTGATCACAGTGAGCAAGCAGTGCAAGCGCAAACTCACACCAAGATAGAGTGAACCTGAGTTGCCTGGATTGTGTGTAGTACGGTATAGGGTGGAGTGCAAAGTGCGGAGCCTCAGGGGGTTCGGGGGGCAGCGCGTCGCACTGGGGTCGCACCAAATCGCTCAATTTGCGAGGCGTTGAAGTAAAGAAAGAAAACTAGCACTGGCCATAGTTGATGTGATGCAACCTAAACCCTAAGCCCTCATCCTCCCCAATGCACCAGCCCTTTGACCCCCCCGGCTCTACCCGCCCTTCCCACCTGACCCAAACACTTTACTTGCTCGCTCCCACTAATATGATCAGCACTGTGTTCATGTAAGGTACATACCAAGTTGGGTGGGTTGGGTTGGGGTACAGGTGGGGTGTTGGGTTGGGTTGGGTTGGGTGGAGCGGGAGCGGGGGTGGGGGTGGGGGTGGGGGGCGGGTGAATGGAGTACTGGATGTTGGGGAGCAGGGGGTGGGGGTGAAGGCCTTACTGGATGTTGGGGAGCAGGGGGGGGGGGGGGAGGAGTAGCCAACTTTAGTATAATTGACTTGCTCAACCTCGAGCACTCAAGATTGGGGAGACATCCTAGTACTGAACAAATCGACCCAGTCCCCCCCCCCCCCCCCCCCCCCCCCCCCCCTCCCTGCTCCCCTTCAACCAGTACTCCCTTCATCCCCCCCTTCTACCTACCCCACCCCACCTGTAACCCAACCCAGATTGACCCAGTCTCTACCCCCCCCCCCCCCCCCTCCCCTAATTCACCTCCTGACCCTTTGCCCTTGATTGCATAATATACCCAGTATGTACTTACTTGTACTTCAACATGTCCTCAATAGACATGCTCTCTTTCTTCTTACATCCCCTGTAAGGTCAAGGTCGCTTAGTCAGCATGTATGTATGTTGTTTCAGTCCAGGGCTAGCCAAATAGACTACAGTGACTTGCCTAACCATGATATCAGGAGGGGCTAAACAGAAAAACACTGGTGAACTGAAACCCAAACAATTGTTTTGCCGACGGAGGCCCTGAGTTTGTAATACATTGATAAATTAATTTTGTATTATCGCACTTTTCTACATCAGATCATTAATCCATCTGTGTATCCGCCCGTCAATCCGTTCACCCACCCTTTCAAACTCCACCCATCCATCCATCCATTCATCCATCCATCCACCTACCCACCCGTCTATTTATCCGTTCATACATCCGTCCGTCCATGCACCCATCCTGCCACCCATCCACCCACCATCCACCCACGCACCCAAGCAAGCACGAACGAACGAACGCACGCACGCACCCATCCATACAACCACCATCCACCTGTCCATCCCTCCCTCCCTCCCTCCCTCCATCCATCCATCCACCTACGCACCCGTCTATCTACCCATCCATCCATCCATCCGTCCATCTACCCATCCATCCATCCGCCCATCTACCCATCCATCCATTCGCCCCTCTACCCATCCATCCATCCATCCATCAATCCATCGACCTACCCACCCGTCTATCTATCTGTGAATCCATCTGTACGTCCATCCATCCACCTACCCACCAGTCTATCTCTCCGTCCATCTATCCATGCATCCATCCCCCCCCCCCCCCATATATATATCCGTCGATCCATCCATCCATCCATCCATCCATCTACCCGTCCATACAGCCATCTACTTGCCCAACTGGCCACCCATCTAGCCAAGCCAAGCCAACCACATACAAGCTGAACTCACTCGCATGCCTTGCACAATCGCTTAAGCTCAGGCTTGGAACATGTCTCGGGGTTTGGCATGGACAGTCCAATATCATAGAGCAAAGATGTGGGTACACCAGGCAGCAGCATGTCATTCCTTTCTGAGGCCTGGGAGTGGGTGGATGGGGGTGGGGAGGGTAACAAATAAAAGCTTCTTTCCGGGCAGTGAGTAACATGGATATAAATTGATTTTTTTGAAAAGAGAAATCAGCAGTAAGAGGAGACGAGAGATAGGTACACCAGGCAGCAGCACTTCATTCATTTCTGAGGCGTTTGTGTGTGTGTGTGTGTGTGGGTGGGTGGGGGGGGGGGGCGAATAAAAGCTTCTTACCGGGTAGTGAGTACCAGGGATCTAAGCTGAAAAAAACAAAAAGAGAAATCAACAGTAAGAGGAGACTAGAGATAGGTCCACCAGGCAGCAGCACTTCCATCCTTTCTAAGGCCTTCATGTGCGTGTGTGTTTGTGTGTGAGTGTGTGTGTGTGTGGTGGGGGGGGACAAATAAAAGCTCCTTTCTGGGCATTGAGAAACAGGGATCTAAGCTGAAAAATCAAAATGGGAAATCAACAGTAAGAGGAGACGAGAGATAGGTACACCAGGCAGCAGCACTTCCATCCTTCCTGAGGCCTACTCACTGTTTGTTTCGACGACGCCTCGCCATTCCGTTGCTGCATGGCAATGCATGGTTCTGGCTAAACTACTTAGATCTGCCCCAATTATGTGTGTACATTCTGTATTTGTTTTTGTCTTTGTTTGTGTGTTTGTGTGTCTGTATCTTTGCTTGTTTGTTTTCTTGTTTCTGTTTTGTGTGTTTGTATCTTTGTTTATTTGTTTGTGTGTTTGTTTTTTGTTTGTTTGTGTCTGTTTGTGTGTGTATATCTTTGTTTGTTTGTTTGTTTCTGTTTGTGTGTTTGTATCTTTGTTTCCGTGCTTGTTTGTTTGTGTGTTTGTATCTGTATTTGTTTTCTTGTTTCTGTTTGTTTGTGTGTTTGTTTGTGTGTGTGTTTGTATCTTAGTTTGTTTGTTTGTGTGCTTGTTTGTTTGTTTGCGTGTTTCTTTGCTTGTTTCTGTTTGTGTGTTTGTGTGTTTGCGTGTTTGTGTGTCTATAAGCCATCACCACACCTGCAGTAGACACCAACCAACATCCATTATCCAATCAACTATCCACACACCTTCCACTTGCCTACCCACCCACTCATCCACCCACCGCACCCCTATTGTCATTCAAAGCCCAACCACCCACGCACCCACTGCACCCCTCTTCTTGTACACTGCTCACCCACCCTCCTACCCACTGCAACCCCTGTATTGTCCGCTGCCCACCCAATCACCCACCACCTGCCACTGTTTTTCTTTTTGGCCACTTGCAGCAGCTTCTAGGCAGCTCCCTGAGCCAGCCATTGGGCTAAGCCTCAAAATTTCAGCAGCCCTAGAAAGCCGATTACGTCAGCTTCAAGGTGCACCAGGGTACTACTTCTTGCCAAATCAGTCAGCGCTTAAAGCGCACAAACGTCAAATTGGTCAGCGCTTTTTAGTGCTAAAAGCGCAAAAACTGCGCGCTGCGCCCACAGGGGGTTGAAAAAACCGCGGAGGGGCTCAAAAAGACAGTGTGGCACCGCGCTGCCGCGCGCGCGTAGTACCCTGAGGTGCACCATGTTGCTTTAGGTTAGGCTGATTAGCCAGCCAGGAGAGCTACCTAGAAGCTGCTGCTCGTAGCCGAAAAGAAAAACAGTGCCGTCACCACCCATGATATCGCCCACTGCTCACCCACCCACCCACCCACCCAAACATCCACCGCACCTCTTTGCCCTCCACTTCCGCACAGAGCTCCCCCAAGTCTGCACGCGGCAATAGCGGGGGTCCGTCATCATTGTATGAGTCATCAGTAGGGTAGCAAGTGCCGCGGTATATGGCGGCACCCTTCTTCTCATTCCAATCAAACTCAGGCAACTTAAAGCCAAACATGGATGCCAGGGTTCGGATGGATCGGCCCTCGACCCATCCTGGAGGCAGTCAGAGATGATATTCTTTGGTATGATATTCTTTGGTATGATATTCTTTGGTATGATATTCTTTGGTATGATATTCTTTGGTATGATATTCTTTGGTATGATATTCTTTGGTATGATATTCTTTGGTATTAAATGCTGATTTGACATATTTTGATGGCAGCTTGCACTGGCATGAAATTCTATGCTATGATGCTCTTTGATCTGACATTCTTTGATACGACATATTTTGATGTGACATGTTTGATGGCAGCTTGCACTGACATGACATTCTTTGGTATGATATTCTTTGATATGACGTTCTTTGATATTACATTTTGATGACGTATGATGATGATTACATTTTCCTGGTGCCCTACTGGATTCCAAATGTGCCCTCGGCTTGACGGAGTCAAGGGGGACTTATATGAATAACATATGTTTGATGGCAGCTTGCACTGGCTTGTCACTCTGATGCAACTTGAATGCAATGGATGCAATGGTTCTGATGGATCAGCGCTCGACACACCATGCAGGCAGTCAGGGATGCAGGCAGTCTGGGATGCAGGCAGTCAGCTCCTTGTACTGACAGGACATTCATTGATATGGCATTTTTTAACAAGGCCTTCGTCGATATGAAATTATTTAACATTTCATTTTGATACGACATATTCTAATGCAATTTGAAGGCAAACATGGATGCAAGGGTTCGGATGAATCAGCCCTCGACACATTATGCAGGCAGCCCGCTCAACAACATCCGGGAGAGGTCTTCAAAAAACAAAAATGGCAATATTGCAGCAAGCAAGAAAGAAAGATTGCACCAAGCAAGCATTATTATCAGCACTGATTCAATATAGGTGGAGGTATAGGTATAGGTGTAGGTATAGGTGTAGGTGTAGGTGTAGGTGTAGGTATAGGTGTAGGTGTAGGTGTGGGTGTAGGTGTAGGTATAGGTGTAGGTGTAGGTGTAGGTGTAGGTGTAGGTGTGGGTGTAGGTGTAGGTGTAGGTGTAGGTGTAGGTGTAGGTGTAGGTGTAGGTGTAGGTATAGGTGTCGGTGTAGGTATAGGTGTAGCTTTATGTAGGCCCGGTTGTGTAGCAAAATGTGTGACGCAAGCCTGGTATCAGGGGATACAAAGGACAGGAATGCGGAACACACTGATAGGGACAGGCTAAGTTCGTAAATATTAGTGAATGAATAATATTAGTGAATGAATAATATTAGTGAATGTTAGTGAATATTACACGGACGGGCCGTCTCACCAGAATTTTGAATTTATTTGAAAAACTAATATTATTGTTACACTTTAATAATAGTAGATAATAATGGTTCTTCTAAAAATAATCTTAGTTGCCGTTCCCTACGCACTGACCATCTGCCCAGTCGATAGTGAGCCTGATATCAGGGGGATATATATTTTTTCTACTACTCTCTAAGTTAACGCTATAAAAATCCCCATGCAATTTGAGAAAAATGACCCTTTTATTCTCCTTTCCCCTAATCGATTTTGGGGTATTACCGGTAATACCCGGCAACCCAGGACAATCAATACACACCACAGGAATGCGGGACGCACTGACCATCTGACCAGTCGATAGTGAGCCCACTGGGCAGCTGTGTCTCCCCGGTTGATTCCATGGCCAGCACACCCAACACCTAATGGATTGTATTGGGGGGAAATCAACTTGAGATATTTGATTTTGAAATATTTGAATATTTGAATATTTGAAATCAACTTGAGATATTTGATTTTGAAATATTTGAATATTTGAATATTTGAAATCAACTTGAGATATTTGAGGTCGACTGCGAAAAGGATGCAGGGCACAATTGCAGGCATAGGGGGAGAAGAGATCGGTATAAGGAACAATCATAGGGTGAGAAGGGACAGGTATAAGGACCATTCAAAGGGTGAGAAGAGAAACATAAGGACCAATAATAGGGGGAGAAGAGATGGGTATAAGAACCTTTCATAGGGGGAGAAGAGATCGGTATAAGGAACAATCGTAGGGTGAGAAGGGATAGGTATGAGGACCAATGAAAGGGTGAGGAGATAGGTATAGAGACCTTTTGGTGTGAACTTGTCCATCATATTTTCATTCTTGCTAGTCCATCACCCTCCTCCTCTAGGACAGGAATACAACTGATTCATCACCCTACTAGCCCCCAATTCATCCACCTACCAGCACCCTACCAGCACCCTACTAGCCCCCAATTCATTAACCTACCAGCACCCTACTAGCCCCCAATTCATTAACCTACCAGCGCCCTACTAGCCCCCAATTCATTAACCTACTAGCACCCTACTAGCCCCCGATGCATCACCCTACTAGCACCCTACTAGCCCCCAATTCATTAACCTACCAGCACCCTACCAGCCCCCAATTCATTAACCTACCAGCACCCTACTAGCCCCCAATTCATTAACCTACCAGCACCCTACTAGCCCCCAATTCATTAACCTACCAGCACCCTACTAGCCCCCAATTCATTAACCTACCAGCACCCTACTAGCCCCCAATTCATTAACCTACCAGCACCCTACTAGCCCCCAATTCATTAACCTACCAGCACCCTACTAGCCCCCAATTCATTAACCTACCAGCACCCTACTAGCCCCCAATTCATTAACCTACCAGCACCCTACCAGCCCCCGATGCATCACCCTACCAGCACCCAAGTCATCACCTTACCACTGATTCATCACCCTACCAGCACATAACCAACCACACAAACATGTATAATAGACACAAATTTCATTATTTCATTATTGGGGCTCCGCAAACCAGCAGTTTCAGATATCTCACCTGGCACAGGTCAGGAACGGGAATGCAGTGCGGATCATCAATCATCACACACAGTAATCACCACGCATCAATCATCACCCTACCCAACCACACACGACTACCCGACAAGCAGCTAGCAGATATATCACCTGGTACATGTTAGGAACAGGAATGCTGTGCGGATCATCGATCATCACCCACAGCAATTATAACTCATCAATCATCACCCACACCAATCACCACTCATCACCCTACTCAACCAACCAATCCAACCTACCATAACACAAACACGACTACCCATCCGCACACACAACTACCCACATGCACATAGGACTACCCAAACGCACACACGACTACCCAAACGCACACAGGACTACCCAAACGCACACACGACTACCCAAACGCACACAGGACTACCCAAACGCACACACAACTACCCACATGCACATAGGACTACCCAAACGCACACACGACTACCCAAACGCACATGGGACTACCCAAACGCACACACGACTACCCAAACGCACACAGGACTACCCAAACGCACACAAGACTACCCAAACGCACACAGGACTACCCAATCGCACACAGGACTACCCAAACGCACACAGGACTACACAAATGCACACAAGACTACCCAAACGCACACACGACTACCCAAACGCAAACAAGACTACCCACATGCACACAGGACTACCCAAACGCACACAGGACTACACAAATGCACACAAGACTACCCAAACGCACACACGACTACCCAAACGCAAACAAGACTACCCACATGCACACAGGACTACCCATACGCACACAGGACTACCCAAATGCACACAGGAATACCCAAACGCACACCCGACTACCCAAATGCACATAGGACGGACTACCCAAACGCACACAGGACTACTCAAACGCGAACAGGACTACCCAAACGCACGCAGGACTACCCAAACGCACACCCGACTACCCAAACGCACATAGGAATACCGAAACGCACACACGACTACCCAAAAACAAACGATCTACAAAGGACTACCCAAACGCACACACGACTACCCAAACGCACACAGGGTACCCAAACCCACACAGGACTACCCAGACGCACACAGGACTACCCAAACGCGCACAGGATGTCCCAAACGCACGCAGGACTACCCAACTACACGCAGGACTACCCAAACGCCCCTAGGACTACCCAAACGCACATAGGACTACCCAAACGCACACACAACTACCCAAACGCAAACAAGACTACCCAAACGCACACAGGACTACCCAATCGCACACAAGACTACCCAAATGCAAACACGGCTACCTATACGCACACAGGACTACCCAAATGCACACAAGACTACCCAAACGCACACACGACTACCCAAACACACACAGGACTACCCAAACGCACACACGACTACTCAAACGCCCACATGACTACCCAAACGCACGCATGACTACCCAAACGTCCCTAGGAATACCCAAACGCACATGGGACTACCCAAACGCACACACGACTACCCAAACGCACACAGGACTACCCAAAAACAAACGATCTACAAAGGACTACCCAAACGCACACACGACTACCCAAACGCACACACAGGATTTACCCACACGCACACACGACTACCCAAACGCACACAGGATTTACCCACACGCACACACGACTACCCAAACGCACACAGGATTTACCCACACGCACACACGACTGCCCAAACGAACACAGGATTTACCCACAAGCACACCCGACTACCCAAACGCACACAGGATTTATCCACACGCACACACAACTACCCAAACGCACACACAGGATTTACCCACACGCACACACGACTACCCAAAAGCACACACAGGATTTACCAACACGCACACACGACTACCCAAACGCACACAGGATTTACCCACACGCACACACGAATACCCAAACGCACACAGGATTTACCCACACGCACACACAACTACCCAAACGCACACAGGATTTACCCACACGCACACACTACTACCCAAATGCACATAGGACTACCCAAACGCCCACAAGATTACCCAAACACACACACGACTACCCAAACGCCCACAAGATTACCCAAACACACACACGACTACCCAAACGCACACAAGATTACCCAAACACACACACGACTACCCAAACGCACACAGGATTTGCCCACATGCACACACGACTACCCAAACGCACACAGGATTTACCCACACGCACACACGACTACCCAAACGCACACAGGATTTACCCACACGCACACACGACTACCCAAACGCACACAGGATTTACCCACACACACACACGACTACCCAAACGCACACAGGATTTACCCACACGCACACACGACTACCCAAACGCACACACAGGATTTACCCACACGCACACACGACTACCCAAACGCACACAGGATTTACCCACACGCACACACGACTACCCAAACGCACGTAGGACTACTCAAACGCACACAAGATTACCCAAACACACACACGACTACCCAAACGCACACAGGATTTACCCACACGCACACACGACTACCCAAACGCACACAGGATTTACCCACACGCACACACAACTACCCAATCGCACACAGGACTACCCAAAAGCACACAAGACTACAGAGGACTACCCAAACGCACACAGGACTACCCATGCGCACACACGACTACCCAAAGGCACACAGGACTACCCAAAAGCACACAGGACTACCCAAACGCACACAGGACTACCCAAACGCACACAGGACTACCCAAACGCACACAGGACTACCCAAACGACACACGACTACCCAAATGCACACAGGACTACCCAAACGCACACAGGACTACCCAAACGCACACAGGACTACCCAAACGCACACAGGACTACCCAAACGCACACAGGACTACCCAAACGCACACACGACTACCCAAACACACACAGGACTACCCAACAAGCAGCTAGTAGATATATCATCTAGTACAAGTCAGGAACAGGAAAGCTGTGCGGATCAGCACCACCCTACAAGCACACAATCAGTTCCGCCCTTCCACCATTACCCTTCCACCACCTTACCAGCACATAAACATACCTAACAAACCATATTCATTTTTCAAAATTGGGGCTCCGCAAACCAGCAGTTTCAGATATCTCACCTGGTACATGTTAGGAACAGGAATGCTGTGCGGATCATCAATCATCACCCACACCAATCATCACTCATCAATCATCACCCACACCAATCATCACTCATCAATCATCACCCACACCAATCATCACTCATCAATCATCACCCACACCAATCATCACTCATCAATCATCACCCACACCAATCATCACTCATCAATCATCACCCTACCCAACCAGCCAACCCAACGACACACGACTACCCAACCAGCAGCTAGCAGGTATGTCACCTGGTACAGGTCTGGATCAGGAATGCTGTGCGGATCATCAATCATAACCCACAGCAATTATCACTCATCAATCATCACACAAAACAATCATCACCCTACCCAACCAGCCAACCCAACGACACACGACTACCCAACAAGCAGCTAGCAGATATGTCACCTGGTACAGGTCAGGAACAGGAATGCTGTGAGGATCAGCACCACCCTACAAGCACACAACCAGTTCCGCTCTTCCACCATCACCTTTCCACCACCTTACCAGCACACAAACATACCTAACAAACCAAATTCAATTTTTCAAAATTGGGGCTCCACAAATCAGCAGCTAGTCGATATATCACCTGGTACAAATCAGGAACAGGAATGCTGTGCGGATCAAGCGGGCTCTTAGCCATGGCAAGGACAGGCAAGGGGAGATCCCATGCCTTCGAACTCTGCCGCAGCCCATCACCCACGTCTAGGTAGAAATGAAAGTCTGACTTGAACTCCTGGCTGTAGCTCGGCTGCTTCAAGATCAAAACAGATAGAAAGTGGGCGTATATCTCAGCCCTGCAGACAAATGTGGACGTTGAGTGTTTGTGTTTGCCAGTCCAGGGATAGACAAAGACTTGACCTACTGGCTATTGGTGTGTTTGTATGTTGCAGTTCAGGGAGAGCCAACAAGGCTGGAGGGAAGTGCCCAACCTTGAACGATTCTGACAGGGTTCGTGGTGCCCAACCGTTCGTGGTGCCACTAGCAGCTTTTTGACCAGTGTTTTTTTATTTTTTATTTCTGTAGCCCAGGTTGAGTAGCTACTTGGGAATGCCACTAGCAGCTTTTTGAGCGATTCTGACGTGCAATTGTTTACTGCTATTTCATGGGAGTTGGCATGTCATACCCAAGACCAGACTGTCTGTGATACAGTCATTCCCTAGGCTTTTATTTATTATTTATTATTTCAGGCTATTATTATTGATCATTATTTATGTATCATTTATTATCATGCAAGGTGCTACTTGTAGCACAAGTGTTACATTAGGGATTTGTATTTCCGCTATATATAGCGATCGCTAGTTTTGAGCCCGTTTTAGCGAAATTATCGCTGTAAAAAAAGTAAAAAAAAAGTTTTTTTTTGCCCTTAATGGCCCTAAAAAGCTACAAATAGCTACAGATAGCACTAAAACGCTGTCCCTGGAGGAGGCCTAAATCCATAAAGCTAGAAGAAACCCACTTTCAGATTTGAAAAAAATAAACTGTGCTACATTACCTACCTAGGTGTCTTTGGGTGCTACATAAGAGCCTTTTGGGCAGGGTTTTATTTTTCAAATCTGACAGTGGGTTCTTTCTTGCTTAATGATTCTAGGCCTCCTCCAGGGACAGCGTTTTATAGCATTCTGTAGCGGTTGCAGCTTCTTCTAGTTTTATAGCTTTCCAGGGCCATTTAGGGCCAAAACTTTGTATTACGGCAATTTGGGCCAAAACGGGGACGAAAGTAGCGATCGCTATTTATAATAATGTGGCAATGCCATGCAATGCACCTGCAGATGGACTAACATAACCCAATAATGTACACCAATATACAGTGCACACTGTACACCAACATACCTGCCCAAGGACGTGGCCATATCACATGCCACTTTACCAGCATGAACATGACTGCACTGCATGCCAACACATCTGGGCAAAGACGTCGACATGCCACACACTAGCCTTCCCGTGGCGATGTAATGCACTTGCAGATAGACAAAATGCAATGTGGACCAACTTACCTGTGCAAGGACGTGGTCATGCCACACACCGGTCTTTTCGGGTAGACGTCCAGGCTGGCACTGTGGGCTGTGTACTTGAACACGTAGATGCATCGCTCCCAGCTCGACAGGCTGGACACAGGCTGCATTAGCTCCTCAGGGGTCACAGGCCGACCGTGCTTGACGACATAGCGACGCGAGATCTCGTGCCAATGGTCGAATATCTTCGAAGCGATCTTGTCGGAGGCAGCAGCTTGCGCGGAGGTGCATGAGGCCAGGGACAGCAGGGAAGCCAGGATTAGGAACGCTAATGCGCGCATGCCGCTCTCGATCTTTAACTCGAACGCGTAGATTATTAGAGGTGCTAATAAACTACGGCACGATGATGAAAGTCAGCGTAGTCAACTTGTTGACAAGGCTCCAGCCATTCAGGCTACTCGCCATCTCGGGCATTGGGCAGCGCGTGCCGTTCTTAGTCTATATCGCTTCTCTGGGGGCATGACGCGACACTCAGGTGCGCATTGGCTCTGCTATTTATATGGGGGGGGGGGGGGGGGGGGGGGGGGGGGGGGGCGGCAAGTTGGGTTTACACCCTGTCAGCAGTGTCTGGGACAATCTTTTGGCTGGAATTTGAATTCGAATTTGTGTTGCGTTGAGAAGCGGTTAGCCGGTTACTCAGGCGACGCCTAGGGGCTGTGGGTGTGATCAGGTCACCAGGAGGATTTATAGTGGAACTAGGGAGTCAGCACAATGTTTGTTGATGTGTGATTGCCGGTGGGTAAACTTGGTACCCCAATACATATATATAGTATGATGGCTATTAGTTCGTATCCTTGTTCAACCAACTATGGGTAAGTCAAAAATTGCTGCGGGTTCCGACTTCCGAGTTCTCTTAAGTTTCAGACGGCTGGAGCTGTGAACTGTTTCATACATACGTAAGGAATCATGCAGCAATTAGTACTTATACATCCGTACTCCACATATTGTGTCATCATTTAATCCAATCCAATCCGTTCTTTCTCAGTCCAATCCAACAAGATAAGATAAAATACTAGGCAGCTTGGGGCAGCATGAAGCAGCACCGAGCATTTTTGGGAGCAAGCCCTGTTGCATCATCATAACATTTTAATATGCAGGCTTGGACCTGGAAAAGTCTTTAAACTACCGTATATTATCAGCATAGTTGGCTCCCTGGTTTCCATGGGTATCCCACGGGGGGGGGGGGGGGGGGGGGGGGGGGGGGGGGGGGGCATTCAGTGAGCAGCCCGGAGGCTAATTTATAGGGACCAGCATATCACATGATAACCAAAGGCGAGTATGATATCATATGATATCATATAATATCATACAAATTGCATCGTATGATATTGCACCAGTATATAAATGGTAACTTTAGCCTAGTCATATCATATTGCCGTTCCCAACTAATATACTTATAAACTATATCCTACTTATATATATCGGGTTTTATAAGTCTATCATTAACAGCTACAGGTTTCAATTTAGCTTATGTTAGCTTATGTTAGCTTAAGTAACTTAGGATATCATGAGATGTAAGAATTAAAAAAGACTAAGCAAACCTTCATTAAGGGGAAATATAAAATAACAAAACTCTGAATTCTAGGATATATCTAATATATAATATACCGGTATATCTAATATACATATAATATACCATACCGTATAATGCAAACAAACAAGACAAGACCAAAAAACAACTTCCGAGCAGATCTTTCATATATCCTTCTAGAAGCATAAAGTGTTGTTTGTTGTTGGTTGTCCCCAGGGCAAGCTAACGGGCTGCCCCCCTCAACCTCCCACCTGGTCATATGGCGACATGGCGTAACAATAATTTATTTGTTGTATGATACTGTTTTGAAGATTGTCTCCTCTCATTCACACAGTCCAGAAAGAAAGGAAATATGTAAGGTGCTGGAAATATATCTTTAAGGCCCCAACCGAAAGATCTCTCTCTCTCTCTCTCTCTATATATATATA
The DNA here is from genome assembly GCA_013435795.1 of Chlamydomonas sp. ICE-L. Taxonomy (NCBI): domain Eukaryota; kingdom Viridiplantae; phylum Chlorophyta; class Chlorophyceae; order Chlamydomonadales; family Chlamydomonadaceae; genus Chlamydomonas; species Chlamydomonas sp. ICE-L. The sequence goes on along the minus strand of JACBWV010000610.1, from coordinate 24,413,250 downwards.
TTGTATATCAGTACACCGGAAGTGCGCCTACTTTGCATATTGTAGGAGTGGCCCCACCATTCGAACTGAACCCTCCGTGTCGCTGGTTTGAGTCGGGAGACCCACTTCCTGGGGTGAAAGTCCTTTCACAACTAAAAAGAAGAAACAAATCAAGGAGGCCTCTGACAAATCTGGGATTGTTTTTACATGTAGGCTGCACCATATTAAGGTGCCATGTGAAAGTGTAAATAAAAAAAACACTTGTGGAGCTTACTGCCCTCGCAATTCAGTATACGTCATGCCCTGTACAAGTCAGTATAATTTCGAAGTGTCTCAGACTCATAGTGTGCTCCCTGGTTTCTGTGGGCATTATACAGGGGGACTTGGAACTTGAAGACAGTGGGCAGCCCAGAGTTAGCTGAAAAATCGTGTAAAAATCCAAGCTTGAAAACATCATCAATTCATTAATAACAACATCACCATCATCATCATAGCCAAGAAGACAAATTGCTGGCTGAAGCTATGTAACCAAGTTCAAATTCAAGTTCAAGCCTTGAGCGATGGCACCCTTGACTCAACAACTACGTACACATTGTACGTATGTTGACTAGCATTGCACGTGCTTACACAAAGTTTATGCATGGCCCCCTTGACTCTACAACTACCCATTGTGCAAAAGTAACAATTGAACATATATTTGGCGACTAGCATTGCATGTGCGTGCACATTGTTTATGCATGGCCCCCTTGAGTCTACAACTACCCATTGTGCGAAAGTACCAATTGTACATATGGCGACTAGCATTGCATGTGCGTACACGTTGTTTATGCATGGCCCCCTTGACTCTACAACTACCCATTGTGCGAAAGTAACACTTGTACATATATTTGGTGACTAGCATTGCATGTGCGTACACGTTGTTTATGCATGGCCCCCTTGACTCTACACTTACCCATTGTGCGAAAGTACCAATTGTACACATATATACTGTGCCTAGCATTGTATGTGTGTACACGTTGTTTATGCATGGCCCCCTTGACTCTACAACTACCCATTGTGCGAAAGTACCAATTGTACATAAATATGGTGACTAGCATTGCACGTCCGTCACTTGTTTTCTCATTTTTTTGACGTGTCACAAATTGGGCGACTCGGTGCGACCCTAGTGCAACGCGCTGCCTCCCGACCCCCCTGGGCTTGGCGCTCCGCAGTGGGCATTTCTGACTAGTTTGCAGCAACAGGATGGCGATTAAATGTCGATGTGTCATCGGAAAAAACAAAGCGATGTTCGCCCCTCAGGATATTCACCCCGGACTCTATATACCCAGGCCTATTTCAAGAGACCGACTTCCTCTGGGTCACCCCCCTCCCCCTCTCCACCCCTTATGCTGCCGCCTGCACTTGCACCATAAGTGCTAACTATGCCTGCTAATTCATGCACACATGGTAACACACAAATGGTAAACACACACAAGGTAAACTAAGCGTAGTCAGGCCTATTTCAAGAGACCGACTTTCTCTGGGTCCGCCCCCCACTCCCCCCCCTGCGCTGCACCTGCACTTGCACCATGCGTGCGGACTTAGCCTGGCTCTTCAGACACACAAGCGGTTAACATACACATGGTAAACTAAACTTAGTCAGGCCTATTTCAGCAGACTGCACTTCTCAGGGTCTGCCCCCCCTGTGCTGCCACGCCTCGGGGTCACCCCCCCCGCCTGTGCTACCACCTGCACTGGTACCTTCCGTACGGCCTTGGCCTGGTTTTTCATACACACACCATACATGATCATGCCTAGGATTGCCAGGCTCATGCCTAGGGCCTTGCGCGGGCTCAAGGTGTCGCCCAGGAACAGCCACGCGATGATTAGGACTAGCATTGTTTTGGCGTGCCCCAATATTTGGAAGGTGAAGGCACTGAACCTCCCCAAGCACATGAATTGACTCACGTTGACTAAAATTGCTAGTGTGCACCTGTTAGGGAGAGGGGTGGGGGTGAGGGAGGGTAGGGTAAAGGGGGTGTATAGGGGGGTTAGAGAGGGGGGGGAGGGGATGGGGAAGGTGAAATAGAGGGGTGTAGGGGGGATAGTAGAGGGGTGAGGGTGGTGGTGTGTGGGCGGGAGGGGGGGGGGGGGGGGGGGGGGGGGGGTGAGGGTGAGGGTGAGGGGGGGGGGGGGAGGGTGAGGGGATGGTGACCGGGGTGAGGGGAGGGTGAGGGGAGGGTGGCACAGTGAAGGCGAGTGAGGGAATGGTGACGGCGTGAGGGAGGGTGAGGGGGGATAGTGGCAGGGCGAGGAAGGGTGAAGGGATATAGCGAAGGGGTGAGGGAGGGCAAGGTGGGGTGGTGGCGGGGTGAGGGGTGGTGACGGGGAATGATGGAGAAACATACAAAAAAAACTTATGTATAAGAACAAGTGCATGCAGTCTTGTGCTTGTGCTATATGAGCTACTTACGATGTACATATAATTTATTATCATTTATACTATTAAAATGTTTACATATTTTTATCTTTTATTGATCGTAAACAAAAAAACATTTTGAAACAATGTCTTGAAAACAGGAAATAAAAAACAATGCCATAAGGGGTACCTTTTTTTTGAAGTTGTGAAAAGCACTTTACCCCAGGAGGTGGTTCTCCTGACACTAAGCAGCGACACCAAGGATTCAGTTCGAATGGCGTTGCCGATGCGCAGTTCACACAAGGCTCCAATAGCCTGTACATTCCTGTCATGACATCATGACCAGTGATGGCATTGTCCGCTAAAAACGTTTAATCATCAAATTCAAAAGCATTTTTTTTGTTAAACAATTTTGTAAAACAATTTGTTTATAACTATTTCATTAAACAAAAAACGATACCATATGAGCTACTTCCAATGCACATGAGACTGTACTAGCCTGTATATTCCAGTCAAAGGCCGTGAAGCTATGGCCAGTGATGGCCTTTTCCGTAAAAACATTTTGAAGAGCAACAAGGCATTTTTAAAACAATTTTAGTAACAAAAAATGTTATATTTTTTTCTACTAAACCAAACAAACAAACAATGCCACATGAGCTACTTCCGATGCACACAAGACGCCAACAGCCTGTACATTTTGAAGAGCAACAAAGTATTTTTAATGCAAATTTAGTAAATAATTTGTTCTAAATAATTTTAAACAAAATGTCATGCGAGCTACTTCCGATGCACCCAAGACTCGAATAGCCTGTATACTCCAGTCTTAGGCCATGGAGCTATGACCAGTAATGGCTGTGTCCTTTAAAAACACACACAAACAACTATTTTTAAACCAATGAAATACACAAATGTGTAAGACAATTTGTGATAAAAAATGCCACACGAGCTACTTCTGATGCACACAAGACTCCAACGGCCTGTAGATTCCATTCATAGGCCATGAAGCTATGGCCAGTGATAGCTTTGTCCGATAAAAAAAAAACCTTTTAAAGCAAAAATAACATAAACACAGGGGGCCATCAAGAAGTACTTTTTGGACACACACGCTATGAAGTTTTGTTTTGCCCCCCCCCCCCCCCCCCCCCCCCCCCCCCCCATTGGCTTAAAAGGCCAATATCTTCCTCACCAATAATAATTATGTAATGAAAGGTAGGTGCATACTGACCCTCTCGTCGAGCTCTATCAGTAAGTCATCTTAAAACTTGGTTTGCCTTATGTATAAGTGTATAAGCGACCCCTGCCCCACCACCACCGCCACCCTAGCACACCTCCCCCCCCCCCCCCCCCCACACACACACACGAAAGAAACTTCGGTAATAATAGGTAAGCTGAAACTCAGCTGCAACTAGTGAGTTTCATCTGCATTTACATTTTTTACGAAGTGTAGTTCATAAATAACATTAGTCAGAGGCCGGTCAGAGGAGTCTCATGAGATACAACGGTGTGGGGCCAAAGGGATCTTAGGCAGTGAAACACCCCTCCATCCACCCGACACCACATGAAGTACACTAGTTGTCTAGCCTGATCCACCAGCTGGTTGTGAGACAGATACTTGTGATTTGCGCTCGAAGCAGGTTGGCTGGGGCTGCTTGCTCTCTCAATCATGGCACAGCACCTCTGGTTGTTTTTCTGATTCTGACACTCCATGCACGTGGACGTGCCCAGCTCAGTATACCCTGAACACTTGGGGGAAACCAACCCAGACTCAATGACAGTGAAGGGTAGGGCAACTACGTCCCCTCTTGGATTTGCCACGGGCTCTGCAATGGGCCACTTCTGCAAAAAGAGCACCGCTGGGTCATTGATGTCAGGCCGAAAGCCCAAGCATCTAGGGAGCTCAGTTTGTGTCAGACCTATACGCATTAACTTTGCTGGCCTGGCTGGTTGGGGACTGATTCCTGGTCCAAGGAGGAACCCCCTCCTCACCCCAAGCCTTGAGGAACTCCTGACCTCAGGTGATGTAAGCAAGCGCGGATTCCTGCTGCGTAAGCTTCCAACTGCTAAGTCGGGAACTCTTCGGCTCTCGTGGTGAAGTTCTGGTTGGCGTCCAGACTGGATGTACCCTCCAGTACATCCACTTAATTACACCCTGGGTCTAATCGTGCAACGACTGCAGATTCGTAACGCTTCCGTCGAGGCGTTTTCAATGGTGTGCTGCACGTTCGATTCTGGCCACAGACGAAGAAGTTGTGAAGAAATTCTGAGATCGGCCTCGACCCCCCCCCCCCCCCCCCCCCCCTTTAGGACCCCCCCATATGTCAGCCCCCAGACACTTTCTTCATTTTTTTCAAACGGTTTCAGGGTCTATGACCAAATCGGAGACGATTAACAGCTTGCGCCTCCCCAGATACGTTTTGATGGCCCCCCGCATTAAGACACACAATTTTGTAAGACAATTTGTAATACAAATAAAAATGCCGCATAAGCTACTTACGATGCACACAAGACTCCAACGGCCTGTCTATTCCAATTATAGGCCATGAAGTTATGACCAGTAATGGCTTTGTCCGATAAAAAAAAACTTTTTGAGCAAAACAAACATAAAACTCACAATTTTAAAGACGATTTGCAATACAAATAAAAATGCCACATCAGCTACTTACGATGCACACAAGACTCCAATGGCTTGTATATTCCATTCATAGGCCATGAAGCTATGACCAGTGATGGCTTTGTCCAGGTAGGGCCCAAACATCCACAAGATTACGCCCTGGGTCGATGGATGGATGGATGGTGGTGTGTATGTTAGAAATTGTACGTGCATTGGAAAATGGACCTTGCTTTGAGGAAGGTAATAACATCATGTGCAGGTTACACATTTTATGCAAGTTGAAACATGGACCCTGTGTTGAGGATGGTGATGTGTATGTTAGAACTTGTATGCGCATTGGAAAATAAACCCTGTGTTGAGGAAGATCATGTCATCATGTGTAGGTTACAAAGTGTATGTAAGTTGAAAAATTGACCCTGTATTGAGGATGGTGATGTGTATGTTAGAACTTGTATGCGCATTGGAAAATAAACCCTGTGTAGAGGAAGATCATGTCATCATGTGTAGGTTACAAAGTGTATGTAAGTTGAAAAATTGACCCTGTATTGAGGATGGTAATGTGTATGTTAGAACATGTATATGAATTGGAAAATGGAACCTGTGTAGAGGAAGGTGATGTCATCATGTGTAGGTTACAAAGGGTATGCAAGTTGAAACATGGATCCTGTGTCGAGGATGGTGATGTTGAGGTGAAAGTCTATGTGCATTGGAAAATATACCCTGCGTCGAGAAAGGTCAAACGCACACAGTGCATGCATGTTCAAGAATGTTCCCTAATGGTGGTGGTGGTGTTGCTGGTGTTGAAGATGCAATGGTGGTGATGGTGGTGATGATGGGACATACAAGTGAGGAGTGAAAGCAAACAAGAATATTCCGTAATGGTGGTGGTGCTGGTGGTGCTGGTGCTGGTGTTGAAGATGCAATGGTGGTGGTGGTGCTGGTGGTGCTGGTGGAATGTACAAGTGAAGAGTGAACGCAAGCAAGAAGCCAGGAGCGACTATTTTTATTTTATTTAATTTGAAAGGCGCAAACGTTTGGTCACTGCTTCGTAAATCGTACGATATATCGTATGATATCGTACGAGAATCTTTTGGACCAGTATGATATTGCCATACCTACTGTTTCTCTGTTAGGCTGCGAGCCAGTTTTCTATGTTCAGATCTGAAAGTGGTTTTTTCTAGCTTTATGGTTTGGGCCTCCTCCAGGGACAGCGTTTTATAGCTTTTAAGGGGCATTTAGGCCCAATTTTTTTGTACAGCAGCAATGTGGGCCAAAACAGGGTCAAAAGCAGCGATCGCTATGTATTGCGGAAAATAATCCCTTCTGCGAGCAATAGCTTTTAGGCAGATCTCCTACCTGGCCATTCAGCCGAACCTCAAGCAACCCAGTAAACAATCTTGCGAGTCACAGAAGGACGGAAGGCGACCCCATTTGATTCGAATGTCAAAACCAATCAGTATGACATAATACATAGACCGTTATACTCTTATTGATGCATATGAATTATGATCTGTTTAGCAGATCTGCTATACAGTCGACACAAACCCTACGCCTTCACCTGTGCTGATTTGGCTTGGAGCTGGTGGGAAGCTAGGTCGAGGTCACTCTGCATCTTGGCACACAGGATCTACTATACAGTCGACACAAACCCTAAGCCTTCACCTGTGCTGGTGCTGAGTTGGCTAGGAGCTGGTGGGAAGCTAGGCCAAGATCACTTTGCATCTTGGCACACAGGATCTGCTGCATTCCACTCAACACAACCGAGGTGCCAGCAATGATGAGTCCCAGCGGCCGTACCTCCACATCCGACACTGTACTGCGAGCAGGAGGGATCTTTAATTAGGCTTATGTAAGTGTGCTATGGCCTATGGAATGTTTCACTGTCGTACGAATTGTAGCACCAACTCAGGGCCCCCTTTGGAAAACGATAGCTTGAGGTTCAGTTCATCAGCACTTTTTCGTTCTAGCCCCTCCAGTCACGGTTGGGCAAGTGCCTAAACCCTATTTGGCTTACCCCTGGACTGTAACAACATACATACATTAAGATAGCAGGTTGCAAGCAAGATCAGGCAGTGCCACAAGCAGAATGAACAAAGCAGGTATGCGCCCAAGTTGCTCGTATCAGGAAGGCCTGGTAGTGTTGTCTGCAGATGTAGGGTACCAGTTCACCAACAGACAACTGCCTTAATGATAATGCCTCACGCCCACCAACACACACACACACACGTACATACATACATACATACATGCACACATACATACATACACAAGACACACACATACATACAAAAGACACAGGACACATACATACATGCATACATATACAAGACATAAGACAGATACATACATTGTCTAGTAGTGCACTGGTATTCTGTGTCTCCCTATCTAGGGGTAGCCAACTAGGCTAACGAGACTTGCCCAATATCGAACGATCAAGATGAACTCTAGATTACAAAGGGGGGGGGGGGGGGGGGGGGGCTGACGGCAAGCTACACTTGATGAACTGGTCCCCAAGGACATGGCAACTAGGGATCGGCATTTCATATGATTTTAACCAAAGGTGAGTATGATATAGTATGATATCATACAAATGGCATCATATGCTATTGTATTTAAATGGTAACATTGGCCTAGTCCGAATGCCGGCATCATACGATATCATATGATGCCATGTTGCCGTTCCCTACATACAACACCATAGCTTTCCTTTTTTTGTGCGATAAATAAATAAATAAATAAATAAATAAATAAATAAATAAATAAATAAATAAATAAATAAATAAATGAATACCGGTAAACAAATATATAGATTTAAAATATATGTGCAGATTTATACATTTTAAACAGTGTTTTGGTTCTATTTACAGGACCCTGTCCAAGACACAACTACATAAGACAAAACTTGATTGCAATGTTTCTCTGTCAGCACTTCACAGCGAAGCATGGTACCACATGATTAACTCACACTACAGCGACTCCTGACATGACCACACCAGCACTAGCAAGGACAGGCCAGGAGAAGTGTTTGCCGATCCACAGACGCTCCACTGCACACACAAAGGGAATGACACAGAGCTTGGATATCTGTGCAAGAGGTGACAAAAGGAGTACATCAATATTAAACGCTTTGCGGGGGAGCTCCACAGCAGTGGTAGAGACTTCTATATCTATCTATTTACCAATACTTCTTTCTTTCTATATGTTGGATATCTGTGCAAGCGGTGGCAAAGGGGATCAATACATATCGCGGTGAAGAGGAGCAACACAGGAGTAATATACATTAATTGCAGGGCTTCGGATTTTCCCAATTGATGAGGAGGAACAGGTCAAGAGATGCCACAGAGAAGATTGAAAAAATATCTAAACCCTAAATCATTAACCCTACCTGGTAGAATCCCACTGAATTAGTAAGGAGGGACAGGTTGAGAGAGGCCACAGAGAAGATGGCAACAGCTGTGAAGATCATCATTTCTACAAGTGGTTGCAGGGTTTAGGGTTTAGGGTTGAGAGATGCCACAGAGAAGATGGCAACAGTTGTGAAGATCATCATCTCTACAAGTGGTTTTAGGGTTTAGGGTTCAGACATACCACAGAGAAGATGGCAACATATGTGAAGATCATCATCTCTACTACGTGAAGTAGGGGGTAGGGAGTGGGGGGTAGGGGGTAAGGGGTGAAGATGTGATGTCTACCGTGTGAAGTTCATTATCTCTACAAGTGTGAAGTAGGGGGAAGGTGGTAGGGGGTAAGGGGTGAGGATATGATGTCTACCATGTGAAGATCATCATCTCTACACGTGTGAAGTAGGGGGAAGGTGGTTGGGACATTGGTACACCGCGCATTTCTTCTCCTGCATTTCCTCTTCCTACACACACACCCTTTCTCCCCATCCTCCCATCCCCTACCTAAGCTCAATTTAAACTTGCCCTGCATACCATTTTGCTTTCTTCTACCACCTGTACAACTCGGCTCTATCCCTAATCAGCGCAGCAACAACGTTCTCCGATCAGGGTACAGCAAAACACGCATGCTAACTTGCTAGCACGTAAGCTTTTGGAGCCTGCCTACAAGAATAACATAAGAAAAAGAAATTGGCTAAGCCTGGAGACCCAAAGTCACATACCAAGCACTGCCAGCAAGTAACTTGAAGACCCCTATCTACGTTTTTCATGTAACCCAAAATGGCAAAATGTAGTATCCTGTCCCCGATACCAAAACCAACATACAGCTATCTAGATGAGCCAGTTTTGGTCATCAATACTTTACCTCTGTGTTTTTTTCAGGCTTTCCTTGGCAGCTTCTAGCCACATCCGTCAGCAAGCTAGTGGGTCAAGCCCAATGCTTTCAGCTGCATCGGAATGCCCATCATGCCAGCTGTCAGGTGCATTAGCTAGCTTTTGCTTCAGCAGGTTTTGCTGAAGGACAGGGGAGACAGAGAGCTGCCAAGAGGCTGCTATGCGTAGCCCACAAAAGAAACAATGGTCATTACTCGTCCACCTTACGGGTGTTTGCAATACGGGATGCAGTACTTACTGATGGCGGCGAGTCCTGACAGAAACGGAGGGTTGGTCCTTCTCAAGTCCACTGAAGCATAACATCCCTGTAAATGTTTAATATCTAGGGGCTGGCATACCATATGATGTAGATTAAAGGCGAGTATGATATCATATAATATCATACAAACTACATCATATGATATTGTGTATACATGATAATTTTAGCCTAGTCAGACTGCCGGCACCATATGATATCATATTGCCGTTCCCTGTTAGTAACCCTGTAAATGTTTGAACTCCTTGCCTGGTCTTAAGCTGTTGCTACAGGTTGCAGCCACTCTCTATTTAAATTAATTTGATTTAATTAGATTATATAATTAATTATTAATTTAAAATAATTAACAATTAATTAAATTGACTTAATCGACTCGGGGAGGGCTGGCACCTAATGATAAAAACGACCCAGCCTCCAGCATGTACTCTAGCAGCGTGGTAGGATCTGTAGGTGCCAGCCCTCTCCAAGTTTACTCTGATTAATTTAATTTAATTTGATTAAATTTAACGTAATTTAATTATATTTTAATTATTTTATCTCATATTAATAAATAAATAAATTATTAATTGATTTAATTAATTTAATTTGACCAGTCTTGGGTCCGGCCAGACACACTAATTTAGACACCCTGATTTTATGAAACAAACAGCTCTACTATTTACCTCAATGTAGCAGAGACCCCACTGTTACACTGGTTACACCCAGTTTGTTTTGTGTGCGACCGCTCGCACATTGTGTCTCACGGTCGCACCCCTGCACAGGGGTGCGACCCTCAGGTGTGCAAAATTAGGGCGAAATGGGCCCTTGGACGCCACGAGTGCGACCCTTAGGTGAGTGATTTGTGCCCTGGGTCGCACCTGGGTCGCACAGGCCCAGCCCATGTAGCTAGCTCAGGCCTTACCCTGGTGGAAGTTACCTAGTCAGAACAGTAAAAGTGACCCCATGGATCATGCATGGGCCCACCAGCCCAAGCCAGACAACAAATGTACAACTCGAGTCCTTAACTACTCGAGTCCTCGAGTCGAGTGAAGTTACTTTGTTTGACTGATGGTTGATTGGTTGATTGTTGCAACAGCATGAGGCATGAGCGAAATTTACTGTTCTAAACTGCACGAGCTTGCGCTGCTCATTTGTCGAGCGTCTTCAAGCCAGTTGCGGGTACTCCTTTGAACCCCGTTAGAACAGCCATGCGAGTCTATACGCACCACCCACCCCTCTTCCACAACCTACCAAAGCACCACCACCATCTCTTGTCGAGTTGTCGTCGACTTCATGGGAGAAGTCGGACCTTGGGCATGGCCCCCTCCCCCTCAACCCCTGTGTTGATGGCATGGCCCTGCCTAACTGCCTTAGGGAAATTGCTTAGGCTGAGGCCTAGGCAGAGGTTGCACTAACAGAGGAGACAGGTGTGATGATGGTAGTTATTGTGTGTGTGTATGTTAAGATGCTTGGACGGACAGACGTGTAAAATAAAATGCATGCATTGGTTGTAGTACTAGACTAATGGTTACTTTTCTGTACAATTAGAGGCTTGACAAAGTCGTAACATACCAGAGTTACATATGTCATCCATGTGCAAAATGCATGTTTTCTAAGCCCCCCCCCCCCCTCCCCAAAAAATCCCCCTCAAAGGGGCGGTTCGCGCCGGGCTTACGCCCTACAGACGGTGCTACCGCAGTACTGAACCGTCCCAGAATGAGGCTTTGTTTGCCACTTGGGGCTACCAACTTGGCCTGAAGATTTCTGAAAAAAAACTGGTTTCACCGGGAGGTGCCAAATATACCTAAGGGTCGTGTGTCGACCGAGGCCTTTGGCCCACGCCCCTCGCCACCTGCGCATTAACCCGTGACATGGGCCAGTCACCTCAGCTTGAAAGGGCGGTCAGATTGTTTCTTGTTTGTCCGATCCAAATCTTCAAAATTTCACTTTTTTACTGCTATTGCAAAAAACAACCCTGCCCTGTCCTACTGAAAACCAGCAAGCCATTGGTCAGCCCCCCTGCCCCTGTCCTACTAACAACCGGCAAGCCATTGGTCAGCCCCCCTGCCCCTGTAATACTGATAACCGGCAAGCCATTGGTCAGCCCCCCTGCCCCTGTCCTACTGACAACCAGCAAGCCATTGGTCAGCCCCCCTGCCCCTGTCCTACTGATAACCGGCAAGCCATTGGTCAGCCCCCCTGCCCCTGTCCTACTGATAACCGGCAAGCCATTGGTCAGCCCCCCTGCCCCTGTCCTACTGACAATCGGCAAGCCATTGGTCAGCCCCCCTGCCCCTGTCCTACTGATAACCGGCAAGCCATTGGTCAGCCCCCCTGCCCCTGTCCTACTGACAATCGGCAAGCCATTGGTCAGCCCCCCTGCCCCTGTCCTACTGACAACCGGCAAGCCATTGGTCAGCCCCCCTGCCCCTGTCATGCTGAAACCAGCAAGCCATTGGTCAGCCCCCCTGCCCTTGTCCTACTGACAACCAGCAAGCCATTGGTCAGCCCTCCCTGCATGTGCTACCTTTCAAGGGCATAGAAGCCGGGTGTATGAAGGCCATCCCCTCAGCAATCCAAAGAGCTGAAGCTGACGCAATGAAGTGAAAGGCACACAGCGTGGTCGCTGCAAGGGGGGAGGGGAGTAAGGGGGAACTGAATACTAATTGGTTACACAAACTCTCTGTGAGATCTGAGTGGACTGAAAGGTGTGATGTGCTATTTGAGATTTTGTGTTCTTGTTGTGTTAGTGTTAGTGTTTGCTTTAGCGTTTGTGGTATTATTTGCGTCAGTGTTTGTGTGTTTGTGTGTTTTTTGTTTGTCTGCGTGTTTATACTTCTTTATGTGAGTGTATGTGGCTGGATATTGGAGATCGTGATTATTGTGAGGGGTGAAAGTGTGGCAGAGCATACATATAGCAGGAAGCATGAGATGGGTTGGCCTGCTGAATACATGACAGTGAGAAGAGTCTGGCGGGTGACACATACTGTTTATTCTTGGGGTACACGTAGCAACTTCTAGGCTCCATTTTCCTGTCCTTGGGGCAAACCTCGAGCTAGCTAGAGAGTTTGAAAGTGGATACGACATGCATTACAATGCAGCTGCAAGCCTAGATTGCAACAAACATACATACTAGGGACCTGGTAATCAGTTCCTTACAAATCAGGAACCAGCATGCATGGGATTGCCCTATCTAAGGCTTTCAGCTGATGTACCAAAACGTTTTTGGCGGAGCCATCCCTTCAGGAAGGCGGGAGCCCTCATGTTAACCCATTTGTCCGTCCGACCGAAAAATTGAAGCCTGACACGTCAGCCAACGGTCGCATAACTAACTCGCTTCGGTCAGCCCCATCGTTGCCACCTTACGTTCCGTTGCCAACACCCCCCGCCAATTTCCCGCGTCGCTTGTCGTCGGAGGAGTGATCTGAGCACAATTGGTTTCCATCCTATTGAAGCGTATTTCAGCAACGGATCCACAGCGCGTTGTGCAATCCAGCTGGCAAACTCACCGAAGGCGAATTTGAAACCGTAGGTCGAGTCCATCAATATTTTGTTCACGAAGACGATCATCACCGCCGAGAAGACATTCAGCAAGAATGCGAAGGCATCCTCCAATGCTGTACCCCGTCCCTTTCGCTCCATACTTCGGACGGAGCGCGCTGGGGTTCAGTACAGCCCGGTGAGATCTAGAGGACTCCGGGTACTGATGTAGCAAAGGCTAAAACTCAATCTCGCATGTGTGCGCACACTAGGTATAGCTAAGATGCTGTTGAATGGTTCGGCTTGATCATGAGAAGTAAGAAGGATGAGAACAGGTGCATGTATGCTCGGGGAACAGTTGCATGTATGCACGGGGCCCCTTGATGAGCATCATCATTTACCACTACTTTAACTGCTATACAGCACCACAATACTATATTACGTCCCAGAGTAAATCTGGGACCGAATTCGGGGGCTTCGGACATATCCCAGCTTCACACCAGTTCTGATACTCACTTCTTGAGGGCTATTGAGACCTGCCGAGAGTAGCAATTTCCCAGCGCTTTTTGTTTCACCCTACTGTTGTTCTCGTGCGATAAGCAAGTATGGGTGACGACCCAGAGGCTCCCCCCCCTAAGGCTGTAGCGTACGATCCCACTACTGGAGTGCCGGCTGAATTCAATGAATTCCTCCCCAAGGACAGCGAGGAGTACAAGAAGTGGAAGGCTTTTCAGGATGGACCTGAGGCGATTGAGAAATTGACGCTGAAGGATAAGCAAGGAAATGAAATTGAAAAGCAGCTCCCTGGGGGCAAGGTCAAGAAGAAGCAAAAGGCGATGGTGATGATCGAGACGTCCACCCGTAGCAAGAAGAAGAGCATTACATCCGTGTCTGGCTTATCAGACTTCGGTATTAAGCTTGCGGATGCGAGCAAGATCTTTGGCAAGAAATTCGCAGCAGGCTCCAGCGTAACCAAGACTGCCTCTGGAACTGAGCAGATAGAAATTCAAGTAAGTCCTTTTTGCACGAGAGGCTCAAAGAGCGCAAGGCTTCAAATTGTTCTGTTTCATGCCTCTGTTTCTATTTTTGCATGGGAGCAGTTGGGCTTGGTTTGGTTAGGCCACTGCACAGATGGAAGTATTGTGTAGAGCAGGTAACAACTAGAGAAGCACCGCTTTTCTTTTCTACTGTTTTTTGCAACATCCAGGCAGTTCCCTGAGCCAGCCACTGGGCTGCACCCAGCTAGTTCACCTATTCTGGACAGCTGATTGTGTTCAATATCTGTGTTTTAACTGCCGTCATCCTACCATTCCTGAGGCACTTGAAACTGGCGATGCAACGTTCTGTGTCCAAACCTGTGGACAGTTTATGGGCACTTCAAAGGAGCTGCCAGCCTGTTTGTTGGGGGATTGATGAAGCGATTCCCCTTTTCAGATTATATTGCGCACTGATGCTGTCATTTAGCTGACCACCCTAAGTCCAGCAGAAGGGTCTCTAGAACCTTCTCCAAGATTTCACTATGCATTCTTACGCTGTTTTATTTTTGCCAATGCGCAGAGGCAGGTACCCTGGCTGGCTACTTGCCCAAACCTAAACCAGCCTCGTGTACCTCGAGGCTTTACCAATCAGCATCCCGTTACATATTGAATCTTTCGGCTCGGCCTTATGATTAGCGCAGGGAGCTGCTTGGAAGCTCTCAGTACAAATGAGGCATTTGTAATCTCGTATTTGATATGATGTTGTTTGGTTTATTTGGTTTGACTTGGGCTGCTCTTACCTGCAGGGTGACTTCATGGCCGATCTTCCTGACCTCATCATGAAGAACTACGCCAAGAACTTAACGAAGGCCAACATCTTTTACATGGGGTAAGTCTTCAGCCAAGTGCTTAGGTGTGCGTAACATGATTTTGCTATTTTAATAGCCTTGCTTTTTCACGCAACAGAATGTGCGCATCAAAAACAAGTCCTCCTTGCTTCTGTCAAGCTGCAGGGGCATGTGTAGCCTAGTTAGGCACCGAGATAGTGTGACTATCATCATCATATCTTGTTGGGTTGTTGAAGCCTGTGCCGCTGAAGGTGTCAGGGTTCAGGTTTTCTCAAGGGAAGCACCATCTCAGATAGGCAATCAAATGAAAAGGATCTGCCGTACAAGTTGTGAATTGAAATTGTGAAATGTATCCCGAATGAGTTATTAAAATATCAAAATCTTGGCAATGTTGGCTTGAACCCTTGTCTGTCGGTGCCATTCTCACCTTCTAGGCAGCTCCTATCTTCATGTTCAACAAGGATGCGTGCACACAGCTTGATTCGTTATCATGCATACGCCTCATTTGTTTTCGAAGATAACCATCTCCAAACTTATGTTTTCCGTGCTCTGTTTTCATGCTTTGTGCAGCGAGGACAAGAAGAAGCACATGTTCTACGATAGTGAGAGCGATGAAGATGAGGATTAAGCTGTGTCATGGAGTGGAATGGCTAAGGTGTTGTGGGTTCGCAATCTGACAATGTGTTTAAAGTTTTACATGGCTTCAGTCTTTAGGCTGCTCCACGCCTTAGGCAATCTGACATCAATGGGGAGTTTGTATCTGTGCGTGCTTCAAGTTTTTGCCATGACCCTACTTGACAGCCCCTGGGCTTTAGTATACATGTGTGTGTGTGTGAGAGAGAGAGAGAGAGAGAGAGAGGGCTTGTCTGAGGCATTTTAGTAAGCGGGGGTCTAGTATCACCTGAACTAAGGGGCGCTCGCAGCGAGGCAGACTCATGTTCATGTTGCGAGTTGCCAGGTTGCCACGGCTCATATTTAAGTTGGCAGTTCAAACTCAGGTGACTGTAACATTTAGCGCATTAGTAACAGTTATGTAATCAAAGTAACAAGATATTCAAAGGGCTACATCCTAAATTCCCAACCATCATTCTACACTCATAGAGAATATTGTATGATTCATATGCATATTTCTGTACTGAGTTGATGATGTGAGGATGGTTGGGAGACCCCCTCCGCCCCCCGCCTCCCTCCCTGTTAATGGGTTTGTCTTGGGTCCACGCTGGCCTGCCCATGGCCATGTAGTGTGGTGTGTTTCACGCCTCCTATGACTGGCATGAGTACAAAATAAGGCGTTTTTAATATTATCACGGCCACACCGACCTCGATACCTACCTATAAACGTTATTGATTATTCTTGAACTTGAACTTGGTTAGCAGCTAGCAATTTGGCTACTCGTCGTGGGCAGTATAAATAAATTTACCAGTATTGATTATTCGAGAGTGGACAAGTCCCTTAAGGATTTAGCCTAGTAGGCTACCCCTGGACTGAAACCTACCTGCATGTGTCTGGGGTGAGTTGCAGGACGAGCTATACATGTTCGAACCCTTGTACTGCTGTGCAGATACTCACCAAAGTGACGCAAATCAGAGATGGTAAGGCGTGGTAATGGTTGTGATGGGTAGGGTACCAGTGGTACCTATGTTTGAAGACTAGGTAGTGGACAAGGAATCCTTGTTGTTGAAGGATACGTTGTGTTTAGGGTTCAGAGAGCTCCTTATGCTGAACGCTCTTTTCCTGGAATTTTATGTGGTGGTTGGTGTCTGAGCAGTAGCCCAGTTCAATTAGGTAGGCTTTTCTTGGTATAGATTCGTCGTCAATGAGGAGGTCAGGCCTATATTTATCCCATGTGGTTTGGGAACAATCAGGGGGGTTGCGGGTGGTTACTGGTTAGGGATCTCGTGGGGATGTCGTATGTCGCCTCATATGTGCCTATATCCATTATGGCATGTACATGGGGAGGGCCCTCAGAGCTTATTTAGTTATTTGACTACTGCCTTTTTGATGAGTTGGACCGCCTTATTATGAATGTTCATATACATCTTTTGAAAACAGGGTGGCTGCCGGGCGTTTGTACCTGTACGCCAGTTTTCTTGTCCATAGGCGTCCCCAGTCCCCACCTAGCCTTGTGGATTTGATTTTTTCCCTCCATCCGATGTTGGTGGATTGCCAGAAGCGATTTCTGGCTTGAGGGAGGAGGAAGGGCTTGGCTTGCTCACAGCCTTCCACATAGAGGAGTATATGCCCGTGGTGTTGGCCTGCCCGGTGTGCAGGTGGGTGGGGAGGTTAGCCTGGATACCCTTGGTGAGATTGTTGGCCGGGCTGGACTGACGGCCAGCGGCCATCTGCCCTCTGTTCCCCGACTGTACCGAACCCAGGGACCGTTTAGGTTTTAGGGTTTAGACAGTCAGACAGTTACAACAGTTAGACAGAAGGGCATCAGATCCCCCGCGCCCGCGCTGTCCTTCCAATCCCACTTCCCATTATCCCAACAGCTTTCGTCGCTTAACAACATATGCGGCCCTAAGCTCAAAGGGTGTAAAAATTGATTATCTCCGGAACCTTCGACCAGCTCAACCTCCATTTTTTGCTCAGATGGTATCGGCAAAGGCCTTGATCCTACTTGTCGCATTCATTGCGCAGCAGTCATGCACCACGGGTAAATCATATTCGCACCAGGAAAGAGATGCCGCTTTCGTTGGCTACAGCGAGCGATTAGGTAGGTCGAGCTCCAACTGTCTCGCCGACCTAGGCGTTGATAAGCATGAAGCTGCAAAGCGCTTGTAAGGCTTGTTCATTCTAGAGCTATATTCAAGCCCAGCAGCAGCTCCAGATCTTCATTTTCAAATTTCGTGTTCTCCCTTGCTTCTTCCAGCCACCCCCTTCCAGCCACCCCTCTTGGATAACCTCTGAAAGTAATACATGCACTGCACTGCTTGTACTTGTACTGCTTCCATATGGATATTCAAGCCCAGCAGCAGCCCCAGATCTTCATTTTTCAAATTGCATGTTCTCCCTTGCTTCTTCCAGCCACCCCCTTCCAGCCACCCCTCTTTGTCAACCTCTGAAAGTAATACATGCACTGCACTGGGTAGTACTGCTTCCATGTGGGTATACATGGATGTACATAATACTATCCAGTGCAATGCATGTGCTGTTTCCATACTATCCACCCATACCCTCACCCACTAGGCTTGTTCAAACGTATTAGTCATCTTTTAAAATTTGCCACATGTCAACCAACCTCCTAAACCACTTGGGTGACATTAATGGATATAACACAAATGATGGCTTATATTATGCATGTGCCATCATGTGTTGTGAAGCAATGACTAGGGAGCTGTAAACCAGTTCCTCCATTTTCCCCCTTTGGATTGTCAATTAACACGGGTGTTGGGGCATGTCAGAAGTACCCTATATTACACAAGGCACACCAGCCCCAAATGTATTGTTGCCTCCATAGGTGTACTTGGGGGGTCAGACTGGTAAGCATGTTGTGCTACTCTGATGCTGGTGTGTGTCGTGGGCACACACATTAACCTAAATGGGTATGGACCCCAGCATGTAGGCCCCTATATGAGCACTTGACCCATTGCATGGAGCTCCATCCTCAATAGTCAGTTCAAATTTGAATGGGTGCCACATGTGCATGCAAGATGAGTCTAGTATACCCACCATGTGAGTAACATCTGTATCCCTCCTTGCCCAAACACGCTGCGGAGGTCCGGAAAGCGCTTAAGTGTGAAAATAGGTTTGGAGCCTCGCAATAGATCACCCGGAAAAACGTCACCACTGGACTTGGCTCGGTTATTAGAGAAAGGTTTTACCTAGCGCTGTATGCTTGGACCCCGAACTCCCAGAATGGCACAGTGTGGGTGACAAAATATGTAGACAGGCTCCATAGGTTACTTTATTTCGGAAGCGACTGATACTTTTGAACACACCTACACCCAATCCCATTCCCACCCACTGTTGGGGAAACACTCACTTGGGGGAAACATCATCACCAGTTCAGGGCTAAAACATCCAAGCTCCGTTCATGTGCGCCTATACTCAAGAGGCGCTTCAATGCACATTCTTTTTTCGTCACTCTCTAATGATTATGTGCCATAATCTTAGAACATGGATACTTGTGTTAACATAATTTGGGTAGACTTAGGCCCGACTTCGGCAACGTTTTATTTGGCTTCAAAGGGTGCATTATGGGTGAGGAGTGCAGCAGGGGTGCCGAAGACCCCTCAAATTTGCATGCAGTGGTAATAGCACGTCAGCTATCCATCTGTGAATGTGTATGTTACAGTGCATTATTATAGACAGGCCATAGGCGACCCAAGACAAGCCCTGTCCACAACATCCAGGGGGGGGTCTTCCAACTATTCTCAAAAGCACAGGGTCGTAGTTTTCTTTTCAGCTACGAGCAGCAGCTTCTAGGCAGCTCCCTGAGCCAGCTAGTGGGCTAAGCCCAAAGATTTTGAAAGTTCTGGATAGCGGATTATGTCAGCTTCCAGATACACTAGGTTGCGTTAGCTTTGGCTGAATAGCCAGTCAGGGGAGCTGCCTAGAAGCTGCTGCTTTTAGCTGAAAATAAAAACGCTGCTCAGGGTACAAGCAATAAAGCTATATTTTAGTCCAGACGTTCCCAACTTTGGTGTTAGGGACTTGCCCAAAGTCGGACAATCCAGATTATTTCTAGATTATCTGATGAATTTCAGAGATTGTTTTCGAAGATACCTAACAGCTCTCAAGCGTTCTGGTTGCTCTTACCGCTCACGTCACCCTGTTTTTCCCCGGCCAGTAGCAGCAGCTTCTAGACACTACCTCCATACAGACCTTGGAGAGATTTTCAAAGCGCCAAGGTTTTCAAAGCGCCAGAAAGCGGATAATGCCAGCTTCGAGGTGCACAAGGTCGCTTTAGGTTTGGCTGAATAGCCAGTCAGGGGAGTTGCCTAGAAGGAGCAGCTTGTAGCCAATAAGAAAACATTGCCAACAAGAAAAGCGTAGCCAACAAGAAAGACACACCACATATCATAGTCAAGAGACTGCATTTTGGTATTTTGTCTAAGGGCAATCCTCAATCTGCAGTCATACTAAGTCCTTGCGGGTGTGGTTCGGCATTACGGGGTTGTGATGATGATGATGATGATGATGCATTATCATTAATTTTCATCATACGAAACTACTAGTTTACTAAACTAAACCTAATGCACCTGATGAATTAGACTAAACATATGTGTAAGGAATCCAAGGTGAATATATTCACCCCTGAGTATGATTTATGATTAATTCATTATTTTTTATATTATTGGTGTACTTTGAATTGTATTGAAACCACTATTTCATGTTTTTCTTCTTCTTTCTTTCAAAATTTGATGCGATGCAGCTGGGTATGTCTCCCACCTATCCTTACAGTGGATTTTTCCAACTAGCACCCTACACCATCCCTCATGCATTTCAGCTAAAACAATCAAGAGGATTGTCTTAAATACAGACTTAGGACGGGTAAGTGCCTCTAGTGTGCGTACAGTACAAGTGTTTCATTTCATCTGACTTGGGGGAAGATTGGGAGGGAGACTAGGATGGTGTTTTGTTTCATCTAGGTTTCATCTAGGTTGGTGGTTGGCCCCAGTGCAAGCAAACGAG
Source organism: Chlamydomonas sp. ICE-L (assembly GCA_013435795.1). Classification (NCBI taxonomy): domain Eukaryota; kingdom Viridiplantae; phylum Chlorophyta; class Chlorophyceae; order Chlamydomonadales; family Chlamydomonadaceae; genus Chlamydomonas; species Chlamydomonas sp. ICE-L. Next base: position 24,392,789 of record JACBWV010000610.1, on the reverse strand, counting down.
CTGGCCTCCTCAACCTCACGCCTTGTAATATGGCGTATGATTTATTTATTTATTTATTGTAGGTTTGTGAACAGGAATACGATTAGGGAACGGTAATTTGATATCATGTCATCATATGATATCATATGATGCTGGCAGTCTGACCAGGCTAAAGTTACCATTTATGTACAATTATCACATGTTGCAGTTTGTATGGTATCATATGATGTCATACTTGCCTTTGGTCAACATCATATGATTTGCCGGTCCCTAAATACGGTTGATGATTGCCTGTCTATGATTTTTTCTAGGGCTCCAAACCTATTGGAGCACAGATTTCAATTCTTCGACTGGCTTTTCCCATTTTGCTGAACAAAACAGTGGCAACCCCTTGTCTGTCCCACAACTAAAACTACGAATCCTGCATATTTCAGCAAGCACTTGACTAACAGTCTTGGCTCTGGTCCTCTGCCGGCATTTATTTTGCTGCCTTTACTTTGCTTAAAAAGCTTGTTTTGCTGAGTATATTTTGTTTATCAATCTGTTTACAAGAAAACTGTTAACGACCTGTTAACAAGAACAACTCTGTATCACTGTGGGAAAGAAGACACGGGATGTATGTATATATTTATATGTATATGTATATGTATATATGATTTTTCTTATTTTATTTGCATTTTTTTACACAAATTCAGGACCCATGCAACTAAGTTCAAGTTCTAGGTCCTGAAGCTGTATTCACAATGATGGCTGCACTATCCTAGCGCCCTGCTAAACTCCAAATGCGCACACAGCTTGATAAGCCCAAAGGATGAAGGAGCTAAAGATAAGGGATGAAGGGGCTGAAGTTATGGAATAATCTGGGGATGCAGGGATGATATGGGCATGAAGGGGCTGAAGTTAAGGAATGACGGGGATGGAGTGAAGGAATAATTTGGAGATGCAGAGATGATAAGGGCATGAAGGGGCTGGCATTGAGGGATGAAGGGGTTGGAGTTAGGGAATAATATTGGGGTGCAGGGATGATATGGGCATGAAGGGGCTGGAGTTAAGGGATGATATGGGGATGCAGGTATGATAGGGGCATGAAGGGGCTGAAGTTGAGGGCTGGAGGGGCTGGAGTCAAGGAATAATATGGGGATGCAGGGATGATATGGGCATGAAGTGGCTGAAGTTAAGGGATGGAGGTGCTGAAGTTAAGGAATGTAGGGATGATTTAGGGCTGAAGGGGATGAAGTCACCAGGGACTAACTATAATTGACGTTGACTTTGCCCTGCAGATAAAGATCACGCCCCGCGTAGACTTGGCGCCCAAATATGTGGCCCATCTAGTGAACAAGGCACGCCAAGAAGGAGGATGTGGTAAAAACTGCATGATCTACCGCCATGAACCTGTGCCGGAGGTGGGGAGTGATCTTTTATTTTTGGCGGAGCCCCCTCTTCAAGGGGGCCGGAGCCCCCAGGGTTACCACGTTGTCCGTTTGACCGCCCCCCCCCCCCCCCCCCAAAAAAAAAATTGAAGCCTGACATGTCAGCCAACTGTCTCATAACTAACTGGCTTTGGTCAGCTAAATTTCCGACGCCACCTTTCGTTCCGTTGCCAACACACTTCGCCAATTTTGCGACGCTGCGTAGGTCTTGTTGTATTCCACCTAGGTAACGGTTTTGCTTAAACATAATTAGAGACCGGCAGATCATATGATGTTGACCACAGGCGAGTATGATATCACACACATTGTATTTTATGCTAACGTAATTAAATGTGAACTTAAGCTGAGTCAGACTGCCGGCATCATATGATGGCATGATATCATATGATATCATCTTGCCGTTCCCCACCAGCAATGTACAAAATCCACTGAGATAATCATGACATAAAAGAGTTGTAGCCACTGTTTCTTTTGGGGGCTACGGGTAGCAGCTTCTAGGCAGCTCCATTCCCCTGCCCTTGCGTCAAACCTGAAGCTAGCCTCTGGAAGCTGACATGACAGGCATTCCAGTGCTGCTGCAAGCTTTAGGTTAGACCCAGTGGCTGGCTATTGGAGCTGGTAGGAAGCTGCCATGAGTAGCCCCCAAAAGAAACACTCGTCGTATCTTCCTCTAATTGCAAGGGGACTTCGGTGGCAGAGATGCAGAGAGGGTTGGAATTGACGGTAAAAGGATTGTTTGGGGTTCAGTTCATCAATGCCTTTTATTTTTAGCCCTTCTTGTCTCAGTTGGGCAAGTCCCTATAGCCTATTGGGCCTCTTCCTGGACTGTAACACACGCACACACACACACACATACATACATACATACATACATACATACACGATATGGCCCTTGCACCCCTCATCCAACATCTTTTCATTGTTGCAAGCATTGATGCATCGGTTGCTTAGCATGTTGCGATATAAGACTGGCTGTTATTTCCTGGTCAAAACAACAGCTGCAGACCCAACTATGTTCCGTGCAAAGAAGAAGATGCAGGTATGTCGCTATGTGATTGCGCACGCCCGGTACTCTCAGCGGGGTCGGCTTTCGCAAGCTATTGGCAGGTTGGATCCGCAGCCTGCTCTTTATCCAATTCGTATTTCTGCATGATCTAGGCCCACAGCTAGAGTGGAAGGGATGAGGTAGGGAGAAGGGGATAACGCATGCGTGCCGGTGGTTCGGGAAAGAGAGGGTGGGGGGGAGGATCGAGGGTGGCCCACCATGGGTGGAAATGACTGGGGTGAGGGAAGGGGGGAGAAAGAGAAAGAGTGTTGATGGGGTGGGAGGGGGGAAGGGGGGGCATGCGTTGGGGGAAATATCTTGACTGTGTGTATGCCAAGGGGAAGATGAGGGGTGCGGGTGGGATAGGGGAGTACACACAAGGACGTAACCCGTTACCCAGACCAGAACCCAGGGCCTGGGTGGGATGGGTGGAGGGTGGTCACCGGCCACACGGGCTACCGTAGTGCGACGTTTTGTAAACTAAGAGCTTAAATTGTCCTTGTGTGTGTGTGGTGGGGGTGGGGGGGGAGTGGCCTCCGGCCACACGGGCAATGTACTAGTACATACATACATACATACATACATACATACATACATACATACATACATACATACATACATACATACATATATGAATACAAACATACATGCATACATACAGTGTCTAAGTAAATAGGCAATCAGCTGTCCAGATGTGCTGATGACATATTTGGGTATGGCGCAGTGGCTGGTTGCAGGAGCTGCCTAGCAGCTGCTTAGAAAAGCAGAAAAAATAATGGGGCCATTTTGTTGCTGGGTAGAGATTTGGGCCAGAAGTGCCGAGATGACGATTCGGGTCTCATGATAGCTTTGTCCTGGCCATAGACATAGCCATAGGCATAGATTTATATTGGCAGAAAAGGGGTCCCAGATAGCGACCGCTATAGAAAGCGGGACAATAAGAGATGGGCACCGGTTGGGCATAGCTTTTATTTTCAGCTACGGGCAGCAGCTTATAGGCAGCTCACCTGGCTTGCTAGTCAGGAAAACCTAAATCAAGATGGTGCATCTGGGAGCTGACAGAACCAGCTATCCAGTACTGTTGACATCTTGGAGCCCCTTTCAGTGATATACATTGGTCTAGTGGTAGACCAAATCACTTTGAGGACGATGAGTCGAGGGTTCGATTCCCCCTTCTGTCGCTCTTAGCGTTGCTGGTCGTTGTCAACTGCGATGGTAGCTTGTCCAGTTGAGGTAGAAGACCGCTCTCTACCCGCGTACAACGGGCTCCCTTAACACCACGCCCCACCAGGTGTTATCTTTACCTTTGACATCTTGGGGCCTGGCCCATTTGCTCCGAGAGCTGCAGCTCTTAGCGGAAAATACATGCTATGGTGTGAAGGAATCAGGTTTTGAGTTGTGTACCATATTATGGTTTGTTCATTTCCTAAGTGACCAGGTGCACTAGCCTTCAAATCTGTGCATTGCATTTCACCATTCTCTTGTCGTGACAAAAATCCAATTGCAGAACTTTATACTGGAATCAATTGTTTCTAACAGCAGGCCGAAAATAACAATGTTCGTGCGGCTCCCATGCTTCTTACACCAACCTCCCATGTTCCATGTTTCTTACACCAGCCTTCTACATTGCCCACCTTACAGAACTGGGGAGTGAACAGGTTTTACGGACCTCCATATGGTAAGTCATAATTTTAGGTTTCAGGTATAATGTTTTACGGACCTCCATATGGTAAGTCATAGTTTTAGGTCTCGGGTATAATGTTTTACGGACCTCCACATGTCCAGTCGCAGCTTTAGGTTGTAGGTTTTGACGACCTCCATATGGTAAGTCGCAGTTTTAGGTTTTAGGTTTTACGGACCTCCGCATGTTAAGTCGCAGCTTTAGGTTTTAGGTTTTACGGAGCTCCATATGGTAAGTCGCAGTATTAGGTTTTAGGTTTTAGGCTTTACCGACCTCCAGATAGTAAGTCACAGTTTCAGGTTTTAGGTTTTAGGGACCTCCATATGGTAAGTTGCAGTTGTAGGTTTTAGGTTTTACGGACCTCCACATGGTAAGTCGCAGTTGCACCTTTCGCAGTTTTTCACGCCTTCAGTTTTTTTCTAATGTGTATGTTACTGCCGAAGATGATGAGCAGCCTTATAGCAATTCAGCGGATGATTTGGGTTTGGGTCTCGTAGTTTGTTGTTTGTACTGCTGTAACTGTTTCATTACCCTTTTGTATTGTAAATCTGTAATTGTTTTGAGAGTTATAACCTGTTAATAATATACACGGTTTAAATATTAGAATGTACGGTTTATCATGTGGCTTTACCAGAATATTACAATATATACGGTACATTTAAGAATGTATGGTATATCACGTATTTCACATCATGCTTTGTCGTTCAACCTGCTGTAATGGTGATATCTGCTCAATCCATTTGAGGCATCTGAGAAAAAAATACACTGCAAATTAGGGGGGTCTACGGCGCCCATTTATTTTGCTTACAAGTGTGCATTTTGGGTGGGAAGGGTGCCGTTGGGCAGCAGAAAAGGGTGTTGCAGACCCTGCCCCAAATTTGAAATGTGATCTGTGCAACAGCAATTATGATAGTTTGCAATGGCCAAGGAGCTAGGGCGAGGATATTCACCCTGCCTTCAACATCACTTTTTTTCTTCGACGCCACGTCGTTGCGTGGCAATGCATGTACTCCCCAACCCCCTCGGGCTCCACGCTCCTCCCTGCGATGGCTACGCAACAATCCTGCAATCATGTCTTCAGCACCCTTCTGTGCACCCCTACGGCACCCCTCCCACCCAGAATGCACCCTTATATCCCAAATAGAAGGGTGCCGTAGACCCCCCCCCAAATCGGCAGTGCTTGCTGGCTCCCAGCCGTACCAGTTCCCAGGGTGACTCCTCTCTCTCTCTCTCTCTCTCTCTCTCTCTCTCTCTCTCTCTCTCTCTCTCTCTCTCTCTCTCCTTCTCCCTCTCAGACTTCTTACTTCTCACTTCTCATCTCGTCACTTGGATTCCTGAAACATTGACCATCCCTATTGCAGCCCTGCTTCAAGGCGTTCTAGGCGACCCGCCTAAGGTGCCGATGGACTTCGAGGGGTCGCCTGTGGTCAGGTAAGGATTGGATTGTTACATGTTTTTTTTGGCGGAGCCCCTCTTCAGGAGGGCGGGCGCCCCCAGGGACACCCCGTTGTCCGTTTGTTTGTTTGTGCGACCGACGTGCGACCGAGATGAAGCCTGGCACGTCAGCGAACGGTCACGCCAAATGGCTCCGGGTTCAGGTTTTCAGCGAACTCTGGTCTGCTCACCGTCTTCCAATTCCAAGCCCCCCCGTGTGACACCCACGGAAACCAGGGAGCATACGGTACTAAGCATATTAGTCAGGTTAGAGACTTGTACAGGGGGCACCTGTGGTCAGGTAAGAGAATTGATCAAAACCTGAACTGGACACGTCTGTAAACTGTTTACAGCCTTGTGCACCTTCAAGCTGACACGACCAGATTTCCTGTATTGTTACATCTTTGAACTTCAGATCAGGCATGAGAATTGATCAAAACCTGAACTGGACACGTCTGAAAACTGTATACAGCCTTGTGATTACATTATGTACTCAGCAGTGTGGTGCAGTAGTGTTTAAGCTACCCATGTTTAAGCAACCCATCTGTCCACCCGCAGATGGTGAACAGCCTGGAGGCTGATAAACCACGTAAACAAAACAAAACAAATTGATAGAGGCTACGTGGTGAGACATTTGTGATGAACAAAATAAAATAAAATTAGAATGCTGTTATAATGCATGAAATAAAATAAAATAAAATTGATAAGATCTACTTGGTGAGACATTTATAATGCATAAATAAACCCTAAACCCTATTGTGGCAGATGTGAGTGACGGAGGTGCCCCTGAGTGCGGAAACGCTTTTTTTCTTCCGACAACGCACCGCCATTCCGTCGCTGCATGGTTCGTGCTAAACTAGCCAGGCATGCCCCCCCATCCCCCCCTGGGCTCCGCGCTCCGCGGGGTTTTGGGGGACAGCTCGTCGATCTGGGGTCCCACCGAACCGCTCCCTTTGCAACGCGGTGCACAAATAAAACTAGCGCAAATACAGTGGTGGCTCTGGGCAGATGGATACCTTTCCGAATCTTGATTTACATGGGACGGAGAGCACTGCAAATTTAGGGGCGGGGTGGAGGGGGTCTGTTTCTGCACCCCTCTCAATCAAAATGCACCCTGGAAATCCCAATATAAGGGTACCGAAGACCTCCCAAATTAGCAGTGGGTTTTGAAAGATGGATCTGTTTTAAAATCGTGATTGACAAAGGGCGGAGGGCTACGCAAATTTGGGGGGAAGGGTGGGGGGAGGGGGGTCACCCTTTTCTGCACCCCTGTGGCACGCCTGTCACAAAAAATGCACCCTTTAAAACCAGATAAAAGGGTACCATAGACCTCCCAAATTAGCAGTGGGCTTTGAAAGATGGATACTCTTCTGAATTTTGATTCACCAAGGTTGGAGATATCTGTTGCTGCATTACATCAAGTGGCGTTTTGCTCCTTATGGCCATCATAAGACCAGCGTAATGCATAAGGATTTGGGTGTGAACTTTAAGAATCGGGCTGCAAAATTCCCATGTGTAACAATGGGGAAGGTAAATACGTAAAGAATCGGGCTGCACGATGCCCAGGTGTAACAATGGGGAAGGTAAATACGTTAAGAATCGGTCTGCATGATGCCCAGGTGTAACATTGGGGAAGGTAAACATGTTAAGAATCGGGCTGCACGATGCCCAGGTGTAACATTGGGGAAGGAATTTTGTTTTCAACCATCATAAGACTTTTATTTTCAACCATCAACCATCATAAGACTAGGCAACGGTGAAGCAAGCGAGCAATCCGGGGATGTTCTTTTCCCCTACCAGAAGTAGCTTCTAGGCACCTGCCCCGTCTAGCCAGCCAATCCTAGCGCCGCCAAGTGTGCCTTGGCGCTGACTCAATCAGCTGTCCAGAACTGCTGGAATATTTGGAAGTAGCACAGTGGCTGGCTCAGAGAGCTGCCTAGAAGCTGCTCAGAAAAGCTGAAAAGAAAAGCATGAAGTTTGCTCCTCTTGCAGCTGGTGTGCAGCCCAAAGGCTGATTTACCATCATGATTTACCATCTTGTCTTCAAAATCATAGTAAAATATCGTAACCATATACACATGATTATACAATATTAAAATGTTGCAACCAAATAGGCATTCTAATTTAATACTTAAATATCGTAACCAAATAGGCATGCTAATAAAATACTAAAATATCGCAACCAAATAGGCGTGCTAATTAAATACATTTTTTTTGAAACCAAATAGGCATGCTAATAAAATGCTAGAATGTTGCAACCAAATAGGCATTCGAACATAATACTGAAACATCGTAAACAAAAAGGCATGCTAATAAAATACTAAAACATTGCAACCAAATAGGCATAATAAAAGACTAAAATGTTGCAACCAAATAGGCATGCTAATAAAATAATAAAATATTGTAACCAAATAGGCATGCTAAAGGGACTTGCCAACTGGTCCTCAGTCCTCAGTTTTGATGGTGCTTATTTGAGTGTGATAGTGATCATAACTTTATTTCAGCTACAAGCAGCAGCTTCTAGGCAGCCCCCCTGACTGGCTAGTGAGCCAAACCTGATGCAACCTAGTGCACCTTGGAGCTGACACAAACAGATTGTCTGTACTGTTACATCTTTGGGCTGGGTCAGGGAGCTGCTTAGAAGCTGCTGCTGGTACCTGAAAAGAAAAGCTCTGATAGTGATAGTGTTAGTGATGTGTGTCTGAATCTTCTCTCTAACTTGGACTTCTTGAACTTGAACTTGTTACATGAATCCAGCCTTAAAGGCTGCTCGCTGTCTTCTGCTGCTGTTGCATAATCAATTCAAATCAAATCCTAAATATAAAGTGTACTTCTGTGCTGTACCTCTTGTTCTGCAGGCAGGGAGATGTCTGCCAGATTGGAAATACTGAGAATGTAAGTTCAGATCACTTGTTTTGGTTTGGTGGTTGGCCCCAGTGCAAGCAAACAGGCTACCCCCCTCACCCTCTCGTAATAAGGCTACCAATAAAAAAACAGATCACCTGTGATGATGATTTCATTTTTCCTGGTGCCCTACTGGACTCCAAATGCGCCCGCAGCTTGACGGGAACAAGGGGGACTTGTGAAGAAGAAGAAAAACAAGTCGCAGTGGACCCCCTGAAGTTGCAGTGGACCCCTTAAAGTTTCAAAGAACCCCCTACAGTTGCAGTGGACCCCTTAAAGTTGCAGAGGACCCCTTAAAGTTGTGGTGGACCCCCTAAAGTTGCAGAGGACCCCCTACAGTTACAGTGAACCCCATAAAGTTGCAGTGGACCCCTTAAAGTTGTGGTGGACCCCCTAAAGTTGCAGTCACGAGCGTATCCTCTGCAGTCTGTCGTTTTGAGCATGGCCAGGGATTTGTCCCCGCTATATATAGTAGTCGCTAGTCTTGACCCCGTTTTAGCTATATTATCGGAATAATACAGAAAAACGTTTTTTTTGCGGAGCCCCCCCTTCTGGGGGGCGGGAGCCCCCAGTGTTACCCATTTGTCCGTTTGTCCATCCATCCGTCTGACCGCGATGAAGCCCAACACGTCAGCCAACGGCCTCGTAACTAACTCGTTTCCGTTGCCACCTGTCGCTCCCTCGCGATCACTCTCCGCCAATTTTTAGCGTCGCAGGCGACGCTGCATCAAACTTGTTTACTTGAAATTGCTCTGACAAGCTACAAAAAGCTATGAAAGCACTGAAATGCTGTACCTGGAGGAGGCCTAAAACCATGAAGCTAGAAAAAACCCACTTTCAGATTTGAAAATAAAATCACTGCGCATGACCTCCAGGCTGCCTATTCTTACCGCTCCTGCATTCTGATCTCTAGCTTCTCATTACCTGTCCTGTCCAGTGCTAATTTGGGGGGTCTTGTGCACCCTTTTATTTAGCTTGAAAGGGTGCATTGTGGGTGTGAGGGTGCAGAAAAGGTGTGAAAGACCCCATAGATCAAGTGGTCAAATTTGAAACCCTACATTTGTGATCCCCTTCATAAAGTGCTCACCCTTTTCAAATTTTCAAATCATTTCAACTTTTGTATCATTTTCAAATTCCCTGCGCAGTTCTACATCGCGCTTGCAGACCACAACGAGTGGATGGGAGCATTCACCGTATGGGGCCATGTACGTTTGGCTTGGTCTGAATTTTTGTTATACTTGGTCTGAAGCTGGGTTATACTTGAACTTGGACATGGTTACACGGGTACAGCTAGGAATTATTTTGCTCACTGTCTTCCTGTAGCTTGGGGATGGGCCAATATTGGGTTCATACATAGGTCCTCCTTGTCACCGTCAAGCCGCGGGCGCTTTTGGAGTCCAGTAGGGTAACAGGAATAATGTAATCATCATCATCGTTACCGTAATATGGGTGATTATGAGGATCAAGTCCTGAACTAGTCTTTAAGCTGTCCACTCCGCTCATTAGTTATTAGCTTAGTAGCTTAGAATCAGTATGAGTATTAGCTTAGTAAGCTTAGTATATAGCTTAGTTACAGTACTAGTAAGCTTATTAGCTTAGTATTAGTATTAGCTTAGTAAGCTTAATATATAGCTAAGTATTAGTATATAGTATTAGTAAGCTTATTAGCTTAGTGTGCTCGCTGTGTTTAAGTAGTTATCGCACTGGGGGGCTTTGAATTGGAAGTCGGTGAGCACTGTGTGTGTACCAGCTAGGACCTACATTCGTCAGGACCTGCGATCACTGAATGGGGCCATGTTGGTGTGGCCTGGTCTGGATTGGATCGAGTTTATTTTGATAAGAATGCTTTGATTTGCATTCACAAAGTTACTGCCATAGACCCAGCCTTTCGGTCGCTGTCAACCGCCATGGTAGCTTTGTCCAGGTCAAGTAGCAGCCCATTCTCTACAGCTGTAAGACAGGGCTCCCTTAATACCACGCCCCACCAGGTGTTAATATTACTGCCTAAGACGGCGGGCAGCCTTGAAGGTTGGAGCCATGTAACCAAGTTCAAGTTGCTTGGTCTGAAGCTAGCGAATGGGCCATTATTGGCTTCATACATTAACATGGGTGATGATGAGGGTCAATATATGAATAATGGTGATAACGGTCTTCACATGACACCTCAAACAGGTTCGTAGATTACTCTTGTTTATTTTAATAGGTTATAAAAAATTGTTTACAAGAATGGGCTATACAATAATTGTTGTATAAACAGACTGTACAATAATCGTTGTATAAATAGGCTATAAATTAATTGTTACATAAATAGGCTATAAATAATGTTAATATAAATAAGCACAGTGAAATAGATGGCTATCTGGATCAGGGTTTTCTTGAAGGTGTAACTTGTAGCACAAGTACTCAATTATGGACCTTGGTGTTTTTAGAGGTGCTGCTTTAGAGCCTTTTGGGGTTGTTTTGGGGTCCATAGAGCTGCTGGTAGCACCCCAAAGGCTACCAGGAGCACAGTGGTGCTACGTTAGAACCTCTTGGGTTGTTTTGGGGTCCATAGAGCTGCTAGTAGCACCCCAAAGGCTACCAGGATCACAGTGGTGCTACATAACAACACTGGTTACTGTTCATCAAAAAGACCCTGATCTGGATTCCCAGCTTCACCCAAAAAATATTTGTTTTGGCACTAATCACTTTTATTTCATGCACCCCATTTGTTTTCTTCTGCCCATCTTTTCTTCACTGCATTTCATCATTATTTCCCACAGTTTGGTCTGTCCACCTTCCCCTCCTCTTCTGCTGACCTGTCCCCTGTTAATTTGGGGGGTCCTGGGCACCCTTTTAATTTGCTTGAAAGGGTGCATTGTGGGTGTGAGAGGAGCAGCAGGGGTTCAGAAAAGGGTGCCGAAGACCTCCTTAATTTCCTTGAACTTGGACTTGGTTACATAGATCCAGCCAGCAATTTGGCAGCTCGCCGTCTTCAACAGCAAAAGCAATACCAGGAAAAATGTTAACGCGGACAAATTGCCCCTAAATTTGCAGTGCTTGTGATGCATTTGCAGATTGAAGATGAGGAGGTGGATCCCGAGTCATGGCTGACCATCAGCAACATCCCCACGGAGCCTTATACATCAACAACTGTGAGTCAATTACAGCACGTATTTGTATATGTATGTATGTATGTGTGTTACAGTCCAGGGGTAGGCCAAATAGGCTGAAGGGACTTGCCCAACCGTATGGGAAGGGCTTAAAAAGAAAAGGCACTGATGTATACCCAACAGTAGATTTGAATTTAAATTTGAATTGATACTGGTGACTTAGCATTCCCTTCTGTCTTCCTGTTGTTTTCTCTGTTATGCAAGTGCATGTGTGCAGAGAGCACTGCACCTGAAAATTTGAATTTGAATTGTTACATGGTTTTTCAGCCAACTCTTAGCTGCTCATCGTCTTCCAATTCCAAGTTCCCCCGTGCGATACCCACGGAAACCAGGGAGCACACAACGCGGATTAGACAGTTTAACTACTTATCCAGGTCAACATTGAGTCAATTAGGGCATGTAAATAAATAAATAATATATCTTATGATGAGGCGTGAGGTTGAGGGGGACTGCCTGTGTGCTTGCACTGGGGGCAACCACCAACTTTCAGAGCACGCGTTTGTAGGGACCGGCATATCATATGATGTTGACCAAAGGCGAGTATGATATCATATGATATCATACAAACTGCATCATATGGTATTTTATATAAATGGTCACTTATGGTCAGACTGCCGGCATCATATGATATCATATAGCCGTTCACTACATATTTGTATTTATGCTACAGTCCAGGGGGTACCCAATTAGGCTTCAAAGAAAGCAACCCCCTAAAGCACGTATTTATTTAATAATTTAGGGGGTAGCCTTATAGACCCAAGCAGCCTACCCACCTCAAGCCACAGCAGTGAGAGGATGATAGCATGCATGGTGTCAGGGGGGGTATACTGCTATGTCGCTACAATATATACATTGCTATATTGCACATGGCATATACACTGATATGCTATATATAACACAAGACTGTTTACTATATATAACATAACACTGCTATATTGCATTTGGCAAGTTGTCTGGGTTGTTTTGGCTAAGTTTTGCTACATTAGTTTACAACCAATAGGGTTAATTCAGCTATTAGCCCTACTAGGGCTAATTTGGTTCGCGATTAGCACTAACATTCGAACCCTAGTTATATAATTCTAACAATATATAACAGTGTACAGCTATATGTGGTAGGGGGGGGATTACGGGGGAATATACTGGAGGGGTCTTAGGCACCCTTTTCTTTGGCTTAAAAGGGTGCATTCTGGTTAGGAACGTTGGCGTCTGGGTGCAGAAAAGGGTGCCAAAGACCCCCAATATGTCCAGTGGTAGTCCTGTCCAAAAGTAATCTCCTCTCCTCGAGAGATGGGTAAGAGACTTTCTTACCATTGAAAAATCCGGAACCGTCATTTTTTTGTGCCAGTATGGTGTTATCACCCACAAATTTTCCCAACGTGCGCATCTGCAGTTCCGGGACCCACCCAACCCACCCAACCCACCTAACCCAGCAATCATCCCAACTTGTGCATCTGCAGTTTCGGAACCCACCCAAACCACCCAACCAAACCAAACCAGCCACCCAACCAAACCGACCCAACCACCCAACCAAACCAAACCTCCTAACCCAGCAATTATCCCAACTTGTGCATCTCCAGTTTCGGAACCCACCCAAACCACCCAACCAAACCGACCCAACCACCCAACCAAACCAAACCAAACCACCTAACCCAGCAATCATCCCAACTTGTGCATCTGCAGGTCGGGAACATTACTTCGAGGTTTCTTGAGAAGGAAGTTATGCCCCAAATTATCTTGACTGTGGAGTAACTTGTACCTTCATAAACCAGGATACTACATTTGGTCATTTGGGTTGCTTAAAAAGCGCAACTGCCACTTTTTGGGCTGCGCTTTTGACTCAATTGAATACGAAAATCTGTGCGCAGCGCCCAGAGGGGGTATAAAAATTGCTCCAAAACCTTGTGCAATAGTGCGCAATAGCGCGCGTCATGCAGTAATTGGACATAAACCTGTAGGATCCATATAATAGCAATTGAGTTGGTGATTTGGATTTGGGTTTTCGGAACACTTAGTAGTTTGTACCTCAAATTTGAGATTATGGTCTGAGAATTCTGAAATTTCGGTCTGAGAATCGAGAATTCTGATCATTGTCAGAAATTGTGCCTGAAAAAGTGGAGGTACGTACTACGAGACCCAAATTCAAATCATCCCCTGAATGGCTATAACCCCTATGTCAACCTGTATGATCCTTATTAAGTTGACTGTGGCAGACTGTGGAGTAAATAAATAAATAGTACGCCTTATTACGAGGTTTGTGGTTAAGGGGGGCAGCCCGTTTGCTTGTGATAGGGCCAACCACCAAGGTTATATATGTATACAATACGTAGTTGATAAGGTGACCGGGATTTTTCCGGCTTCTCTTAGCAGCTTCTGGGCAGCTCTCTGAGCCAGCCGCTGTGCTACACCCAAATATCCCAACCCTTCTGTACAGCTGATTCTGTCAGCTTCAAGTCGCACTAGGTAGATACTAGCAAAAGCTGACCCCCATAGTTTTTCTTTTCAGCTACGAGCAGCAGCTTCTAGGCAGCTCTCTGAGCCAGCCACTAGGCTAAGCCCCAAGGTTTCGACATTTCTGTACAGCTGATTCTGACAGCTTCAAGTCGCACAAGGTTGTGTTTGGTTTGGCTGCATAGCCAGTCAGGGGAGCTGCTCAGAAGCTGGCTCTGGTTGCAAAAAGAAAAGCCTGGCAGGTGACTTTGATCACCTTCGCAACGTGATCCTGTTTTGATGACTGGTTGACCATTCATCGAGACGACGGTGGTGCGGGGTTCGAATCCCTCCAGGTGCGCCTGAGCGCTCGCGCTCGCTGTCAGCCGCCATGGTAGCTATGCCCAGATCAGGTAGCTGCCCGTACTCTACCTCCGAACGACAGGCTCCCTTAATACCATCTCATTACTTTTGCAACGGCTGTGTGTGTGTGTAAGGGGGGGGGGGGGGGGGGGGGGGGGGGGGGGGGGCATGTGTCTATCCATATTTTGCAAGTATCAGAATGATGTTGGTGGTGGTAGGTGTATGTAAGAAGTGGGTGGGATTGGGGGGGGGGGGGGGCAGGATTCTTGTGTGTACCGCTTTCCAGTTGTGTCAGTTAGACAAGCATCTTATTGCAAGGGGATTGCAAGAGGGTCATTCTGAGTGCCTACAGCCTGATTGCAGCTTGCTTCCCGCCAGCTTGTCGCTAGTAGGCCGTGTGCTTGTGAACTTGAACTTGCTTACATAGCTCCAGCCAGCAATTTGGCTGCTCGCCATCTAAGGCAGTAAAATAAATTGCCAGGGGGAAGAGGTGCTTGTTACAAGAGACCAACAAGCAGCCTGTTTCGTTCGGGTGCGATGGGTTCAGTGTGTATGAGTTATCTCGTCGCTTGACAACTTGCACTGATTTGTTCCTAGATGTATTGGATTGTAACTTGGTTTTTCGACCAACTCTGGGCTGTGTACTGTCTTCCAACTTCAAGTCCCCCCGTGTAATTATAAATGAAAAGAATTGTCCAGGGCAGGTCGTTGATGGGCATGCCATTAATTTATTATGCATATCGGATAGTCAAAACCTATTTAAAGCCTGTGCATATATAGATTGGATTGTTACATGAGTTTTCAGCCAACCCCGCCTGGGCTGCTCACTGTGCGATACCCAATATGATATGATAAGCGGATTATACGGAGGAAAGACTCGTCCAGGTATACCATATGTCAGGCATTATGGGCGTAGTGACTGCTGCCGACGTCACTGAGATGGGCCCATGCACCTAAAATATATAATGGCAAAAAAGTAAGCCCAACAGACTGTTTGGTGACTACAGGCACTACAGGCAGACTGTAGGGGCACAACGGGCAGATTGTCTCGTAACTAACTGGCTTCGGCCCGCTCGATTCCATTGCCACATGTCGTTCCTTCGTCTCACGTCGGTTGGTCGGTCACATGCGCACGTCGGTCAAACGGACAACGGGGTGACACTGGGGGCTCCCGCCCCCGGAGGGGGGGGCTCCGCCAAAAACATTAAGTATCCGGCAGCGCGACCCAAGCATCTGAAATCCGTAAACATTCAGTAACAGGCACGCACGATTTTTGGCGGAGCCCCCTCTTGACGGCTGGAGCCCCCAGGGCCAGGGTCACCCCGTTGTCCGTGCGTGTGACCGTCTGACCGAGACGAAGCCTGACACGTCAGCCAACGGTCTCGTAACTAACTAGCTTCCGTTACCACCTGCACCTGTCGCTCCGTTGCGAACACTCTCCGCCATTTGTAAGCGTCGCTTGCGACGTTGCATAACTTGTCATTAAACAAGCATTATGTATATGCCACGCCCCATGCTCCAGCCAAGCATCTGAAACCCGAAAACATTACCTGGGAGCCCGATGGGCCAACACGGCGAGAAACATTTATAATCGGGCTTGTCAGAATCACTCAACTCAAACGGGAGCTGCATCGATTACACCGTCGTGGGTTCGAACGAATAACAAATGTGGAGGAACTCTAGCACAGTCCTCCCAGCACGCTCTGTGCATTCCGCAGTTTTAGACTTACTAGATTTTAAGCTTTGAGTCCTCACCGTCACTCTTTTAGTGTAAACAAGAGCACTTTTTCGAGGACTTTTTCGAGCACTTTTCCGACACATTCCGAGACTTTCCGAATCTCGTCTGTCCTGTCGATTTGGTTTCGAACTGACATTGTCATCAATCTCAAATCTGTTTTTGCGCAAATGTAGAATTCGTAGTAAGGAAACTGCGATTCCTTTTCATTTCATGGTTAGCTTTGGTTTCAGACATTTCTGCGATGCGCGAAACTGCTTTCTAGCTCCCGACTGGGACCACTGACACCTCAGGTCTAGCTTGCAAACGTCGGGGGCAAATCTGTATGCATGTTTTGCCGATCGGTTTCCATTGCTCCCTGTGAAGATGCGCTGAAGGTCCTGGGTGATTGCGTTTTTAATCTTTCTCTCGTCCAGCCTCGTCCTTAATTTGTTTCTAGCTCAATAGGAGGCAATTAATCGCAACTCGCACCCTGGATTCCCGCCATAACTTCTCCTATCCCTGCGCAACCTGAATACCTAGAAACGAAAAGGAACTGTATATCAGGACAGGAATCTAGCTAGGAGCAGTCGCCATTGAAATCGGCGAAACCCGAGGCTGCATTGTCCGACTAGCTAATAACGGGCGACAAAGCTTCAGTACACTTGAGTTCTTGCGTTTGCACCCATCGATCACATCTTTCCGTTTCACACAGACTGTCTACCTATGCTTTTTGATCGAGATCCTGCCTGGACTGCAAACACAAGCAACGGGAGGCCGAAAGGCCAGAATGTTGTCCCGCCAGCGAATACGTGAGTTCATCCCCTTGCACCCATCGATCATAGGCGCACGTAGGCGCTAAATCATGCCTACCCTTTTGCACACGATCTCGCTCACTCGCGTTCTTGGATCCAACCTATTTATAACAGATCTGTCCTGAGCTCCTACCACACAGCTCCCAGGCCCCCCATCACCAGTCTCCCCCGGCCGGGTACGAGCCGCTTGTATAGGGAAGGCCCGGGAGGGCGAGGGTTTAGTAAACCCGTGAAACTCACGGGTCCGAGGCATGAGGTACCATGCCGCTGCTGCTTATCCGTCCTGCCACCCTTCTGACACTCATATTTGTACTGGAAACACGATAACACAACATTGGATCCCGCTCCCAGCAGACAGGACTTTGATCTATCTGCGACTGCCCTTCAGCATATCCTCAGTCCCCGGTTTCCCGACCGACTTTGTGCAGGCCCGGTTTCTTCGTCGATCTCGTGCTAGCTTGGGATCAGGGTTGCGAAGAGACGCTCTTCCTTCTCTTCACGATACTTTGAAGGTGGGTGAGATGATGCGAAATTTGCGGGTATACAGGAAAAAGCGCGACGCGAAATTTTGGGTGGGTGGGTGGGTGGGTGGGGGGGGAGATAGGGAATTAGGGAATAAGTAGCTGGGGATAGGGAATTAGGGAATAGGGGTAAGGGGGCGACTTCATCATTTCACTTCACAGAAGTCACTACCACCTCCATGTTTCAAATCGGCCCCTGCCCCGATAGCACCATCGGGTGGGTCGGGATAATGACGAAGGTGGAGGGACAGTGACGCTTTGCGTCCATCAGGGATTCAGGATCAGTGCTTTATTCCGGATTGATCTGACTCCCGACTCTCAAGCCTCGACATTCTACTGGGCTTCAAATTATATTTTGACAAATTGGTTGGAGGGCTTCAGGACAGAGAGGCAAGCCAGAAAGCTACAAGGGGCACACCCATCCAGTGCCTCTCTCAATTGTATTATCTGTAGGGTGCGACAAAGCCCGATAGACCTACACAATTTTACTCACTGTAGAGTGAGCAAAGCTGGGGTTTTGAAAAAGGGCATGGGGAACCTTGAAAATCCAAATCTAACTTAGTATATGTCAATGACACATCATCTACAAGGTTCAACTGAGTAACTGACCAAATGTAGTGTTTATTTTTTTGCTACGCGTGGTAGCTTCCAGATAGCTTCATTGGCCAACCACCGGTCCAATACATCCCAAAGCTTTCAGCTACATTCGAATTCCCCTGAATGTCAGATTTTAGGCACACTATCGGCAGCTAACTTCAGATTTGGCCCAAGGACAGAGAAAGGGAGCTGCTCAGCTGCATAGAAGCTGCTACGCGTCACCAAAAAAAGAAACAGTGACCAAATGCAAGTTGCTAGGCGCTTCTGGCATGAGCGCACAGCGCCCGAAATATGTGGGTTTAGAGTATTGTCCTTTTTGCTTTTTTAATTTGTTGTTGTTGTTGTTGTTGTTGTTGTTGTTGTTGTTGTTGTTGATACTCGTGTTTGTGCTTGTGTTTTTGCTTGTCTTCTTGCTCGTGCATGTTTGTGTTCATGCTCGAGCATGTCTGTGCTTGTTTGTTTGTTTGTTCGTGCTTGTGCTTGTTTGTGCTCATGCTCTCGATTGTGTTTGTGTCTAAATTCACGTTTGCATCTGTCTTTTCGCTGCTGTCCTTGCTGCTTCCCTCCCTGGCAACAGTCGTGTGTGGCAGTCACGTGTTAGTTAGTATAAGAAAAGTGGTACTACCGGTACTGTACAGCATGAAGTATGTGTGTGTTGTTACAGTCCAGGGGTAGGCCAAATAGGCTAAAGGTACTTGCCAAACCGTGACTGGACGGACTGAAACGAACAAACATTGATGAACTGAACCCCAAACAATCGTTTTACTAATGGGAGACCTGAGTTCGTGGTACAGTGCACATTTAATTATACTATTGCGTATAGAGAACGGATACAGGTTTCCCTCTTACTCGTTTGTGTACCATGTCTCCTGTACTATTCCTCCTTATCCCCAAGTCCTCTTAGTCAAGTGTAACATGTAACTGCCACCTCAGGGAGGAATTCTGTACCACTGCCATTTTACAGTCTGGCAGGCAAGGGCCACATTATGCCAAGGCAAGGAGCTTAAGCGAGGACCTGTCCCTTGTCCCCTGTCACATGTTTCTTATCTCATAGTAAGTGTAACATGTAACTCTCACCTCAGGGAGGAATTCTACACCACCGCCGTCTTACAGTCTGGCAGGCAATGGCCACATAATGCCAAGGCGAGGAGCTTATGCGAGGACCTGTCCCTTGCCCGCTTTCACATGTCCCCTGTCACCTATTTCCCGTCTCATAATAAGTGTAACATGTCACTCTCACCTCAGGGAGGAATTCTATACCACAGCCGTCTTACAGTCTGGCAGGCAAGGGCCACATCATGCCACATAGAGGAGGCAAGGGAAATAGCAGACAAAGTCGAGCATTATCAACACCAAGCAAGGGATCAGGATCAGGCAACCGTACAACAGCTACTGGCAACGGGGATGGTTCTGGCAACGGAGTTTGTGGAAAACCAATACCGATCAGCGCTACTCAAGTGACAGCGCCCACTACCACCATTGATCGTGCGCTTCACATGCAAGGTATGAATGTATGTATGTTGTTACAGTCCAGGGGTTGGCCAAATAGGCTAAATACACTTGAACAACCGTGACAGAAGGGGCTTAAAGTGAAAAAGCACTGATGAACTGAACTCCAAACAATCGTTCACATGCAAGGTCTACCACAGCAGCTGCAGAAGGAAGCAGCCCGAATGGCACAGGGAATCAATACACCAAAGGGGATCAACGTCAAGTCCATTAAACAGAGTGATGCGATGTGTTACTACGCATGTGGACCTGTAGATGAGGCGAAGGCGGTGAGGTTATATATATTGGTGTTGGTGTTGGTGTTGGTGTTGGTGTTGGTGTTGGTCTTGGTGTTGGTGTTGGTGTCGGTGTCGGTGTCGGTGTCGGTGTCGGTGTCGGTGTCGGTGTCGGTGTCGGTGTCGGTGTCGGTGTCGGTGTCGGTGTCGGTGCTGCTGCTGCTGTTGTTGTTGCTGTTGCTGCTGTTGTTGCTGTTGCCATTGCTGTTCTTGTTGTCTCAGCCTGGCATTGGTAGACCTACGTTATACTCCTTTTACCTTTATGACTGTGATTCCATTCCTCATTTTCCTCCTTGTATGACACCCATCCCTTAAGCATACAAATAAGCCATCACCAATGGCAGCAATACCAACATAATCCCATCAGATGAATAAAACATTTGATCAATCACACGATTGATGATCTGCAAGACTGCAACCTTGCAAGCCTTTCCATTCCTTGGCATGTGATTTATACATGCATCCTGACTACTTCCCTTCCATACATGCTATTCCAACTGCAGTATCTCACTGCTGAGGTGAGCAAGGGAAATGAGTTTCAAGTGCACTTGCTACGGGCACTGAACAAGTGTGCTAGTCAAGATGTAGGCGGAGTTCCCCCACTGTGGTATGCTATCATGAAAGGTCCCAAGGTGAGGCGGTTACTTGAGTGATGCATGTGGCAAGATGCAAGTGGGTTTCAAGTGGGTTGAAAATGGGTCTGTCTACCAACTACCATGAGTACCATGACTATAACTATGCCCCCATTTAGCCAAAATGGCTACCACTGGACTACAACATACCTACATTTGAATAGGCAGAACAATACATGATGAGCAGTGCACCGTGAGCAAAACAGGGATGAGTGGTTCCTGAGATGCTCCCGTTGATAAGACCTTTCTGTCTTCCTGCTGGCTCAAACAGCAGACGATGATAACAGACAGGCAGACATGACTATGACCATGACTTTGCTCCTCCTAATGTCACCTCTGCTGGCCGTACCATTTTTTTATTCCTAGCTTAGCATTTGTGTGTTTTCACTTGCCCACTGCAGATGCTTGATCTGTTCCTCTCATTCGGAGCAAAACCCAGTCAAGTTGACTCTCAAGGTCTTTCCTCAGTGGCCCTTTGCATCCTCCTGGGTGATGCCGCCAATGAGCAGCTGAGGCTACTGCTTGTGCATGGAGCCTCTCCATGGGTGCTACCCCCCACCGTGTGGGTGCCAGACAATCAGCTACAGAAGCTTAGCAACTCTGATCTCCGCAGTGCCTGGTGCACGACTGAAGCCTGCACCATGTTGAAGGAGAAGTGCAATCTGACCGCCAAGTACTGGCTACTTGAGGTAAGTGTGGGGTTGTGTGGTTGTGTGGTTGATTGCTACTTGAGGTAAGTGTGTGGTTGTGTGGTGGTGATGTTGCATGTTGGATCCCTATCAAGATGACTTCTCCGATAGCCTTGAGACAAAGCCTAGGCAGTAGAAAGATAGCAGCTGCATTGCAGCACTGTATGTATGCAGCATTAACATAGCTAGCGGCAACATAGTAGAAACGTATCACCGAGACACCTCTTAGACTAAATTCACAATGAAGCACCTACATAGCACCCACCTGGCTCCAGCATAGGGCCATGTATGTATGTTACAGTCCAGGGGTAGGCCAAATAGACTAAAATGACTTGCCCAACCATGACAGGAAGGGCTAAAAAGAACATGCTACCAGTGATAGCATGGTGTGGCATGTATTGAAATATAGAAAATCCAACAGTAAGTTGTTTCAAATATGAAGGGAACCGCAATATGATATCATATGATATTATGTCATCATATGAGATTACCATTAATATACAAATATCATATGATGCAATTTGCATGATATCATATGATATCGTACCCGCCTTTGGTCAACATCATACGATATGCCGGTCCCTACAAATATGCAGGCAAGCCGACTGACAAAAATAGCGCCAAGGATGGTTGATGAGCTGACACTGCACAGCATCCAGAAGCTCATCCAGGTAAGTCCGTACCACTGTTTCGCTTTTGGACTACGCATAGCAGCTTCTAGGAAGATTTATTTTCCTGTCCTTGAGCCAAACCTGAAGCTAGCTAGTGTGTCTGAAAGCTGATATGACAAGCATTCCAATGCAGCTCCAAGCATTGGGTTTGGCCAAGTGGCTGGCTATTGGAGCTGACAGGAAGTTGCCATGAGTAGCCCTCAAAAGAGTCATTGGTCTGAACAAGGAGGAGGGTAGATAGGGGGAATCAAGGGTGCATGGTGGTATTTGCATAGTGGTTATTATTTCTGCCTTCCAAGCAGAAGAGTGGGGTGAGATTCCCCGATGACACAATCCACATCAAAACAAGCAGTCACCATCGGGCATCAAGGTAACATGTTTAGGGTTGGGCCGACATATAAACGTATTATATACGTTTATACGTTTATAAGTATAAATACTCCGTATAGTTTTTCTCAAATCGAGAAGCACAGCACACGTCCCGGCACTTAACTATCTTGGTTTGCATTATGTTTTTGATTTAGATAGCTCATTGGAAAGCTTTTGACCTCCTCTATCACAATATGCAATAAAATTCACCATTCACATGCACCATTGTATACACATTTGGCCTAAAGGTTGATCTAGATAGCCAGGATGGCACTCACATCAGAGCGCCACCTAGCCTTCCATTCCACAAGCTGTGCTCCTACGTGGGCTTGAAGGATTGATGGTGAAAAGTGAACATGGACAATATTGCAATACCGTTAGGCACTTATATTATTATACACCTATATGACAGTTATATAATATACCAACTGGCATTTAATGGCTCCCTTAGATTGGCACCGCGCTTCTTCACCGGTCGACGCGCTTTCTGGTCGTGATTTCTTATCTGAGATTTGGAGAACCTAAACTTGCAAAATTATATTTCTGAGAGTTGATATGTAATGCCAATGAAATTAGCTACGCGGCAATACCTATTAACCCATGTAAAGGTATTTTCTCAAGAAGTGCCTAATTTGTATGTACGTTTTTATGCGTTTATATGTATATGTTTATACGACGTTTATACGGCTTATACAAATAAAAATATGCATTTGATTCCCAACCCTAAACATTCTACATCTATGGAGAACGATCAGATACATACATATAGATATTGTTTATATCAGGGGGGGGGGGGGGGGGGGGGCAGGAAAAAAGCTGCTGTACCTCATCTTCACTTTAACTAGATCTTATCCTCAGGATCCAATTACAACTTTTTTGTTTACCCAAAATAAAGTTGAACAGGAAGTTTGAGGGGTCCAAAGTTTTTTTGACCCAAATCTTAACTTTGTGATAAATCACGTTTGGGCAACCCCATGAAATATGTAAGAGCATAAATGGATAGGGCAAGAAAATATCTTTCAAATGACCCCCATTTTAGGTAGGGGTGGAGTAAGGGAGTTTTAGGGGGGGGGGGGGGGGGGGGGGGGGGGGGGGGGTAACATGTTTTTAAATTTATTTCCCCCCTCCTTTTGTTTGAAACTTCCACAATTCCAGCTCCCATCTGAATCAGACACCGTTTTGAACTTGCAGTCAAAAATCTGTCTTCTTGCCACCCCCCCCCCCCCCCCCCCCCCCCCCCCCCTGGTCTATATACATATATATATATATATATATATATATATATATATATATATGTATATATATATATATATATATATATGTATATATATATATATATATATATATATATATATATATTATATATAGTCTGCTGGCCTAGTAAACATGGGTAGCATAAACACTGAGTGATGCACCACACTGAACCACCTGAGTTCAATGTAATTCGAGGGCTAAATTGTATGCATGGCCAAAATAGGATAGGCAGGTAATAGCTGGGTAATACATAGCTTAAATTCATGCGATTCGGTTAATGTTGTATTTGGGATTCATACATAAACGCTCAAAATATCCTCCTCTTTGACAAAACAGCTCAGGCTCTGTCTCATCGGTTCGCAGCCAACAGCAATGATGAGAATGGCTTGATTCCCTTTACATCCGCCTTACATAAGCAGGATCAGATTCGTTCTATAGCACAGTTTAGAATGGGTTCCCATTGGCTGAACACAGAAAGAATGAGGGTGGTGGATAGAGCACACATCCCTCGCTCAATGAGACACTGTCAAATGTGTGGGTTCCAAAAAACTGAGGATGAAATGCATATGTTTGAGTGCCCTTTTTATAATGATATTCGCCTCCGCTACCAGAATCTGTTTACAGATATTTATAGGCATGTCCATGAGGATACCGACTTAACCGTATGGAATGTGGAATTCTGCGATTCCACATTCAGAACCTTTATGAATGGAAATGGCACTAAGTCTTTTTGGAGCAACCTAGCCGACTATCTTTCTACTTGTAGAAGAGCAAGACAGGAAGCCCTGGACTGCTTAGTGGCACCGTAATTTATTATCCCTTTTTTTCTTCTTCTTGAGACTTCTCATTTGTTAGCTTCTTACCTCCGCCACTGTAAGTGGTTGAGATCTGGGTCCTGCTCTAAGGGGTTTAATACCTACGCCACCAAAACGGTGGTTGGGAGTTTGGTTTGTTTGTCCTCGACACACCCCTGATGTAATGGGGTTTTTTGCTTTGTGGGTGCTTTTTCTTTTTGTTTAAAGCACAGAGTCTCATACACCCTCGCGGTGTCAAGTAGACTTTAACATGTAATGTAATGTAATGTAATGTAATCGGTCAGGAGTTGGCTATCCATCTTACCTTCAACGCACTTCTTCATCACCACATGAGGTCAAGTGTGGATGGGCCCTTGCCTCTAGTGCTCATGTTTGCAGGTTGGTATGCAAGCACATTTGATAAAATTGAACGCAGATACAGGTAGATGGAGCTTGTATGCGGATGGGGCTGTAGGTCAGCATGAAGCTTTTATCTATATCGGGCTGTGGGTCTGCGTGGAGGTTGTTTGCAGGTTGGTATGCAAGTACATTCAATAAAGATTGAATGCAGATAGATGGGGCTTTGATCTGGATTAGGCTGTAGATAGATTGCATGGAGCTTGTGTCCAGTGCAGGCTGGGTGTTAGCATGGAGCTTGTATCTACATTGGGCTGTGGGTCTGAACAGAGCTTGTGTCTAGAATGGGCTGAAGGCTTGAGTCGAGCTTGTGTCTAGATTGGGCTGTGGGTTTGCATGGAGCTTGTATTTACATTAGGCTGTGGGTCTGAATAGAGCTTGTGTCTAGAATGGGCTGAAGGCTTGAATCGAGCTTGTATCTAGATTGGGCTGTGGGTTTGCATGGAACGTGCACCTAGATTGGGCTGTAATTTGTTTTGGAGCTTGCATCTAGATCGGGCTGTAGGTTTGCATGGAACGTGCATCTAGATTGGACTGTAGATTTTGCACGGAGCTTGCATCTAGAGCAGGCTGTAGGTCATAATAGAGCTTGTATATCTCTTGATTGGGGTGCAGGTCGCCTTTTTCTATGCTGTGAGCATGTTTATATGTAGATTGGGGAGCTGGTCTGCATGGACCTTTTACCTTTTCTAGAATGGGCTGTAGGCCTGCATGGGGCATGTATATATGTAGATTGGGGAGCTGGTCTGCATGGAGCATGTCCTGTTTCTAGAATGGGCTGTTGGCCTGAATGGAGCTTGTATATGTCTGGATTGTTGTGTAGGCCTGCATGGAAATTGTACCATTTATAGAATGGGATGTAGGTCAGAATAGAGCTTGTATATATCTAGGTTAGGGTGGAGGTGTGCACGGACCTTTTAACGTTTCTAAAATGGGCTGTAGGTCAGAATGTAACTTGTATATATGTAGAATGGGGAGCTGGTCTGCATGGACCTTTTACCTTTCCTAGAGTGGGCTGTAGGCCTGCATGGGGCATGTACATATGTTGATTGGGGAGCTGGTCTTCATGGAGCATGCCCTGTTTCTATAATGGGCTGTTGGCCTGAATGGAGCTTGTATGTATCTGGATTGGGGTGCAGGTCTGCATGGAGCTCGTACCATTTCTAGAATGGGCTGAAGACCTGAATGGAGCTTGCATTTTTCTTTGGGCTGCACGTCTGCATGGAACACGTGACTAGAGTGCAATGCATGTATATATGCAGCTGGTCCCTAGAATAGACTTCATACTCGCAGCCTAATCATCGCCTTTAATTTTTGGCGGAGCTCCAATCTTTTTAAGGGGCGGGAGCCCCTAGTGTTACCCATTTGTCCTTCCGACCATCCATCCATCCATCCGTTTGACCGTGATGAAGCCCGACACGTCAGCCAACGGTCTCGTAACTAACTCGCTTCCGTTGCCACCTGTCGCTCCCTCGGGATCACTCTCCGCCAATTTTTAGCGTCGCAGGCGACGCTGCATCGAACTTGTCTACGACATATCAGGCATAACCTTATAAATAAAGGCGTCGACGCTGAATTTCAGATCCATCAGTGACTAGAATGCAATGCGTGTCTGTATGCAGCTGGTCCCTAGAATAGACATCATACCTGCACATCGACTTTGTCTATGCTGTGTTGATGTGTTGTTGTGTTGCTGTGTCAGGCGCTAGTCTAATATATAAGGTGCTGACAATGACCTGCAGGACCATCAGGACATGGTAAGACAGAGCTTGCAAAGCAGCTGGCCCCTCTACTGGATTGCCCTGTGCATCTTGTTCCATGTGCAAGGTACGTTTGATATACGCTCCTTTCTCCCTTTGTGGGGCAGTATGCGTAGCGGGTCAAATCTTGCCTGTAAATGTCCTTCTTTTGTCGTGCCATGTGCAAGGTACGTTTGATATACACTCCTTTCTCCTTTTGTGGGGCTGTACACATAGCTGGCCAAATCTTGCCTGTAAATGCCCTCCTTTTGTCGTGGCATGTGCAAGGTACGTTTGGTATGTATATAAAACTCTACACTTGATCTGTAAGCGCTTGTTAAAGGCGGTCTAGATAAAGATAAAGCTAACATCAGCTACTACCATGCCTACGCTAGGCAGATGATCGTCTGCAAAGCAACTGCCGCAATCACCCATGATATATTTTCTCTCTCTTTTCTCTCTTAATGGTCTTGTATGCATGGCGGTTCTTTATTTTATGTAACTGGGCTACAGGTGTAGTAGGGGTGGGTGGGTGAGTGCGGAGGGGGGAAGAAGTGGGTGGGGCACTGGGGTGGACTGTCACTATTTGAAACCCTGGGCTATAAAATGCATGTGGGGTTAAGAATATGCCAGTTTCATCAAATCTACTGAATAAATAATGCTTTAACTTAAAGGTCGTCATCATTGTTAAGATCATCTCTGCGACCTCCTTTTTAGACGAAGCCATTGATACAAACATTGACACAAATCCGTAGACATGAAATGTACACAAATGGCCATGGACGTGGCCATGGATGTGGATGTGGTGATTGCATGGGGAGAAGCTGGGGTCGTGATGGAAATAAATTTGAAGGTAATTGCAACCAAACTTGTACTACCATATTATTATGACAGGAAGACACACATCTCTGACATATTTGGAGCCACGGGATCATTCCAGGGCTCCCAAAGGGGGTCAGAGATGTCAAACTTCCTGGACAGTCTGAGCGGAAAACCCAGCGTTGTCATTCTGGACGAGTTTGAGAAGACCAGCAAAGGAGTTTGGGAGGCTTTCATCCAGATTTTTGACTCAGGTCAGACACATTATGAATGCGTAAAGTTCAATTATCTGCATAGCCCGAACTCCAGGCCCCCGCCATTAACAATGTGTTGGAGTTCAGTTCACCAGTGCTTGTTTCTTAGGCTTTCATCCTAACATTTGTCTCATGTTAGCAGTTGATCATTGGGAGGCTTTCATCCAGATTTTTGACTCAGGTCTGGCACACTGATGTATGCATGTTTGTATGTCTGTTACAGTCTATCTTTCTCAGCCTCAATTTTCACTGCTCACCATGTATTGTTCTGCCTACTCAAGTGTATGTTAAAGTTCAGGGGGTAGCCAATCACGCATAAGGGGCTTGCCCATCCTCAAATGATCAAGATGACTATAGACCATCCGGAGGAACCATTAACATGTACTATAAGATCTGGTCCCCAACTAATCGTAGTGATACTTCGGAGGCCCTGAGATTCCTAAGAAAAAATAATTCCTCCTTTTTGACTCATTGTAGAGTGATAGCAAAATTGATTAGATACGACAAAGTTTTTCGTTATAATGATTGCCCTACTACGCCTAACAGTAGTGACCTTCAAAATGGAATGATTATAACATTTGGGCAAGTCCCTTTAGCCTATTTGGCCCCTGGACTGTGACAGACAGACAAACAGACAGACAGACAGACAGACAGACAGACAGACAGACAGGACAGATAGACAGACAGACAGACAGACAGACAGACAGACAGACAGTCAGACAGACAGAAGACAGGCCAGACAGACTAGACAGACCGACAGACAGAACAGACCGACTGACTGGACTGTACTGACGTAAGACTGACTGACTGACTGGGGGACTGACTCGAACGCTAGCGATACCCGTACTTACCGACCGAGCCGAGGTCGACCTCGACCCCGTCACCCGGACCAGTAAGATGGGGCGCGAGCCGATTCTCGAATCGAACCGAGGGCGCCGATCCGACCGACTGACTGACTGACTGACTGACTGCAGCTTGACTGATTCTACAGACAGACAGACAGACAGACAGACAGACAGACAGACAGGCAGACGACTAGACAGACAGACAGAATTGATTTGACTGTTGCTGAGGACTTATAAATCTTAACATTGAAAAACAATCTCCTGCAATCTAATTCTTATCGCCAACCTGCAGAACTATGGATTGGAGAAACGTAATCTCGCTGCATCATCTTATCCACCCTATGCGCACGCTGCACTACGCATATGTTTTCACTTTTGCCAGGCTACGAGACGGATCACAGAAACGAGATCAAGAGCATTGACTGCCGAAGGACGATTTTTGTTTTGACAACAAATGCATTTGACAGAACTGTCATCGACTACTCCTCCAAGACAGATGAGGTAGGTTGTTTGGCTGGTACTCTCCATGTTGAAATGATGATGATGATGATGATGATGATGATGATGATGATGATGATGATAATGATGATGGTGATGATGATCTTGATGATCTTGATGA
This sequence comes from Chlamydomonas sp. ICE-L, assembly GCA_013435795.1. Lineage (NCBI taxonomy): Eukaryota > Viridiplantae > Chlorophyta > Chlorophyceae > Chlamydomonadales > Chlamydomonadaceae > Chlamydomonas > Chlamydomonas sp. ICE-L. The sequence goes on along the minus strand of JACBWV010000610.1, from coordinate 24,363,841 downwards.
TGAATTGATGATGATGATGAATTGATGATGGTGATGAATTGATGATGAATTGATGAATTGATGATGATGATGATGATGATGATGATGATGATGATGGTGGTGGTGGTGGCGGTGGTGGTGGTGGTGGTGGAAGTGGTGTTGGTGGAAGTGGAAGTGGTGATGATGATGATGATGATGATGATGATGATGATGATGATGATCGTGGTTGGGGTGGTGGTGGTGGCGGTGGTGGTGGTGTTGGTGGAAGTGGTGTTGGTGGAAGTGGAAGTGGTGATGGTGATGATGATGATGATGATGATGATGATGATGATGATGATGGTGGTGGTGGTGGTGGTGGCGGTGGTGGTGGTGGTGGTGGAAGTGGTGGTGGTGAAAGTGGAAGTGGAAGTGGTGATGATGATGATGATGATGATGATGATGATGATGATGGTGGTGGTGGCGGTGGTGGTGGTGGTGGTGGAAGTGGTTGTTGGTGGAAAGTGGAAAGTGGAAGCGGTGATGGGTGGTGGGTGATAATGATGATGATGATGATGATGATGATGGTGATGATGGTGGTGGTGGTGGTGGTGGTGGTGGTGGTGGTGGTGGTGGAAGTGGTGGTGGTGGAAGTGGAAGTGGTATGATGATGATGATGATGATGATGATGATGAATGATGATGATGATGGGAGGCGTGCGTGGTCGGTGGTGGCGGTGGTGGTGGTGGTGGTGGAAGTGGTGGTTGGTGGAAGGGAAGTGGTGATAGGATGATGATGATGATGTGATGATGGTGGTGGTGGTGGGGGTGTGTGGGTGGTGGCGGGGTGGTGGTGGTGGTGGAGGATGTGGGTTGGTGGAAGTGGAAGTGGTGATGATGATGATGATTGATGATGATGGTGGTGGTGGTGGTGGCGGTGGTGGTGGTGGTGGTGGAAGTGGTGTTGGTGGAAGTGGAAGTGGTGATGATGATGATGATGATGATGATGATGATAATGATGATGATAATGATGACATAAATTGGATAGGCCAACTGCCTGCAAGGGCTTATTGCAATTCGGACCAGAGTCTGAGATGAATGGGCTATAATAAGTTGTGTTCATACACATCTTGATTTGCAATCTATAGATTATATCATAGTTGCGATATATAGATTATATCATAGTCTTTCCCCTGAAATCAGTTGCCAACTTGTAAGTCATTCCTTCATTCACTCATCCACCTATACCTCCCCCCCTCACTCCATGCATCCCTCCATTCATCCATCCATCCATCTATATTACCAGTAAGGTAGGGTGTGTTGATTAAGGCCTTCAGGCAATTAGTTGTACGCATTGTATACAACAAAGGCTCTTGCAGATTAAGCACATCCAAGCCAAGTGTATGATTGGCCACATCCAAGTGTATGATAGGCCACATCCAAGTGTATGGTTGGCCACATCCAAGTGTATGATAGGCCACATCCAAGTGTATGATTGGCCAAATCAAGCTGTATGTTGGCCACATCCAAGTGTATGTTGGCCACATCCAAGTGTATGATTGGCCACATCCAAGTGTATGTTGGCCACATCCAAGTGTATGTTGGCCACATCCAAGTGTATGTTGGCCACATCCAAGTGTATGTTGGCCACATACAAGTGTATGTTGGCCACATCCATGTGTATGTTGGCCACATCTATCCAAGTATATGATTGGCCACATCCAAGTGTATGATAGGCCACATCCAAGTGTATGATTGGCCCAAAACCAAAAAAAAATTTTCCCCCCCACAAGTGTATGTTGGCCACATCCAAGTGTATGTTGGCCACATCCAAGTGTATGATTGGCCACATCCAAGTGTATGTTGGCAAATCAAGTGTATGTTGGCCCATCCAAGTGTGGATTGGCACATCCAGTTGATGATTGGCCACATCCAAGTGTATGATTGGCACAGCAAGTGTATGTTGGCACATCAAGTGTATGTTGGACACACGCAAGGGTATGTGGCAACATCCAAGTGATGTTGGCACATCCAAGTGTTATGTTGGCCACATCAAGTGTATGTTGGCAACATCAAGTGTCTGTGGCACATCCACATGGTGATTGTGTATGATTGGCCACATCCAAGTGTATGTTGGCCCACATCCAAGTGTATGATTGGCCACATCCAAGTGTATGTTGGCCACATCCAAGTGTATGATTGGCCACATCCAAGTGTATGTTGGCCACATCCAAGTGTATGATTGGCCACATCCAAGTGTATGTTGGCCACATCCAAGTGTATGATGGCCACATCCAAGTGTATGATTGGCCACATCCAAGTGTATGTTGGCCACATCCAAGTGTATGTTGGCAACATCCAAGTGTATGGTTGTCGACCACATCAAGTGTCTGATTGGCCACCTCCAAGTGTATTTTTTGATTGGTCCACATTCCAAGTGTATGATGGGCCACATCGAAGGGTATGTTGGCCACATCCAAGTGAGGTGGCCAAATTTCCAAGTGTTACTGTTGGCCACATCCAAGTGTATGATGGCCAATCCAAGTGTATGTTGGCCCACATCCAGGTATGATTTGGCCATCCAAAGTGTTAGATTGGACACATCCAAGTGTATGTTGGAACCACATCCAAGTGTATGTTGGCAACATCCAAGTGTATGTTGGCCACATCCAAATGTATGATTGGCCACATCCAAGTGTATGATTGGCCACATCCAAGTATATGATTGGCCACATCCAAGTGTATGTTGGCCACATCCAAGTGTATGTTGGCCACATCCAGTGTTGTGGGCCAACATCCAAGTGTATGATTGGCCACATCAAGTGTATGTTGGACATGCCATAGTGATTTGATGGCTAATCCAAGTGTATGTTGGCCCACACCAAGTGTATGTTGGCAACAGCCCTGTGTATGTTGGCACCACGGTCTGATTGGCCCACATCCAAGGATGATGGCCCCATCCAAGTGTATGTTGGCCACATCAAGTGTATGTTGCAATCCAAAGTGTTGTTGGCCACATCCAAGTGTATGGTGGCCCTCTAAGTGGATGATTGGCAATCCAAGTGTCTGATCTGGCCAACCCAAGTGTTGTTGGCCACATCAAGTGTTATGATTGGCCAAATCCAGTGTATGTTGGCCAATTCCAATTGTATGATGGAACATCCAAGTGTATGATTGGCCACATCCAAGTGTATGTTGGCCACATCCAAGTGTATGATTGGCAACATCCAAGTGTATGATGGCCACATCAAGGGTTGTTGGCCAAATCAAGTGTATGTTGGTCACATCAAGTGTATGTTGGCACATCCAAGTGTATGTGGCACATCCAAGTGTATGTTGGCAAAAATCCAAGGGATGTTGGCACTACAAGTGTATGATTGGCCACATCCAAGTGTATGTTGGCCACATCCAAGTGTATGATTGGCCACATCCAAGTGTATGTTGGCCACATCCAAGTGTATGATTGGCCACATCCAAGTGTATGTTGGCCACATCCAAGTGTTTGTTGGCAACATCCAAGTGTATGTTGGCCACATCCAAGTGTATGATTGACCACATCCAAGTGTATGTTGGCCACATCCAAGTGCATGTTGGCCACATCCAAGTGTATGATTGGCCACATTCCAAGGTATGTGGCCCAAATAAGTGTACGTTGGCCACATCCAAGGTATGTTGGCCACATCCAAGTGGAGTGTAAGTTTGGCCACATCCAAGTGTATGTTGGCCACATCCAAGTGTATGTTGGCCACATCCAATGTTAATGTTGGCCACATCCGAGTGTATTTGGCCAACCCCAAGGGTAAATGTTGCCACCTACAAGTGTATGATTGTCCACATCCAGTTGTATGTGGCCACATCCCAAGTGCTATGGATTGGCCACACCCAAGTGTATGTGCCACATCCAAGGTGTATTATTGGCCAATCCAATTTATGGTGGCCACATACAAGTGTAATGATTGGCCACATCCAAGTGTAAATGTTGGCCCCCACACAACTCCATGTATGTGATTGGCACAATCCAAGTGATAGATTGGCCCATCCAAGTGTATGATTGGCGCAGCATCCAATGTAAGTTTGTGCCACATCCAAGTGTATGTTGGCCCAGGCCAAGTGTATGATTGGCCCACATCAAGTGTATGTTGGCCACATCCAAGTGTATGATTGGCCACATCCAAGTGTATGTTGACCACATCCAAGTGCATGTTGGCCACATCCAAGTGTATGTTGGCAACATCCAAGTGTATGTTGGCCACATCCAAGTGTATGTTGGCAACATCCAAGTGTATGTTGGCCACATCCAAGTGTATGTTGGCCACATCCAAGTGTATGTTGGCAACATCCAAGTGTATGTTGGCCACATCCAAGTGTATGTTGGCTACATTCAAGTGTATGTTGGCCACATCCAAGTGTATGTTGGCCACATCCAAGTGTATGTTGGCCACATCCAAGTGTATGTTGGCCACAACCAAGTGTATGTTAGCCACATCCAAGTGTATGATTGGCCACATCCAAGTGTATGATTGGCCACATCCAAGTGTATGTTGGCCACATCCAAGTGTATGTTGGCTACATCCAAGTGTATGATTGGCCACATCCAAGTGTATGTTGGCCACATCCAAGTTTATGTTGGCCACATCCAAGTGTATGTTGGCCACATCCAAGTGTATGTTGGCCACATCCAAGTGTATGTTGGCCACATCCAAGTGTATGATTGGCAACATCCAAGTGTATGTTGGCCACATCCAAGTGTATGATTGGCCACATCCAAGTGTATGATTGGCCACATCCAAGTGTATGATTGGCCACATCCAAGTGTATGTTGGCCACATCCAAGTGTATGATTGGCCACATCCAACTGTATGATTGGCTATGACTGTACTAATATTGACTATGACTGTACTAAGATTGGCTATGACTGAACTTAGATTGACTAATTGAGCACATTCAATTGTGTGATTGACCACATCCAAGTGTACAGTACTACAATAGAGCACATCTAAGTGTACTGTACTAAGATTGACTAATTGAGCACATTCAATTGTGTGATTGACCACATCCAAGTGTACAGTACAACCATTGAGCAAATCCAAGTGTACAGTACTAATAATGACTAATTTAGTACATTCAATTGTATGTTCGACCACATCCAAGTGTATAATTGACCACATCCAAGTGTATAATTAACCACATCCAAGTGTATAATTTAGCTATTGACCACATGCAAGTGCAGGTGTACAATGCACGAGGGGCCACTATGGAACAGCTGGATGGCATCATGTCTGAGTTTGACGATCTGCTGCATACGCAAGCCAAGTCTTGCTTCGGGGTAAGGAGCGAATCCATTTGTTTCCATATTTCCCCATATTTCTACCCTATTCTGCCCGGTGGACATGTGCGTTGTGCAAGTGTGTATTTTGTGTGCAATCAGTGGTTAGCCCTAGTGCAAGCAAATGGGCTGCTGGCCCCCTCAACCTCACGCCTTTTAATAAGGCGTACTATTTATTTCCTTATTTATGTATTGTGCACTAGGTTTGGCTCAACAGCCAGTTCGGGGGTCTGCCTAGATGCTGTTGCTCAGAACCAAAATAGGATATAGGATTAAACTGTCATGACCTATGTGATTACATTCTGTCTGTACTCAGGAGTGTGGTGTAGTTGTGTCTATACCACCCATGTTTACTCTGCCCGCAAGTGGTGAGCAGCCCGAAGGCTGATAGCCCATGTACTCAATCCACATCCAAATCCAAAATGCCCACAAAAATCAGCAACTGCCCTTCTTTCAACCTCCCAGGCAGCCATAGCCTCTCGCATCCACAAGATTGTTCCCTTCTTGCCATTCAATGAGCGCGAGCAAGCTGTCGTGGTGAACCACATGATCTGGCAGTTTGCTGCCGATCTTCGCAAACCTGTGGTACCTAACAAGACGCTCATGGGAGACATCCACCTAGACTTCAAGGTATGGGAGATTCCGGTCTATGAGGATGAGGATGAGGGCGGTGATGGTGATGATGATCATGATGATTATGATGACACTTTCCCTGGTGACCTTCTAGACTCCAGATGTGCCCTCGGCTTGACAGAGTCAAGGGGGGCTCATCGTTATTTTTAATGTATGGATAATATTCACCTTGATGTCAATGGGTAGGTGATATCTGCCTAGGTGTCAAGGGGTAGGCGATATCTGCCTAGTTGTCTGATATGGATAATGCACTCCTCAATGAATTCCTTTTCCGCTACGAGCAGCAGCTTGGCACCTCCCCCGACTTACTATTCAGCTAAACCTAGCACGCCCTAGTGCACCTTGAAGCTGATACAATCAGCTTTCCAGAAGTGCTGAAATATTTGGGTGTAGCACAGTGGCTGGCTTGGAAAGCTGCCTAGAAGCTGCTGAGAAAAGCTGAAAATAAATTCCCTGGTACTCAGTGATTTGTTTTTCAAATCTGAAAGTGGTGTTTTTCTAGCTTGATGGTTCTAGGCCTCCTCCAGGGACAGCATTTTAGTGGGTTTTACAGCTTTTTGTAGCTTTTGGGGGGCATTTGGGGCACACAAAAAAAACTTTTGTTTTCTACTTTTATAGCGATAATTTCTCCAAAACGGGGTCAAAACTAGCGATCGCTATATATAGCAGAAAACAATATCCCTGCTGGTACTCATCAGCTTCAAAGGTTGGTAGTTTAGTACACTTTGTCACACACACCCTTTATGTGTGCTGGTCTCCCCTCTACAGCCCCTTTTTTTGCTTATAAGTTATTCCGGGCTTGTAGATTTATGCCCACCCATGATTGCATCGCGAGGGTGAAGAGAGGTTGTGCACTTCCCTACCTGAAGAGATCTACTGCAATGAAACTGGATCAAGCCAAATGAAAACTTTGGCATAGTCATGCCTATGCAAAATGATTAAACTTATTCATTATTATTAATTATGCCTATGCCAATGACATCTATGTCCACCCTTTGACTATGCCTTTGACTATGTGTATGCACACATGCCTGTGTTTATGACACCTATGTCCACCCTATGACTATGTGTATGCCATCTATGTGCATACACACATGCCTGTGCCTATGGCATCTATGCCCACCCTATGACTATGCTTATGCACATATGCCTATGCCATCTATGTCCACCCTACAACTTTGCCTATGGCAATGTGTATGCACACATGCCTGTGCCTATGGCATCTATGTCCACCCTTTGACTATGCTTGTGCACATATGCCTATGCCATCTATGTCCACCCTATGACTATGACTATGACTATGCTGACTGTGTATGCACACATGTCTGAGCCTATGGCATCTATGTCCACCCTTTGACTATGCTTGTGCACATATGCCTATGCCATCTATGTCCACCCTATGACTATGACTATGACTATGACTATGACTATGCTGACTGTGTATGCACACATGCCTGTGCCTATGGCATCTATGTCCACCCTTTGACTATGCTTGTGCACATATGCCTATGCCATCTGTCCACCCTATGACTATGACTATGCTGACTGTGTATGCACACATGCCTGTGACTATGACATCTGTGACTATGATGATGAATGTGTACACACACATGCCTGTGCCTATGACATGTGTGACTATGATGATGACTGTGTATGCACACATGTCTGTGCCTATGACAGCTGTGACTATGCTTATGAATGTGTACACACACATGCCTGTGCCTATGACATGTGTGACTATGATGATGACTGTGTATGCACACATGCATGTGCCTATGACATCTACGCCCACCCTATGACTATGCTTATGCAGTTATGCACGTATGCCTATGCCATACTATGTCCACCCTATGAATATGTCTATGATTTTTTTTTTTAATATTATTATTACTATTATTATTATTATTATTATTATTATTATTATTATTATGTGTATGCACACATGCATGTGCCTATGACATCTATGCTCACCCATTGACTATGCTTATTCACACATGCCAGTGCCTATGACATCTCTGTCCAATCATGTATAGAGAAAGGCTAAGTTAGTTAATATAAGTGAATTCATAAAATTAGTGAATGTAAGTTAATATTAGACGGACGCGCCACTTCACCAGAATTTTGAGTTTATTTGAAAAACTAATATTATTGTGGCACTAAAATAATATTAATTAATGTTAGTTTTTCAAACACTTATATTAGTTGCCCTTCACTACTTATTTATGCAGCGTGAGGATGAGGAGAAGTTATGCTCTGCGCTAGCCGAGGAGTTCTACTGCAACGAAACTGGAGCACGTAAGATGAAGACCCAGATCACACAGAAGCTGGATGGAAACCTGAAGGAAAAGTTTCTAGATGTGAGTAACAGTGCCGTAGACGGTGGTGGATTTGAAGTCAGGTCTGCCTTAGAGCATGCTGAATCCCCTCCCACTTAATCAAGACAATAATTGATTGTAGCGACTTGGGTGGTGGTGGCTTTGAGCTTAGGTCTGCATTAGAGCATGCTGAATGCCCTCCCACCCAATCAAGGCACTTTTGAATCACAGACAAGCAAATGCGTCACTTGACAGGTCACTTGGCAGGTCACATGACAGTCACTCGACAGGTCATTTGACAGGTCACTTGACTGTCACTTGACAGGTCACTTTAAAGACACTTGACAGGTCACTTGACTGTCACTTGACAGGTCACTTGACTGTCACTTGACAGGTCACTTGACTGTCACTTGACAGGTCACTTGACTGTCACATGACAGGTCAATTGACAGGTCACTTCACACGACAGGCCACTTGACAGGCCACTTGACAGGTCACTTCACATGACAGGCCACTTGACAGGTCACTTCACATGGCAGGCCACTTGACAGGTCACTTCACATGACAGGCCACTTGACAGGTCACTTCACATGACAGGCCACTTGACAGGTCACTTCACATGACAGGCCACTTGATAGGTCACTTGACTGTCACTTGAAAGGTCACTTGACTGTTACAGGCTGAAGGGGGCTTCTCCATCTAAATGCATGACTTCTTAAATGCCAGCATCGACTAGACGCCACCACTCTCTGTGTATGGGTAGTTTCAACAGCCTGCTGATTCCCCCCAATACGCCAGGCTTTCATGCTCAGGCATCGTCAGCGCATGAGGCAAGACAGGAAATTTTGTTTCGGCTTTCTGTAGGTCCACTTGTGTAGCAGAAGTTGCAACGCAAGCCTGGTTTCAGGATTGTGGCGTGGCTTGGAGCGCAAAGCGCGGAGGCATGGGGGGCAGCGGGTCGCAATGGGTTCCCACCAAGTTTTTTAATTTGTGGCACATCACGTACGCTAAACTGAAGACAGGCAGGTCTTTGATTTTGACAGAAGAAGCATCAATGAGAATTTCAACCCAAACAATTAACGCGATGAGGTTTTTAACCGTCAACGCCTTTTCCAATCTTCACCAACTAAACCAATTTAGCCTACTTCTGGTGAATTGTGAGGTATGAATTATTCATTAAAATCCGGTGGTTGGCCCCAGTGCAAGCAAACGGGCTGGCCCCCTCAACATCACACCTCGCAATAAGGGTAACTATTTATTAATGTATTAAATTATTCATTCATTTATTCATTCAATCATTCATTCATGCATTCTTTCATTCATTTATTCATTCATTTTCATTCATCCATCCATCCATCCATCTATGCATCCATCCATCCATCCATCCATCCATCCATCCATCCATCCATCCATCCATCCATCCATCCATCCATCCATCTATCCATCCATCCATCCATCCATCCATCCATCCATCCATCCATCCATCCATCCATCCATCCATCCATCCATCCATCCATCCATCCATTACAATCCATGTATACGCGCAGGGGCAAGTCAGCCCAGGAGACCAAGTCAAGCTGTTCATCCCAGGTGACAAGAGAAGGTGGGCATTTGATTTTCACCAGGCAGCAGCAGCTGATGATGATGGCGACGATGATGATATCAGCGATGATGGTGATGATGATGATGATGATGATAATTTTGTTATCCCTGAGCCCTACTAGACGCAAAATGTGTCTGCAGCAGCTTGAGAGTCAGGAGAGACTTGCGCACATCACAAACAAGAAAAAGTGTGAGTCCTATCTACCGTTGTTCTAAGTGATTGAATGCTTTTCCTTGGCTAGCCCAATGATGCTGGTGCTGGAGCAGGTGCTGGTAAAGACCATTCATATTTGAAATGGTGTAGGGGGGATGCTTAAGTGGGTTGGTTGCATCGCAAGAGGCAGGCTATGGGTCAGTTGCGGTTTGGTTGCATCTCAGGATGCAGGCTATCCTGGTTCGGTTGCGTCTCAGCATGCAGGCTGTAAAATTGGTTGAGCCTCAGGACACAGAGCTGGGGTCCCTACTGAACAATCCTGGTGGGGGGTGTTCAAGCATAGAAGGTTCTAATGGCCTACCCGCTGTCAGAGTACGTATATGGCCAGCACCCTATTATACAGCAGCAGACGTAGGAGGAAATAAGATAGTAGTAGCAGACTAGGTATGACAGGCCGGCAGCTCAAGCCGAAGAGTTTTTTCGTTTCAGAAAGGGGGTCTTCAGGAAGCATTCAGGTTTTTGGCCCCTTTCCAGGATGGGGTCCTGGTAGTGATTTGAGTAGCGCTGCCCCCCGAGGTCTTGGTGGTGATTTAGTAGTGCTGCCCCCCGGGGTCTTGGTACTGATTTACATAACATTGTCATTGACAGGCAATTTTTTGCCCAAGAATAGCCTGCTCTACAACATCCAGGAGTAGAATTCCAACAAATCCCAGAACAAGAACGGCAATATTGCAGCAAGTATGCATACATACCTATTGCTTTGTATGTAAGGAGCGTTGCCCCCCGATAGAAGGGATGTCCGAGGGCAGTCTTCAACGTAGATGTCAAATTTTACTAGCAGCATGTATTTGTTTGTATTTTCACAGTCCAAGGGTAGCCAAATGTACTAAGGGGACGTGCACGACCTAAATAACAGGAAAGGCAGTTTGAAAAAAGCACTTGGTAATTGTGAACTAAACCCCAACAAATGGTAAACGACAGAGGCCCGGAGTTCGTGCTATGCAGAGCAGCAGTGGTAGATGCAGCTGCAGTATGTTGTACAATGTATTGATTCTGTTATGGTACGACTTATAGGTCGTACCATAGAGGCCGAGTGCACTCCCGGTCCGGTCAGCCAGTGAACTACGACCACCAGCCAGCTAGTGGCTGGGACCGCCAGCCAGCTAGTGCACTACAGTATTAGCACGTGTAGGTTATACTAAGCCGCCTGTCTTACTGCCTGCAAGCTACGCTTGCAACTATCTCATCTTTGTAAAGAAAACTACCACCGACTCTGCAGCCCCTGCAATCCTGCATTCTACAAAAGATTCCTTGAAGAGTGTCAGAAACATCCGCTCAGGCTTATTTTTTTGTTGCTGTCAGGCACCTTTGTCGAATGGGGCACCGCCCTAGGTTCCTTGGCCGGTTGTAACTTGAACTTGAGCATGGTTGCATAGCTTCAGCCAGCAATATGGCTGCTCGCCGTCCTCGGCAGTTAAAATAAATCAACCAGGAAAACCTTGATATGTTGTAAAAAAGAGTAAATATCAAGCAGCTTTAATTAAATTGTTTCGTAAATTAGGTTTCGTTTTTAATATGCAACCTAATAAAAGGCAACGCCTGTTAGTGTGATGACGAGACGGAATATACAGCCAGTTCACCACACGCAAGTCCCTGTAGCTTAGTTGGCTACCCCATTTGATTTATTTTAGAGACTTTCCCAACCGTGAAAGGAGGGGCTTCAAACGAAAAAACACTGATAAAGTAAAACCCAAAATATCGTTTTACCGACGGGGGCCCTGAGTTCGTGCTATTGTAAAAATGATGAAGTCTCCAATTACAATCAAAGAAAGAACATGGACAATTCTCTAAACTGTAAACTCTGCTTAGTATGCTCCCTGGTTTCCTTTGGTGTCGCATGGTAGAACTTGGAATCGGAAAACAGTGAGCATCCAAGAGTTAGCTGAAAAATCATGTAAAATCCAATCCAATCAAAGAAAGAGTGGCCAAGGAAGCAGAGTCAAACAAATGCAGAGCATGCATTTTGGTGCAGGAAAGAGTTTTATGCACCTAACTCGGCTGGGATTGATTTATCTCCCCAAAACAATGCAATTGGGGTTCCATCGAGTCTAGTAGTCTCATCCTACAGTAATATTAAAATACGAGTATTAAAACAAATGATTCTCGCATGCAATGGAGGGGAGGGGGGGTGGGGGGTGGGGTGGGGTGGGGGGGGGTGGGGGGGTGAAAAAAGTAAAAAATACACCATCCCCAAAAAGTGCTGCGGCACCCTTCTGCAGACCCCCCCGGGACCCCCCCGGCTCCGGAACCCACTGTACAGCCTGTATCTCAGCCACCACTTAGTGTAATGGTGTCTAATTATGCGCATATTACAGGGGTTTTAAAGGCCTATCCATTGAGGTTGGTCTCGAGTCCATTGATGATGTTTGGAGCATAGAAAATCATCATCATCAATGTTACATTGTTTGGTTGGGCTTGGGGGTCAGGGCCCCCTGGCCCCTAATGTGCCCACCTTCAATACTCTTCAATAATCAGGTATTCAATAAACAGGTCTTCAACCCAAGCCTCAATCGGGCATTAAATAATCAGGTATTCAATTATCACTATTGTCTGTATAGCTGAAGGGCACAATGTAGTGGAGGGGAGGGGAGAGAGAGAGAGAGAGAGAGAGAGAGAGAGAGAGAGAGAGAGACCCTGGACCCCCCCCCCCCCCCTGCCCTGGGCATAATGTGCGGTGGATCTCTCCCCCAATAGCATATATGGACTGGTATGGTATTTAGTAGAGGAACACCCTAGTTCCACTCCCATGTCATTCTGAGGGCTAGAAAAAAGTGCCTCGAAAGTACCTAATATTTTGAAAATGCCAGATTTCCCCCCCCCCCCCCCCCCCCCCCTCGCGGCCCCCAACTTTGGAGGACCAACACTTTTTTTCACTAGGCCAAATTAAGAAATACTACTTGATTCTTCATCCTCTCTATAATATCTACAAAGTTAAGGGATGGTGTCATTTTGGTTTGAAGTTGCCCCCCCCCCTGCTCGCATGTGCAAGCATTTGTGCAGGCATGGATGCGTATGGAAACGCAAATTTCGTTCAAGGCACTAGCCAATTCCTAAAGCACTTGTCAGACGTCACACGATTTCTCCTGAGGGCATTTTTCACTGTTGCACAAGTCTCTTTGTAGCCCGTCTTGAAAGCTCCTTGGCCACATCATACATGAGGACGTACCTTTTTATTTTTTTTAGTTGTGAAAGGTATTTCACCCCAGGAGATGGGTCTCCCGACACAAACTAGCGACACCGAGGAATCAGTACGAATGGCGTTGCCACTCCTACAAAAGGGTAGGCGCACATTGGGTTGGTACAGACACTGCCCCCCCCCCCCCCCCCCCCCCCCCCCCCTTCTCGTGAAAATAAAAAATTCAGGGTCGGACAAAATAAAGCCATTAAAAACAACACTCTGACTCAGTCACATTATCTTCTCCCAAGAGACATCTTGACAGTCTTCTGCATCCGCCCGACTGTCAAGTTTTTCGCTGACTGACGGCACAGCACTCTGACTCCATCAAATCATTTTCTCCCAAGAAGCCCCTTGACCACCTTCTGAACCCGCCAGACAGTCAAAGATATCCGCTGACTGACGGCACAACACTCGGACTCCATCAAATCATTTTCTCCCAAGAAGCCCCTTGACCACCTTCTGAACCCGCCAGACAGTCAAAGATATCCGCTGACTGACGGCACAACACTCGGACTCCATCAAATCATTTTCTCCCAAGAAGCCCCTTGACCACCTTCTGAACCCGCCAGACAGTCAAAGATATCCGCTGACTGACGGCACAACACTCGGACTCCATCAAATCATTTTCTCCCAAGAAGCCCCTTGACCACCTTCTGAACCCGCCAGACAGTCAAAGATATCCGCTGACTGACGGCACAACACTCGGACTCCGCCAAATCATCTTCTCCCAAGAAGCACCTTCACAACCTTCTGAACCCGCCAGACTGCCAAAGATATCCGCTGGCTGGCTGACGGCACAACACTCGGATTCCATTAAACCATTTTCTCCCAAGAAGTACCTTGACCACCTTCTGAACCCGCCGGACTGTCAGGTATTCCGCCGACTGATGGCATTGCACTCTGACTCCAGATCTAACCCCGCCAAAGCACCTTGACAATCTTTTGGCCCCGCCGGACGGTCACAGATATCCGCTGACCGACGGCACAACACAAGGAATCCGCCAAATCATTTATCCCAAGAAGTACCTTGACCACCTTCTGAACCCGCCGGACTGTCAAGTATTCCGCCGACTGATGGCATAGCACTCTGACTCCAGATCTGACCCCGCCAAAGCACATTGAAAATCTTCTGGACCCGCCGGACTGTCAAAGATATCCGCTGACTGACGGCACAACAATCTGACTCCAAATCCGATCCCGCCAAATCATTTCCTTCCAAGAAGTACCTTGACCACCTTCTGCACCCGCCGCACAGTCAAAGATATCCGCTGGCTGACGGCAGATCACTCGAACTCCATCACATCATCTTCTCCCAAGAAGCACCTTCACAATCTTCTGGACCCGCCGGACTGTCAAGTATTCCGCGGACTGATGGCATAGCACTCTGACTCCATATCTGACCCCGCCAAAGCACATTGAAAATCTTCTGGACCCGCCGGACTGTCAAAGATATCCGCTGACTGACGGCACAACAATCTGACTCCAAATCCGACCCCGCCAAATCATTTCCTTCCGAGAAGTACCTTGACCACCTTCTGCACCCGCCGGACAGTCAAAGATATCCGCTGGCTGACGGCAGATCACTCGAACTCCATCACATCATCTTCTCCCAAGAAGCACCTTCACAATCTTCTGAACCCGCCAGACAGTCAAAGATATCCGCTGACTGACGGCAGAACACTCAGACTCCAGATCCGACCCCGCCAAATCATTTCCTCCCAATTAGTACCTTGACCACCTTCTGCACCCGCCGGACTGTCAGAGATATCCGCTCACCCTCTCTGGCTACTAAAAGCGGGGTCTGGGCATGAGTAGAAGTAGGACCAGCAACACCACGCTTCCCCTGAGAGGCTGTTTCAGTGTCCTCGAAACTCCCCTCAACCGCAGCGACAGAACCACCCTCAGCCACAGCGACAGAACTCCCCTCAACCGCAGCGACAGAACCACCCTCATTTGGCAATGCCAACGAAACAGTACTCATGGTTCCAAGCGAACTTGCCGCTTCTATTTGTTTGTCCATGTCGGGTTCAAGATATATGTCAATGCCGTGTATAAGATGCTTGCCAAGGTCGGGTATAAGATGCAGGTTGCAGAGTGATGCATCCAGCACCTCCTCCTCCACTGCGTCGATTCCGTGTAGGCAGTGTGTGTAGGCTTCATCACTGAACGTTAGCAGCGACCTTGGCATTAGCAAGAGGGAGCATTCCGGGTCTGGGCTGATCAGACCTACACGTGAGCAGAGAGGGATGGACTGATGACATATTATTACCCTAATTTATCTCGTGTCATATCTTCAATACCTTAGAGAATTTCAAAGCCCTCCAATTCTCGTTCGTGCCAATACGGTATAGGCACCAGATAGGCACTGGAAAAAATTCAGAGAGCCCTCTAATTCTTCAAAGTAACAGGACAGTATAGGCACTAAGAGAATTCGAGAGAGGCCTCCAACCATTCAAAGGGCCAATACAGTAATGGCGTTTTTTTCGTGCGACCTCCGCGACCCCTGTGCGACCCCCGTGCCCAAAGTGAGCGACTCTGTGCGACCCCCGTGCGACGCGCTGCCCCGCGATTCCCGTTGAGCGCAAAGCGCGGAGCCCGGGGGTTTTGGAGGGGTATTTCTGACTAGTTTAGCGCGACCCATGCGTCGCCATGCAGTGTCGGAATGGCGACGGGTTGCAAAACAAAACAGGGCTGCATGGATATCACGATTGAAGGTGAGTGACTACGCTTAGTGTTTCTTTTGGGGGCTAGGCATGGCAGTTTCTGGTCAGCTCCATCAGCCAGCCACTGGGCAAATCCCAAAGCTTTCAGCTGCATTTGAATGCCCTCTATGTCAGCTTTCAGGCACACGAGCTAGCTTCAGATGTGGCCCTAAGACAGGGAAAGGGAGCTGCCTAGAAGCTGCTACACGAATCCCCCCCCCCCCCCCCCCCCCCCCCCCCCCCCCGCACACACACACACACACAAATAAACAGTGAAGGTGAGCGAGTACGTTCTCACAAAGTTAGGTCCCACCTCCCAATCTCAACCCCAACCCCAGCTCCCAAACCAACCCTACCAACCACCTTCCAAACCCACCACCCAAACCCCAGCTCCCAAGCCCACCCCCACCACCCAACCCCCTTCTCCCAAGCCCAACTCCAACTCCCAACCCCACAAAGTTAGGTCCATCCGTGAGCAGTACACAGGGCAAAATGTCTGAGTGTGCTTTAACTAGCTAACACTATGAGATGTAATCAAGACCAGGTGAGGTGTGGTGTGAGGTGATATAGTCAAGAACAGGGACGCACCATCCCCTTGCTTACGCCTGAAGCAAATCTCGGAGGTGTGTGAGGTGAGGTGAGTTGGGGTGAGGTGAGGTGAGGTGGGGTAAGGTGAGGTGTGGTGTGAAATAATAAAGACTGGAAAAGAGCTCTGGGCATTAAATCAAGCCTTATATTAGGCAGCTAAAGTAAAGAAAAGCTGCCTAATATAAGGCTCGCAAGTACCTTTATTTAATGCCCCTTCAAGTACCTTTAGGGCCCCTGTATCTGGACATAAAGGTACTCGCAAGTGGGCCCCTTAATCTAATGCCCCCTAACAGATACGCATCATCCCCTTGCTTCGCCTGAAGCGAATCGCAAAGGGGTGAGAGGTGAGGTGGGGTGGGGTGAGGTGTAGTGTAAGGCGTGAAGTGAAACAATCAATACTAAGAAAGAGCTCTAACAGGGATGCATCAGCCCTTTGCTTACGCCTGAAGCGAATCACGGAGGTGTGTGAGGTGAGGTGAGTTGGGGTGAGTTGGGGTGAGGTGATGTGAGAGGAGGTGAGGTGGGGTAAGGTGAGGTGTGGTGTGAAATAATCAAGCCTGGGAAAGAGCTCTTACAGATACGCACCATCTTCTTGCTTACGCCTGAAGCGAGTCACGGAGGTGTGAAGTGAGGTGAGGTGAGGTGAGGTGAGGGGTCGTGAGGTGAGGTGGTGTGGTGTGGTGTGGTGTGGTGTGGTGTGGTGTGGTGTGGTGTGGTGTGAGGTGTGGTGAGGTGTGGTGAGGTGTGGTGTGACGTGGGGATTAGCGTCTTAGCGGTAATACAGAGGAACGAGGCGAAGAGGGAATGCTCCTCTATGTTGTCTGCTTTCGAGGGGATCTGACTCGTGTCTTATCCCCTCGTTACATCACCTCGGAGACGTTCGGGTTCGGGTATAGGTTCGGGTCTCTGCGTCAGCATGACGGGGCCGATGCCAGCGTAACGCTGTAGTATGAGACTGCTCCTGGAGTCTCATACTTCGTCGTTGAGTGGCCTCGATGTGAGGGTGGATATCCGTCACATGTGGTGTGAGGTGTGAGGTGATAAAATCAAGACTGGGAAAGAGCTCTAACAGATACGCACCATCTTCTTGCTTCCGCCTGAAGCGTATCACGGCGGGGTGCTGCAGAGATAAGATGGCCACACCTGCAAGCACATGAAGCAGCAACACAGTCATCAGGTGCAGTTCCAGAATAAAATCAAATGCATGGTATGATAATGATAACGCCTGGTGGGGCGTGTTGTTAAGGGAACCCGTCGTACCTGGGTAGAGAGCGGTCTTCTACTTCAACTGGACAAGCTACCATCGCAGTTGACAAAATGCATGGTATGAAAAATGCGTCCGGGAGTTGGATTACGGTGGCAGGTTGGGAACCAAGTATGAGCAGTGACCAGAAGATTGTTGAACACCTGATCAGGAAACTGCGTGCATGAGCTGGATTACGTTGACACGTTGGGAACCAATCATGAGCAGTGGCCAGCAGATTGTACAATGATTGGTAGGAAAAGTGTGTGCATGGTCTTGACTATGGTGACACGTTGGGAACCAATCATGAGCAGTGGCCAGCAGATTGTACAATGATTGGTAGGAAAAGTGTGCGCATGGTCTTGACTATGGTGACACGTTGGGAACCAATCATGAGCAGTGGCCAGCAGATTGTACAATGATTGGTAGGAAAAGTGTGTGCATGGTCTTGACTATGGTGACACTTTGGGAACCAATCATGAGCAGTGGCCAGCAGATTGTACAATGATTGGTAGGAAAAGTGTGTGCATGGTCTTGACTACGGTGACACATTGATGACCAAGAATGAGCAGTGACCAGCAGATTGTACAATGCTTGGGATGGTATGAAAAGTGTGTGCATGGTCGTGACTACGGTGACACATTGATGACCAAGAATGAGCAGTGACCAGCAGATTGTACAATGCTTGGTCTGATAACTGCGTGCATGAGCTGGTCTACGGCGACACGTTGGGACTCAATCATGAGCAGTGACCAGCAGATTGTACAATGCTTGGTATGAAAAGTATGTGCACGAGCTGAATTACGGTGACACATTGGGAGCCAATCATGAGCAGTGAGCAGTATATTTTTCAGTGCTTGGTATGATAACTGTGTGCATGAATGGATTACGTTGACCCATTGGGGACCAAGAATGAGCAGCGGCCAGCAGATTGTACAATGCTTGGTATGATAACAGCGTGCATGAGCTGGTTTACGGCGACACATTGGGAATCAATCATTAGTGCTTGGTATGATAACTGCGTGCATGAGCTGGTTTATGGCGACACATCGGGAACCAATCATGAGAAGTGACCTGCACATTGTACAATGCTTGGTATGATAACAGCGTGCATGAGCTGGTTTACGGCGACACATTGGGAATCAATCATTAGTGCTTGGTATGAGAACAGCGTGCATGAGCTGGTTTATGGCGACACATCGGGAACCAATCATGAGAAGTGACCTGCACATAGTACAATGCTTGGTATGATAACAGCGTGCATGAGCTGGTTTACGGCGACACATTGGGAAACAATCATGAGTAGAGCTTGGTATGAGAACAGCGTGCATGAGCTGGTTTATGGCGACACATTGGGAATCAATCATGCGTAGTGCTTAGTATGATAACAGCGTGCATGAGCTGGTTTATGGCGACACTTTGGGAATCAATCATTAGTAGTGCTTGGTATGATAACAGCGTGCATGAGCTGGTTTACGGCGACACATTGGAAATCAATCATGAGTAATGCTTGGTATGAGGTGAATCTGGGGGCTCTCGCCCCCAAGAATGGGGGGCTCCGCCAAAAATGAAACAGTGACTGCGTGCATCGGCTGGACTACAGTAACATGTTGGGAACCAATCATGAGCAGTGACCAGAAGATTTAGAATGCTCAGCATGATGACTGCGTGCATGGGCTGGACTACGGTGACATGTTGGAAGCCAATCATGAGCAGTGACGAGTATAAACAACTCCTGGAACTGCCTAATCCGCTTATTATATAAGCGGATTAGGTAGTTATCCTATTTCATTTTTTGATTAATCAATTTAATTGGCCTACCCCTGGAATGCAACAACATACACACTTACCCAGGGGGATGATAGCCCCGCCCCCCCCACCCACCCACCCACCCCCAACCCTAACCCCAACCCCTCCTATTGGTGGTTTGCCCCAGTGAAAGCAAACGGGCTGGCCCCCTCAACCTTGCGCCTCGTACTAAGGCACACTATTCATTTATTTCTGTATTTGTTTATTTATTTATTTATTTATGTACTTGTGAAATGCATGTATTTATTTCTTCCGTATTTCTTAATGAATCTTTGTATTTATTTCTTTATGAATTTGTGTATTTATTTATGCATGAGTGTCACCTTTACCTGACGACTTACCTGAAATGTACGAGGGTCCATCCTCATGGCTCTGCAGGGCAGGAGGCAATGTAGGTTGAGGCAATGTTTGTTGGGGTGTTAATCTATCAATATGTAAATGCACGTATCATAATAAACCACCAATAATCCACGTATAATCTCTTCATATTTGAATCTTGATAAGTAGTACGACGGCAGGCTATTTATTCCTCCATCCTGTGTCTATGTTTGTTGTTACAGTCCAGGGGTAGCCAAATAGGATGAAGGGATTTGCCCATCCATGATATTAGGAAGGGCTAAAGCTGGGGGAAACTGATGAACTGAACCCCAAACAATCGTTTTACCAACGGGGCCCTGAGTCCGTGCTACCGTGACAATTTAATTGTACTATTGGTGGTTAGCCCCAGTGAAAGCAAACGGGCTGGCACCCTCAAAGCAGCCTCACGCCTGGTAATAAGGCGTGCTATTAATATATTTAATCCTACGATTATAATATACCTCACGGGCCCTGAGTTCGTGCTACAATGATAATTTAAGGATACAATGTATGTTGGGGGAATCAGATTGGTGGTCCCAATCGAATGTGCTGACAAGTGCGGCTTTACTTGGCACCAGGGTACTACAAAGCACGCGCGGCAGCGTGTTTACGCGCACACTTGTTGAGCCTCACTGCGCGTTTCGCGCAGTTTTTTCAACCCCCTGTGGGCGCAGCGCGCAGCTTTTGCGCTTCTTGCACTAGAAAGCGCTGAGCAATTTGACATTTGTGCGCTTTAAGCTCAATTTGACAATTTGACCAATTTGACAAAAAGTAGTACCCTGCTTGGCACTCAGGGTTTTCTTGGCACTCAGGGAACGCGCCAATATCTGTACCAGCTCTGGGTGTCTGTACTGCACCTTGCGTGTGTCAGGCGTAACTGAAGCCGCATCCGTATCTACATTAGCTGTATTATCTCCATTTCCACACATTACCTAACATTACAGGCCCTAGAAGAGAAGGCTGTCATTGTACACAAACTCCTCCATTTCCACACATTACCTAACATTACAGGCACTAGAAGAGAAGGCTGTCATTGAAGTCCTGAATGATCAGATATTGGTGAACACATGAAACAGTTGCACCAGCCGTGCAGGACTCACAAGCATCTGCAATTGACACCGAATGGCAACCAAACCAATCGAAGGTGCCGAGAAGTGTGGCTTTCATGAGCAATGACCTGAACAAGTCTGCCCTGGTTTGTTCTGGTAGGATCTGTTGTGGTCAGCTTGTACAACGTACGGTTAGTGCTTATGCCTTACAAATGATAGCTTCGTCTTTAACTTAGCCTTTGCCTTCTACTTTGGGTTACACCCAGAGCAGGTACTTGGGCAAGATCTTCGTTTTTTACACTTAACAAACATTTTTGGAAGGCCCCAAGAGTTGGTATATGGTTAGCTATGGCTTAAACCAACCTGTAGCCAAGAGGACAGGGTCAGAAAATAAGAATCAATTAAGAGACTAAGCTTTAGACTGCCTTTAGCTATCTGCCACTAGCTAGCTTCAGGTTTGGCTCAAGGACGAGGAAAGGAAGGTGTGAGTGTGTGGTGGTGTGTGTGTGTGTGTCATCAGGGCAAAAAGCGTGTTTTGGTGTGTGTGTTTGGGTGTGTTTGGGTGGAGGTGTGTGTGTGTGTGGTTGGGGGGGGCGGGGGGGGGGGGCTGCCACAAGCTAGCTTCAGGTTTGGCTCAAGGACGAGGAAAGGACACTGCATAGAAGTAGCTCCGCGTAGCCCCAAAACAAAACAGTGTCTGGTAGTGCTTAACTGGGTGGGCACAGAGCGGAGTCCAGCTGAATAGGAAAGTGGTGATAGTAGAATGGCATCGCGAATGGAGTGCACACCAGGATACTACAAAATGTGCTGACCAATTTGATGTTTGTGCGCTTTAAGCGCCGACCAAATTGACAAAATGTAGTACCTTGGTGCACACTAGGTTGTTGCCCTGGACAAGTTTTTAAACTGTCTAGTCCGCATAGTGTGCTCCCTGGTTCCCATGGGGGAGCTTGGCAGTGAGCTGCCCAGAGTTGGCTGAAAAAACATGTAACAATCCTGTACAATCCAAACCTAGGCTGTTCCCCCCCATGCCCTGCCCCAACCCAACCCAACCCAACCCTGCCCCGACCCAACCCAACCCAACCCAACCCCCCCTCTCCCTTGTCCCCTCCCATGTTGCTCACCATTATCCCCTCCCCTGGTTGGTAAGCATTGATCAAAACATGATTTGGGGCTCCATCAGCAAACAGGCATCCATACTCAGAGTGCAGCTGATGCACGAGAGGGTTAAGCCATTTGGGAAACGGAGCTGCAATCAGTCCTTTGGTGTGCACAATCCCTCCATGATTTTGAAGCCGCCGAACTGAGACCTGCGTTGGGGTGAAGTTAGCCCCACTTCAGTGTATGGGGTTGAGGGGGCTGAGGGTTGAGGGTTGAGCGCTTCAGGTTTTGGTTCAAAGGTTTAGGGTTTAGGTGGTTGTAGGGTTTAGGGTCCAGGTGGGTTTAGGGTTTAGGTAAGTGGGGGCTAACTTCCCCCTACCGAGACCTGCAGCAGGGCGTTTTTTCCCGCTATATATAGCGATCACTAGTTTCGGCCCTGTTTTGGCAAAATTATCGCTGCAAAAAAGCAGCACAAAAAGATTTTTGTGTGTGCCCTAAATGGCCCTAAAACCTATAAAAGGCTATAAAAGCTGTAAAAGCACTAAACGGTGTCCCTGGAGGAGGCCTAGAACCATACAGCTAGAAAAAGCCCTCTTTCAGATTTGAAAAAAACTGACCTGCAGCAGCCAGCAGACAATGGATTGTGACCTGGGCAAGTATTTAAACTGTCTAACCCGCCGTATGCTCCCTGGCTTTTGTGTGTATCGCACAAGGACTTGGAATCAGGAGATGGTGTGCAGCCCAGAGTTGGCTAAATAACATGTAACAATCCAATCCAATCCAATCCAATGGATTGTGGCCCAGTGACTTCTTGTGCGCTCGCAATAGGTTGTGAAAGGATTTTCAACCCAGGAGGTGGGTCTCCCGACACAAATCAGCAACACCGAGGATTCAGTTCGAATCCCCTGACTAATTCAAAACACAGAGGGTTGCATTTTATCCTATCCTATCCTATCCTATCCTATCCCACATCTTTTGGGCTGCTGTATGGCTTTTTTCAGCTTTTCTGAGCAGCTTTTAGGCAGCTCCCTGAGACAGCGACTGCTACACCCTAATATTTCAGCAGTTTGGTACAATTGGTTGTGCCGGCCTCAAGGTGCCCTCGCTTGTGTTAGGCTTGGCTGAATAGCCAGTCAGGCGAGCTGCCTAGAAACTGTTGCTTGTAGCTGAAAATAAAAGCTATGGCTGGTTTGTATCGTGAGAC
This sequence comes from Chlamydomonas sp. ICE-L, assembly GCA_013435795.1. Lineage (NCBI taxonomy): Eukaryota > Viridiplantae > Chlorophyta > Chlorophyceae > Chlamydomonadales > Chlamydomonadaceae > Chlamydomonas > Chlamydomonas sp. ICE-L. Next base: position 24,340,566 of record JACBWV010000610.1, on the reverse strand, counting down.
CTACCTCCATGGATGAGAACCCCCTTAGCCCCCCAAAAGAGAAAAAAATCCCTCATTACAGTTGTCTAGCTCTGATCAGTTCAATATAGAGGGGATTGTATGTATTGGCTTGTTCTCTGACTGTGGATGACACCCCCCTAGTACAGCCGATTCCAGAAAAGGAAAACTGCATCATGCATAGGGACCGGCATATCATATGATGTAGACCAAAGGCGGGTATGATATCATATGATATCATACAAATTGCATCATATGATATTGTATATAAATGGCAACAGCCCAGTCAGACTGCTGGCATCATGTGATATAATATGATGACATGATAGCAAATGATATCATTTTGCCGTTTCCTACTCATGCATCATTGCAGCAACCATGATGGATTTTTGTTTTACTTGTGAAAGGCATTTCACCCCAGGAGGTGGGTTTCCCGACACAAACCAGCGACACCGAGGATTCAGTTCGAATGTCGTTACCACTCCTACAGAAGAGTAGGCGCACTTATATCTGGATGCCTCTGCCATGAGGTTGGGCAAGTGATGGGGGGGGAGGTGAGGGGTTGGGTGTGTGTAATTGTGTGGAGGGTGTGTGGGTGGGTGTGAGTGGGTGGGTGGGTGGGTGGGGGGGGGGGATGTTCATGCCTCTCCCACCGTCAGGCAACCATGATGGAGCTTTCTTTCTGTATGTCTCTGCCATGAGGATGGGCAAGCAAGAAAATTAGAAGACCATCTGCCACAGCCTGGCATGCATGCTTACCTGTAAACGCCAGCTCATGGGGAGTCTCAGATCATCTTCCTTGGCAATTAGTCAGAAGGGATAAAGAAAAAACGAAGTTGGAATACTAGTCCTTATTACGCTAATGAATGCAGGGATCACTAAGGCAAACTCTGTTCAACTAAAATACACAATATAGGAATTCCCTAATCCAGATGGTATTTCATGGATAAGGTGCTATTTACCCCTACCCCCCCACCACCCCCCACCCCACCCCACCCAACCCGTGTCTCTATCACCAGTTCACCACCAGTCCACCACCCATGAGCTTTGTGGAATCGCCTGGTATGGGTGCGCAAGGACAGGAGGTGACTTTCCATGACAGAATGTCCTGAGCTGGGGTATCTCCAACAACCACGCACCCGTGCAAGGGTGGTTGGGAGGATAATGGCACCCCTTGATACAGTTATAATAATCGGAGGTTTGTTCGAGAACCATGCACCCATGCAATGGTTGGACAGGTAGCGGAATCCCTTGAAAGCAAAGTCATGATGTTATGTGGATTCAATAACAATGCACCCACGCAAGGGTGGTTATACATACAGGCAGGAGCACCCTTGAAAGAGTTATAATAATTCAAGGTTTGTTCAATAACCATGCACCAATACAATGGTTGTACAGGCAGCGGAATCCCTTGAAAGCAGAATAATATTATGAGGTGGATTCAATAACCATGCACACATGCAAGGATGGTTAGACAGGCAGCGTCACCCTTGAAAGTAGAATAATAATATGAGGTGTGTTCAATGACCATGCACACATGCAAAGGTGATTAGATAAACAGCGGCACCCCTGGAAAGCTAAGTAAGGTCTGGAGGTGGATTCAAAAACCATGCACCAATGCATGGGTGGTTGGATTTGTACCTGGGTCCACTTCGCCTTCGGCTCCGCAGCTACACGACGTAATAGCTCCCTCTCCTGATCGACCGAGACGTAGTCGGGGATGTATTCTACGGTGGGCAGGGATCCGACTCTAGGCATTCGCAATATCTCTCGTTTGGGGCTCTGGGAGGGCAGCGCAACCTTAATTATAGGTAGACGGAAAGGGGAAGAAGCCACCAGGTGGGGCGACTTGGCTCACTGCGGAGGTGATTCTGCATCGACTTGAAAAATGAGGAGGAAGTCCCGAGGAAGTGAGGAACCTGCCCCCAGATCTGAGCTTGATCTGTAAATCCCGTCCCGCGGGTTGGGGGGGAATAATGATGGGCCGATCCGGGGCTATCCCGATTCCGATCTTTGTATCTTCCGAGGTATCTTCCAGCTTCCATCATGTGAGATGGGTATCCAGCCTCACTTTCCTGGCACCAAATAACAGTGTAACCGTACCGATAAAACCTGCACAAAACCCCGACCCGCCAGGTCCCTTATAATTCAGAGTTTCGGTTCATCTTCTACAACGTGGTTTTGTTCAAGTTACCCTGCACACATCCTTATCTGGCAGACAATTCTTCTTTAGCTGCGTCTGCAACCATGTCTACCCCAATTTTCGTCCTGGCCGGCGAGGAGCGGGAGATGGAAGAGATCAAGGTGCGCATACATGCTCAAGGTCGACCTTCTTGATCGGTTCCAGGAACTTGTTTGCACCCTATCGATTGTTGTCCTTTTGCATCCATTTACCACAGCTTGCTGAATCTATCCCCCGACTCCCTCTTCGCAGCCTCACATCATGGCTTGCAGCAAGAAAATTGGAGGCCCTTTGAAGGTTGTGTGCGCTGAGAAGCCAGTCGACATTGTGGCCCGCATCCAGGTGCGCAAGAGAATGGCGAAGACCTAAAGAAACCGTCGAGGCATCCCTCTGACGCTCTTATCTGGCCTGCTATAACTGTTATCCTCGTTTCAACGAGCCGGCCTTCGCGAGCCCCGGCTGACGGGCAGCTCCCCCAATTTGACCGCTTCACTGAATCTCCCAATGCCCCCCGGTTTTCTTCCCTTGGCTTCATCCCTATCTGGCTGCAGCAAGCTGGGCCGAATCTGCGAGGCGTCTTCCTCACCAGCCGGCTCACCGCCCCTGGCAAGGAGGAGTTCAGCGACGTGATCCGCAAGATTTTGAAGGACAAGTTCAACGACGTTCCTATCATTTGCTACGGCAAGCCTTCCAAGGGAGGAGACGTCGGCAAGCATTTCCATTACCCCCTGGTGCGCGCTTATTTACTTTATCGCCCTATCCCGAGCTCAAGTCGTCTTCAAATTCATCATTACATTGCCTTAGAAAGGTCATTGCCGACCCAAGACAAGCCCGCTCCGTAACATCTGGTAGAATCTTCCAACCATGATCCAATTCACAATGACAGGGCACCAGCAAGGAAGCGAAAGAGCATTCGAAGCTTCTACTTCTCGGGTTATTGCACTTTTTTGCCACCTCATGTTCTGTAAACCGCCGCGTTCCGTTCCTTAAGCCACCCCAATGTACGTTATCTCTATCTCTCTCACGCGTGCTGGACATGCCTTGCAGGACTGGAGCCACAAGGATGGTGATCCCGCTGAGCTTGCCGGCTTGGTGGTGAAGATGGCGAAGGGCGACCTGCCGGTAGGTTCTTGCTCAACGACTGTTTGAAATGAAGGAAGGAACTGCTGGGGAATCAACCTTCAGTTGCTCAGCTGTACTTGCAGGCCCCCAGAGGTGTTTAAATCTGTCCTGAGTATCACATGCATAGAACCTAGTCTATCTCTGCGCTGAGAACTACGATTGGAGCCCAGGCACTTGAACAGGGTCAAGGGCTTAAGCTTGGATCCTGAATCTTAATCTTGTGAGGCTGCGCTTGTCCAGACAACTCAAGCACCAACTCTACATTTATTGATTTGTAATCAAATTGTACACTAGCGCCGTTCGTGTTGGCACTGACTGCGATGCCTTTCCTGTTTGCAGACCAACTGGAAGGAGAAGAAGGGCAAAAAAGACAAGTAAGTCGCTACAAAAGGCCTGTGTACTGAAATAGACCTAGAACCCTACATTAGGTGTGAGGTTGGGTGATAGCATTGCAGGGTTATTCTCTTCGGCTTTTCCTAGCAGCTTCTAGGTAGCTCCCTGGGCCAGCCACTGTGCTACACCCTATGAGTTCAGTAGTTATGGACAGCAGATTGTGTCAGATTGAAGGTTGAGTGATAGCTTTGTGATAGTCCCAACTTGGTTCCCAACCATGATATGTGGTGCATGTTCTAGTCCCGGGGTAGCTAAATAGGCTAAAGGGACTGATCACATTAGGAGGATGTCAGATAAAGACATAGCTTATGCAACTTTTGTTTACCACCCCATCAAAATCAGCAGCACTGTTGGATAATGCCCACCCACCCCCCTCCCCCCTCCCCACCACTACCCCAAACTCAGCGGCGCTGTTGAGTTATGGCCAGCTGCTATAAGCAAAACCCTTCCTGCCTTCCCTCTCCAGGAAATCTGTGGATCAGAGCGCACCTTCCCCACGACCCAGCATAGATGCCAAGCGCCCTAGCATTGAAGCCAGCAAGCGCCCCAGTATTGACGCTGGCAGGCGCCCCAGTATTGACGCTGGCAGGCGCCCTAGTATTGACACTGGCAGGCGTGGGAACGTGGACAAAGCTGCTGCCGCGCCTCGCCCCCGGGCGGCAGTCGATGGATTTGCCGAGGGACCCGAGAGGCGCAACTCTGTGGATAGTGGAGTACGTCGCGCAAACTCTATTCAGCGCGCAAGGCCCATGAGCAGTGAATATCAGCAGTGGAAAGGTGGAAACACGGCCAACAACTACAACGCATACAGTGCTATGGAGGCGATGCAGGGTAAGCTGCGTGCCTTCGCAAATGCTGAAAAAGTGCCTTTGCAAATTCTGCTAAAGTGATGCGCTAAAATATGTTTTTGGCCTCTAGACATAGCCATACTACTGTGTGTAAGATTTGTTTTTGAAGAGTGTGTTTGCTCCTTAATTGTGGCATCTCACATAGTGGTTGCTTGGAAAGATTGTTCATTTCGCAAGGTTGCTGAATTGTGCTGGAGTTGTTATTCCTAATGTAAGTGGACCCTCAGCCCCTGCCTTCAATCATCGTCACTTATGAGCTGAATGTGATACTCCCCCCAATTGCACCAGGTAAAGCCATGGGTGGAATGCAGTCTATGGGTATGCAGTCCATGGGAATGCAACAGATGTGTTTGCCCCAGCAGATGGGTATGCAACACATGGGCGGTATGCAACCAATGGGCATGCCCCAGATGGGTGGTTTGCAACCAACGGGCATGCCCCAGATGGGTGGTATGCAACCAATGGGCATGCCCCAGATGAGCGGTATGCAATCAACGGGAATGACCCAGATGGGCGGCATGCAACCAATGGGAATGTCCCAGATGGGCGGTATGCAACCAATGGGCATGTCCCAGATGAACGGCATGCAGCCCGTGGGCATGCCTCATATGGGTGGTGGGTATGCAGCCCAAGGGTACGCAGCAGATGGGCATGGGGGTCAGCCCATGGGTATGCAGCAAATGGGCATGGGCATGCAACCAATGGGAATCCCTGGCTCTCTGGGCATGCCTTTGAACAGCACTGCCATGAGTGCCATGCAAGCTATGGCTCAGCCTATGGTTCAGCCTGCTCCCACTGTAGCAGGAGTCACTGCCCAGGTGGCGGGATTGAACACAGCTACCCCTGCAGCTGACCCGACGACTGACCTGATCAAGTCGCTGGCGGAAGAGGTCATGCGTCTGAGGAGGGCATTGGAGGAGAAGCAGCAGGCCGTTGCTACCCCTGCCCCAGTCTCTGCTACTGCCCCAGTCACTGCTGCCGTCCCTGCCCCAGTTTTTGCCACAGCTGCCCCTGTCCCAATGGTTGCTGTAGCACCTATTCCTGTCACCCCCACTGTTGATGTTGCCCCTGATAACAGCGCACCAGCCCCTGTGTATGTGGCTGCTTTCAACTCAGCTCCCATCACGTAAATCGCAATGAGTGGTTGTGGTGTCATTTGCCATTTAGGCTTAGCTACCGTCCTGAAGTTGAAGCAACTCCGGGTTGCTTGGCCTCACAACATGCACAACTCAGCAAAACAGTCCTTAAAACAGGTCTGCCGACCCCGGTCCCATGAAATTAAGTTAATGTTTGCTCATCTTACAGCAAATTATCTCCTCCTTGACATTACATCAGTTAAACCCATTATATTGAGTGGAATCAGAGAAAGCATATCATTCCAGCTTCCCATAGCCAGCCAACCAAGTTGGGTGGTCTCATTGGAGTGCTGAAAATCAATCAAGATATTGAGGAAATAACTCATGTTGCACATCTTTAGAGACGGTTACTTGGGATTGCAAGTGATATCCTTGCCTTCTGAGAGTGGTTGTGAACCCTTCGAGCAGTACCCCTCGCCCAGCCTCATCCCACATGGTCGGGGCTGTTGAAAGTTGCCTGGGAGAGAGAGAATACTTGATGCTGAATATTTCTTTACCTCGAGTACTTGAACTGGAACCTGCTGGGGTGTCAGTACTTTTAGGGAAAGCTCGATTTAAACTTAATTTACATACGGTGGCTTATTTGTTGTAATGTCTTAAAGCAATTTATGTCCTGCGTGTCTTGAACGACGATGCTTGTTGTATTCTGAAGTTTGTCGTGTGTACATAGCATTGTGACATGCTCAATTTTGCAGAGCTTGTATGCCTTGGGCTTTTTTTCGGCTTTTCTTAGCAGCTTCTTGATCCAGCCACTGGGCCAAGCCCCAATATTTCAACAGTGTTGGAAAGCTGATTATGTTAGCTTCCAGGTGCATTAGGTTGCTTTGGATTTGGCTGGACAGGCAGCCAGGGGATCTGCCAAGGAGCTGGTAGTTACAGATAGCTGGTAGTAACAAAACTAAAAGCTATGGTATGCCTACTCGATTCATATTTACTGTTGTCCGACTTGTGATTGCTTAGTTCTCTTCTCCATCCCTTGGGCTATTCCCATCCCCTTTGTGATCATGTCCACTACACATATCTGGATAAAATCAGGCTGGCAAGGCAATGCTTCTGTGTGTCATATCTCATCCCATGCCCCTGTCATTCTTGTCTACCACAGCCGACTATGAGCTGTCAGTCTATTTCCATTTCAAATTCATCTGTTGAACGCTTGGCTCTTCTTACCTCAGTGACGTGGAATTTGTACAAGGTTTGCCAATTCATAATTGTCTTGTTCTTGTAGCTGTAGCTATAGCCTTCACTTGGATTCATCCGCGGGAGATGTTGCTTTTGTAATCAGTGCGGTTCCGATCCCAGGTCCAACAAATCCATCATCATAGATTTTTACTGCCTAATACGGCGAGCAGCCAAATTGCTGGCTGAAGCTATATAACTAAGTTCAGGTTCAACAAACCCAATATTCCTCATTATAAAAGGAGCAATATGGCTTTGCAACGTATAAGTAATGTTCATTGAGCCTATGTAAAGGCATAAATAATATCCTGGGCATGTGTTTATATGATATCCGGGCCTGTGCATATAGAACTGATACAACTGGCCGTGAACTGATAACTAGTACACCCCACTCATGGGATTGCATGCCAAGGAAGGAGCCAAACCAAGGTCTGCATATAGGGGCGCTTGAGCGCCCAACGTCCATGGAGCATCCATCAATTATGTTGAAACGAACCGACACAGCTTCATCTTGAACCGCTTTGCCAGCTTGACCTTAAATGCGTACCGTACTGCACTGTATAGCAGTGCTCGAGAACGAATATTGACGATAGATCCTGTTTTGGCTCGAAATATGCTGGCCTACACGCCAGCCTTGAATGCATTTGGCGGTAGGGGTACCACAAAATGAGTAGCCAACAATACAGATGCATATGGGATAGTGAGGTTGATGAGTGAGATTCTGTGGAGGGAAACAGCATTTTGTATCAGTATACCGCACGGGTACAAGAGATTGGTCCATTAATGTTTGGCAAACGGTCCTAGAAAGTGCCTCAAGTGACATTAGGCAGGATGATTGGTATTCGCAGCTGGCCCCAAGTGCTCCATAAATTCACCTCAATGTATGTGGTTTGGTAAAGCGTAAATGCCCAGTCACACACGGAATCGTGACTGGGCTGCTGCTGTGATAAATCCATTTTTCTATTTATATTTGCAGTATATTTATCCAGGATTCGTGATTGTTCAATGTTGGGCAAGTCTCTTTAGCCTATGTGGCTACTCTCAGAGTGAACGTACATACAGGAAACGCTGTGCATGTACGCAGCATATCTGTATGGATCAAAAGAGTGAGAGCAAGCATGGTGGAGTGACTCCGCCGATTTCATCAACAACCCCCAACAAACAATTGAGTCAAGGGCTAGTGCAATCTTCTTTCAACATCCTAATGTAAAAGAAAAACGGTGCAAAGTTGTTTACAATTGAGAACAAACCTGCAGCCTCCAATTCTAGGCTAGAAACCTAAGTCACTGAACACAATGAAGACACTAGTATTATACCCAAAGTGTGTTGCTAGCCAGACTACCATTAAATAACCAATCGACATTTCTTGAGCATTCAGCAAATGACAGGGGCTCAGGCCTAGCAGAGCTTATTGTCTCATGACACATGGGTGTGGAATTTTTTAACAAAACACTAGCTCCACATGCTTGTTAGGGTAGACGGAACTCCTCTAAATAGTCTGTCTTGTGGCCTCTGGAATGTGACTCTAGCACCTGCTAGGATCCTATTTGGTGCTGACTTGCACCACGTTCCACACAGACATTCAAGTAATGCTATGCAAGAGTCAAGTAGCCAAACTTAGAGGGAGCCTGTTGCCCTTCAACCAGTGGAGGTAAAAGGCCCCTACTGACTTGAACCGCCATCTACGGCAGTCAGGTGAAAGAGTGAAAGTAGTACAAATAAGAGGGGGCCTGTTGCCCTGATACCAGTATAGGTAGCAGGCCACTCTTTTTTAAAGTGATGAGAATAATTTCACCCCAGGAGGTGGGTCTCATGACACAAAACAGATCAAATGGTGTTTCCGCTGCTACAAAAGAGGAGGAGCACTTTGGGTCGGCGGGAGATACCAACCCACAACTAAATAAACGTGCATCACTACCCCTATCGACCAGGGTAGCCAGGTTTGTTCCAGTTTACATACCAATCGCAGTTTAGTGGCCCCAGTACGTTGGGCATAGGGGTAGACTTTTGCTCATGAGACGTGGATTTTGGCCCATGAAATATATATTTTGGCTCACGAAATGTGGCTTATGAAGTACCCAAGCCCAGCCCTGCGCGCTGCTCCACTACCATTCGAGGTAGAAGGCTCTTGCTTGCATTAGAGGCTGCGCCAAGTAGGTTCCAATCGTAAAAAGGATTGGGATCGGTACAAATCATTTGGTAAGCCTAAAGAATCTCGTCATCAGCATTTCGTCATCCGCATCTTGTCATCCGCATTTCGTCATCCGAATCTCGTCATCCGAATCTCCTCATCCGCACGACTAATAACATCTCTGAGCCCAAAGTAGCCCGCAATACGTTCAAATGAATCTCTACCAGTGGAGGTAGAAGGCCCCTGCTTGCATGAGGGGGTGCGCAAAGTAGGCCCCAAGCGTGAAAATGGTGACGGCAGCGTAGGGCACTCGCAGGAACTCCTTGTAGAAGTCATCCGGAAGTTTCTGGGGAAGTTGGGGATTTGGATGCGTGTTAGTTTTTGGAAATGGATTGGGTGGAGAAGGGGTAGAGGCAGAAGCAGAGGCAGAAGCAGCATGGGAATTAATATGGGTGTGGATATTGGTGGAAGTAGGTCTACCTTCAGGTTTGGGCTTGATGTTCAGGGTAGGGATTGAGCAGGCCTTCAGGTGAAAACTGAGTGCGTGCAAGTGAGTGCAAGCAAGTGGTTGAGCGATAGTGGCACCGAAACATGCAGCGCAAAGAGCTGGTTGTAACATATAGATTTACATCTTAGCAATAAAATAAAGTAACAGGACGACGAGGGAACAATCCCTGATGTTGGCTGCCTTGGAGTGTTCCGAACCCTTGGAGTGGTCCGAACCTATATACTCCTCACATCGTCCCGCGAGTCTAGGGTTCAGGTCTCTTCGTCAGCGTTACTGGTCATATACCGTTATGCCCCGTCACGCTTAGAGGTGAGGATCAATATCCGTCACACTGGTGGTGGCGGCCGTAGCATAGCCAAGCCAACAGTCCAAGCAGCCTACATGGGAAGCTTAGCCAGAAAGCCAACAGTCCAAGCAGCCTACATGGGAAGCTTAGCCAGAATACCCACCTACCCACCTAAACAGTACTGGGAATGAGAAGAAGCCGCCCACCAGAAGAAGCCACCCACCAACCATAACTGCCCATGCTTGGCTTCATTCACGTGCTGGCCGTTCACGAAAGCAGCGAATGTCATCCTGTTAATGCGAGTCTAAACAGCCGAGCCACCTAGTCAGTTATGCCCACCCCTGTCTGCACTCACCTGTCGGCCGTCTATGATGGCAGCGAATGGCATCGTGCTGGTGCGAGTCTTGACCTCCTCAAAAGCCTGTAATAGCAAGTGCCGTCAGATTTAATAGCATGCAATTTAAAAGTTGTTTTTATATGTATTTGTTGTCCGGGCTCTGCCTATTTGTTTGTTACTTAGTTCGTAGGTTTCTTTCTTCATTCGCTTTGGAAGCCTGTGCCCTGTGGTACCCTGTAGCTGCATGGAAGCTGCTCTGTGGTCGGGTCAGGTTGAGTTGAGGGGGGGGGGGCATGTGTGAGTGTGTGACATATACTCTAGCTCATATAAATTGCATCATATGATATTGTATGTAAATGGTAACTTTAGCCTAGTCAGACTGCCGGCATCATATGAAATCATATGATGGCATGATATCATGTTGCTGTTCCCTAGATATAATCCACCGCGTGCTCGACACGGTCCCACATGATAATGATCCTACATGACATGATGGGCCTTATGTAGTCCAACATACTATCATGTGTGTGGTATAGTCCAATGCAATAATAATAATTGTCAGTGGAAAAGCTTAATTGTGTTGCATATTGTGATAGAGGAGGTCAACAGCTTTCCGATAAGCTATCTAAATGATAAAATGAATGAAATCAAGAAAGTGCCGGGAACTTTTCGGAGTACAACTCATACGTTTCGAGAAAACAATTATGGCGTATATACACGGATGAGCTTATAAGCGTATGAGTATACGTTCATACGTCGGCCCAACCCTATTTATATACAATATCACATGAAGCAAGTCGTATGATATCATACTCACCTATGGTCAACATCATACCGGCCCCCACATCTATGGTACCCACCTGACCATGCCCACTAGCCCATGCCCCTCTGTCGCCCATGTTTCGGCAGCCCCCCCCCCCCCCCCCTTCTTCTCCCTTCCCCCCCCCCTCCATCCCACCCTTGTCCTTCCCAACCCCACTGAGTAGACCTACCTCTCCATACTTGTCTCCCAGGCGCTTGTCTCCATGCCAGCAGCCAAACAAGTGGTGGGCCATGAGGCCAGCCGACGTCGTGAGCATGAAGCTGTTTCCGATCCACATAGTATGAGCTAAGCACCAGAGGGCCTGACCCACCATTTGTGGGTGCCTCGTGATCCGCATGATACCAGTCTCCCACATGTGAAGCTTGGGTTCGTCAACGGCAGCAACCTGGAGTTGAGACAGTCAGGGTTTCAGGGTTTAGGGCTTAGGTTTAGGACTTGGGCACCAGAGGGCCTGTCCCATCATCTGGGAGGGCTTTCTGATCTTCATGATACCGGTCTCCTGCATGTGTAGCCTGGGCTCATCAACAGCAGGCACCTGGGGTTAAGACAGTCAGGGTTTTAGGGTTCAGGGCTTAGGTTTAGGGTTTAAGCACCAGGGTTTAGGGTTAAGGGCTTAGGCACCAGAGGGCCTGTCCCATCATCTGAGGGTGCCTTCTGATCTTCATGATACCGGTCTCCCACATGCGCAACTTGGGCGCATCAACAGGCTCGAGAGCAGAGGATACCATCTAGGGTTGCCTTGTGATCCGCATGATACCGGTCTCCCACTTGTGCAGCTTGGGTTCATCAAAGGCAGCAACCTAGGGTTGAGACAGGCAGGGGGTTAGGGTTTAGAGCTAAGCACCAGGGGGCCTGGCCCACCATCTGGGGTGCCTCGTGATCCGCATGAAACCGGTCTCCCACTTGTGCAACTTGGGCTCATCAATAGCAGGGACCTGGAGTTGAGACAGTCAGGGATTTAGGGTTTATTGCATAGGTTTATTGCCTAGGTTTAGGGTTTAGGCACCAGAGGGCCTGTCCCATCATCTGGGGTTTCCTTCTGATCCGCATGAAACCGGTCTCCCACATGTGCAATTTGAGCTCATTAACAGCAGCAACCTGGAGTTCAGAAGGATAGCCCATTCTTTCGTTTTGAAGTAAAAATTCATCAAGTAACTGATGAGCAGAGGAGAGACCCTAAACGCTGATTGATTGATAGGAAAAAGAAGGGAAAAAACACACTTCCGCATTTTCTGCTTAGCTTAACAAATAAGGGTGCAGAACTCACTTTCAACTTTTTCAATGGGTACTTTTGCTTTTAACTTTGACGGTGCCTCAGGCTAGTTGAAACTGCTAGATGACATACCATACAACCTTTCACTTCTACTGTCCAGATTTTGGGCGGAGTCCCGGTTTCCCGCCAACACACCCACCTCCAGGATGTTGAAGGTGGAGGGGTACAGGAAGTAGAATGAGATGAGGTTGATGACCCACAAGAGGGAGTGCACGCCTGGCACTTCCTTGATGTCCCACAGCTGAACTCCATCGTAGCGGTGGTTAATGAAGTACACAATAGCCACAACAGCCAGTGGGAGGGAGACGAGCGCGAAGATGACGCGGTAAGCACGGGCTCCAATAACCTTCTCCCCTGGTACGGGTTGTGGAAAGATGTGTTGAGTAATGAGAGAGGGGGTGAGACAAGGGCAAGCAGGACGCGGTAAGCCCGGGCTCCAATAACCATCTCCCCTGAAACAGGTTGTGGAAATATGTGTGATGAGCCATGAGAGAGGGGGGGTGAGACAAGCGCAAAAATGGCGTTATAAGCACGGGCGCCAATAACCTTCTCCCCTGAAATGGGTTGTGGAACAAGCACAGGACTACACAAGTACATCATATAATGAGGGAGTGGGAGTGAGACAACTGCAAACATGACGTGATTAGCACTATGTTCTCCCCTGAAATGAGCTGTGGAAATATAAGTGAGAGAATATGTGTGTGTGAGGGAGTGGGGGTGAGAGAAGCGCAAACATGATGCGATAAGCACGGGCTTCAATCCTTCTCCCCTGAAATGGGATGTGGATCAAGCACATAGGTACATAATGTAATGAGAGAGTGGTATGGTAAGGCAAATAAGACTAATAACCAAACAAGCACATAATCTAATGAGAGAGTGGGAGTGGTAAGGCAAATAAGACTAATAACCAAATAAGCACATTATGTAATCAGAGAGTGGGAGTGGTAAGGCAAATAAGACTAATAACCAAACAAGCACATTATGTTATGAGAGAGTGGGAGTGGTAAGGCAAATAAGACTAATAACCAAACAAGCACATTATGTAATGAGAGAGTGGGAGTGGTAAGGCAAATAAGACTAATAACCAAACAAGCACATTATGTAATGAGAGAGTGGGAGTGGTAAGGCAAATAAGACTAATAACCAAAGAAGCACATAATGTAGTGAGAGGGTGGGAGTGGTAAGGCAAATAACTGAATAAGACTAATCACCATATAAGCACATAAGTACATAATGTAATAAGAGAGTGGGGGTGAGACAAGCGCGGACCTAACTAGATAAGCACAGCTTCCAAACATCATATGTCCTGATGTAGGTTGTGGACATAAGCATGTAACGTAATGAGATAGGGGGACCGAGACAAGCGCAAACATTAAAAGATAAGCACGGGCTCCAATGACCTCCTCCCCTGAAATAAATTGTGGAACAAGAACATCTTTATGTACCGTAATGAGAGGGGGGGGGCAAGACAAGCGAAAACATGATGCATCAAGTATTACCTAACCTTCTCCCCACATATGGGTTGTGGAAATAAGCAAAAACTACGCAATGAGAAAGGGGGAGCAAGATATGACGCGATATGCGCGGGCTCGAATGATCTTCTCCTCTGAAATAGCTAGTGGAACAAGCACATAAGTATACAACACAAGGAGAAAGGGGTAGCGAGATAAGCGCGGACATGACGTGATCGGCACGAGCTCCGATCAAATTCTCTTCTGGTACAGGTGGTGGAAATATATGTGTGTGTGTGTGTGTGTGTGTGTGTGTGTGTGTGTGTGTGTGTGGGGGGGGGGGGGGGGGGGGTAGGGTTTACACCTATCCACCTATCCATCCAAACCACAATGCACCAATCTAAACCAACAACGCATCCAAACCACAATACCACCCGACACAGCCAACACTCCCCCCCCCCCCCCCCCCCCCCCCTCCCCAAAAAAAACATGTGGCCAACCCCATAAAGCATTGCAACAACTAACCTGCGGGACGAAGTGCTGCCAAACCAGAGTGGGCAAGCGCAAATACTGCAAGGATAGCAATGATGGTGGCATCGGGATTGTTTTGGGTGAACGACTCCACACCGGTTACATAATCAGATGCAAGTCCAGAGCCTGGTGCAATCCACACCTGGAATTGGGGGATATTTGGGGGGGGCTTGGGATAAGCTTGGGATAAGGCTGGGTCGTATTTTTGGTGATGCACTTGGATTACGGTTGGGTAATATTTTGGGGGATAAGGTTGGGTAATATTTTGGAGATGAGGTAGGGTAATATTTGGGGGGGTACGCTTGGATTATGGAACTTGGGTAATATTTGGGGGGATTACAGTTCGGAAATATTTTGGAGATATAAGGTTGGGTAATATTGGGGGGATAAGGTTAGGTAGTATTTGGGAGATAAGGTTGGGTAATATTTGGGGGGATAAGGTTGGGTAATATTTGGGGAGATACAGTTGGGTAATATAAGGGAGATAAGGTTGGGTAATATTTGGGGGGATAAGGTTGGGTAGTATTTGAGATTGAAGGTTGGGTAATATTTTGGTGGATAAAATTGGGTAGTATTTGGGAGAAAAGGTTGGGTAATATTTGGGGGGATAAGGTTGGGTAATATTTGGGGGGATAAGGATGGGTAATATTTGGGGTGATAAGGTTGGTTGATATTGGGGTGGATAAAGTTGGTTCATATTTTCGGCGGTACGCTTGGGATACGGTTGGAAGAGATTTTGGGTGAGGCGCTTGGAATAAGGTTGGGTAATATTTGGGGAAATAAGGTTGGGTAATATTTAGCGCTTGGAATAAGGTTGGGTAATATTTGGGGAAATAAGGTTGGGTAATATTTTGGGTGATACGCTTGGGATAAGGTTGGGAGATAGTTTGGGGGATATGCTTGGGAGAGGGATTGGCTGTGACTTCCGTGTTTGGTACAGACGACCAGAATAGGGGTGCAGCTTAACACTGTTTTTATTTCATGCGTCGCGTAGCAAACTGAGCGACTCAGTGCAACCCCAGTGCGACGCGCTGCCCCCTGAACCCCGCGGAGCGTGAAGCGCGGAGCCCGGGGGGTTCAGGAGGGCATTTCTGACTAGTTTAGGAAACCTCACACCGGACCCATGCGTCGCCATGCTGCGACGGAATGGTGCCACATTGCACACAAAAAAAACAGCGCAGCTTGAAGATTGGAGGGCGTCAGGGCGACTGACCATTGTTTTGTGTTTGGGCTACGCATAGCAGCTTCTAGGCAACACCTTTTCCCCATCCTTGGACAACGGCTGACGCTAGACAGTGTGTCTGAAAGCTGATATGAACAGTATTCCAATGCAGCTTCAAGCATTGGCCTTGAACCAATGGCTGGCTTTGGGAGCTGGCTTGCAGCTGCCATGCGTAGCCCCAAAAAGAAACGTCGTCGGTAAGAAACCAATCCCCTAATCAAGTTCTTAACCGTGGCTTTAGTCTGCTGCACTCGATTCGGTGCCGCCTATCGCTCTGATAGCCAACACTCACCGCTAATTTCCCGCTTGCAACCCACCTAGAGCTTGTCCTTATCTCCTCCACTCCAGTCTCCCTCTTTGAATTTGAATATCTGCCGACATGCACTGTGTGCACTACGTCATGGGTCTCATTGAACTTGAATTTGAATATTTGCCGACATGCACTGTGTGTACTACGTCATGAGTCTCATTAATTTGAATTTGAATATCTGCCGACATGCGATGTGTGTACTACGTCATGGGTCTCATTGAATTTGAATTTGAATATCTGCCGACATGCACTGTGCGTACTACGTCATGGGTCTCATTGAATTTGAATATCTGCCGACATGCACTGTGTGTACTTCGTCATGGGTCTCATTGAATTTGAATATCTGCCGACATGCATTGTGCGTACTACATCATGGGTTTCATTGAACTTGAATTCGGATATCTGCCGACATGCACTGTGCGTACTACGTCATGGGTCTCATTCACCAGTGCTGCTATGATTCCTAATGCCTGACCTGCAGGCATTACTCCCTGGGCCTCGCATGGGGGCATGGAAGCTTGATTAGGACCCACATCATCAAGCACAGGTTTTCACGCAAGTTATTTTTATTACTAGTATGACGACTAAGGTTGATTTTCTAACCTCCAGGCTCTGTACCACATCAATCCTATAAAATATACTTTAGTCCCATGCAACTGTAACATTGATCATGGGTGTTTTCCCCCGTTACCTGTAGTGATCGCTGCATGGGACCACATGATGACCATACCTTACGATACCCTGAGACACAGCTATACCGTCTCCCCCAGGGCGGACCGAAGGCCTAACCAAATTACTACCTGAAGCCCACCCTTGAAATACACAAAATCCCTGATTGCTACCAGAAGATCCCCTGTCTGAAACGATAAAAAAAAAGTCCTAGCTGGTTGCTACAAATTACCTCTATACTGTACGGAGAAGTGGGTGGACATATCAAGGGGTGAATATTCCAGCAAGTGCTCTGATGGCCCGGCATTGGGGCATGGTAACATAGTTTGGACATGTATCATGATATATATCATGCCTCTTGCATGCCCTTGGCATAATTCAGCCTCTCATCACAAGGCTTGCACACAGGCTTGAAGCCACCTTACTCAGAAGTTGGGTCAAATCAAGCCATGTGGGTTGTTCTGGCTCCACCCTGCACATGACAGGTGTACGGACCACCACGCTACCAACTCTCCTCACCTCATAAAGTGCTGCCAGCACCACGGTAAGCAGCACGAAGAAAATACCCCAAGATTTGACGCTCTGCTTCTCAATGCTGAAATCGGCAGCATCCTCTCCCACCAGCCCCTGCTCGCCCTCGAGCACCTCCTTCGAATCAGTCGCATGGACCGATGTCGATGGTCGCTTGAAACATTGCTGCTGCCCAAATCTAGAGCCGATAGAGATTTGACGATGCGCGGCGACGGCAATTGGCCTGGATAGGACGCTAGGGGAGCTTCTCAATAACGGATACACGCACTTGCGCGAACCTGAGGAGCTTGCGATAACAGGCAATCGCGTGCAGGCATTGAGTGATGCCATGGTGGCAGGCTGCAATCGGGCGGGGGATGCGGAATTGTGAATCTGCGTTCTCGAAAACCTATTGTATCTTCCTATTGCAAACTGGTCATATCTCTGGGTTGCTCCGCTGAAAGCCATAGCTAGATCGCGACGTTCAGGATGGGCCAGACTGCCAACATAGTAGGGGGCAGTTCACCAATCACCAGGGTTGTTCAAACGTAGCTCACCCTCTTCTCGCTCTTAGCTTTCCCAAACTACCTACGCTACGTTACCCGACGTTGCCTTCGCCCAGACACTCTGGTCCACGCCAGGGGCAGGGGCCCAAGGCTTGATTCCCCAGTGTGAGTCCCCGCTGGGGGACGGGTCGCCCCCCGGGTCGCCCCGTTGTCCGTTTGTTTGAGCGACCGACGACCGACGTTTGCGTTTGTGCGACCGACACGTAGCCTGGCACGTAACCAACTGTCTCGTCACTAACTGGCTTCGGTCCGCTCCATTCCGCTGCCACCTGTCGTCGCCTGTCGTTCCGTTGCCAACACTCTCCGCCAATTTTCCGCGTCGCTGGCGACGCTGCCTAGGACATGTGACGAAACTGCCATTTCTACGCCCAACAGAACAGCGCCGGGATCTGGCAGTTGGCGGAATAAAATGATGTACAATCAGTGCAAGAGCTATCTCAGGGCATCTTATCGGCAAGCAATTTGGACCATGATTGGGCCCTGTGGGGAAATCGTACTTGATTCCGTGCACAAGCGCACAGATGTCTCACCTTAAGCCACCGAAGTTGCCTGCGATGACTCCCTCGGGAAAAGGGTTCCTATATACACCTGTGGCCAAAGCAGCGATGCAAGGCGTCGACAAGTGCTAGGCGGCGGGCAAGCGACGAGGAAAATTGGCGGAGAGTGCTATCCGCCAATTTACTCATGGAGTGTGTGTATTTGGGGGTAACCTAGACCAGACCGAGACCCACTTAAGCTCGGCCGATGGCCACTCATGCAGCATACCTGTACTGATCAGTATACATCATCTTTACCGTACCTAAAGCTAAATTAGAAGTTAGAATGTTGAAAGAAGCCAATTTGAAAATAGCAATAAACAGCTACAAACGGAGACTGGCCAGATGGCCCCGGAATCAGTATGTTAGTAAACGGTATGTGAAAAGGGGGGGGGGGGGGGGGGGGGGGGGGGTCAAAAACGAAAAAACGGTCAAGGGATGTGGAACGAACACGTCAAACTTGTAACTCAGCCCGAGTGTCCCACCATCTGGCCCCGCAAGTTCATCAGGTGTTTGTTATTGGCATACCATACTTCTAAAGTGTTAATTTTAATGGCTTTGGATCTTAATGTTTCGATGTTGGGCAAGTCCTTTTAGCCTACATGGATATCACCTGCTTACTGGTAGCTCCGTAGACTCAGGTTACCCAAGCTTTATTTGACTATTTGAAACCACTCACAGTTCCACTGTGGGTGGTTTCAAATAATAGGCCCCAAAACCTATACCGTAGTTAAAGTGGCACTTGTAACAGTGAGAAACTGAGGGGGATATGAAATAAGGAACATAGAGGCGGTACTCAGCAGTACAGAGGCGAAACTGCCCGATAGAGCAGTGTAGTCGGGGGCTGCTTGGGCGCATTACAAGGAAAACTAAGATGGTACTCACTACTCAGTAGTACTGCAGCGAATCCGCCTGATAGAGCAGTATAGTCGACGAATGGAAGGGTACACAGGAGGAGGAATACTGAAAATAGTAAGAAAATACAGGATGGAATTCTGCGATTCCACATTCAGAACCTTTATGAATGGAAATGGCACTAAGTCTTTTTGGAGCAACCTAGCCGACTATCTTTCTACTTGTAGAAGAGCAAGACAGGAAGCCCTGGACTGCTTAGTGGCACCGTAATTTATCATCCCTTTTTTTCTTCTTCTTGTGACTTCTCATTTGTTAGCTTCTTACCTCCGCCACTGTAAGTGGTTGAGATCTGGGTCCGGCTCTAAGGGGTTTAATACCTACGCCACCAAAACGGTGGTTGGGAGTTTGGTTTGTTTGTCCTCGACACACCCCTGATGTAATGGGGTTTTTTGCTTTGTGGGTGCTTTTTCTTTTTGTTTAAAGCACAGAGTCTCATACACCCTCGCGGTGTCAAGTAGACTTTAACATGTAATGTAATGTAATGTAAGGTAGTACCGTAGGCGCGAAAACTATTGGCGGAAAATAGAGATGGCGAAAGGGATCCAAAAAGGCCTGAAATCAGTGCTGCGCATTGAGGTTGGCGAATTGTACAGATTTGGGGGGCTCCATAAATTGGCTCAGTTTACTAAGGGCGGAATCCCTTTTTTACATTTTCCAATTCAAACCAGATTCAAGTGTAACTAATATGGCCACAGAAAGAGTAATAGTTAAAGACCGACAACAAGGCATAAAAAGGAATGGTACCGGTATAGAGAAAGCCCTAGTTTCGGAACGAAATGATCGAAACACTTCCTCCACTACTCACTGACGCGCTGACTGAGGGGCTTATGCCAGGAAATATAATGCGGACGGCAACTCGCATTCGAACAGGAGCAGACAGTGATCCGTCCAGTCGGAGTAGTGCACGCGTGCACGACGGCGACGGGTTGTGCGGCGCTGTTCAGTTGGGGTTGTGTATAACTAACTCTGTCTGCTAGCTACATTATCAGTAACTAAGCTACTTTTGACGCTTGAACAAAGACTCGCCACTCGCGCTCCAGGGCTACCACCTGCTTCCTACTCTACCTTATTCTTACGAAATACAAGCCTTTCCCCTCTAGAATCCCGACCGAATATACTTCCGTGTATCTCTGAAATTCAATTCCGAGTATCTCCGACATTAGGGTTTCTTCGTAGCAGGAATGGCCTTACGTTTTTCTTCCAAGGGTGCCCCTGGAGCCCTGCTTTCGTCCTCCGCGCGCAAAAACCCCGTCTTTGTCGTTGCTCAATCCCCCCGCTTGAACGCCAGATTGACTGCGGCAGGACTAGCAGGTTTCCAGCCGTCCGGAGGTCACGCTGGGCACAGTAGGCGTTCCGCCCGGTTGGACACTAGCTTTCGCCTAAATGCTGCAAAAGATGGCTCTGACCCCGGTGCTAGCAAGGAGGATATGGAGTAAGCGTCTCAATTATAATGTGCAAGCCTCGTTTTGTTTCTCCTTGTTGCTTAGATCTCTCCCGCCTCTCGCAGGGTGAAGGTGGATGCTGTTAAAATGCTGCACGGGAGCCACGTCGTTTACTTAAAGATTGTTGGAACAGAGCTGCTGCTGCCCGTGCACATTGGAGAGGCTGAAAGCAACGCAATCTCTCGAGAGCTGACTAAGACAAAACAGACCCGTCCGATGACTCACGACTTCGCCAAGACCCTCCTGCAGGCTTGCGGATTCCGAGTGACTAGAATTAGGATAACCGATCTGGTAAGCAAAGCTCTGCATAGCGCTCTCTTCCACTCAGAGTCGACCCTTAGTCGAAGGTGATCAACAATTATGTGCCGAAACCAGAAGAATAACCCGCCATAGGCTCGAGAGCTCACATGGCCACATCTAAGGGCAGTCTCCCTCCTTCCGTCTCCCTCTCGACTGAAGGCTGCACTACCCCCTCCCCCTCTTGCAGGTATCTTCTACTTACTACAGCAGGGTTCACATCGGCCGAGCAAATCGCAACTCGGTAGAATTCGTTGCTGACGTGGATGCCAGACCGAGCGATGCGATCAACCTTGCCCTGCGATTTGGAGGTGGGCGATAGCTTGTGCTCCTAGCCCTGTGCACTCCATGCATGTACTCCCAGGGTCCTTTCCAGCAACAGACTCACCAACCCCGAAAGCACACCTACGCCCTCCAAGCACACCTACGCCCTCCTCCAGACTCAATGAGAGCAACCCTTGTTAAATTCTGCCAAACAACTGGGTGCCCCAGGCCCTGTGCAGGCCTCTGGGCCCTCCATGCTTGTACTGTAGAGATCCTTTCCAGCAACAGGCCAACCAATTCCAAAAGCACACTAAACTCCCCCACCAGCCTTAAAGAGTGCAACCCTTCTTAATTTCTGCCAGGCAGCTGTGTGCCCCACACACCCAGTTTCCATCCACCTCCCCGCCCCACCACCACCACACCACAGCCACCACACCACAACACGATAACCACACCACCACAACCACCATCAGCACCCACCACCACCACCACCACCACACCACCACCACCCCTGCCTGTGTGCGCGGTCCAGTGGACCATCCATGCATGAACTCCACAGCTCTTTTCTAGCAACAGGGACACCCACCAACCTTCACCACCAAACCTCTACTGTGCAACCCATCTTAGTCTCTGTCAATCACATCCCCTCCATGTCCCACTAATGAGACTGCCCACCACCGTGCAATAATTATCATTTTCTGCCAATTACATCCCTTCCATGCCCCACTAATGAGACTGGACCCCACAGTGAAACAATTATTAGTCTCTGTCAATTACATACCATCCATGCGCCACCAACAAGACTGGCCCCCACCGTGCAACAATTCTTAGTTTCTGCCACTTATGTCCCGCACATGTCCCCACTCCCATGCAGCGCCAATGTATATCTCCAAGAAAGTAGCCGAGAATGCAACAGCCTTCCCGTCTGAGTCAGCCAGTGGCAAGCTGACGGAGTCTCTTGAGACTCCAGCAGACATTGTTCGAAGTGTCAGGACCACACTGTCGAGTTTTGAGGTAAAAAACACTGCTGGTTTGGTGTATTTGCACCCTTTGGTTTGGCTCATAAGGGTGCATATTTGATGGGAAGGGTGCCGTATGGGTGCAGAAAAGGGAGCGGAAGAACCCTAAAATATGCAGTGAACAACCTGTAGCTGGGAAGCGCATATGCAATGATTAGGGACATCAATATCGCACTGGTCCCCAAGATTATCGGGCGACGCATTAGACGAGATTGTACGATATATCATATGACATAATTGATACCAATCCAAGTCAAGCCAATAGAAACAAAACTAAACCGAACCAAAAAAATCAACCAATATAAGTCTAAGCTCCAACACCATCCCTTCTCCTTTGCACACACACGACCACGCAAACACAGACACACAAAAGCACACACATCACTGCACACCAAGCCATATCAAACCATACCAAACCATACTAAACCAAGCTAGCCACCAGCACCACTCCTCTATGCAGGACCCCAATGTCAGGTTTGCCTGTGCATCACGGAACATGGGGGGGGGGGGGGGGGGGGGGGGGCTCCAGTAGGTGGCGATTTGAAGCTACCAACACACACCACCACGCGCCACTACACGCCGACACACACACGCTCACACACACACACACACACACACACACACACACACACACACAAAAGCAAACACACCACTCCACACCAACCCAAACCATACCGAACCAAGCTAGCCACCAGCACCACCCCTTCTCTGTACATGACCCCACCGTCATGTTCCAGCTGCATATGTCTCTTGCTATCCATTGTATTGCTATCCCTTGCTATCCGTTGCTGCGGGCATCCAGGTGCATCTAATCTACTGCACACAAACGACCACACATGCGCAGATACTCAAAACAACACACATCAACACCAACACGCACACACATCACTCCACAGCACTCAACACCTAACCATACCAAACCAAACTTAAGCACCAACACCACCCCTTGTCTATGCAGGACCCCACCGTCATGTTCCAGCTGCACAAGTCTCTTGCGATCCAGCAGCAGCGCTACGAGGACGCCCAGCTGTTCCAAGAGCGTATTTTCCACGAAATGACTCACAACCAGCTGTTACGCTTGGTGGTGGCGATGGAAGCTGCCTTGACTGACAGCCGCTATGAGGAGGCTGCGCGCTTGAGAGGTGCGAAGCTCAATAACATGTTTGATTACTTGATACAAATGCTCAATTTGCGACGCGTGGCACGAAGGCAAAAATAGTGTGCCTGGTGGTGGCGATGGAAGCTGCCCTGACTGACAACCAATATGATGAGGCTGCGCGCTTGAGAAGTGTGAATCTCAATAACATGCATTGTACACCTTGTTACGAGGCGTAAGGTTGAGGGGGCCAGTCCGTTTGCTTGCACTGGGGCCAACCACCAATGAAATTGTGTGTGTGTGTGTGTGTGTGTGTGGGGGGGGGGGGGGGGGGGGGGGGGGGGGGGGGGGGCAGACATCTAGATTGGATTGGATTGTAGGTGTTACATGGTTAGTGTCAAACTCCCATCTTCTGCTCAATCATCTCAACGCCCATGGATTGGATTGGATTGTTACATGGCTTTTCAGCCAACACTGTCATCGAATTCCAAGTCCCCCCATTTGATACGCACGGAAAACAGCGAGCCTAGTTAGCAGATTAGACACCAGCAGACCTGTAGACAAGCAGATGGCTCAATGGGATTTTAAAACATAAATCTAATAACCCGAATGAAATTGATTGAAATTGAAAATGAAATTGATTGAAACTGAAATTAAAATTGATTTGTCCGATTATAGAAATGGTTTGGATTAGACACCAGCAGACCTCTAGACAAGCAGGCGGCTCAATGTGATTTGAGATGAATGCGTGGAACGAGACTTGGGCGCAGCAGCTTCAGTCTTGGCTGTGGCAGGAGGGGGGTAGGAACGGGCCTCACATTGACTAGAAGACCTAATCTTTGACCAAAGAACCTAGACCTAAAGATCTAGAATTTTGCTAGCTGCGTTATACCGTGTCGCTGCATAGGGATTCATGGGTGTGGTTGCAATCCTGTGGGGTGGGGAGGGTGTGTGTGTGGGGGGGGGGGGGGGTACCTAGAAGGGCAAGCTTTCCTGTTCCTGTGGGTTGTGAAGTGAGGACTAGGTGCGAAGAGCATTATAGCCATTCAGAGGATGATTTGGATTTTGGTCTAGAGTTGGGAGTTTCATCATCCATAACATCGTAACAGTGTATCATCCACTACATCACATTACATTATTGTCCTTTTTTTCCTTGTGACTTCTCATTTGTTAGCTTCTTACCTCCGCCACTGTTAGTGGTTGAGATCTGGGTCCTGCTCTAGGGGGTTTAATACCTGCGCCACCAAAACGGTGGTTGGGAGTTTGGTTTGTTTGTCCTCGACACACCCCTAATGTAATGGGTTTTTTTGCTTTGTGGGTATTTTTTCTTTTTGTTTCAAGCACTAAGTCTCATACACCCTCGCAGTGTCAAGTAGACTTTAACATGTAATGTATGTATGTATGTACATCATAACAGTGTATCATCCAACCCCGTCTCACTGTTATGTTGTTGCAGATGAGTATTACCAGATGCAGGCAATGGTGAATGCTGGGAAGAAAAACAAGGAGGCTGCCCTTTAACGGAGCAAGAGGGAAGACTGAGCTTGAGCGGTGCCGTTGTTCGCGCGGCTGAGCAAGAGTGGTGCCAGCATAGGCACAGCAGGGCATGGGTGGTGTCACCATCAGCATGACAGACCCAGAGTGGTCGCCGTACGCGTGTGTTACATTTCAAGGGTTGATTTCAATTAGCCCCTCCTGGTAATCTATACTTGATATTGATCGTTTGAGGTTGGGCAAGTCCCTTTCGCCTATTTAGTCAGAGGTAGCCAGGTATGCTAGGCCCGTATGCGTGTTGGGCCCAAAATGTTATATTGTACCAGTACGAAAACCTAACATCTCCCCAGAGTGGTGCCTCCTTGGAGCTTGTACCGTCGAAGTTATGCAGCCTTTTTATGTTTCTTTTGTTGGCGTGTATGTACGTGCATAACGGATGGACTGCTGTTTCTGTACCTTTCTGGCAGCATCCTGCACCAACCTTTTGTATTATTAAATTTGAGCATTGATTGTAATATAAAGTGGCGTTCGCTGTATCAGCGTATCTTGAACTCGGTTCAATAGCTTCAGCCTTGGCTGCTCACCGTGTTCGGTTCACTGTATTACACGACCCCACATTTGGGTGGTCAACTTCATGGACTCGAACTTGGTTACATGGCCCTAGATAGCAATTTGGCTGCTCGCCGTCTTCGGCAGTAAAATGAATTGCCAGGGGAAATGTAAAGTTCGCAAAACAATCAAACATCTAATTCAACTTCAAGATTGAAGGGGGGGGGGGGGGGGGGGGGGGGGGGGGGGGGGGGGACATTGGTGATGAAGGATAATATTTACATGTGATGTTTTTTCGCGTTCGGGCGTCTAGCCGTTTGCAGAATATAGTTCCACCCCCCGTCACGTGTGATACCCACGGAAACCAGAGAATGCATATTTGAGGATCAGTTAGAGGACCTCTTCCGGATGCTGTGGAGCGGGCATGTGTATGGGAATACATTGAACTTTTAATACTATTTAACCCCATCCAATCACATTCAATGGACGGTGTCAGGAACTACTGGGCTACGGGAGCTCTAATGACATCTTTTAAGATGTCCTCAGAATGTCAAGCCGAAGGGGAACTTGTATGCGGCACCACAGAAAATATACTGTATTATAAAACAACAATACGGACATAATGATGTATTGATATGGTATTTAGGCCAACCTGTGATGCAATGAATTCATTTATCGAATGCTGGAACGTACGCGCTCAATTCTGCCATCAACACTGGGGAGTTCAAGAGGCTACAATAGAAGTATATAACTGAGTACATGGTAGAGGACCGTGTTATGTATCCAACTGTGGGAATTTGCACAACCCTGGCATGTGATTGACTGATTGACCTTCACAAGTGTCTAAACTGTCTTATCAGTTTATTGTGCTCCCTGTTTTCCGTGGGTAATTGGGAAACGCACGGGGGGACTTGGCATTGGAAGGCGGTGAGCAGCCCAGAGTTGGCTGAAAAACATGTAACAATCTGAGCCGTCCATGTTTCCTCCGCAGATGGTGAGCAAGCAGCCTAACGGCCAGTGGAGCATGTCACGTGTGTGTGTTTACAGTCCAGCCGGTTAAGGCGTAGCCAAATAGGCTAAATAAACTTGCCCGACCTCAAATTTTGGAAGGGCTGTACACATGACAAGCAATGGTGAACTGAACCCCAACAAAACGTAAACGACGGGGTCCCGGAGTTGATGCAATGGGGTTGAGGGGATTTTTTGCGCGTCTAGCCGGTTAAGGCGCAGCCAATTAGGCTAAATAGACTTGCCCGCCCTCAATATTGGGAAGGGCTGTATGCAACACAAGCATTAGTGGAACACGTCATGCATTAATCTAATCTAATCCAATCAAATATGAAATATCGAAAATGTTGGTGGTTGGTGCCAGAGCCAGCAAACGGGCTGGCCCCCTCAACCTCACGCCTCCTAATAAGGCGTGTGTCGTATGTTCATACCCCTAGCAGATTTATCAAGTCTAGGGTCCAGGGTACTTCAAACGGACCCCAGGGGTTGCGTCCTGGGACGCACCCTAATTCGGTAGGTTACATCCAGCGACGCACCCAATTCAGTAGGTTGCGTACCGAGACGCAATCAGATCCTTAGGCTGTGTCCTACTATCAACAGAACCCGTAGCCCACGGAAATGGAGAGGTGGTGGGCCGATTGACTGCTGGGTGAGACGCAACCAACATCCTGAAGCTGCGTCTGGGATGCAACGGACCCTCCCATGTTGCGTTCTGTGACGCAGGACGCAACATTGAGGGGGTAACACTTGTCTTACCACAACTGGTCTTACCACAGCAGGTGTATCAATAGCAAAGTCTGGTGTCAACAGAACATGCTCAACCGTCCAATGTACTTATTGGTAGGGACTGGCATATCATATGATGTTGACCAAAGGCGAGTATGATATCAAACAAATTGCATCATATGATATTGTATATAACTGGTAACTTTACCCTAGCCAGACTGCCGGCATCATATGATGACATGATATCATATTGCCGTTTCCTACTTATTGGACGTCTGACTGAACCCAAGACCTCAACAGGAATTTCTTTATTGTCACTCATACATACTCAATCAATGATGATCTGATCACATGTCCAGTTGGTCTTTGAGGATGAAGAGTCGGGGGTTTGATTCCCCCTTCAGTCGCTCTTGGCGTTGCAGGTCGTTGTCAACCGCGATGGTAGCTTGTCCAGTTGAGGTAGAAGACCGCTCCCTACCTGCGTACAACGGGTTCCCTTAACACCACGCCCCACCAGGCGTTATCATTACCTTTGTCCAGTTGGTGCATTGGTTGAGTATGCTCCACTGACAGATGGATCCATCCATCCATACATAATATACCCCCCCCCCCCCCCCCCCCTCTTTTCCATCACAATCACCACTCTCTCTCCTTCCCAAAGTACTGCTCCTCGTCCTCCATCTCCTCCCCAGGGTTGCCCCCTCTCTTGAACCTCCTGTCAGACTCCGACACCGCGGCTTGCATTGGTTGAGTTTGTTCCTCTGACAGATGGATCCATACACTTTTTTTTCGTGTGACGCATCGCAAATTGAGCGACTCGAGGCCATCCCAGTGCGACGCGCTGCCCCCCAAACCCCGTGGAGCCCGGGTGTGTGATCCGCTCTCCTAGAGTTTTTAACCAGTGATCCTCGCATCTCTCCCGTCCAGCACTTTTTTGTGTGTGCAACGTGTCGCAAATCGAGCAGCTCGGACGCGCTGCCTCCAAACCCTGGAACCGGAACTTTGCAGAATACACATATCTTAAAATTATAATCTGTCTATTAGTGTTCGCAGTCGCTGTTAACCGCCATGACAGCTTTGTCCAAGTAAAGTAGCAGCCCGTTCCCTACCGCCGTAAGACGGGGATCCTTTAATACCACACCCTACCGGGCGTTATCATTACTTACTGTCTGTTCAGTCAAGCAACAGGCCGAAGGCCACAAGGACATACTTATTAACCTTCTCATTAGCCCACAAATTAAACTACACAACTCAGCTGAGTCCCCACCGCCCAAACAATGAGGAGGACTCTGAAGCAGCAGCAGCGGGAGTGCTCGCTTGAGAGGAAGTACTGCCGCCCAAGATGAGCCGTTTGGTACCAGCCGATGCGGATGCAGTTTCTAGTGCCTTACTGGCAGGGGCGCTACTGCCTCCCAGCACGAGACGAGGAGCGGTGGAAGCTGAGCCCCCAGCTCCAGCCCCCCTGCCGACGGAGGCAGGCCCCCCAATGCTGGCGAAAAGACCGTCCAACCCACCACGACCAGCTGCTGGTGCCTTGTGAGCGGCGCCGTAAGCACTGCTGTCTGTCGACCGTACAGATGGACCCTGCGTGTGTTGGAAAGGAGATGTTGTTGTTGTTGCAGTTGTTGTTCTTGGTACTGTTGGTGGGTATGGTAATGGTGGTGAAGCACATGCATATCTCTTGTCTCCACCTCCCTTGCACACACACTTATTTCACCCCTGCACACAGCTGCTCCACACAAGCAGCCCCCCCCCCCCCCCCCCCCCCCCCCCCCCCCACACACACACCTCCACACACATGCATATCTCTTGTCTCCACCTCCCTTGCACACAACAAAGGAGGAAATTCCTGTCCCGGCCAAGGGGGCTGTGGAGATAACAGACCCAGACGCCAGGTCTTGTATCCTCATGTTGAAGGGCTCCCCTTTCCAAGATGTCACAGCCACCGTCACGTGGGCTAGGCTGACGGATATCCCATCAGACCTATATATACACATGTACAACAACACAGCATATAAATACACTGCACCACTACATTACGGATAACGTGTTTCTTGTTATATATATACACACACACACTGCAACACTACATATTTGACTAGACTATAACAAACAACACATAGGTACGCACTAACTGTGGCATGTAGCAAGCCAGTGCGCTTAGGCTCTGAACCCACAGGCACGCCAACCGCCTACAAATATAGTTAGGCACTAACCGTGGCATGTAACAGGTCAGTGCGCTCAGGCTCTGAACCCACGACCACACCCACTGCTTATAAACGTAGTTAGGCACTAACCGTGGCATCTAGTAGGCCAGTGCGCGGATGCTCAGCAGCATTGGATGTCCCCGCCTCAGCCTCAGCCTCTGAAGCTCCCTCATTTACTCCAGGCTCTGCATGGGGGGTAAGGGTTTTAGGGTCTTAGGGTTTAAGGGGGTAGGGGTAAGGGGGTAAGAGGGGGGTGTTAAAGGGGCAAGGGGGTAAGGAGGGGTGGGGGTAAGAGGGGGTGAGGGTAATGGGGTAATGGGGTGCGGGTCAGGTTACTGACAGGATATGTGTGTGTGTGTGAGTGTGGAGGGGGGGGGGGGGGGGGGGGGGGGGGGGGGGGGCGCTGCATCACTTACCTCCACTTTGTGGAGCACGATTGATCCACTTTGCAGCAGCCTGGGCAACTGGCGACTTGTACACGGTGTTGTTGGCCCCTGTGGCGGAGGCTGCTGGGTTTGTGCTGGACGCGCTGCCAGGGGGTTGGCTTGGCTTGATAAGGCTTGGCTTGGTAGGGCTAGGCTTCATTGGCATGTTCAGGAAACCAAACACACCTTTGCTCTTGACTGTGGATGGGAGAAGTGGGCACTGGTATGTAGGGAACGGCACTATCATATCATATGATGCCGGGAGTCTGACTAGACTAAAGTTACCATTGATATACAACATCATATGATGCAACTTGTTAGAAGTGGGCACTGTCAAGTAGGGAACGGCAATATGATATCATATGATGCTGGTAGTCTGACTTGGCTGAAGTTACCATTTATATACAATATCATATGATGCAGTTTGTATGATATCGTGTGATGACATGATATCATACTGCCGTCCCCTAAAAATAATACAGTTTAATATGGAATTAGTGCTGATAATAATGCTTGCTTGCTGCAATATTGCCTTTCTTTTTCTGATGATATGTTGGAAAATCCCTCCCAAATGTTGTGGAGCAGGCTTGTCTTGGGCCAACAATGGCCTGTCGATGACAATGTAATGTAATGAATAGAGCTTCAACTTGGTTAAATAGAACAGTTTCATATAATAGTAATATATTAGATAGAACAGTCAGAATACCCACACGGCATATGAGTCATGACAAAAAGTTACACTACCAGTCAGACTACCAACACGACATAGGAGTCATGACGAAAAGGTACACCATCAGTTAGCAAGGTATTAGTCCCCAGGTGCCAATCTACCTTTTGCTGCATTCGCGATGGTAGGGAACTCAAGGTCGAAGTATGCGCTGTGAAGCACCTGTCCAATGGGATAGCCCATGAGTGCTGCTTCTTGCTCCTTGCGAACCAGCAGCCGCCCCTGATACAGGTGTATGTGTGTGTGCGCGTATTTATATGTGTGTGTGCATGTCCATGTGCATGCAGGTGTATGTGTGTGTGCATGTCCATGTGCATGCAGGTGTATGTGTGTGTGCATGTCCATGTGCATGCAGGTGTATGTGTGTGTGTGCACGTCCGTGTGCATGCAGGTGTATGTGTGTGTGCATGTCCATGTGCATGCAGGTGTATGTGTGTGTGCATGTCCATGTGCATGCAGGTGTATGTGTGTGTGCATGTCCATGTGCATGCAGGTGTATGTGTGTGTGCATGTCCATGTGCATGCAGGTGTATATGCACGTGTGAGCAAAAAACGTTTGCGCTGTGAAGCACTTGTCCAATAGGGTAGCCCATGCGTTGTGCTTCTTGCTCCTTGCCAACCAGCAGGCGCCCCTGCATGGTGTGTGTGTGTGTGAGGAGTGGGGGGAGTGAAGGGGAAATCAAGGACAGCATGCGCTGTGAAGCACTCAGCCATTAGGGTAGCCACGAGTGCTGCTATTTGCTCCTTGCGAACCAGCGGGCGCCCCTGCGACCATCGCTGTGACCATGCGTATGATTAACATGATGTGTGAGGATGTACATGTTCATGCAGGTGTATGTATGTGTGTGTGTGCATATGTGTATGTGCACGTGCGAGGATGTGCACGTTCGTATTCATGCAGGTGTGTGTATGTGCATGCAGGTGTAAGTGCATGTGAACGTGTGAGGATGTGCATGTACATGCGTACGGATTTGATTGTGCAGGTGTATGTGTATGTGTACCGTTTGTGCATGTGCATTTACGTTTATGAGGATTAATGGTGTGGGTGTATGACCATCAGGACCATGATTTGTTGCGGAGAATGGGGACAAACGCGCATCATTGCAATCAGCCAGGCCCACCATCCGTTGTCTGAGTACTGCTATAGCGCTGACGCTGGCTCGACCACCTGCATCACTACTAAATGCATATTAAACCATACAGTCCTTGTACTATACAATACTATACCTGTTTTATTCTGTACTACACTTGTACTACACTTAAGTATACGTGTACTGTACTGTACTGTTTTTGTCGGTGGGTATAGTGGCGACACTGCAATTTTGGGGGATCTTTGAAACCCATTTATTTGGCTTACAACTGCTTACAAGGGTGTATTCTGGGTGTAGTAGAGGTGCAGAAAAGGGTGCCGAAGACCGCCAAATTTGCAGAGTGACCACTATACTCACCAGCAAAAACACTGAGGCAGGGGTTGAATCTGAGTTTGGGATTAGGGGTGGGGATGGGCTGGAGGTGGGGGCAGGGCTGGGGTGGGGTTCGGGGTGAATGTGGAGGGACAAGACCCAGGGGAGAACCATACTTGGCCAGTTTCCATGTTTGGGGTTGACCACACCAGGGTACTACATTTTGTCATTTGGGTTGTGATTTTGACGCAACTGCCTCCTTTGGGGTTGCGCTGCTAACTCAACTTAAGCGGAAATCTGCGCGCTCCGCCAAGAGGGGGTTTACACAATTGTTTCAATCGGGCAGTCGGGCTCCAAAACCTTGCGCGCTAGCACACAATAGGGCAGGTCATGTTGTACCCTGTACCACACCTTTTCGGTGTATTCATCATCAATGTCATCTGCAGAGAACTTGTACTTGGAGCTCACACAGCTGTTGAGCAACCTGCGCCATAGGTTGAGCGCTACCAGGCTGCACTGAACTACCAGAACGATGGGTAGGTACAGGTTCAAATCCACATGGGGCATGGTGATGTCCATAGAGGCCATCTTTGTGCCGAACACGGTGTGCTGGCCTGTAATGTGTGTAGGGGGGTGGGGTGTTATTGCTGCAGGTTGTTGTTGAAGCTGGTTGTGAGGGCAGGTTAGTGGGGTACTTGGGCGGTTGTAGAGCGGGTACAGGTCCAAATCCACATGGGGCATGGTGATGTCCATAGAGGCCATCTTCGTGCCAAACACGGTGTGCTGGCCTGTAATGATGGGCGTGGGGTGTTATTGCTGCAGGTTGTTGTTGAAGCTGGTTGTTAGGGCAGGGTTGTGGGGCACTTGGACGGTCGTAGAGCAGGTACAGGTTCAAATCCACATGGGTCATGGTGATGTCCATAGAGGCCATCTTCGTGCCAAACACGGTGTGCTGGCCTGTAATGATGGGGGTGGGATGATATTGGATGATATTGGTACAGGTTGCAAGGGCAGGTTGTTGTTGCAGCTAGTTGTTAGGGAAGGTAAGTGGGGTTCTTGGGCGATTGTAGGGCAGGTAAAGGCTCAAATCCACATGGGGCAAGGTCCATAGAGGCCATCTTCTGGCCAGACACAGTGCACTTGACTGCGATTATAGGGGTAGGGTGTTATCAAAGCAGGCTGTTAGGGCAAGTTGTTGTTGCAGCAGGTTGTTCTTGCATCGGGTTGCTAGGGCAGTTTATTTTGCAGGGGATTGATATTGCGGATGATCGTTAGGGCAGATTGTACCTGTAGAAGGTTGATAGTGCATTCAGTCTGTAACCCCCCAGACAGACACACACGCTCACACACCACCACCACACACACACACACATACATACACACTCTCACTAACCAGAGATTGTACCTGTAGAAGGTTGATAGTGCAGGTGGCAATCGCAGCAGATTGTTATTGCATATTTGCATCGGATTGTTAGGCTAGGTTGTTCTAGAAGCGGGCTATTGGAGAGGATTGCTATGGTAGTTTGTAATTGTAAAAGGTATACGGAAGATATGCAATTATGCATAAACGGAAGAAGCCGGATGTATGGACCGGCATATCATATGATGTTGACCAAAGGCGAGTATGATAGCATACAAATTGTATCATATGATACCGGTATCATGCATGCGTGGTACCTTTTGCCTTGTCAGACTGCCGGCATCATATGACATATAATGATGACATGACATCATATTGCTGTTCCGTCATTGTATGGAATACATGCATGTATGGAAGGAGCCCACACCTGATCCTTGCGTGAAGCGGATGGTGTGGTAGAAGTTCAGGTAGGTGCAGCAAAGCGACACAAGAGTGAGACATAACGTATGAGTGCGCCATAACGTATGCATACATGAAATATACCAGTGTTTTATATACGTATTTGGAAGGCAGGCATGTATATGAAGAGCCCGCACCTGGTTCTTGCGTGATGCGAATTGTTTGGTAGAAGTTTCAACATGTAGGAGCGGTGAAGCGGCACATGACTGAGCCATTAAGTATGCATGCATGAAATAGACCGGTACTGTATACCGGTACCGTATATGGGTTGTGTGTGTGTGTGGCCCATATCCCACCACGTATACTGTATCCCACCCTGTACGGTACCGGTACCGTACTGTATACCGTACTGTATACCGGTACTGTATACCGTATGCGCAACATGTAATGGCAAGAATAAACATTGGCAAATGTGGTTTTAACCTTATTTCACGGATCACAAATGTGTGGCAAAACTAATTTGGCAAAGGGTTTGGGTCTGGGACTTGCTCAAGGTTTGACTTGGAAACATTTGGCAAAGCTCCAATTTGCTTGTTACATCTCATTCTTCCATGTTTAAAAGTAGGTTGCTTGGGAATGCTTTACAAAACAGTTCCTCTTGGTCATAGTCTGGAAAAGAAATGATCCAAATCAGGGTTCTGCCTGGCTAACGACTGAGGAAGTCTGATAACCTGCTTAGTAATGTTGGTGGTGTTTTTTTGGTGGGGGGGGGAGGGGGGGAATGGTTGGTGCATCAATTTTTTCTTCTGAGATATGTATGGGCGCTGGAGCCCTCCATATGTAGTAGTCCAGGCTCGGGGCAGATCCTTGCAACGGAACGATGGTGGGCGAATCACCCTTCAGGTCTGGGACATAGAAACGTGGCATACGGCTAGCGTTCAACCCGCTGCCGGTCAAACCAGTCAGTGCGATAGGCGCGACCAGCTTCGACAGGCGCGACCAGCTTCAATAGGCGCGACCAGCTCATTGTGTATCAAAATCAGTGCATGCAAGGAACGATCAAGGCGATCCGGACCAGTCGAACTAAGTTTGTTTGAATCAACGGGGTTGGACAAACTTGGCAAACGCCGGTGACCCGGGACCGGCTCACTTCCGTGCTGAAACGACGTTGGCAAATGGTCGTTTGCCAAATCATTTGCCATTACATGTTGCGCATACGGTACACGTATTTGGAAGGCATGCATATATAGAAGGAGCCCGCACCTGATTCTTGTGTAAAGCGGATGATATGGTAGAAGTTCCAACATGTTGGAGCGGCAAAGCGACACATGAGTGAGCCATTCTGCATTAGGGAGGCGCCTGTTGTAGCACGCCGGATAAGCTTGTTGTAGCTGAACCATGAGTGTTCAATGTTGATACGGAACAGGGCAAGGTAGCTGCATGCGCACATGTAGATCTGTGGGAGTGGGGGGGGCAAGTGGGTGTGTATGAGGGTTGACTAGGTAACTGGTGGTAGCGGAGCCATGGGTGTTTGATGTTGATGTGGAACAGGACAAGGAAGCTGCATGCGCACATGTAGACTTGTGGGAGGGGGGGAGGGGAGTGCGTGTGTTTGTGAGGGTTGATTAGGTAGCTGGTGGTAGCAGAGCCATGAGTGTTTGATGCTGATGTGGAACGACGCAAGTCAGCCGCATGCACTCGTGTAGACCTGTGGGAGTGGGGGAGGCAACTGTGTGTGTGTGAGGGTTGACTAGGTAGCTGGTAGTAGCAGAGCCACGAGTGTTTGGTGTTGATGTGGAACAGGACAAGGAAGCTGCATGCGCACATGTATATCTGTGGGAGTGAGGGAGGCGAGTGTGTGTTTGTGTGCACGAGGGTTGAATAAGAAGCCGGTGGTACCTGAGTAATGAGTTTTTGCTGCTGACGTGGGATAACACAAGTCAGCTGCATGCACACATGTAGACCTGTGTTTTTTTTTTTGTGCTTGTGTGTGCGTGTGTGCGTGCTTGTGCACGCATGTTTGTGCGTAAGGATAGACTAGGTATTTACAGTTTGTTAAGGAAGAAATCACAATTTCCAACACCACGAAGCTGAAACAAACCAGCTGCATCCTCCAAATCTCTTTGCAACAAGTGCCAGCATCAGCAACAGCCTGCAACCAACATGTATCAACTCCAGCCAACGACTAGTAGCGTGACCTAGTACCCCCACACCCACTACCCCCACCCATACACCCACGCTTCGGCATACCTGCTGGAGGCGGCGCTTCAGGGGCGGTCGGGTCAGTCGGGGGGTAGGGGTAGTCAAGATAGTACGGAAACAAAAGAATCTAGTATCCCTACTACCTGCGGCCAACAACCCCACCCTCCAGAGGTAAGCATGCAACCAGTTGCATTCCCCAGACAACAACTACAAGTATTAGCACCAGCAGCACGCTACATCCAACATCTAAACACCCCAGCCAACAACTAGAAGAGTGACTAGAACCCTGCAGCCCTCCCCCCCCCCCCCCCCCCCCCCCCCCCCCCCCCGCCCCCCCCCCTGAGGTAAGCATACAACCTGTTGCATTCCCCAGACAACAACTACAATCATTAGCAAAATCAAAAAAATCAACAAAAATCTATACACTCAAGCCAACAACTGCTAGAGTGAGTTTAAGTCTGTAGCCAACAACCTGTTGCATTCCCCAGACAACAACTACAATCATTAGCAACAGCCTGCAACCAAAATCTACACACTCATGCCAACAACTGCTAGAGTGAGTATACGTCTGTAGCCAACACCCCCACCCTCCGCCCACCAAAGGCTAGCAGACAACAAGCTGCACAGTGAACACATGCCGCGCCGCCAGCACCAGCTGACCGCATGGTGACAGGTTGAGTGGCTTTGATACTAGATTAAATAAAAATAAAATACGTGTACTAGATTAAATAAAAATAAAATACGTATACTAGATTAAATAAAAATAAAATACGTATAGTAGATTAAATAAAAATAAAATACGTATACTAGATTAAATAAAAATAAAATACGTATAGTAGATTAAATAAAAATAAAATACGTATACTAGATTAAATAAATATAAAATACGTATAGTAGATTAAATAAAAATAAAATACGTATACTAGATTAAATAAAAATAAAATACGTATAGTAGATTAAATAAAAATAAAACACGTATACTAGTTATATTTAATCAGCCTGCAGCCAAGAACGCCACCCTCCACTCACCAAAGGCAAGCAGACAACCAGCTGAACGGTGAACTCATGCTGTGCCGCCAGCACCAGCTGACTGAAGGGCGATAGGTCGTTCGACTCAAAAGGGATGGTGGCCTCTGCCCAGATGATACACAAGCTGACTATCCCTAAGATCACGGCAAACACCTTGTTCACCACGGGCCTCGCCACACACTTGTACATCCACAGGTATTTAGTCCAGGGGCGATGGGGACGGGCCAGTGGGTTCTGCTCCGTGGAGAATGCAGGCGTGGCCTTTGCGGCGGCTACTAAGGGTCCCCCGTCCTTGGCTTCCAAGGCAGCTTCTGTGCGCTCTACTACCACGGGAGGGCGTGGGGTGTATTCTCGCAGCTGCCGGCATTTGATCACATCCTCTAGCTCGAAGGCCTCAACCATGACATCCACATACTTGGACTGGGTCCCTGCACAGCAGACAGCCACAGAGTTTAATATCGGTATCAGCTTATAAATATATGTCTTATGAATATAAATCAATATCCATAAATAAATACATGAACATAAATAAATATACGGCTTATGAACATAAATAAATATACGGCTTATGAACATAAATAAATATACGGCTTATGAACATAAATAAATATACGGCTTATGAACATAAATAAATATACGGCTTATGAACATAAATAAATATACGGCTTATGAACATAAATAAATATACAGCTTATGAACATAAATAAATATACGGCTTATGAACATAAATAAATATACGGCTTATGAGTATAAATAAATATACGGCTTATGAGTATAAATAAATATACGGCTTATGAGTATAAATAAATATACGGCTTATGAACATAAATAAATATACGGCTTATGAACATAAATAAATATACGGCTTATGAGTATAAATAAATATACGGCTTATGAACATAAATAAATATACGGCTTATGAGTATAAATATATATACGGCTTATGAGTGTAAATAAATATACGGCTTATATGAAAACAAAATAAACAGCAGCCACGGAGTATGATATCGTTTGATATTGGAAATCAGTTGATATTGTTTGATATTGGAAATCAGTTGATATCGTTTGATATTGGAAATCAGTTGATATCATTTGATATTGAAAATCAGTCGATAACGTTTTATATTGGAAATCATTTGATATCATTTGATATCGGGAATCAGTCGATATCGTATGATATTGAAAATCAGTTGATAGCATTTGATAATGGAAATCAGTCGATAACGTTTGATATTGGAAATCAGTTGGAAGCATTTGAAGTCCTTGGATGGAATTGGTTACAGCCTGCAACGGAGCGTGAAGTTTAGTGAACCTTCCCATTCAATGACCCTGAGAAAGGCTACCATGATAGGGGTTCAATTGGGTTTAAATTACTCTGGGGAAGGCTACCATCGTTAATGCACTGCGGTGCTTAAATTAATACAAACCCATATACAAACCCACGTTTGTTTTCATTCATGGCACATGCATGTGACTACTATGCAAGCAAACGAACAACACCCCCCTTTGTTTTCATCCATGGCACATGCATGCGACATTCACCCCCCCCCCCCCCCCCCTTGTTTCTATCCATGTCACATGCATTCTCTACTATGCAAGCAACACAAACGCACCATTGAGCTCAGCCATTGCAACAAACAGGCAACGGCAATGAAAGCAGCACAAACCCATCACAATACACACCCATGATAGCGAGAAGGCAAATACAATGCAAAAGACATGCAGCCACCATTGTAAGCAGCAGTAGCAGCATAAAGGGGACTACAATACAACCAGCACAAGCCCACTACAATACAGACTCATGATAGCGAGAAGGCAAATACAATGCAAACGACATGAACCCACCATTGTAGGCAGCAGTACCAGCATTAAGGGGACTACAATACAACCAGCACAAACCCATCACAATACACACTCATGATAGCGAGAAGGCAAATACAATGCAAACGACATTAACCCACCATTGTAAGCAGCAGTAGCAGCATAAAGGGGACTATAATATAATGAGAACCATGTTTTCCCTACTCTGACATCCCTGAAAACTACAACAAACAATACATTGTTATCGTAGTTATTTCGGGTACCAACACGAGCCCACCATTATACTTAGCCATGATAGCATGTAGATGAATGTGATACAAGCGACATGAACACACCGTTATACTCAGCAGTATCAGCGAACAGGGGACTACAATACAACCAACACTAGCCCACCATTATAAGCAGCGGTAGCAGCAAACAGGGGACTACAGTACAACCAACACTAGCCCACCAGTATACTTAGCCATGATAGCATGTGCATGAATGTGATACAAACGACATGAGCCCACCGTTATACTCAGCAGTATTAGCAAACAGGGGACTTCAAAACAACCAACACTAGCCCACCATTATACTTAGCCATGGTAGCATGTGCATGCATGTGATACAAAACGACATGAGCCCACCATTATAAGCAGCGGTAGCAGCAAACAGGGGACTACAATACAACCAACACTAGCCCACCATTATACTTAGCCATGATAGCGAGAAGGCAAATACAATGCAAACGACATGAGCCCACCACTAAACTCAGCAGTTGCAGCAACCAGGGGACTACAATACAACCAACACTAGCCCACCATTATACTTAGCCATGGTAGCGAGAAGGCAAATACAATGCAAACGGCATGAACATACCATTATACTCAGCAGTAGCAGCAAACAAGCGACGTCGAAGCCTAGCCAGCCCATGGATGTCAAAGTTGTATTCAAGGTCTTCGGCTGTAAGCCCCTCAAGATCAACTTTGTTTGCCCTTATCTGTGATGGCTTCACCTGAGACTCCTTCTCTGTTTGCGCATGTGGTGGTGGTGGTGTGTGTGTGTGTAGGGGGGGGGGGGGGGGGGGGGGGGGGTAGTGATCAAGGTCAACATTGTTCGCCCTTATATGTAATGGATTCACCTGGGACTCATTCTCTGTTTGCAAATGTGGTGATGGTGGTGGTTGCGTGTGTCTGTGTTTGTCTGTGGGGAGGGGGGGGGGGGGGGGGGGGAGGGGGGTAGTAGTCAGCTCTGTTCGCCCTTATCTGTGATGGCTTCACCTGAGACTCCTTTTCTGTTTGCGCATGTGGTGGTGGTAGTGGTGGGGTCAGGGGGGGGGGCGGTCAAGATCAACTGTGTGCACACTTCTATGTTGGTGGTTGTGGTTGTCCTGTGTGTGGGGGGGGGAAGTTGTTGGTGGTACTGCGAGTGCTGCTGGTGTTGGTGTTGGTGGTGTTGGTGGTCAAGGTCAACATTGCACGCACTTATCTAGAATGGCTTCATCTGGGACACTTCCTCTGTTTGCGCATGTGGTGGTTATGGTGGTTGTGGGGGAGGTGGTGGTGGTGTTATCAGGTAGTTACGGTGGTAAGTAGGTAGGCAGGCAGGTTGTTAAGTAGGTAGGTAGGTAGGCAGTTAATTACCCTATTCAAACAGGCAGGCAGTTGTGGGTTTCTCCAAGGCGGCTCGGTGCGACCCCAGTGCGACACACTGCCCCCCGAACCCCAGGGGCTCCTCGCGGAGCCCGGGGGGGTTCAGGGGGGCATTTCTGACTAGTTTGCAGGGACAAGATGGCGGCGGAATGGCGACGCGTCATCAGGACAAAACTACTTTGGGCCAGGTACAAGGGCTTGTACCTCGGCGAGTGTTTGAGCAGTCTAACACACTTAGTATGCTTCATGGTTTCGGTAGACATTGCACAGGGGGACTTGGAATTTGACGACAGTGAGCAGCCTAGAGTTGACTGAAAAAACAGGTAACAATAAGAAAGCCCCCCAGGAAGTTGGGGAGTTGGCCTGTCTTGGGTCAGCACTGGCCTGCCTATGACAATGAAACAATACATAAGTTACATTAATACAAAAAGTGTACCTGCATAGTCTTCAATCTTGTCCATGTACTTCTTCAGGGGGTCATGGCGTCGGATCTGCTTTGAGTTTGCACACACAATTGTCACCACCTCTTCCAGCTCTGCTGTCGCCCTCATCACTGCCTCCGCATAAAGTCCAGCCCTGCATGCGAGGTGGTGGGTGGAGGGACTGCCGGAAGTCGGGTAATGTGTGTGTGTGTGTTTGGACAGGGGGGCAGGGGCGAGAGGGGGGGGGAGAACAAAAACACGGGCAGGGCCCAAATGCGAGGTACAAAAGCCCTGCATGGCTACCCCCCCCTCCACACACACATAGCTCGACAGGTGGGTGGGTGGGCGTGGCCATGCAGCGACGGAATGGCGACGGGTCGTTGGGGGAAAAGTGGAGCAACGGGCGGACTGACCAAAGATGTGTGCATAACGAATGAGCGGTTGAGCAACGCAAAGAAGCAGCTCTTACCGAGAGTATTCCTCTCTTCTCTCTCTCTCTCTCTCTCTCTCTCTATAGCTATTGCTCCCCCCCCTGCCCGGTCTGTCCGCCCCCCCCTCTCCGCATCTCTCTCCCCACCACACTTCTCTCTCTGCTCCCCCCCCTCCCTCTCCCTCCCCCCTCTCCGCCTCTCTCTCCCCACCCACCCCTTCTCTCTCTTTCCCCCCCCTCTGACATATAGGCAGATGTATGTGCATGTTGAGATATGCACCTACCTATGAACACACATGCACACACAAGCATGCACCTAAAACAAACTACCTTAAGTAAACAAATGCAATTACCAGCAAACACACATGCATAAAAACAAGCATCTATAAACAAAAGCCCCTACCTGTGAACACACATGCACAAAACAAGAACATGCACCTATAAACAAAAGCACGTACCTGCAAACACACATGCATACAAAAACAAGCATCTATAAACAAAAGCACCTACCTGTGAACACACCACTTGAGCTGTGTCTTAGGGTTGGCGCTAAGCCACAATGTCTTGGGCATTTCAACCTGACAAGAATGAGATGAGAGAGTTGTTATCAGGATGACATATGTACATAAGTAGATGTAGAAGCATGTGATGAGGATGACATGTGTACATAAGTAGATGTACAAGCATGTGATGAGGATCACAGATGTACATAAGTAGATGTTCAAGCATGTGATGAGGATCACAGATGTACATAAGTAGATGTACAAGCATGTGATGAGGATCACAGATGTACATAAGTAGATGTACAAGCATGTGATGAGGATCACAGATGTACATAAGTAGATGTACAAGCATGTGATGAGGATCACAGATGTACATAAGTAGATGTACAAGCATGTGATGAGGATCAGAGATGTACATAAGTAGATGTACAAGCATGCAATGAGGATCATAGATGTACATAAGTAGATGTTCAAGCATGTGATGAGGATCACAGATGTACATAAGTAGATGTACAAGCATGTGATGAGGATCACAGATGTACATAAGTAGATGTACAAGCATGCAATGAGGATCATAGATGTACATAAGTAGATGTTCAAGCATGTGATGAGGATCAGAGATGTACATAAGTAGATGTTCACATAAGTAGAGTCAGATGTGATGAGGATCAAGATGTACAAAGTAGATGTACAAGTATGTGATGAGGATCACAGATGTACATAAGTAGATGTACAAGCATGCAATGAGGATCATAGATGTACATAAGTAGATGTTCAAGCATGTGATGAGGATCACAGATGTACATAAGTAGATGTTCAAGCATGTGATGAGGATCAGAGATGTACATAAGTAGATGTTCAAGCATGTGATGAGGATCAGAGATGTA
The DNA here is from genome assembly GCA_013435795.1 of Chlamydomonas sp. ICE-L. Classification (NCBI taxonomy): domain Eukaryota; kingdom Viridiplantae; phylum Chlorophyta; class Chlorophyceae; order Chlamydomonadales; family Chlamydomonadaceae; genus Chlamydomonas; species Chlamydomonas sp. ICE-L. The sequence continues at coordinate 24,298,303 of JACBWV010000610.1, read as the reverse complement.
CATAAGTAGATGTTCAAGCATGTGATGAGGATCACAGATGTACATAAGTAGATGTACAAGCATGCAATGAGGATTACAGATGTACAAAAGTACATGTACAAGCATGTGATGAGGATCACAGATGTACATAAGTAGATGTACAAGCATGTTATAAGAGAGGGTTGTGATGAGGATCACAGATGTACATAGGTAGATGTACAAGCATGTGATGAGAGAGTTGTGGTGAGGATCAGAGATGTACATAAGTAGATGTACAAGCATGTGATGAGGATCACAGATGTACAAGAGTAGATGTACGGCGCGCATGGCATGACATTCCAGGTTGTGCTATGAGTCCACAGATTGTACATGCACTCCCTTCAAACCCCTCTTATCCCCTCGCCACCCTCACCCTACAGCACCACCGTCACTACCCACCAGCCCCAACAAAATACAACGAACAGAAACGCCCACACCTAACCTCAAACCCACGCCCACAACCCAGCCAAATCACCCGCGCCTACCCCCAACCTGACTCACTCACCCACGCCCACCCCCACAAATCCCACCCAGGCCCCACACTCTCCACCTCACACCCACGCCCACCACCACCAAATCCACCCGGCCCCACCCCTCACCTTCACACCCACGCCCACCACCACCAAATCCACCCGGGCCCCCCCGCTCACCGTTCACCACCCACGCGCCAACACCCACCAGCCACCCTGCCCACCCCTCACCTCACACCCACGACCACGCACCAACCGATCACTACCCTGGAGGGCCCCACCCCTCACCTTCACACCCACGCACATTGACCACCACCCTAATAGGTCCATCAGCACCCACCCCCACCTTCACACCCGACGCCGATACACACCACGCGCAAATCCAACCCGTGGCCCCACCCACCCCTCACCTACACACCCACGCCCACCACCACCAATATCCAGGTCCTGGCGCGCCTCACAACCAATAACCCACACCCTGCTCATTCCAAGGCAGCACCAACACCCACCACCCCCAGGGATTTGTCTAAGGAACTGATACCGATGGGGCCTCCACATAGCCACCAGCCCGCCAATTCATTAAACCATACCCCCATGTCCCCTAAACAACCCCATCCCTAACAACCCCTCACCTACACACCCACGCCCACCACCACCAAAATCCACCCGGCCCCATCCCTCACCCTCCAACTGCTCAATCCACAAGCACCACCACCAACACCCCCACCAGGGATTTGTCTAAGGAAATGAACAGGTTTACAAACCCGGGGAAATTCTCACAACACAGCTTGGCACATTAATGCTTAGTGATGTTCTTAAACCCCCTTGCCTCAATCAAGCCGCGGGCACATTTTGAGTCTAGTAGGGTACCAGGAAAATGTAACCATCATCATCATCATCAAAGGCGTCAATGTAGCACCTTCCATACACCAGCACTTGTAGCACTTGTGCTGCATACAAGAAGCACATTCAAGAAAGCCCTGGACTACCACCGTTACTTTTTGGGGCTACGCGTAGCAGCTTTGAGGCAGCTCCTTTCACCCATCCTAAGGCCAAAGCTAGCTAGAGCGTCCAAAAGCCTGCATGGCAGGCATTCCGATGCAGCGGTCATCCGTGGGCTTGACTCAGTTGCTGGCTTATGGAGCTTGGTGGAAGCTGCTAAGCGTAGACCAAAAATGAAACAGCGTGGACAACACAGCACAGCAGGGGACTCACCAAGCCATAGCCGAGTAAGACGATACCACCAATGAGACCTGCGGTCACCAAAGCGCCATGTTTAGTGGTGGTTGGGGGAGGTTGGTGGTGGTTGGGGGCAGTCAACAAAGGGCCATGGTTGGTGGTGGTTGGTGGCAGTAATGAAGCGCCATGGTTGTTGGTGGTTGGTGGTGGTTGGTGACGGTAACCAAAGCGCCATGGTTGGTGGAGATTGGTGGTGGTTGGTGGAGGTTGGTGGCGGTTGGTGACAGTAACCTAAGCGCCATGGTTGGTGGAGATTAGTGGTGGTTGGTGGAGGTTGGTGGCAGTCACCAAAGCGCCATGGTTGGTGGAAGAGACTTATCAAAGGCATTGCACACACCACCCCATAACCAAGCCCCCTCACAACACACACACAAACACCACCACCACACCCTCCAACACGCAAATGGATGGCATAAGCAGCTGATTTCACTTTTCGAGCGCTCACAAAACGCATTTGCGAGGAAGATTCCTAGACATATTAATTAATAAACAAGGCCCTAGGTTCACCACACCACACCACACCACCAGATTACCAGACCACCACCATCACCGATTGAATCACGCACCACCCCTCCACGACCCACCTGAACCCTGCCCCCCCTATGTCAATAGATGGCACATCCCCCCCCCCCCCCCCCCCCCCACACACACACACACACACACACACACACACACCACACACACACACAAACACGCAGAAGCAAATGGATGGTATCAGCAGCCGTATTCACTGTTAAAGCACTCACCAAACGCGTTTGAGTTAAAGATTCCCAGGCCTAACAATTTGTCAACGCTGAAGGTCTTGGTCCACACACCACCACCATCACACACACAGAAGCAAATGAGTGGTATTAGCAGCCAATTTGCTGTTAAAGCACTCACCAAACGCGTTTGAGAGAAAGATTCCCAGGCCTAACAATGTGTCAACGCTGAAGGTCTTTGTCATCAGCAGAATTACAATACCTACAGGGAGTACAACATTAGAAGTACAATACATGCAGTGAGTACAAGCATTCGAAGAGGAGTGGAGTGGTGCAGGGAGTGGAGATTGGTATGGGAAGTGGAGTGGGCTAGTATGGGGAGTGGGGAGAGGTATGGGGAGTGGGGTGGGGAGTGGGGTGGAGAGTGGGTAGTATAGGGAGTGGGGTGGGTAGTGGGTAGTGTAGGGAGTGGGATGGGGAGTGGGGATTGTAGCGGGCTAATATGGAAAGTGGGGAGTGGTGTGGGGAGTGGGGTAGTATGGGGAGTGGTGCGGGGAGTGGGGTACATGGAGAGTGGGTAATATGGGGAGTGGGATGGGGAGTGGGGTTGGGAGTGGGGAGTAGCGGTGTGGGCATTAGGCAGAGTGAACTGACTGCGGCCCAACGCAGCATTGAGAGAACAAGAGTAAAGTCGACCTGGCTGGACAAGTTATTAAACTATATAATCCGCTTAGTGTGCTTGAGCATTAGACGGAGTGAACTGACTGCAGCCCAAAGCAGCATAGAGAGAACAAGATACAAGGTTCGCTTATGGAACCCCGAGCCCCAACAGATCATAGACAACTCCGCCCACCACCACCACCCTATAGCCCCCCCCCCCCCCCCCCCCCCACACACACACACACACAACAGATACAAACCGCCGCCATATAGCACCCTCACCACCCTATACATCCATACCCCCCCCCTATAGCACCCCCACCACCCTACACATCCATTCCCCCACCACCACCACTTAACCCCCAACCCCACCCTAAAGCACCCACCCAAGCCTCACCTTCGTGACCCAGAGTGGCGACAGCGCAAACAAACAAAAAATTAAAAAAGGCAAGCCTCACCTACAATACCCATAAGACCCAGAACGCCAACACCACAAACAAAGAAAGGAGAGAAGAAAAACGACAAGCTTCACATACAATACCCAGAGCGCCGACAGCACAAACAAAGAAAGAACGAAAAGAAGGACAAGCTCTATGCAGCGTCGCCTGCGACGCTAAAAAATGGCGGAGAGTGATCGCGAGGGAGCGACGTGGCAACGGAAGCGAGTTAGTTACGAGAATGTTGGCTGACGTGTCAGGCTTCATCACGGTCAGACGGATGGACGGATGGATGGATGGATGGATGGGTAACACTGGGGGCTCCCGCCCCCCAGAAGGGGGGGCTCCGCCAAAAACGGCAAGCCCCACCTACAAAACCCAGAGCGTCGACAGCACAGTAGGAACAAGGGACAAGCACCACAAAATATTAGGGAACGTTAATATGACATCATATGATGCCGGCAGTCTGAGTAGGCTAAAGGTATCATTTGTATACAATATTGTATTGTATACAATAACATATGATACAGTTTGTATGATATCATATGGTATCATGCTTGCCTTTGGTCAACATCATATGATATGTAGGTCCCTACACAAGATACCCAGAGCCCCCAAAAATATAAAATATAACGGAATTCCTCATCTATGAGACCAAGAGCGCCGACAGAGCCGTACCCACCCACGCACGCACGCACCCACGACCCCCTCCCCCCCCCACCCACGCACCCATGAACCACCCACCCACCCACATAAAACGGAATTCCTCACCTGTGAGACCAAGAGCGCCGACAGAGCCGTACCCACCCACACACGCACCCACCCACGACCCCCTCCCCCCCAACACACACACCCCACACACGCACCCATGAACCAGTCACCCATCCACCCACATAAAACTGAATTCCTCACCTATGAGACCAAGAGCGCCGACAGAGCCGTACAGAATCGCGTTTTCCTTTATACTTGTCCAAGTCCTAAAACAAGAAGGCCAACGGATATTCTCAGTGTATGAGTGTGTATATGTGTTCATGAGTGTTTATGTGTATTTATGTGTGTATATGTACGTGTGTATGAGCATGCGTATGTGTTTATGTGTGTTTGTGTGTGTATGTGTGTATGTGTAGGAGTGTGTATGTGTGTATGTGCATGTGTATGAGTGTGTATGTGTGTATGTGGTAGGAGGTTGTGATTGTGTGATGTATGTGTAGGAGTTTTATGTTTATGTTCATGTGTATTAGGTTTATGTTGTATGTTGTATGAGTGTGTATGTGTGGTATGTGTAGGAGTGTTGTATGGTGTGTATGTGCAAGGTAATGGGTTGTTATGTGTGTAATTGTATGAGTGTGTAATGTGTGTTATCTGTGTTAGTGTGTATGTGTGTTATTGAGTGGTGTCTGTGTGTAATGAGTGTGTATGTGGGTATGTTTATGTGTGTGTAATGTGTGTTATTTGTATTATTTTTTAGGTTTGTATGTTTATGAGTGTGTCATAGTTGTATTTGTATGATTGGTGATTTGTGAGGAGTTGTATGTGGTGTATGTTCAATTTTCTTATTTTTTGTATTTTTATATTGTGTATGTGTGTGTATTTATTATTTGTTCTTATTTTTATGTTTTTCATGTTTATGTTTTTGTATGTGTGTTATTTGTATGAGGTGTGTATGTGTGTATTTGTTATTGTGTGTGTGTGTATGTGTGTATATGTGTAATGTTGCCAATGTGTAGAGTGTGTTTATGTGTAGGAGTGGTATGTGTTTATGTGTTTGTATGAGTGTGTATGTGTATTTCTATGTGTGTGTATTGTGTATTTGTAATGAGTGTGTATGTTGTATGTGTATGAGTGTGTATGTGTGTAATGTGCCATTTGTATGAGTGTGTGTAAGTTGTAGGATTGTGTTATGTGTGTAAATGTGTATGTGTATGAGTGTGTATGTGTGTATGTGTATGTGTGTGTATGTGTGTATGTGTATGAGTGTGTATGTGTGTATGAGTGTGTATGTGTGTATGTGCATGTGTATGAGTGTGTGTATGTGTAGGAGTGTGTATGTGTGTATGTGTATGTGTATGAGTGTGTATGTGTGTATGTGTATGTGTGTGTATGTGTGTATGTGTATGAGTGTGTATGTACATGTTTGTTTACGTGTGTTCCAGTCCAGGGGTGTTGCATTATAAAGCATGATAGAACTCAATATAAGAGACGACGAAATGCGTTTGCAAAGACAGAATAGCTTTTTCCTTTACGCTAGTCCAAGTCCTGAAAGATGATGGCCAACGCATACTCGTAACGCATACTCTTAAGTTCTAAGGTGTGTGTTTGTGTGTGCGCTTGTGTGTGTCTGTGTTTGTGTGCGTATGTGTTTGTGTATGCATGCCTGTGTGTTACTGTACTCCAAAGTGCTAAGATGGTCAGAACAGATAAGTGCATACTGGCAAGTTAATACCTCTTAGCCGTATTGGTTTTATTGTTGTTAATACCTACAAGCCTTATTGGTTTCATTTCTTTTAATACCTATGAGCCATATTGATTGCATTTTTTTTTATACATATGAGCCATTTTGGTTGCATTTTTTTATACCTATAAGCCTTATTGGTTGCATTGTTTTTAATACCCATTAGCCTTATTGGTTGCATTGTATGCGCGCATCATATGTTTGTCGTGGGCCTTGATAAAGATACCGTTGCTTACTTTACTTCTGCCACCATGATTATCGCAGTTCCAAAAGGAATGAATGCAAAGGTGGTAAGGACAGACAAGTGCGTACTCATGAGAGCAACACCCGAATAACAGACAAGTGCGTACTCATGAGAGCAACACCCGAATAACAGACAAGTGCGAACTCATGAGAGCAACACCCGAATAACAGACAAGTGCGAACTCATGAGAGCAACACCCGAATAACAGACAAGTGCGAACTCATGAGAGCAACACCCGAATAACAGATAAGTGCATACTCATGAGAGCAACACCCGAATAACAGATAAGTGCATACTCATGAGAGCAACACCCGAATAACAGATAAGTGCATACTCATGAGAGCAAAACCCGAATAACAGATAAGCGCATACTCACGAGAGCAACACTCAAATAACAGATAAGCTTATTCTCATGAGAGCAACACTCTAATAACAGATAAGTGCGTACTTGGCCCGGATGGTGAAGCCGCCTGCCTCCGAGTAGATTTGGTAGAACGGCAGGACAAGCCATGTGCCAGCCTGTGTTGACCTGCACAAACACACACAAGCAAACGGTGAATGGTGAACGGCCGTACAAGCCATGTGCAGGCCTGTGTTGACCTGCACGCACACATACAAGCAAACGGTGAATGGTGAACGGCCGTACAAGCCATGTGCAGGCCTGTGTTGACCTGCACGCACACACACAAGCAATGTAGATTTGGTACAACGGCAGTACAAGCCATGTGCCCGCCTGTGTTGACCTGCACGCACACACACAAGCAAAGTAGATTTGTAAAAACGGCAGTACAAGCCATGTGCCCGCCTGTGTTGACCTGCACGCACACACACAAGCAAAGTAGATTTGGTACAACAGCAGTATAAGCCATGTGCCCGTCTGTGTTGACCTGCACGCACACAAACAAGCAAGTAGATTTGGTACAACGGCAGTACAAGCCATGTCCCTGCCTGTGTTGACCTGCACGCACACACAAGCAAACATAGAGACTTTCCCGACGATCATAGTAATGATAACGCCTGGTGGGGCGTGGTATTAAGGGAAACCCGTCTTACAGCGGTAGAGAACGGGCTGCTACTTTACCTGGACAGTGATACCATGGTGGTTGACAGCGACCACGAACACTAAAGCGCACCTGTAGGGAGTAGCGACCATAAATAATGAAAAAGATACCTGCGCCACTTGAGTACGGAACGGCAATATGATATCATATGATGCCGGCAGTCTGACTAGGCTAAAGGTACCATGTATATACAATATCATCTGATGCAGCTTGTATAATATCATATGATATCATAATCCCCAAAGATGGATCAGCAGCTGGCTATTAATTTCTTGTTCAGTTAGGAAGCGTAGGAAGAGAAAAAAAGTAAAGTACGTTTTTAAATTGAGTTTTCATTCTTATATTATATTTCTTATTTAATTCTGTGGCGTTTCTGATCAAAAGGAGGGGCCAACTTCCCCCTACCCCAAAAAGAAGCAATGCCTCACTCACCAGTATGCCTTACATCCCACAGCACTCTCCCCCCCTCCCACTTGGAGAACAAGGACCTGATGAAATCTTAGATCTGCATGCCCCTGTTGGTGTCCATCGCCTTTGATACCCAACCCGTTGCCTCTGAGGAAGAGCCTTAACCCGGCCCGCATAGCCCCACATAGAAGCAATGCATCACTCGCCAGTATGCCATAGAGTCCCGAGACAAGCAAGACCCCATTATCTTATTCTCGCATCCTCTGCCCCAGTACTGCGTCCTGGGAGGGTGCATCCTCTGCCCTAGTACAGCCCTAGTACTGCACTCTCTGCCCCAGTACTGCATCCTGTGGGGACTGCATCCTCTGCCCTAGTACAGCCCTAGTACTGCACCCTCTGCCCCAGTACTGCATCCTGGGGGGGCTGCATCCTCTGCCCTAGTACAGCCCTAGTACTGCACCCTCTGCCCCAGTACTGCATCCTGGGGGGGCTGCATCCTCTGCCCTAGTACAGCCCTAGTACTGCACCCTCTGCCCCAGTGCTGCATCCTGGGGGGGCTGCATCCTCTGCCCTAGTACAGCCCTAGTACTGCACCCTCTGCCCCAGCACTGCATCCTGGGGGGGCTGCATCCTCTGCCCTAGTACAGCCTTAGTACTGCACCCTCTGCCCTAGTACAGCCCTAGTACTGCACCCTCTGCCCTAGTACAGCCCTAGTACTGCACCCTCTGCCCCAGTGCTGCATCCTGGGGGGGCTGCATCCTCTGCCCCAGTACTGCATCCTAGGGAGGCTCTACTTGTACCTGCAACATTGCTTCAGCCTTGGGCAGCCTATCATCCATTACCTCTCTCCTCCTGAGGCTCCCAACAAGAAGATATGTAAGGAAACTGGGTATAGCAGCTCAGACACTACCAAGATGCTCAAGAGTCACCTTCGAGCCATAGGCCAGTTATATGATGAGACTTCCCATAGCTTCCGTCGAGGCATCCCATAGCACTCTCCCCCCCTCCCTGCCACCCAAAACAGACAGACCCCACGATACCAGCGTTAGTCCCTAAAACAGACAGAGGACCCCCAAACCAAACAGAGGACCCCCAAACCAGACATAGGAGCCGCAGATTGGAAGCAGCTCACAGGAGAGAGGAAACAGAAAGGTGTGTGTGTGTGGTGGTGGTGGTGGTGGTGGTGGTGGTGGTGGTGGTGGGTGGGGGGGGGGGGGGGGGCTTGCGTCTGCCATTTCGTGGGTGAAGGAAAGTGGTTAGGGTGATTTTTTTGGCAATGTGTAACAGGTTCAATCGCCCCCCAAAGAGAAGCAATGCCTTCCTTACCAGTACACTACATCCCAGAGCACTCTCCCCCCCTCCCCGCCACCCAAAACAGAAGTGGTCAGGGTGATTTTTTTGATGAGGTATAACAGGTTCAATCTCCCCCCAACAAGTCCTATGCAGCGTCGCAAGCGACGCGGAAAATTGGCGGATTGTGTTGGCAACGGAACGAAAGGCGGCAACCATGGAGCTGACCGAAGCGAGTTAGTTACGTGACCGTTGGCTCACGTGTCGAACTTCAAGTTTTTCGGTCGGACAAACGGACAAATGGGTAACCCTGGGGGCTCCCGCCCCCTTGAAGAAAAAAAAGAAGTAATGCTTAATGCTTTACTCACCAGTATGCTACATCCCATAGTACTCCTATTGCTGTGGTGTTCAGGTCTTCCTTAGTCGCCCACACGTCAATTGGCACGAGCGCAATGATCATCATCGCTGTCAGCCATGCATATGCGGTGGCGCCCAGGATGGTGAGGCTCACATGTTTGTCGGCAAATGTCTTTATGCTGCAAGTAGTGGGACCAGGTGGAGTGGGGTGAGGGTGGGCGGGTGGGTGGGTGGGGTGGGGTGGGGGAGGGGGGGGCGTGTGTGTGTGTGTGTGTGTGCGCGTGTGTGGTGGTGGCTGCCAGGATGGTGAGGCTCACATGTCTGTCGGCAAATGTCTTCATGCTGCAAGTAGTGGGACCAGGTGGAGTGGGGTGAGGGTGGGTGGGGGGGTGGGGGGGGGGGGAGGGGGGGGGGGCGTGGGTGTGTGTGTGTGTGTGTGTGTGTGGTGGCAGCCAGGATGGTGAGGCTCACATGTTTGTCGGCAAATGTCTTTATGCTGCAAGTAGTGGGGCTGGGTGGAGTGGGGTGGGGGTAGGATGGGGATGGAGGTGTTTGGGGTGTCGGGAAGGATGGGGGTGGGGGTGGGGGATTTTATCCCGGTTTGGCGAATGGTTCAATGGTTGATCATTTTGCTGGACTGAAGAAGGTGCTGGGTTCAAACCCTACGGATGCGCATTAGTGTTCGCAGTTTCTGTCATCTGCCATGGTAGCACTGTCCAGTAAAGTAGCAGCCCGTTCGATACCGCCGTAAGGCAGGGCTCTCTTAATACTGCACCCCACGAAACATTCTCATTACTTATGGTGTGTGGGGGGGGGGGGGGGGGGGGGGGGGGGGGGGGGGGGCGTGTATGGGTGGCGTTGGCGGTGTTGGCGGCCAGGATAATGAGGCGCACATGCCTGTCAGCAAACGTCCTCATGCTGCAAGAAGTGGGGAGGGGAGGGGGGGCATGTGTGGTAGCGGCCAGGATAATGAGGCGCACATGTCTGCCAGCAAACGTCCTTATGCTGCAAGTAGTGGGACCCGGTGGAGTGGAGTGGAGTGTGTGGGTGAGTGTGTGGGAGTGGAGTGTGGTGGGGGGGGGGGGGGGGGGGGGGGGGGGGGGGGGGGGGGGGGGGGGGGGGGGGGGGGTGAGTGGAGTTGTGTGGGTGGAGTGGAGTGGATTGTGTGTGTGTGTGTTGTGTTTGGGGGGGGGGGGGGGGGGTGGGGGTGGGGGGGGGGGGGGGGGGGGGGGGGGGGGGGGGGGGGGGGGGGTGGGGGGTGGGGGGTGGGGGGGGGGGGGGGGTTGGGTTTTTGTTTTTTGTTTTTTTGGTTTTTGTGTTCTTTTGGTTTTATTTTTTATTTTTTTGTTTGGTGGTGTTTTTTTGTTTTTTGTTGGCTGTTTTTTTTTCGGGTTTTTCTCTTTTGGTTTTTGGTCTTTGTTTTGTTTGGTTTTTTTTTTTTTTGGTGGGGGGGGGGGGGTAAGGTTAGAGCTCCTGAGTGTTTGTTTAGAGACATACTGGTGGTGCTGTCGGTGAGCTAGAGGGGGGGTCCATTGGGGCCCAAATGCTGGCTGAAGCACTGAACAAGTTTGTTTAGTGTGCTATCAGGGGGGGGGGGCAGAGAGACAGATTTTGGACCGCACGTTAAAAATTATGGTGTCCGATTCAGATGGGAGTTGGAATGTGGAGGGTTCATACATAAGAGGGGGGGAATAATGGGGGAGAACAAAAATTACCCCCCCCCCCCCCCCTCCTAAACCTGCTACCTCACCATACCCCCCTAGATGGGGGTCAGTCAAAGGATGTTTTTCCCCATTCCATTATGCCTTTTACAATCTTGCATTCGGTGCCCTAACGTGATTTATTCGCAATTAAGAGGTAGAAGAAGCCGGTTGGTCAAAACACTTTGACCAATTTTATGTTGGGCTAAAAAAAAAAAAAATCCTGAGGATAAGCTCTATTTAAAGCGGTGCGTTGGAGCATTTTTTTTTTGCCCCCCCCCCCCCCCCCCCCCCCCCTCCCCCCCTGTGTGCTATCAAAGCTAGAGGGGCCATCTTGACATTGTGCTCAAGAAATTGACCTATTGGCACAATACTCACGAACCTATACATTAACACAATTTACATAATTGACATGGTGGGAACCCCCCCAAAAACTTACACAATTATCACAATTGACCGTAGTGGCACAATTTAAAGAACTACGCAAATTACACAAAGTGACCATAGTGGCACAATTTAAAGAACTAAACAAATTACACAAATTGACCATAGTGGCACAATTTAAAGAACTATACAATTTATGATGACCATATTTGTCATGGTGCCCTACTGAACCCCAAATTTGCCAGCGGCATGACAGAGTCGAGGGTTGCTGATGAACATCATGCCCCCAAAAGAAAAGGAAACACAGGGTTTATCTGTACCGATGGATGTGCTCATGTAGGTTTTGCATGCAATGCATGGGAGGGAGTTGGGTTGGGTTGGGTGGTTGGGTTGGGGAGGTGGAGGGGGTTGGGATGGGGCGAGTGGATGGGCTCATGTTGCTGTTTGTTGCAATTGCAAATGCAATGCAAAGAACAGCAACATTTTTGTTTTTTACAATTGCAACACACAACCCCTCCCATGGTTGTGTGTGTGTGGGTGTGGGGGGGTTGGGGGGGGGGGGGGGGGGGGGGGGGGGGGGGGCGGGGGGTGGGGGGGGGGGGGGGTGGGGGGGGGGGGGGGGGGGGGGGGGGGGGGGGTGGGGGTGGGGGTTGGGTGGGGGGGGGGGGGGTGGGGGGGGGGGGGGGGGGGGGGGGGCTTGCAGCTGGTGCGGTAAGGGGGTGGTGTTGTGAAGTGTGGTACTTCGTGCGCTCGGGCTGTGCTGGGGGGCAATGGGGGAGGGAATTAGTGCTCCTCCTTTGTGCAGGCGACCATAAAAGTCCACACCCAAATTTGCCCCTTTGTGCTTGCTTTCCAACTTTGGCATGAATTTGAAGGGGGGGGCAAATTGGAGGTGGCTAGCTCTAAACAAAAAATCTAACAACCACTAAAACAAAAAAGTGGTTGCTTAACAAATCAGCACAAAGAAAACGTGCTAACATTAGGTACCTCTCCTCTCATCTGCTTTTGGGGGTGCTATGGGTTGGAGTCCTTTGGGTACTACTACTTCCTGTGGGAAAACCCAAAATCTGGTTAATTAATGCCACTAGAACGCACCATGATGCGCTACGAAGAGACAAACGTTTTCCACTTCAGAACCCCAGGCCAGAAAAAAAAAAAACACTTAAAACTTGTTGAATGGATGTCCCTTGGGGTTTGGAAAAGGTGCATTCCTAACCCCCCTCTTGTCTGACTAGTGTGTGGTGTGGTTGGTGGGTTGTGGGGGGGTGGTTGGTGGGGGTGGGTGGTGGGTTGGGTGGTGTGGTGGTTTGTTGGATTTAGTTGTGGTGGTAGTGGGGGGGCGGGGTGGTGGAATATTGGTGGGTGTGGTGGTTGGTGGTGGTTGGTAGGGTGGGTGTGTGGTGTTTTGTTGGTGGTTGGGTTGTGGGGGTTGTGTATACATTTGCAAATGTAAGGGGAAAGCAATGGAAAATGGAGGCAGAGTTCCTAGTCCTGAAGGGGGGGGGGGGGGGGGGGGGGGGTGGGGGTGGGGGGGGGGGGGGGGGGGGTGTGGGGGGGGGGGGGGGGGGGGGGGGGGGGGGGGGGGGGGGGGGGGTGGGCGAGCCACAGGTTTATCCTTTCTAAGGGCTTTTCTTGCCCGTTGTGACTCAACTCAAAATCAACATATTTCATGCCTTTTCATACTCATCCTCCTCAGTCAAGGTTGAATGCATGAGGCGCCCAATGGTGTCTAAAAAACAGGGTAAGGTCACAAAAGGTTATGTTTGGCCATGCATAGCAACAAACCGTCCTTCCATTTTCCAGCAGTGCCCATGAGACTGGAAGGTGTTATTTACAGCAGTCCAGAGAATGTTTTTTAACCGTGGTGGACGCGATTCAATTTAGCGATGCCCCCCAGGGGCTGAGCAATTAAATGCAAAATCCCCTACAAGCTTATATAGATGGCGATGGCGATCCCCGACCATCGCAGCAGCCTAAAGAAAAACCGCGCCCACATGCTAACCCGCCCTTACCCGCCAAACCCCACCCACCCCCTCCCCCATCCCTCTGCTTCCATTGGTTCCCTTTAGTAATGGAAGACTAGCCGGTTGTCAAAGAGTCTAGGGTCGCATGCTTTTCCGTTCCTTTTAAATCGATCAAGGCTCTAACGAATGGGAATCATGAGGAGCTTGACAAAGCTTGTCAATAAAATTTGTCAACGCAAGCGCGCGGAGCACAGGAGGGAAAATTGAACATGGCTCGGTAGCGGTAGCTTCCTACCGGTGGAAGTGGTACGTACTTCGTGTACTACTATCGGGCCGGTCCGCAGATGGAGGACCCCCAAATTCGGAAACAAATCCGGATAAACGGAACCGGTTTCTGTCTTTTCTCCCACCCGTGCTTGCTCTTCCCAGCTTTTTTTTCCCTTCCTCCCCAGCTTCAGCTCTTTCCAGAACATGACACACAGGACAATGGTCCGGCCAAAAGCTGCGTTTGTGACGTGAAACGCACAAGGTTTTGAACAGAGAGTGGTTCTCACCCAAAGGCTTAGGTATATTCCTACTCCAAGTCCCTGTAGGTCCCTTCTCTGTGTGGTAACTGTTCGTTTTGATAACCAACAGGCCAGCCTGTCCCTCTCCATTTCCACATCATTACAAAAACAATAACACTTCAAACAAAAACAATCCTTCACGTTTGTAGATATTTTTGTGTCGGGGGGGGCAGGGAGTTTCACGAGGGAGTCTATACATAATGGTTTTGTTAGTTTGAACTGGATGGAGCATATCATGCCTCCACGCCGTTCATTGGTGTTGTGTGGGGGCGGAGGGGTCTTTCAACACAACCCAGCGACGAATGTTGTGGACTTGAGAAGTAAAATGGGCATCGCCCAACAGGTGAACAGCGCATATTTGCAACAAATCACAGACTAGGAGGTAAAATGCATGTTGTCGTTACAGTCCAGGGCTAGGCCAAATAGGCTAAAGGGTCTTGCCGAACCGTGTAGGAAGGGCTTTAGAAGATAATGTTACAAAACTGCCTGGGCAGCCTGAAGGCCGACAAAGGGATGGACCACTCAAGCTATGTGATCCTAATCAAGTTATATTACAACAACACCCCGACACAGATGCAGGTTTTGGAGTCCCCCACAACAGCCCTGCTCGCTACGCACACCTTGCGTATCGGTCTGCTGAAGCAAGCCATGGATTCCCCTATTCTTAGCTAAGCAATGCCAGTGCCAGATATAACTTTGGATTACCCTGACAAGGCGGCAGACAAAAACTTCTGCGGATACTTCCCTAACAAAATCGGAAATCGCGATTGAAGATGCCTGTAGACCATAGTTTACCTTTTCAGCTACGAGCACTGGCTTCTTGGCAGCTCCCAGAGCCAGCCACTGGGCTAAGCCCCCAAATTTCGACAGTTCTAGCCAGAGGATTCTGTCAGCTACTCAGCTTGCAGACAACCTAGGTTGCATTAGCTTTGGCTGAATAGCCAGGTAGGGGAGCTTTCTAAAAGCTGCTGCTTTTGGCTGAAAAGAGAAACACTGTTGTTGACCCCTTCTTGAAAAAAAACTGCAGTTGACCCTTTCCTAAAAAACAATTTGTTCGCGTTTACATTTTCCTGGTAATCTTTTTTTACTGTCGAGGACCGCGAGCAGCCAAATTGCTGGCTGAAGCTATGTAACCAAGTTCAAGTTCAAGTTGACCCTTTTATGAAAATATGCAGAGCATGACACACATCATAGTTGGACCAACCCCACTGTTTTTAATCTATCGTAGTACGCTTCAATACTTGAGTGCAACGTCGGTGCAACCCACCACCCCTGTGAACCCCCGCACTCCCCCCCCCGAAGAGCCAAGGGGAGGCACGGATGCCCGGGGGTTTCACGGGGGCATATCTACTAGTTTAGATTCATGTGCCCATGCATTGCCAATGGCCATCAACGAAATGGGCGCACGGCGTTGTTCAACAAGGAAGTGCAGCCATCCCAGTCCCTTGCTGTTGGTTCAAGTCACCAAATTGCCACTACATTGTTTGCACCAGGGTTCTTCAAAACGCCGAGCCTTGCGTATTCAAATATTCTGAGGGGTCGTTGCGCCTCAGACGCAGATCTCTTAGGTCGGTTGCGTTCTTGAAGTGTCCATCGCGTTTCAGACACAGATTCGGGTTTGTGTCCGTTGGATTTGTGTCTGTTGGATTTGTGTTTGTTGGATTTGTGCCCGTCGCGTCTTGGTTGCAGATCTTGGAACTGGGTGCGTCTCAAGTATTAAATTACAGATCTTGTAGGTCCTCCCTTAGCAAAAAACCCCAGTCTACACATAACAACCTACGCCACTTATGAATTACCCAGATTCAGGATATTCCGTCACCCGTAAATTTACCCTAGTACCTAACCCCTGTTTCTTCTTCTTTCTTCTTCCTCAGCTTTCTTCTGTAGTGTTTTCCAGTTGTTTTAGCCAAAAGGCTGCAAACGCAAAGTCTGATTTCATCAGGAAATTTAAACCAACCCCGCCCCCACCCAACCCGCGTAGGAAAGGATTCAGAAGGGGCGGCGCACTGGGGGGGGGGTCTGCCCGAGTTGGCTCACACCAACCAAATTGAATCTGCCTACTTACTGCTTTTTCTCCTACGTTAAGTCCCTACACACATGGTTCAAATGATTGACTCATGAAACACGTTATTTTATAGACATATATCCAGTATCATTTACGGTAGCAACATGGTTCTCCTAGTAGCTTGTTGGGGTGCCTCCTATAGCCTTTTGGCCCGCATAGGGCATAATATGGACAAAACCAAAAAAGGCCCTCAAAATACGCAGGCCCCTAAAACACTAATGTACAATCAACAACCATTTAGCTCTGTGCATATATAGGGAACGGCATATGAATACATGTCCATCATATGAAACATAAAACAAAAAAAAATATGATGCCGGCAGTCTGACTAGGCTCAAATTACCATTTATATACAATATCATAAGATGCAATCTGTATGATATCAGATGATATCATACTCGCCTTTGGTCAACATAATATGATATACCGGTCCCTATATATATAGCACCTTCTATAAAACCCTGCTCGTGAAGCTACCTTATGCACTGTTTTTCATTTCAGCTACAAGCAGCAGCTTCTAGGCAGGTCCCCTAGCTGGCTAATCAGCCTAACCTAACGCCACCTAGTGCATATTGAAGCTGACATGATCGGCTTTCCAACGCTGCTGATATTTTTAGGCTTAGCCCAGTGGCTGGCTCAGGGATCTGCCTAGAAGCTGCTGACAGTAACCGAAAAGAAAAATAGTGACCTAGTGGCAATTCACGATGTGGCTACCAAAGAGTCTACAATGCACAGCACAAGCTCCACTACCACAGCTGACTGGCAAAATAATACATGTGCAGCAATTCCTTCACCACCCAAGCTACATACTGGTACTCTGCTGGGCATCATCAAAACATAACTCCAAACAAATTGATGGATCATGCCATCCCATTAGCTAGCCAAGCCAACAAAAGTAAGCCAAGCCAAGCCAACATTAGCAAGCCAAGCCAACAAAAGCAAGCCAAGCCAACATACGCAAGCCAAGCCAACATAAGCAAGCCAAGCCAACAAAAGCAAGCCCAGCTAAGCCAGCATAAGTAAGCCAAGCCAGCAAAAGCAAGCCAAGCTAAGCCAGCATAAGCAGGCTAAGCCAACAAAAAAGGATGAAGGGTGATTGGAGGGAATAAAATGAAAACATATCATTCATGTATTGCCTCATAAGGCAATTATCATCAGTACAGTATACACGCGCCACGTAGCCTGACAAGTATTTAAACTGTCTAATCTGCTTAGTTGGCTCCCTGGTTTCCGTGGGTATCGCAGAGGGGGGCTTGGCATTGGAAGACGGTGAGCAGCCCAGAGTTGGCTGAAACTGTAACAATGTAATATGTAACAATCCAACCCTATCCATACACGTGCCATACAATTTGTTTATCCAGAGCCAGGCGTCGCCATGCAGCGACAGGATGGCGACGGAATGGCAACGCGTCGCCGGAAGAAACACAGTAGTGCCATACCAGACTTGGTTGTTATCATCAGCTGCAGCAAATGATCAATGCAATCAACAGCGAAGATGTTTTTAACAGTAGACTACACACCCGTGGTAGCAATAGCTAGCAATGCATCATTGACCAGGTAGAGTTCTCATGGCCCCAAAATTTCATTTGTTTCAAATTTCCCCCCAATTTTCCTCCCCCACCCCCCAAATTCCCAAAAAATCATGATTCCACCACCCAGCTTACCACCGCATCACATATTACCTGCTTCCTCTCGTGACCTACAGCTTCTGACCACCAACTGAACCCCATGCCCAAGTGAACCCAGTGTCAGCCTCCATAAAGTTACACATTCAAATCCATTCGATGTTCATAACTCACAAGTCCCCCTTGCGGCCCCCTGTCGGTAAAACGATTTTTTGGGGTTCAGTTCATCAATGTCCTTTCTTTTCAGCCATTCCTGCCACAGTTGGACAAGTCCCTTTAGCCTAGTTGGCCTACCCCTGGACTGTAACATACATACATACACGTCCCCCTTGCCTCCATCAACCCACGGTCACAGTTGGAATAGGGCACCAGGAAAATGTAATCATCATCACCATCATGTGCGCCAAGTCACTGCTCATAGACCAGTTGGTTGGTTGTACCCTCGCCCTCTGCTTCCGGTGCGATGCAAGTGGTTGGTTGGTTGGTTGGTTGGTTGGTTGGTTATACCTTCTGCTCCAGGTGCCAAGTCACTGCTCCCACACTGGTGGGCTTACCTAAGTGTGCTCCTAGTATCTCCCGTTTCGACGATTGGCTCAATGGTTGAGTTCGTTGAAATCAGACAGAAGGTTCGGGGTTCAAATCCCTACAGGTGCGCCTTAGTTTTTGCGGTCGCTGTCAACCGCTAGGGTGGCACTCTCCAGGTTAAGTAGCAGCCTGTTCTCTACCGCCGTAAGACAGGGCTCCCTTAATCCCACGCTCCGCCAGGCGTTATCATTACTCTACTTCAAGTGTGACACGTCTGATGTTGAGGGGGAGTGTGTTCGTGTGGCTGGGTACCTTGGGGTGAGAAGTGCGTGTGTGTGTGTGTTTGCGTGCCAGTGTTTGTGGTGATGGTGGGGGGGATGGCATGCCGGATTTGACATATGCCTCGTAAGACTTGTTGAAATCTGTTCTTGATGATTCAATGCTCTTGTAAGGGGCCATATCCGAAGTTATTCATAGTTTTTCAGCTTCGATCGCACGACGGGCATAGTTCTTATTTTCAGCTATGAGCAGCAGCTTCTAGGCAGCTCCCAGAGCCAGCCACCGGGCTAGGCCCCACGATTTTGACATATCTGGCCAGCGGATTCTGCCAGCTTCGAGACAAAATAAATTGCATTATCTTTGGCTGAATAGCGAGTCAGGGGAGCTGCCTAGAAGTTGCTGCTTTTAGCTGAAAATAAAGACATTGGCGTCATCCTTCCTATTTAGGAGGCTGCTGAGGGGGAGGCGCCTCTTCCTTCACATACTTGATTTTCAGGTTGAAGTCCAAGGGGTAGCTACGAATAAGTCGGAACATCTCTTTCCGGGGCACCTGCGCAGGTGAATGGCCAGAGTTCTTTATTTCAGACTTCTGTAGGCCAGGTTGAGTAGCTACTTGGGCTACTCAAGCCCGATTTCAGGATTGTTGCGGAGCCATCGCAAGGCTCAGTGCAAAGCGCAGAGCCCCGGGGTGTGCGGGGGGCACCGTGTTGCAATGGGGCCGCACCAAGTCACACAATTTGCGACGCGTAGCACACAAAAACAACAATGTGAATGGCAACAACATGTTAAGGGTTTGGAAATATTAGATCATATATTTTGAGAGATGTCAAACTTGATATCGTAAGATGGCGATAACCATACAATTACGATGACAAAACGTCATTTTTCGGGTGGGTACTAATGAGTTGGAACATTTCCTTTCCAGGCACCAGCATAGGTGAATGACAACATGTTACACAGGTCAGTAAGGAGCATGGCAGACAGCCAGAGCATAATCAATCAAACAACAGCATTTTACACATGTCAGTAAGGAGCATGTCAGACTGCCAGTGCACAATCAATCAAATGAAATCTTACACAGGTCAGTAAGGAGCATGTCAGACAGCCAGTGCATAATAAATCGAATGACAACATGTTGCACAGGTCAGTAAGGTGTAGTGTGCACGTGTGGGTGGGTCCCTTGGGGTAATGTGTGAATCACAACCATGTTCATGGCTGTGAAGTATGAGATCGTAGATACATATCGTGTGATAAACTATGCAATAATTTTGGAACCAGGGCGATATTGACATGCCAGACTGCCAGTGCAGTATCATTTTTTCTGGCGCAGGTGAATGACAACCATGTTTAGGGTTGTGTACCGGTAGTGCGAGGTGAGGAGGTTTGGGGAGCCATTTCTGACTAGTTTTGCCAGGCTGATGTGTCGCCATGCAGCGACGGAATGGCGTCGTCGCAGAAAAAACAGTAGCACATACTCACCCCACACATGCGCAGAAACTTGATGACGGTTTCGATTCCCTCTCCCAGGACAAGCGGTCGCTCCATAACGAGCTCTTGCAGATTGCTGACGCCAAGCGAGGTGAGGTAGAAGAGCTGAGGCCGGAGATGTGCCTGCGCGGTGGTCAGAGGGATACCAGATGTCAGATACTAAACGGGACTAGGGCAACGTACTATGAATACATATCTATATATATACATATATATATATACATATCATACACCCTGGTATATCCCCTAGTATATATATCTATATATCTTTATGTATATATAGATATCAATCTATATATATCAAAAGCTCATGCCAAGCGAGATGAGGTAGAAGAGCGGAGGGCAGAGATGTGCCTGCGTGTTGGTCAGAGACAGGCTTTTATTTATGGTGCTACTTCTAGCACAAGTGCTACATTACACACCTTGGTATTTTGGGGGTGCTAAATTATAGCCCTTGGAGGTTGCTTTTGGGGTCCAAAAATCTTTTTGGGGTCCAAAATCTTTTTGGGGTCCAAAAATCTTTTTGGGGTCCAAAAATCTAGTGGTATAACCGAAGGCTACGAGGAGCACCATGGTACTACGTAAACACACTGGTTCCTTTCCTCAAAACTAACCCTGGTCAGTGGGATGACAGAAGTCAGACATTTAAGGGGACTTGTGAGGTGGGGATATGTAGTCCCACACTGGTCCAACCACGTTTTTTTCTTTTCAGCTACTAGCAGCAGCTTCTATGCAGCTCCCTGAGCCAGCCACTGGGCTAAGCCTCAAAAATCCAGCAGCGCTAGAAAGCTGATTACATCAGCTTTAAGGTGCACTAGGTTGCTTAAGGTTTGGCTGATTAGCCAGCCAGGGGAGCTGCATAGAAGCTGCTCGTAGCCGAAAAGAAAAACAGTGGGTCCAACATACTCATAAAGTCCACCTTGGCTCTGTCAAGCTGCGGGCACATTTTGAGTCCAGTAGGGCACAGGAAAAAATGTAACCATCCTCATCATCTTCATCATCATCAACAATGATCATTACGCATCAGCACTTCATAGACCCATCTCAAGGGGCATGAGTGAAAGGAAGTCAAACTGTCGGCTTTTGCCCACTGCAAATTTGAGAGATCTTTGGCACCCTTTTATTTGGCTTATAAGGGCGCATTATGGGTGATTATGGTGCAGCAGGGGTGCAGAAAAGGGTGGTGAAGATCCCATACATGTGCGGTGGTCAGGGCTTATCGTCAGTAAGAAGGAGGTGATAAGGTCATCACCAGTGTTTTTATTCCATATTTATTTCATATTTATTTCATATTTATTTCATATTTATTCCATATTTATTCCATATTTATTTCATATTTATTTCATATTTTTTCAGGCCAGGTTAAATAGCTACTTGAGAGAGTGTTCTGATATCTGTATCAAATAAGTCTCTTAATGGAAGGTTATCGTATAATCCATCGTGATTTTTTGTGTGGCAACTTTTGCAGACTGTTTTTTCACGGTTAAGTTAGTTCATAACTTGCAGGAAGCTTCGGCTACTCCTGATTCCAGGATTGTTGCGTAGCCATCGCATGGCAAAGCGCGGTGCCTGGGGGGTTCGCCATTCCGTCATTACATGGCGACGTATGGGTTTGGCGATGCGCCTCAACCCCCCCACGCTCCGCGCTCTGCCATGCAATGTTTCATGCGATAGCTACGCAACAATCCTGAAATCAGGCTTGAGTAGCCCAAGTAGATACTCAACCTGGCCAACAGAAATATAAAATAAAAAACACTGCTAAAAAAACAAAAAGCCCTCCCTTCAAGACAAACCCTCCTACTACATTCTATGAAGGCATCCTGTCCATGCATCCTGTACATACATGCTGTACATACATTTTGCACACACATGCCGTACATACATCTTGCACATACATGCCGTGCATACATCTTGCACGTACATGCTGTACATACATGCTGTACATACATCCTGTACAGGCATCCTGTACATAAATTCTGTACAAGCTGATGCCCAGCTGAAAGGAAGCGCACCTTGACACAGTAAGAGAAGAGCTGGGTGAATCCGCACAACCACAGTTCCCGTGTTGGCTGGGCTGAGGTTAGTTCTTTTTGGCCCTTGCAAAACTGATATCACATCCTTTCACTCTCCCTGTTCAATCCGTGGAAAACCCCCCTGGCCAAGCCACGGGAATAATGTGGGGGGGACAAAGTTGGTGATTGTGGGTGGTACAAGAAGCATGCTGTAGCCTTCCTCTAATCAAACTGAGCAACTCTCCCTAACCACTGTTTTCTGTTTTTGGGGGGGCTAAATGCGTATCAGCTTCTTTTCCTTGGCAGCTTCCTTTTCTTCTTCAAACAATTCCCCCTTCTTCCTTTCCTTCCCTTTTCCTTTCTTCTCAATCCTTTGTCCCAAAACCTGAAGCTAGCTATGCTTCTTGAAAAAGCTATCATGAGGGAGCATTCAGTACGCTGAAAGCTCTCGGCACTGCTCTGGCGTGCCCTAATAGGCTGGCCATTGAGATGGCTGGAGCTAGAACACCATAGAGCCCACAAAAGAAAAAGTGTTATCAGTGTTCTATATGTGGTGACCTCCATGCAGGGTACTCCATTTTGCCCTTTTGGGTTACGTGAAAAACGTAGATGGGGGTCTTCAAGCACACATTGTGCTGGCAGTGTCTGGCGCGTAACTTTGGGTCTCCAGGCTTAGCAGGTTTCTTTCCTTCCCTTCCTCTTCCTCTTTCCTTCTTTTCTTCTCGTTCTTCCTTTTCTTCCCTTCCTTTCTTTTTCCCCCTTGCTTCCCTTTCTTCTTTTTCTTCTTCTTCTTCCTTCTCTTCTCTCTTCTCCTCCTTCTTTTCTTTTTTCTTCCTTCTTTCCTTCCTTTCCCTCTCTTCTTCTTCTTCCCTCTTTCTCTTCTTCTCTTCCCTTCTCTTCTTCTTCCCCTTTTCTTCTCTTTTTCTGTCTGTGCATTCTTTCGCTTCTTCTTCTTCTTTTTTCCTTCTTCTCTGTTCTTCCCCTTCCTTCTTCCTTCCTTTCTTCTCTTTCTTCCTTCCCCTCTCCCTTCCCTGTATCTTCCTCTTTCTTCTCTACTTCTTCTTCTTTGGGGTGGTAGGATGTAAGTCACTAGATGTTTGGTCCCAAAGCTTACGTGCTAGGAAGTTAGCACGCGCGTTTTGTAGTACCTTGCCTCCATGTGGTGTTTAAATATGGGTGGTAGGAGCCTCTTGGGTAGCGCCGCCTACAATCCGGAGGATTAGCCGAAAAAGGTCTTGAGGGCAAATTCACAAACAAAAATGTCTTGGTGATAGTTTGGAAATTGTGCCGGGTGCTGCTTGTGGGTGGGTATTTTTTTTGGGGTTTGCGTGGGGTATGAATAACATGACGTGCAAGTTGGTCAGATCGCATTACCGATCGCAGGTCTACCATCTTGTGTCGCAGGGGGGGGGGGGGGGGGGTGGATTTTCCTTTGGATGCTGCATGGCTTTCCGAAAACGTTATTGGGAAAATGGAGACAATCAAGTATTGGTTATGTGTTGTGTGGTGGGTGGGTGTGTGTGGGGGGGGGGGGTCCACCATCTTGCCAGATAAGTGAGTGATACCACTGGGACCACTGTCCAAGGTTGGATGGTACAGAAAGGGCCACTACTGAACTAAAAAAAAAATGATGATAATCAAGTTGATGGGTGCTCAGGGTGCTTGGAAGCCCAAACCCTAATCCAGATCCAGATATCGCCAGCTGGCACTACGTAGTGGGAGACTTTCCAAACCTCTTCCTTACACTTGCTCCTTAATTAGTTCAATGAAACGTCACCTTGAAGTTTGTTCCAAAGATTAATCGAACAAATCTGGCATTCATGCCCAGGATCCTCAGCATCAGGTCATCACAGGGGGAATCTTTAGGAGGAGCGAGACGACAGGTCATTCACAGGTCCGCCCCCCCCCCCCCCCCCCCCCCCCCCCCCCCCCTCCCTCCCCCCCCCCTACTGCCTACTCCTGGCCTATACGCTACTCTCCCCGTCGATCCCCAACTCGCAGCGCCCTCACCCTCGGATACCCTGAAGCAAACCTTTCCGCAATCCTTTTCCTCTCTTCCTCCAAACCCCAAATCAAATTATGATTTTCACAAAATTCAAAAAACCTTCCCCAGCTCTGGTCACTTGGACGCTGTCCAATTCGCTCCATATGCTAACTGCTCGATCTAGGTCCCTCTCAGGCACCCGAGCGTCGATGAAGAGCTCCCTTAATGATGAATCCTGCTATGTGGTTTCGCCTCGACCTTCTCGGCGTAATCAATGTGCGGTTGTGCCTCCACGAAGGCGTATATGCGTGAGTGCACGCCGGCACTGAGGGCTTGTGGCTGAGTGAAGATTTGGACAGATGCATGGCGGTCAGAGGGTGCAGTTGGTAAAACGGAGGGAGCTTTTAACGGGTATCAATTACGAATAAGAAGTAGCGTTCATCTGTTACCCGCCCGCTCCCATCGTGTTAAAAAAAAAAAAAACCGATTTCTAGGGCACTAGGGCTCCCCGACGCGCTTGACAACGGCCCCAGTCCAGTCGGTAAGCAGATCGTCGAAACCAGGGTCAAGGATGGTGTGCGACCCCGAAAAGTGGTTCCACGAGGCCGTTAAGAATTCCCGGAACTCAGGCGAGTGTGGGTTTCTAATACATTATTATACCTGTTTGGGCCTTCCCGGTTCCCCTACCACCACCCGCACAATCATGGGAGTGCCATGCTACCATCCACCCACACAGCCATAAGGGTGCTCTACCACCACGCACACAGTCATGGGATTGCTATGCCACCATCCACCCACACAGCCATGCAGGGGAGTGCCCGACCACCTCCACACAGCCATGGGGATGCTATGCTACCACCACCCACACAGCTATGATGGTACATTACCACCACACACAGTCATTGGAGTGCTATGCTACCATCCACCCACCACCCCGACACAAACTGCATGGGAGTGCCTACCAACCCAACCTCCCACAACAGTCATTGTTGGAGTGCATGCTACATCCACAACCCACAGAGCCATGCATGGGATGCCACTGCCAACCCACTCACCAACTGCCACCACTCACAATACGGCATGAGACTTGCCTTCAAATATTCCACCACCCTGCAGCCTGAGAGATCCCCTCACTAAACCCACTCTCACAATTCCCTGGGCTGTGCCTCACCACCAGCTATACAGCCATGAGACTGCCTCACCAGTTGTCACACATTCATGAGAGTGTTCTAAAACCACTATTCACTAACCACCACCCACAAAAAGCCTGATACTACCAGTACCACCCACCATCCATTGGGAGTGCCCTTCCAATTCCATCATTCCACCACCACAAAGCCATGATATACTACTATATTTGTAAACCTTATATAAGTACCACCACACCCACAAACCTGAAGTTTCTGTCCACACCAGGCACCACAAAAACAACCCACCAAAAAAAACAAACAAAAGATCACAAAAAACCAAAAAACAAACAACAAAACAAAAGAACAAAAACAAACAAACAAAAACCACACCGCTTTTTAAACAAAAAAAAAACAACCCCCAACACAACAAAACCAAACCAAAACAACAACAAAAACAAAAACCGCTTCCTTTTCCCCCGCTTTTCCTCATTACATATATAAATTCTGGGTATAAATTCTGATGATTCTGAGCTGCTGAAGCATGAAAAACACATCGGAAGAGGCAGCAGTAGTGAGCATCGAGAACGGGTTTGACTGAGTATAAATGTATAATACTCAGCACTTCCTCCCTTTTCTCTGTAGCCTCTTACGCAACCAGGAAATCACGCGATCTCAATCACGCGATCTGGAGACAGAACAATCAACATGGTTTGTCCCTCCTATCTAAAGTGCGTCCTGTGACGTTGCCGTCTGTAAGGGACGGGGTTTTGGGAGGATGGGGGATGACCCTGACTCTGGCAAAGTCCTGAACACAAATAGTGCCGCAGTGCCACGGCAGCCTCGTGAAATTGCATGCTAGCTGCAGGCGCTGACGCTTGAGCAGTGGGGGAGGGGGGAGATAGTCGCAAACCCCAACCCCCTCGGGAACTTTTGATAATTATTTCAACTTGTGATGCGTACACCTTCCCCTTTCATCATTCATGCTCCCCTCCCTCCCTCGCCTCTCCTCCCCTCCCTCCCCCCTGCCCTGGCCTGCCTTTGCCTGCCTCCCCCCTCCCTCTTTCATGCTCCCTCCCTCCCTCCCTCCCTCCCTCCCTCCCTCCCTGCCTGCCTGCCTGCCTGCCTCCCTCCCTCCCTCCTGCTCCCCCCATCTCCTGCATCCCTCCCTGCCTCCCTCCCTCCGGCCTGCCTCCTCCTCCCTTCACCTCCTCCCTCCTCCTCCCTCCCTCCCTCCCCTCCCTTCCCTCCCTGCCTGCCTGCCCTGCTCCCGCCCTCCCTCCCTGCCTCCCTCCCTGCGCCTCCCTCCCTAGCTCCTTCCCCCCTCCCTCCCTCCCTCCTCCAGTCCCGCCCTGCCTCCCGCCCTCCCTCCCTCTCCCTCCCTCCCTCCCTGCCCGGCCTGCCACCTGCCTTCCTTCCCTCCCTCCCTGCCTCCCTCCTCCCTGCCTGCCCGCCCGGCCAGCCTCTCCCTCACTCCCATCCTCCCACCCCTGGCTCCCTTCCCCCTCCCTGCCTGCCTGCCGCTCCATGCCTCCCTCCCTTTCCCATCCCTCCCTCCCTCCCTCCCTCCCTGCCTCCCTCCCTCCCGGCCTTCCTGCCTCCTGCCCTGCCTGCCCTGCCTGCCCTGCCCTGCCTCTCCTCCCTCCTCCCCTCGCCCCTCCCCTCCCTCCCTCCCTCCCACCCTCCCGCCCTCCCTCCTCCTCCCTCCCCCCCTCCCTCCCTCCCCTCCCTCCCTCCCCCCGCCTCCCTCCCCCCTCCCTGCCCTCCCTCCCTCCTCCCTCCTCCCTCCCTCCCTCCCTCCTGTCCCTTCCCTCCCTCCCTCCCTACCCTCCCTCCCTCCGCTCCCTCGTCACTCCCCTCCCTCCCTCCCTCCCTCCCTCCCTGCCCTCCCTCCCGTGCCCTCCCTCCCTCCCTCCTGCCCTCCTCCCTCCCTCGCCTCCCTCCCTCCCTCCCTCCCCCCTCCCTCCCTCCCTGCCTCCCTCCCTCCCTGCCCCATGCCTCCCTGCCTCCCTCCTCCCTCCCTCCCCCTTGCCTCCCTGCCTCCCTCCCTCCCTCCCCTTCCCTGCCTCCCTGCCTCCCTGCCTTCCTGCTTCCGGTCATGCTCCAGCAACCCTTCCCTCCCTCCTATCCCTCCTCCCTCCATCCCCCCTTTCTCCCTCCCTCCCTTACCCTCCCTCTCCCTCCCTCCCCCCTTCCTCCCTCCCTCCCCCTCCCGCCCTCCCTCCCTCCCTTCCCTCCCTCCCGTATCCCCCTCCTCCCTGCCCGCCTGCCTGCCTGCCAGCCTGCCTCCCTGCTCCTCCCTGCCCTGGAGTGAGGGTATAAACCGTTGGGGCCAAACCCACCACGAGCACCACTAGGCCAAACCCACAGGGGGTAGGAGCACGTGTAAGCCCGCAATACCAGCTTCATGGTCACCTGTGAGCTGCCTAGAAGCTGATTGCGACTAGCTGAAAATGAAAGTGGGTGCATCAAGCAACGCCAACGGAATGAGTGTACGGGGGTCCCCATCAAATGAAACCGTTGCGTCATGATATAGACACGGAGACAGTCTAGGTATAAGACCCCCCGAAAGTCGGAGGGGAGATTATATTTAGAGCAGAGTATGGTTTAGCAGCATAATTATTTTAATTACAGTATTGCCATGAGTCTAGAGGAGATAAAAGGGTGCTGCTGGTACGGCACACGAGACCTAGACCGGGACATACAGCTATGTCATTTTCCACTAGTTATCTGCCATTAATTTGAGTCCCCAAATCCGAACAGACCGTCCGGCTTCTCACAGTTTTCATTGACTTGCTCCATCCCCAGGGTCGGTTCAGCCCTCCCTAACCTGTGGCATTGATATTTCCGTCACTGCCTAATCAAGAGGTCGACTTTTTTGTATTTGTTTTTCCCTGAAATATTTTCTCAAAACGAGCGCAAGTGCTCAGAAAATCGTGAAATTGGTGGTGCGGATATCCCTGCACTACACCCTTTGAAGTATGGGCTTTTACCATTTCCTGTGGCAGTTTTCAACTGCCCTCCCTGCGTCCACATTGTATGAAACAAAAACTCGCCCCTCAAAATCTGCAGATTGTCCCCACCCCTCCATGGATCATGGATGGACGAGAGAGAGGACGGTGATGTAAGGTTGTCGAGCTGGCATTCCCAAAATGATAAATTGGACCCCCTTTACATGTTTTTTTGAAAAAAAAAAATTTCCACATTCTTAATTTTTCGCGCATCAGTCTTAATAACTGATTCACGGAGAATGCGCAATTCTTTCCTGGGACAAACAAAACACGACTTGGCTCATCAACTGTCCGCGTCTTGATTTAGGCCGCTGGTTGGTTAGGGGAGACACCACCTCAACTGCAATCGCTAAATAGGAAAAGCAGTTAGAGTACTGGAACCCCCAAACAATCGTTTGAGTGGGCCCTAAGTTCGTGCGACACAGTGGGGATATTACTCAATTCCTCTACTCATATTAACTACCATTTTTCTTCCAGATCTGCAAGTACGAAGATTGATGATACTGATGCTTTGTTTTTTGAATTCTAATGACATTTCCACACCCATAAGGTGGGTTCCCCGCGCAACCAAGCACAAATCAGAGCATATAGGGCCTCGAGCAGTCTTTACTCGTTTCCGTACATAGAATAATGCGCTCTTCTCCCCGTTCGGTCGCTACGGTTATTTTGGAACGGTTGGCAAAAACTAATTGTCGGCTTGTGTACACGAAGACCCCAACCGAATAAAACTCCATTATGCCCGATCGATGTTTTCTGAGAATGGGCTGTAATGGCATGTATCGATGTGCTTTTTGAGTGACTTTTCATGTCATTTGAGCACCTCATTAAAGGGGGGGGCAGGGGGGGGGTCCAGAGCCCTCACTCGGTTTTTTTTTTCTAACTTTTTACTTCAACCTCCAAATGACATCTGAGAACCACCCCCCCACGAGTAGGCCCTTGGTCGTGGTCTCTGTTTGTGCCCCACTGTTGACCTGTGCAATCACTATTTCCCCCCGCCCCAATCCCAACCCCTACCCCAACCCCAACCCCAGGCCCGGCCCAGCCCAGAGTATGAGTGGGTGAATGTGGGGTTTAGAATAATAATGGGTTGGGTGAAGGGTAGGTTTAATTGGTGCTTTCATGGATGGGTGGCTACGGGCTGGTGAGTGGGTGGGTCATCGTGAGGGGTAATGCATGAGTTGGTGTTACATGTTGTGACCAGAGTGAGTTATGCGTGTTGATTTTGTGGGGTGTTGTGTGGGTGTGGGTGGGGCGTGGTGGTCAATCCTGAAGGGGTCCGAACTGAAAAATCTTTTTTGCTATCACACTCTCCCTATGTGGGAATTCCCCAAGGATGCCATTATTTGTGGCCAGTTGTACCCCCCCCCAGAATCCATATCTAAGTCGTTCAAAAACATGTATTTCTGATTTAGGCTTGTGTGTGTGTGTGTGTTGTGTGTGGGGGGTGTGGGGGGGTGGGTCACCCTCCCTAGTTTTGAAGGCGTGGGGGGATGAGATGTTTCCTCCTCCTGTTGGGACATTTAGTTTTTCATTTCAAATTCTGTAAAGTGAGTCCAATTTATCTCTTTGGAACTTGCACGAGTCCACAACTTACCCACCTGTCCCTCCTCTGTCCTTCCCCCCTTGATCCTATTCGGACCAGGGAGAGGTGGTGACATTTTCCTGCAAGAATGTCGAAGGGCCGGGGGCATATTTTCATACATTGTGGAGCAGGGTAGTTGAAACCACTTAGTGTGCATGTGATCTAGACTCGGCCCTGAATTACCCGGCCGCGGAGAGAGTGATGGGGGGCTGTGGCTTTTGTGTAGTAGCGCATGACAAATCTGTTAAAAAAGGTTGGATCTTAGAACGAATATACAGCTTGTGGTAAAAGGAAGGCGTCAGTTACGCCTCTATGTCTGAGCGATGGGGTTGCAAGGTGCGTCACTAATATATTACATCTCTTCATGTACCGTATCGCCTAAGAAAATGGCGTAAACTGGGCGGATTGGTCCCCCCGCAATCTGGGGGGCTTGGCGCTGTGCCAACAAGGAGCCCCTGAACTCGTTCCGTACT
>JACBWV010000610.1:24175554-24260334 GCA_013435795.1 Chlamydomonas sp. ICE-L | reverse complement strand
CCCTCAATCCCAGACCTCCCGGCACCGCCATGCCTCCCTGACTGCCGGTGGTGAATGAAGTGCAGGAGAACTGCCTCACATCCCTCCAGAAAGACAGCACTCACGCTTTTGCGCACTACCGAAACGACAGATAACGAAAGAAAGGAAAAACGCAAAGACAAAAAGTAAGGAAAAAGAACTACCAACTCACACTCCCTCCCTCCCTCCCTCCCTCCCTGCCTGCCTGCCTGCCAGCCTTCCTCCCTCCCTCCCTCCCTGTAGGTGAGGGAATACCGTTGGGCCAAACCCAACCACTAGGCCAAACCCAAAGGTGGTAGGAGCACTTTAAGCCGACAATACCAGCTTCATGGTGCACTGTGAGCTGCCTAGAAGCTGATGCTACTAGCTGAAAATGAAAGGTGTGGTGCTCAAGCAACCCAATCAAAATAGTGTACGGGATCCCCATCAAAGAAACCGTGCGTCATGATATTGACAAGGAGAGTCAAGGTATAAAGAGCCCCGAAATCGGAGGGGAGATTAATTTTAGAGCATAGTATGTTTAGCAGCAGAATTATTTTAATTACAGTATTGCCATGAGTCTAGAGAGATAAAAGGGTGCGGCTGGTACAGGCACACGAGACCTAGACCTGGACATATCAGCTATGCATTTTCCCTAGTTTCTGCCATTATTTTGAGTCCCAAATCCGAACAGACCGTCGGCTTTCATGACTTGCTCCAGCCCAGGGTCGTTCAAGCCCATCCCTAACTGTGCAGGATTTTCTGCACTGCCTAATCAAAATGTGCGACTTTCCCTGAAAATTTCTCAAACGAGCGGCAAGTGCTCAGAAAATCGTGAAATTGTGTGCGGATTCCCGCACTCACCCCTTTGAAGTATTCGGGCTTTAGCCCATTTCCTGTGCAGTTTCAACTACCCTGCTCCACATTGTATGAAAAAAAACTCGCCCCTCAAAATCTTGCAGAATTGTCCCCACCCTCCATGGGATCAAGGGGATGGACGAGAGGAGGGACAGGTGGGTAAGGTTGTGGACTGCTGCAGTCCCAAAAAGATAAATTGACCCACTTTACATGTTTTTGAAAATGAAAAAAAACAATGTTCCACATTCTTAATTTTCGCGCATCAGTCTTAAATAACTTAAGATTCACGAGAGATGCGCATTCTTCCATGAACGAAACAAAACGACTTGCTCAAGCACTATCCGCTCTTGATTTATGCCTCTGGTTTGTTAGGGGAGACCCACCTTCACTGCAAATCCGTCTAAATAGGAAAAGCAGTTAGTACTGAACCCCAAACAATCTTTTGAGTGGGGCCCTAAGTTCGTGCTACAGTGGTGATATTATCATTCCTGCTACTCAGATTGACTACCATTTTTTTCTTCCAGGATATGCAGTACTAAGATTGATGATACTGATGCTTTTTTTTTTTAATCTAATGAATTTCACCCCATAAGGTGGGTCTCCCCGCGCAAACCAGAGGCACAAATCAAGAGCAGATAGTGCTCGAGCAAGTCGTTTCGTTTCGTACATAGAAGAATGCGCATCTCTCGTTCGTCTCGGGTTATTTAGGACTGTTACGCAAAAACTAATTCTGCATGTGGTACCACGAAGAGCCCAAGCCTAATAAAATCCAATTATGCCGATCGATGTTTTCTGAGAATGGGGCTGTAATGGCATGTATCATGGCGAATTTTTGAGTGACTTTTCATGTCATTTTGAGCACCTCATTAAAAGGGGGGGGAGGGGGGGGGTCAGCCCTCCTCAGGTTTTTTTCTAACTTTTTACTCAGACCTCCAAATGACATTCTGAGACCACCCACGAGTAGGCCTTGGTAAGGGTAGTCTGTTTGCACCACTGTGGACCTTGTGCAATAACTATTTACCCCACCCCCCCAATCCCAAACCCCTACCCCCAACCCCAACCCCCAGCCCGGCCCAGCCCAGAGTATGAGTGGGTGAATGGGTTGATAATATGGGTGGGTGAATGGGTAGGTTAATGGGTGAGTATGGATGGGTGGATACGGGAGGGTGAGTGGGTGGGTAATGTGGGGGTATGCAGGAGTGTGGTTAAATGTGTGTGACAAGAGTGAGTGCGTGTGTGAGTTTGGGTGTGTGTGTGGGTGTGGGTGGGGCGTGTGTCAACCTGAAGGGGGTACAGAACTGAATTTTTGCTATCACACAATCCCTATGTGGGAATTCCAAGGATGCCATTATGTGTGCCATATTGTAACCCCCCCCCAGAATCCATATCTAAGTCTTTCAAAAAACATGTATTTCTATTTAGGGTGTGTGTGTGTGTGTGTGGGGGGGGGGGGGGGGGGGGGGGGGGGGGGTCAGCCCTCCCTAGGTTTTGAAGGCGTGGGGGGAGTGATATTTCTCCTCCTGGTGGGACATTTATTTTTTCATTTTCAAAATCATGTAAAGTGAGTCAATTTATCTCTTTGGAACTGCACGAGTCCACAACCTTACCCACCTGTCCTTCCTCTTGTCCTTCCCCCCTTGATCCCATCGGCATGGAGGGTGGGGACATTTCTGCAAGAATTTGAAGGGCGGGGCTTTTTCATACATTGTGGAGCAGGGTAGTTGAAACCGTGCAGGACAATCGGCCCGTACCCGGCCGCGGGAGAGAGTGATGGTGGGCGTGGGGCTGTGTGGTAGTAGCGCATGACAAATCTGTTAAAAAAGGTTGGATCTTAGAACGAGAATGAGCGAGATTGTGTGTAAAATGGAAGGCGTCAGTTAGCGCCTCTATGTATGATCGATGGGTGCAAGGGCATCAACTAATATATTACATCTTCAGTACCGTATGCGCCTAAGAAAATGGCGTAAACTTGGGCGGATGGGTCCCGCCAATTCTGGTGGGGCTTGGCGCCTGGGCCAAAACAGGAGCCCCTGGAACTAGTGCCGTACTGCCGTCCGCCAACATTGTGGTGGGGTTCACTTAGGGTGTTGACAGGTGAGGGTGTTGACAAATGAGAATTCGGAGCTTGATTTGGGGAGCTGTCTGATAAATCGACTGATGGCGAAGAGTCTGGTGGCCATGGATCTGATGAAGAGGGGTTGTCAGATGCATGGACAGAGTAGGTAGACACCTTTGCTACATTTGTTTTCGTCCAACTCTGGGCTCCCACCTGAATCTGGATCTAATCGCAAGGTCGATCGGCCTTGAGGCTTCGTGTATGCTGATAGAGTAAACCTAGGGGGTATAGAATCTGCCACAACAGACTCCGAATTTGATTGTTACATTTATTTTCATCCAACTCTGGGCTGCTCTGTGTTTTCTTTTGACGCACATCTGACTCTGAATGGAAAGAAACAAAAATTTAAGGATCCCGCCAATATGTAACTTGAGCCAATTTATGGAGCCCCAGTTTCGAAATATCCGTCAACTACAATGGCGTGAAATTATTTCAGTACTTTTGGGGATTTCCGCCTACCCTATTTTACGCCATTTCCTAATGCGCATACGGTAGTCAAGTTATGCGCATGGTTCTCAGTACTTGTGCCTTCTCCGATGTAGACGGGTCCGAAACCTTGTGCAACTCGTTCCTTCGCAGGGAGTCTTCATACTTGCTTAAGCCTCCTGTTGTGCAAGGAATAAATTAAGGGCGAGACTGGACGAGATAAAGATTTAAAAACGCGCGCGAGCGAGACTATAACTGTGCATCCTGAGTCGATTCAATGAATCAATGGTTCTTGGATGGGTAAATTTGGTTAGTATGTTCATGGATGGCGCTTCGATTCGACTTCTGGTGGATGTTTCGATTAACACGGTGATTGAAAACTTTTCACGACAAAACTGATGCTTGACAATTTCGAGGTTGTCAAGCGAGTATTTTCAGGCTTCGTTTATTTTCGAGAAATATTGTTACAATGAGTAGAAGACAGTGAAAACAACTGAAAAGTCTGGCGGTACTTAGCAGTACATCGGCGACGCTGCCCCCTAATAGGGCAGTGGCGTCGAGGGCTGCAAGCCAAGCAGTCCTGCAAACCTGATCTAGATGGCAGGACTTGGGAGGGCATAGCACTAGGGCAATGCCGGGCGGTGCCGGTACGTAGCCCTAGCTGGCCTGGGTCAAAGGACTTGGCAGGAAGTTACTGCTGCCAGTCGTAGAAAGTAGGGGAGGACCTAACAATAAAGTGATAGAAACTGAAAACAAGGTGGTACTGGCAGTTCATCGGCAAGCTGACCAGTATAGCAGTGGAGTCGAGGGCCGCCTAGGTACCTTAAAAACCAGGGCTCTAGGTGGTACTTGGCAGTACATCGGCGAGCTGCCCGATAGAGCAGTGTTGTCGAGGGCCACCAAGATATCCCCGGCAAACTGCCCAATAGAGCAGTTTTGTCGAGGGCTACCAGGATAAGAGGTACAAGGGGATGGTACTCAGCAGTATGACGACAAAACTACCCCTTGATAGGGTAGTGTTATCGAGGATTACTGAGTACCAAAGCAACTAAAGAAAGCGTTGCTATAAAGCTATAAAAACTTGCTTACATGGATGACGATTGGCCTGAGATGGGGAAAGAAATAGGTTGGTTAAAGGAAGGGCCATTCCAGGTGATGGAGTGGGACGACGGGTGAATTGTGTGAGTATGAGGTTGTGGTGTGTGTGTGAGTATGAGGTTGTGGTGTGTGTGAGTGTGTGTGTGAGTATGAGGTTGTGGTGTGTGTGTGAGTGTGTGTGTGTTGGTATGAGGTTGTGGTGTGTGTGTGAGTATGAGGTTGTGGTGTGTGTGTGAGTATCATAATATTGGGGGCAAACATTTCTGGGCCATATTCTTTGGCCATAATTAAGGCTGATGAGAGCGTATTAATTCCAACGGGTGTAAACTGAGCAAGCCCATTTCCAGAGGGATTGGGCATATGGGCATTCAACTAGGATGTGTGGGATAGTGTCAGAGGACTGTGAGCAAGTAGGGCAAAGGTGATTGGCTGAGTGTGTTACTTTGCAAATGGTGGGTAGGGAGTTATTGAGTAAGGAATAAAGCATGCCTTTCATTTTCCGAGGGATAGAAAGTTTCCAGATAAATTTAAACCAATTGTGAGTGAGTTGTCTATGTTAATCTAGGAGAATATCATTCCATTGATGGATAAAACTAGGGGGTGATGGGGGAAGGTGCCTTGATAGAGCTTGGAGGTAGAGAGGGTATCTAGCGAATCGATGTTTTCCCAGCCCCATAATTGGAGCTAGGCGTCGAAAATATCTGTGTTGGTGTTATTGTGATGGTTAGTGGAACCTAAAGCATGAATCATGAGGGGGTTATTACGGATAGCAGAGATAAGAAGCATACGTTTTTTTTCTCTGAATTTCAACTGGGGAAGGTGACGTATCCAATCTGGGGTGGTAATAAAGGATTGCGTGTTGGTGTCCCAAACATGTTGGACCATAGTGAGGCCAGCGTAAGCAATATTTTCCAGGAATTAACACTATAACCTGAATGTTCAGAGTTGAAGTTCGGGTTAAAGATTAAAGGTTCCGCGAGGATAAGGGGGGGAATGAGTGGTTGTGAAAGTTTATTAATCGGGAAGTACGAGATGAGGGCATGCAAGCTTTTAATAAGGATTGAATGGTTAATTTGTTTTTGAATGATGGGATTGTTGCAAAGAAGACCGTATAGGCCTAGGTTCCAAGGATGGGTAAGGGCATTACAGAGATGTGCGAGAATATGAAATGTTGAAGAGTTGGGGCGACGGATGATTTTAACCAAATGCATGAACCTGATAACATCCAGGTATTTCGGGATCATTAATAAACCTAAACCTCCATATTTATGGTGGAGTTGAGCTGAATTAAGAGAGATTCTATAGCATTCTGAACCAAATTTATCGGGGATACTGTCATGATAGTTGAGAACAAAATTACGGTAAAGAGAGGTGATTTTGCAGATATTATCATGAGAAGAAGGGAGGTTGGAGTGGCCTAGAGTGTACCATATGCAGGAAAGGGCATAAGATTGAGCTGTGCGGGCTCTGCCAAAGGTAGAAAGGTTCAAAAGTTTTTACGATGAGATTTTATTCTGGAATTTCGTGAGAATGGAATTCCCAAAAGATGGGTCTGAATCATTCCCAATAGGAGATCCTAGATAAATTGTGCAGTGATGCTGAGTTTTAATAGGAGTATTGGGATAATAATCCTTAAGGTGTTGGATGTGATTGTTGGGGAAATCACCTATGAGCAGAATGATGCACTTGTTGAGATTGCGTTTTTCACCTGATGCTTGATGGAAAAGATTGAAAATGTTATTAAGGCGTAACATGCTTGAAATATCAGAGGTGAAAATAGTAGAGTCATCAGCATAACCTGAGAATTTGACAGAGACAGAATCTGTATTGGTTTGGGGGGGGATAGAGTATTTGGGAATGTCAATCCCATGAATATCCGTGTTACTTCTGATGGCTTCTGCAAACGGTTCCATTAAGATAATAAAGAGGAGTGGAGCCCAAGGACAACCTTGTCTGACGCCTGAATACACATTGAATTCATTGGAAAGTTTACCGTTGATCATGACTTGGGCGGTAGTATGAGCATGAAGAGCTTTACAGGCATTAATAATGAAAGGTGGAAAGTTCATTTTATTCATGACTTCCGCTATGAAGGAGCGATCTGCAGAATCATAAGCTTTGGTGAAGTCACAAAGGAAAGCGGAAAAAGGTTTATTCGTGATGTGAGCGAGCTCTATGAGAAGCTTGAAGGTAAAAATATGAAGAGAGATATTTCTGCCAGGAATAAAACCTGTTTGGTTATGGTGAATGAGGGAGTCGAGGACACGGGAAGTGCGTAGAGCATAGGCCTTTGCAATGATTTTATAGTCGCAGTTAGTGAGAGAAATGGGCCGGTAATTAGCAACATCGTTTTGGACGCCTTTATTTTTATATTTGACTGTGATTATAGCGTGATTCATGGAGGGGGGAACTGAGAGATCTTTCCCGATATTATTTGATAATTTGATGAAGATCGGAAGGACATAAGGCCAGGTAAGCAAATAGAACTCATGAGGGATACGGTCAGCGCCAGGGACTTTGTTTCTGGGAAGTTTACGTTTGACGCTATTGAGTTCAGAGGCTATAAAAGGTCTATCAAGAGATGTAAAAATATCATCATGAATCGAGTTGTGGATGAAAGAAAGGAAGTGATTCTGTGGCTTCGTTTATTTCCTGCCCTGTTTTTGACGATCTCCTACATGAGTCAGCTTTTGTTTGTGCAGGGGGGGCGGGGCGGGGGGCGTACCAGGAGCGGGTTCGCCGGCGGGGGCGAAGACGGCAGTCCTGACAGGCTGGAGCCTGGTTGGCAAGAAGTTCTTGGGCAAGAAACAGCACTGTTTGCCCTGGCAAGGAAGTGGCAAGGAAGGTGGGGGGCGCAGGACGAATTGCCCTCCTGCTGTGATCTCCGGCACTGATCTCTGACATGATGAATTGATGACTCGGAACTGATCAGCAGATCATACAGAAGTTACGGAACCGGCCTCGAGCTCTTTTTCTCCTCTCTGAACTCTTCGTATCCAAACCCAGCTCAAAATGGCCATCAAGGCGTCTTTCCGAGCTCATTCGAAGCTTCCACTGAGGTCTTCACGGCGCATGGTTTCCGTTAGGGCCTCGACCAAGGTACCTGCCAAGGAGCTGTTCGCCGTGGCGAAAAAGGCAGCTGCTTGTGGAGCCGAGGTAGGCGAGAGTAGCACGCAGCATGGACGCATCCGCAGCCAGCATACCTATCCGCATGCACTGTATTTATTTTCAGACCAGCAGCTTCTAGGCAGCTCTCTGACCCATCTACTGGGCTAAGCCCCCATATTTCAGCTGAACTAGTAGGCTGGTTATATCAGCTTCCAGGTGCACAGCCTTGATTTAGATTTGGATGAACATCGAGGCAGAGGAGCTGCCTAGAAGCCCCTGCTGCTCTTAGCCGAAAAGACAAACAAAGTCGGCGTGGAAAAGGTGAGACCCATGCCCATGCTCATGCCGGCCCGACTGATTAGAGCCAGGCTAGTGCCCGGCTGGGTAACTATTTTGCTTGGTCTGTGTGACTGGCGTGAGGGTAGGAGCCTGATCTGGATGAATAGCAGACTCAAGGGGTCATATCTGATTTAAATCCTATTTTCTACTGATGCCCAAATTCACTTATCTTTACTTACTCGTGCCTATCTTCTGAGTTCTGACTCCATAACTCCAATCTCCTGACCCACACACGCGCAGACACACGCCCTTACTCACGCACACTCAAAAACAAATTGGACTGAAAACGAGCACAATGATATCAGTTGATAAACCATGCCTCCTGCTATATATAAATAGTATGCCTCATATAGAGGCGGGAGGTTGAGTAGGCCAGACCATTTGCTTGCACTGGGGCCAACCACCAATATGTCTCCTGCTACTAACTCAGGCACTGGGACCAACCAACAATATGTCTCCTGCTACTAACTCAGGCACTGGGAGCAACCACCAATATGTCTCCTGCTACTAACTCAGGCACTGGGACCAACCACCAATATGTCTCCTGCTACTAACTCAGGCACTGGGACCAACCACCAATATGTCTCCTGCCACTAACTCAGGCACTGGGAGCAACCACCAATATGTCTCCTGCTACTAACTCAGGCACTGGGACCAACCACCAATATGTCTCTTGCTACTTACACTGGCACTGGGGCCAACCACCAGGGATTGTTTTTCAAATCTGAAAGTAGGTTTTTTCTAGCTTCATGGTCTTATGCCTCCTCCAGGGACAGCGTTTTAAAGCTTTTTACAGCTTTCTAGGGCTTTTTAGGACTTTTTGGTATTTAAAATTGTATACCACACCGACAGCAAAATTTAACGCTTTAATTTCACAGGAGCAACCGTGAAATCGAGGTTTATACAATATTACGCGATGGAAAAACCGTGAAATCGAGTTTCAGGGCAATATTCGGGTTTAAGTGAGCAATACATGAACACTGTGTGCTCTTGTTTATGAGATGCCCGAGTTGCAGGTCTTAGAACTCAAATTAACTGAGCAGCTAGCTGAGCAATGCATGAACACTGTGTGCCCTTGCTTATGAGATGCCTTAGTTGCAGGTCTTAGAACTCAAATTAACTGAGCAGCTAGCTGAGCAATACATGAACACTGTTAGCCCTTGCTTATGAGATGCCTTAGTTGCAGGTCCTAGAACTCAAATGAACTGAGCAACTAGCTGAGCAATACATGAACACTGTGTGCCCTTGCTTATGAGATGCCTTAGTTGCAGGTCCTATAACTCAAATTAACTGAGCAGCTAGCTGAGCAATACATGAACACTGTGTGCCCTTGCTTATGAGATGCCTTAGTTGCAGGTCCTAGAACTCAAATTAACTGAGCAGGAAATTAAGTGATTAAATGAGTTGATGCAGAGTACTACCCTACTTGTAGACCCTATAACCATGTGTCCTGATACAACGGTACATGGTCTACGGTAATAGTATGAACACTACTACCTATACCACACTCATGAGCACCGGTACACAATGTCATCACAAGTCTGTATTGTGATTTTAAGAATAGGCAATGAATCAGTGTAACATATTCAAGTTGAAACATTTCAATGGATTTTATTAAAATTTGAACCGTGAAATGTGTAACGTCAAATTATATCCCTCTGGAAAAAAAACGTGAATTCAAAA
Source organism: Chlamydomonas sp. ICE-L (assembly GCA_013435795.1). Taxonomy (NCBI): domain Eukaryota; kingdom Viridiplantae; phylum Chlorophyta; class Chlorophyceae; order Chlamydomonadales; family Chlamydomonadaceae; genus Chlamydomonas; species Chlamydomonas sp. ICE-L. The sequence goes on along the minus strand of JACBWV010000610.1, from coordinate 24,250,709 downwards.
CGTGAAATTATAATAACCCCCCTCAAAAGGAACGTGAAATCTTTCGAAGCGTTAAATTTTGCTGTCAGTACGGGGTAGCGATAATTTTGCCAAAACGGAGTAAAAACTAGCGACTTTCTAGAAAATCCCTGTCAACCACTAATATGTCTCCAGCTACTAACTCACGCAGGTTGTCAGTGACGCCCTCTCAAAGCCTCGTTCAATCAGCAAGAAGACTGCGGGCCATGATGACATCGTAACATTGACAGACAAGGCAGCAGAGAAGGTCATCATAGCCGCCATCCTGGAAGGTAAATAAGCTGGGGTGACTTGGGGGGATGGTTGGAAGACCCCCTTGGAAGTTGTGGAGGGGGCTTGTCTTAGGTCAACACTGGCCTGCCTATGCTATTGACATGGCCGATGCTCCCATATGAAGGTCATCAAAGCCGCCGTCCTGGAAGGTAAATAAGGTGGGGTGACTTGAGGGGATGGTTTGAAGACCCCCTTTAGATGTTGTAAAGGAGGCTTGTATCGGGTCAAAACTGGCCTCTCTATGCTATTGACATGGCATGGCATGGTACGGCATGTAACTTAATTTGTTAAACCTGGGAGGCAAGTGGGGTGGGTGAAGTTAATATGTTAGTCCTGGAGGGTCAGTGGGTTGGGGTAAGTAAATAATACAATAAGTAAATCCTGGAGGGTAGGTGGGGTGAGTTGATTAAATATGTGCTTCCTTGTCAGCACAAGATAATACAGCATGGCAGAATAGGGCAAGGCAAGGCGAAACAAGACGACACAAGGCAACACAAGTGACCAAGCTCACAAGCAAGTAAAGACCACCCACCACACAGTAGATGCACCACAAAGACATACTTGTTTGAAACAAGACAACACAAGACAAAACAAGTGATCAAAACTCGCAAGCCAGTAAGGACCACCACCCACACAGTAGATGACCACAGATACACACTTGTTTACAACAAGACAACACAAGGAAAAACAGGTGAAAAATCTCACCATCCAGTAAAGACCACCAGGGTACTGCTTCTTGCCAAATTGGTCAGCGCTTTTTAAAGCGCAGAAACGACAAATTGGCCAGCGCTTTTTATTGCAAAAAGCGCAAAAATTGCGCGCTGCGCCCACAGGAGGTTGAAAAAACTGCGCAAAACGCGCAGAGTGTCTCAAAATGGCAGCGTGGCACCGCGCTGCCACGCGTGCTTAGTAGTACCCTGAAGACCACCACACACACAGTAGATGCACAAACAGATACACACTTGTTTGAAACAAGACAACACAAGGCAGAACAAGTGAACAAAACCCACAATCCAGTAAAGACCACCAACCACATAGTAGATGCACCACAGGGACACAATTGTTTGAAACAAGACAACGCAAGGCAAAACAAGCGATCAAAACCCACAATCCAGTAAAGACCGCCACCCACACAGTAGATGCACCACAGGGACACAATTGTTTGCAACAAGACAACGCAAGACAACACAAGGCAAAACAAGTGAACAAAGCTCAAAATCCAGTAAAGACCACCAACCACATAGTAGATGCACCACATATACGCACTTGTTTGAAACAAGACAACACAAGACAAAGCAAGTGAACAAAGCTCACAACCAAGTAAATACCACCCACCACTTAGTAGATGCACCACAAAGACACACTTGTTTGAAACAAGACAACGCAAGGCAAAACAAGTGATCAAAACCCACAATCCAGTAAAGACCACCACCCACACAGTAGATACACCACAGAGACACACTTGTTTGAAACAAGACAACACAAGACAACACAAGGCCAAACAAGTGAACAGTTCACAACCTAGTCCGCAGGATAAAATCCTGTTACTCAGGAATGTTATCCACCCACCCACCACTCACCCACCCACCTACCTAGTACCTACCCACCCACCTACCCATCACCACCAACCACCACCCGTGTGTCAATGTTGTCGTAGCCTTCCCTGACCATGGGGTGCTGGGTGAGGAGGGAGGCATCACGGGCAACACGGCATCAGATTACCTGTGGCTGATTGACCCAATCGATGGCACCGTCAACTTCGCACATGGTAAGTTGTGCACCCTTCTTATTACTACAAACTCAAAAAGTAAACATGTACAATTTATAGTGAATTCACTTTTAAAATATGTATATTTTAAATATGTAAACTTTTTCTTGGGTTCGATTTGTAGTGAATGAATCATTAACCAAATCGATAGCACCGTCAACTTAACGCATGGCAAGTTATTTAAAAAGTTGTTGCATCCGTCCATGTGCAAGGCGAATCGACCCCATTGATGGCACCGCCAACTTTGCAAATGGCAAGTTAAGCATCTTTATTTTTCAAAACTCAAAATATAGAAATAATATTTGTAGTGAATTTGTTTTTTAATAATTGTTAACTCTTTTTCTTAGGTTCCATTTGTAGTGAATGAATCATCAACCAAATCGATGGCACCGTCAAGTTCGCACATGGTAAGTTATTTAAAAAGTGGTTGTATCCATCCATGTTTAAGGCCAGACGTCCCCATCGATGGCACCGTCAACTTCGCACATGGTAAGTTGGGCACCCATATTTCTAAACACTCTAAATATTTTGTGGTGCATTCACTTTTTTAATTAGTTTAACATTTGGACGTTTTTAATTTTAAGAAGTGTTTCAGAGTGTTTACTCTTTTTCTTAGGTTCAATTTGTAGCGAATTAACTTTTTAATTATCTCGAGATAGTTTAACATTTAGACCAGGTTTAAACGTTTATTTTTATTTTTAATAAGTGTTTGCTCTTTTTTGAAGGGTCGATTTGTAGTAAACGAATCATCAAGCCAATCGAAGGAACCGTCAACTTCGTACATGGTTAGTTATTACATAAGTGGTTGCATCCATCCATGTCTAAGGCTCATCGACCGCAGTGATAGCACCAGCAACTTCGCACATGGTTAGTTATTACATAAGTGGTTGCATCCATCCATGTATAAGGCTCATCGACCCCAGTGATAGCACCGTCAACTTCGCACATGGTGAAAAGCTGAGCTGAGGTTGCTAACTGTGTTTGAGGTTGCTTTGTTTGAGGTTGCCGAGGTTGCTGTGTTTGATATTTAAGAAGTAATCGCAATTCATGCATAAAGGTCATCGACTAAATTGATGGCATCATCAACTTTGCACAATGTCAGGAGCTGAGCTTGCTTATTGTTTTTCGTTTCGGCTATGAGCAGCACCTTATAGGGAGCTCCCTGAGTCAGCCACTGGGCTAAGCCCCAAGATTTTGACAGTTCACAAAAACACTGCTTGATTCTTGTTTTTCGTTTTTACGGTAAATGAATACTAACCTGTAGATGCAAGTAACCAGGCCACAAGCAGCTATTTAAAAGGGGTTGCAATTCATGTGTAAAGGTCATCGACCCTATTGATGGAATCGACAACTTCGCACCACATCACATGGTGAGGAGCTAAGCTTGCTTAAAGAGATTCTCTTTTTTACGGTAGATGAATATACCCTATTGATGGCAATGTCAACTTTGCATTGCATCACATGGTGCGGAGCTAAGCTTGCTTCTGTTTTTTCTTTTTAGGCCGTTGTATTTGCCGTGTATATCACGGGGTTCTAGTTTTACGATATAACGATATTTTGATATTTATTCTTATTCTTATCTCCTTACAACTCCAATTTTCAGTTCTCAAACCGTTATATTTGCCTGTGCATATAGGCTGCACGAGATATTTGTTTATTTATTTATTTACAGGGGGGGGGGGGGGGGGGGGGGGGGGCAGAAAGACGAATTTTTGACCGCATGTTCAATTTAGTGTCCGATTCAGATGGGAGTTGGAATTGTGGAAGTTTCATACAAAACGAGGGGGGAAATACAGGGCATGATGTGGCTACGGTGCCTGCCGGTCAGGCATCGGTGGTAATTCTTTTTACTGGGATGGTCCTATGGTGACTATAGCTAGCTCCGGCTTACGCTATGGTGTCCTTAACTTCACGTCCTGTGAGTAACGGTTCTACACGGATGTAACAATTTCAATTTCAATTTTGAAAAAGTTGTTTACCCCCCCCCCCCCCCCCCCCCCCCCCTCCTAAAACTCGATTACCTCACCCTACCCCCCCTAAAAGGGGGGTCATTCGAAATATCTTTTCGTGACCATTCCAGTTATGCTCTTACATCTTTCGTAAGGTTGCTCAAACATGATTTATAATACTTTTTTTATAGTTTCAGGATAAGCTCTATCCAAAGCGAAGATGCGGTACGGCAGCTTTTTTCTTGCCCCCCCTCGTTTATTTATATGTTTATTTATTTATTATTATATTTGCCTGTGTATTTGCCACATGTATTTATTTGTTTGTTATATTTGCCTGTGTATTTGCCATATTTATTTATTTATTTATTTATTTGTTATATTTATTTATTTATTTGCTCTATTTGTCTGTGTATTTGCTATATGAATACCTATCGTACAGGCAAGTAACCTGGCTACGTGCTGGGATGTAAAGACTTATTCCAACCCACTTCCACTCAACCTCAACCCAAGCCCATACTCACATACACACACATGCACACGTGCACACACACACACACATGCACACACATAAATACATGCACGCACACACACACACATTCATGCACACACTCACACATGCACACACACTCACACATGCCCCCCTACCCCTTACCCCGCACAACAGAGGAAGTCAATCATCTGGCAAAATAAATGTATATTTGCTTGTGTATATACGCTGTCTTTATACGTATCGTACATGCAACTAACCTGGCTACATGCTGGGATGGCTGGCTGGGATGGCTGGCAGGAATGGCTGGCTGGGATGGCCGGCTGGGATGGCTGGCTGGGATGGCTGGCTGGGATACTTATTCCAACTCTATGTATGTATGTTACAGTCCAGGGGCAAGCCAAATAGGCTCAAGGGACATCTGACTCATGTACAAGGGTCATCAACCCAATTGGTGGGCGAGTTCGAACCCAGTGGCGGACGAAATGACTGGCGCGGCAGAACGGAGGTGGTCACTCGACCTGGGTACTTGCATCTACAGCTTAGTATTCTTACACCGGAAAAACGAAAAACACGAAGCAAGCAGTGCTATTATTTTCAGCTAAAAGCAGCAGCTTCTAGGCAGCTCCCCTGACTGGCTATTCAGCCATAGCTAATGCAATCTAGTGTGTCTGGAAGCTGACAGAATCCGCTGGCCAGAACTGTCAAAATCTTGGCGCTTAGCCCAGTGGCTGACCCAGGGAGCTGCCTAGAAGGTGTTGCTCATAGCTGAAACGAAAAACAACGAATGGCGGGCGCGGCAGAACGGTGATGGTCACTGACCTCAAAATCAACCCCACTCCGACACCTCCCTCCACCCCACCCCCACTTGTAGGCATTGATGGTTTGTGTGTCTCTGTGGGAGTGTTGCACCATGCCACCTCTGTCGCGGGCTGCGTGACCAAGTTCACTGGCGGGCCCAATGGTTAGGCCACTTCCCAGGCTACATGCTTCCCCATCTCCAACCCCCCTCCTAACCCCCCCCCCCCCCCCCCCCCCCCCCTCCTCCACTTCACCCCCACTTGTAGGCATTGATGGTTTCTGCGTCTCAGTGGGAGTGTTGCGCCATGCCACCGCTGTCGCGGGCTGCGTTATCGAGTTCACCGGGGGACCCAATGATTGGGTTACTCGTGAATTTGCTGCATACCGAAACGGAGGTGCTACCTGTAATGGTAAACCCATCTCCGTCAGTGGTACTCGCAAACTTCAAGATGCCGTCATTGTAAGACAAGGGGTGGTGGACATGGGGTTTGGGGGAACAGGGGTTAGGGGGAGTGGTGGGGGGGGGGGGGGGGGAGGGGGGCAGGAGGTGTGTGTGTGTGGTGGTGGTGGTGGGGTGGGGTGTGTGTGTGTGGGGGGGGGGGGGGGTAGTGTTAGGCGAGGAGGGAGGGGGGGAGGGATGAGGAGGGAGGGAGGATATGTCATATGTGTGTGGTGGTGAGGGGTGTGGGGGGGGGGAGGGGAAGGGTTCAAGGGGAAGGGAGAGTTGCATCCGTGGTGGCACATATGTACTCCCTTGCTCAGGTGACCTCACCGACAGCCTGCAGGTCAAAGTCGTGGACTATGCCATCTACATCATCTACGGCCTAGACTTGGATTCACTCCACAGCTGTCACCCAGCTGTTGACATAGACTTCATCAAGCTGTTTTGCAACATGAGTACATCATGCTTGACTTTGTATTCGCCATGCCTTGCCACTCCACCTAGGGCACTGAGGTGGCCTGGACGCAAAGAGGTGCATCCCATGCGGCACATGTGTACTCTCTTGCATAGACTGCAACAATCTGTTGAAATAGTGACATGAGTAGCGACATGCTTGACTTAGTATTCGCCAAGAGTTGCCACCCCACCTAGGTTGCTGAGGTGGTCTGGAGGCAAAGAGGTGCATCCCATGCGGCACTTATGTACTCCCTTGCATAGACCTCAACATGCTGCTTATTATTGTAGAATTAAATTATCCCTGTAGCACGAACTCTTGGCTCCTGTCGGTTAAACGATTGTTTGGGGCTCAGTGCTTTTTCTTTTTAAGCCCTCCCTATACAGTTGGGCAAGTCCCTTTAGCCTATTTGGCCTACCCCTGGACTGTAACATACATACATACATGCATTATTACGTAGTGACATGAGTAGCGACATGAGTGCATCAGGCTTAACTTTTTTATTTTGCTATGTCTTGCCGTAGGTCACTGAAGTGGTCTGGGAGCCCGAGATGTGGGGTGAGATTTCGAAGATGTACCAAGAATTTGCAAAGGAGACACGTGGTGTACGCATGCACGGTGCAGCAGCTGCAAACCTGTGCCACCTGGCCTACGGCTGCATAGACGCTTTCTGGCAGTTCGGCCTGAAGTGAGTTGTGTTTTTAGGATCCCCCCCCCACACACACACACCACCACCACCACCACCACCACACACACACACACACTCTCACACACACACATACACGGGGCAGCAGCTGCAAATCTGTGCCACCTTGCATACGGCTGCATAGACGCAATCTGGCAGTTTGGCCTTCAGTGAGTTTTGTTTTTTAAGATCACCTCCACCACAACCACATACGCACACATGCACACGGACACATATGTAAGCAATACGCACTGACACAATTTCCTACAAGTTCCTACAAGTTGCACACACACACACACACACATACACACACACACACACACACACACACACACACACAAACACACACACACAAACACACACACACACACACACAATGGGGGTTGGACCCCTGGCCCAAACCAGCAAGTGCGCAAACCAGCAAGTGCGCAAACCAGCAAGTGCGCAAACCAGCAAGTGCGCAAACCAGCAAGTGCGCAAACCAGCAAGTGCGCAAACCAGCAAGTGTGCAATTGGTATCACTGCCCCCTATAATGCAGCCTGACACAACCCATTACACACCCACCTCATGAAAGCTAGGGACCAACTCCTTGGCGGTGTCAAGGTCTTGTACAGAGGAGAGAATGTTGGCACTGACACAAACCAGCAAGTGTGCAAAATGCCATGAAGTTGGTATGGTGTCAAGGTATGGTACATTCGTCACTGTGATGTAGTTGATATGAAATTTGGATATGGTATTTTGGCATGAGTGGGGCATCACCACACCAGTCAGCATAGCATTCACAGGCAGCAGCAGCAGAGCAGCAGCAGCACCAGAAGAGACCTAACAAGCACAGCAGACACAACCAGACCACCAGCACCACCACCACCACCACCACCACACACCAACCAGCACCACCACCACCAGCACCAGCACCACACCAGCACCACCACCAGCACCACCACAGCACCACCAGCACCACCACTAGCTACCAGCACACCCGCAGCACCACCAGCAGCAACCACCAGCACCACCAGTCAACACCAAGCACCACCCACCGCACTAGCACCCCCCAAGCAGGCAGCACCAGCACCACCACCACCACCAGCACCACCACCACCACCAGCACCACCAGCACCAGCACCACAAGCAGAAGCGCAAGCAGCAGCAGCAGCCGAAGCAGCAGCAGCAGGCAGCAGCCCCAGCACAGCCATCATCCACCAGCACCCACCAGCACCACCAGCACCACGCACCACAACCACCACAACCACCACCACCACCCACCACCACAGCACCAGCACCACCACCAGCCACCAACACCAGCACCACCAAGCATGCCACACCCACCAAGCACCCACCAGCAGCACCACAAGAAGCCCAACAGCACCCACAATGACACCCCACCAAGACCACCAGCACAGCTACAAGCAGAGAAACATCACACCACCAACAACAGTCACCACACCACCAGCACCAGCACCACCGCCCAGCAGAGCGCAGCGCAGCAGCATCAGGAATCATCATCAGCATCTACCATCCCACCATCAACACACGATCAACACCAACCCACACCTACCACCACCACAACACCACCATCACCACCCACCACCCCACCATCACCACAACCCACAACCAACACACCATCATCAACACAATCATCACCACATCACCACCATCACCACCACCACCACCACCATCACCATCACCATCATCATCACCATCACCACCACCACCACCACCACCACCACCACCATCACCATCATCACCATCATCATCATCATCATCATCATCATCATCATCGTCATCATCATCATGATCATCATCATCATAGACTTTCTTGCAGCTACTTGCCTGAGAACCTTCATTGCCGTAACTATTAATTATCTGACATCAGGCATATGTGACTGATCATAGGTAACTGTCTTATCCGCTTAGTTTGCTCCCTAGTTTCCGTGGGTGTCGCACAGAATTGGGAGTTGGCAAGCCGCCCAGAGTTCGCTGAAAAACCATGCAACAATTCAAATTCAAATTCAAATTTGCATTTCATTTAAATTAGAAGACGGAAAGCCGCCCAGAGTTGGCTGAAAACGTTGTAACAATCTAATCCAATCCAATGTCACGGCCCCGTCGGCCTGTAAAAAGGCATAAAGCTTCTTGCAGCTACCTGTTGTATAACCTTAACTAAATTGCCGCATATGTTAAATAGCTGGTTGCATGGGTATGTGTGACAAGTGATGGGCTTTAGGAATTGTCGCAAATTGCCATGCAAATTAAATAGCTGGTATGGATTTGTGTGACATGTGACATGTGACAGGCCTTGGGAATTGTCGCAAATTGTCATGCATGTTCAATAGCTGGCATGGATATGTGTGACATGTGACATGTGACAGGCCTTGGGAATTGTTGCAAATTGCCATGCAAGTTAAATAGCTGGCATGGATTTGTGTGACATGTGACGTGAGACAGGCCTTGGGAATTGTCGCAAATTGTCATGCATGTTGAATAGCTGACATGGATATGTGTGACATGTGACAGGCCTTGGGAATTGTCGCAAATTGTCATGCATGTTGGATAGCTGACATGGATTTGCGTGACATGTGGCATGTGACAGGCCTTGGGATAGCGCTGCTGGCGTCTTGATTGCTGAAGAGGCTGGCGCGCGGATCAGCACTGCTGATGGCACTGCCTATTCTGTGTTTGATCAAAGCTTGTTGGCTACAAACGATGCACTCTACGAGCAGGTACGTGTTTTGTTACAGAGCTAGCAGTAGGATCAGATGTTTTACATGGCACGGCCTAGTCTGTGTTTGATTGCAGCCTGTTGACCACAAACGATGCCCTTTACGAGCAGATACGTGTTTCGGGTTCAGAGCTAGCAGTAGGATCAGATGTTTTACATGGCACGGCCTAGTCTGTGTTTGATTGCAGCCTGTTGACCACAAACGATGCACTTTACGAGCAGATACGTGTTTCGGGTGCAGAGCTAGCAGTAGGATCAAAAATATTACTTGGCACAGCCTATTATGTATTTGATCACAGCCTGTTAGCCACAACGGATGTCCTCTACGAGAAGGTGCTCGTTAAGGGCTTCAGAGCTACATTTATTTTTGACAGTGTTGGAATGCAGTGGTACAGTGTTGGACGTGTGTTGGATTTTTTAGTGATGGACCTTGGTGTTTCCTGATCTAGTGGTTTGTTTGAACCCTAGCTGGCACGTCTAGTTTCAGCTGTACTCGCACTGGAGGGACGGCCCCATTTTTTTATTGACGGATTTTTACCCGAGGAAATGGGCATGCATGTTACAGTCCTGGGGTAGGCCAAATAAGCTAAAGGGACGTTCCCAACCGTGACAGGAAGGGCTAAAAATAAAAGCATTGATAAACTGAACCCCAAACAATTGTTTTACTGACGGGGGCCCTGAGGACGTGCTGCAGTGATCAATAATTTCTACAGTTATAATTAAATTGTCATCCCCCTATACAAGTTGTTGACTCCGGTGGAGTGCACTGGTATAGTGCAATGTTTTTTTATTACAGATCCCTGTAGGCCAGGTTGAGTAGCTACTTGGGCTACTCAAGTCTGATTTCAGGATTGTTGCGTAGCCATGGGATGGCGGAGTGCTAAGCGCGGAGGCTGGGGGGTTCAGGGGGCAGCGCCAAACCCATGCGTCACCATGCAACAACAGAATGGCAACGCCGCAAATAGAAACAGTGGTACAGTGTTGGTGCGCTGATAATAATGCTTGCTTGCTTCAATATTGCCTTTTCAGTCATGGACAGTGGTGTTTCCTCTAGTGGTACACCAAATTGCTGAAACGAAGCAGGGTCGGGGGTTTCCCCCTAGAGTCGCCCTGAGCGTTGCAGGTCGTTGTCAACCGCGATGGTAGCTTGTCCAGTTGAGGTGGTAGACCGTTCTCTGCCAGCGTACGACGGGTCCCCTTAATACCACGCCCCACCAGGCGTTATCATTACTTGGTGTTTCCTGATCTGGTGGATTGTTGGAACCCTAGCTGGCACGTCTGTTTTCGGTTCGTCTTGCACTGGAGGGAAGTCCCATTTGTACTGATGGACTTTGACCCATGGTTTCAATTCGTCTTGCACTGGAGGGAAGTACCATTTGTATTGATGTATTTTCAACTGAGGAGGTGGGTCCCCCCTCTTTGTTTGAAAGGAATAAGGGCCAGGCCACTGTGAGTGAGAATCCGTGGCTAGACCTCCTGTGAGTGAAAAACTCACTTCAATCATTTGCTCGTTCGCAGATGCTTGCCAAGACAGCTCCCCATATGGAAGCCATGCAAGAGGATGGTATTAGCTTCAAGCAGTGGGAATCACCTCAGAGCTATAAAGTCCGTTCTGGAGCTCAACTAGATAACTAGGTGCCCCCACAATATACAGTGATTACATTGTTTATTCAAAGAGGATTTTCGCCTTAAAGGTTGGGCCTCCCTATGCCAGCCCTAAGCTCAGAAGATTAGATATTTATATGTGACTGGAGGAGTTTCTCCTATACGCAACAGCTGAAGGCAATTGCCCTATATACGAGGTCGACCCTTGATCTACCTACCGGTACATTAATCCTGGTTCTATATGATGTAATGTGTTTCTCCATAACTTGATCTTTGCTTAGGCCTCAATATTATTATTCTGTGTGGGCCTTTTTGCTGATCGAATATACACGTTTTTCTTGTTTGCTCGCTGGCCCCTTGTAAGCGAGGGAACTTTTCGGCCAACTTCAAGGCAGACCGGAAACGTGCATCCCCAGAGCCACCAGCAGCGTCGTGCAACGCGACCCTTTTCAGGTGTTTTACCATCGATTTCATAGTGGATTATCTTTGCTACTACGAATGGCCAAGCTTTTGAGCCAACTAAGGCCTCGAGATGGATTGAGCAAATTTTGCGAGTATGACAATTGCCCCGGTGGATGTTTGCCCCCCTCCTCCTCGAAAGTGTGATATTATTGTAATAGGTTCCGTCGCCACCCGAGTGACTTCGCAACGGATGTTCACATAAAATGGACTGACCAAGGACATAAAAAGGTTCAGTGTACTGAATTGACCGGCTTATTTGACCGGATTTCTTGGGAATATTTGAAAAACAGCACCAACAGCACCAACAGCACGATTTCGCGTAAGTATCGCATAGGTCTGTCCCTCTAAGGGGGCCGACCAATGGACTGACCGAGGACAGAAAAAGGTTGGATCCTATCAGGGTACTACTTCTTGCCAAATCAGTCAGCGCTTAAAGCGCACAAACGTCAAATTGGTCAGCGCTTTCTAGTGCGAAAAGCGCAAAAACTGCGAGCTGCGCCCACAGGGAGTCGAAAAAACTGCGCGAAACGTGGGGCTCAAAAAGCGTGCGCAAAATCGCGCTGCCGCGCGCGCTTTGTAGTACCCTGGTCCCTCTAAACTGATTAGTGTAGCTCCAAGAAAACTAGTGGTTCACCAACCCTACCCTGAATATGCAACATAATAATAATAATTATGCAAGATCCCCATCTACACTGGTATCAGACTGGTACTTTTTGTCTATTTTCACGCCAGTAAGTGGGACCCCGGACATTTTTACGTACAACGCCCACTGAGGACTCAGAAAGAAAGGCGGAGAAAATCCTTCATAAGGAGGAAGTTCACGTAGGAAAGGCCGGGCATGCCGGACCGGCACCACTGCCCCCGGCAAACTGCACAGATGAACACCATGCAAGGTACTTCCATTGACCAAATTGGCCAGCGCTATAGCGCACTTGAAAAAATAAACTGCGCTTTGTGGTGCAAAAAGCGCAAAAAATGCTTGCTGCGCCCACAGGGGGTTGCAAAAAACTGCGCGAAACGCGCAGTGGGGCTCAAAAAGGCAGGGCGCCAGGCCGCCAGCGCGCAAAAGCACAGGTCTGTTGACAGAGTTGAGGCATGGGAAAGGAGACATAATAACAGCAATTGGATTGGATTGGATTGTTACATGTTTTTTCGGCTAATTTTGGGTTGCTCGCCGTCTTCCAATTCTCCCCCATGCGATACACACAGATTATAGGGAGCATACTAAGCGGAAAACAGCAGTTGAATGGATCGCTGAATAAGTCACAGCTGCTTTCTATAAACAATGCTTTTAAGTCACCAATTCATCATGCGAGGAGAGGGGGTAATTTTTACAGGGCTAGATTTGGGGTGCATTTACTTAGTTACCCGTCTAACCTTGTTTTTCGACCAGCCTAAGAAGTCACAAATAGCTTGGAGGGTCCCTAACTTAAATAATCGTGCTGAACGATTCCCAGGTCTGGAGTTTGAGGAGATGGAAACATTAATAATCGCTCAGCGCGATTTTGCTTACATTCTGGGCCGAGGAATAAATAAAATAATCGTGCACACCTATAAACAAGGTTTGAGCCACTCGGGTCATAAAAATGGCCTGCCTAAGGGAGGCTTACAATTGTCTCGACTAGACCCCCAAGATGTCGATAGCCAATGGGCCGTATCGAATTAGGGTTGCAGGATTTCTAACATTGCAATTAAATACCAGAACTCACATAAATTAAATACCAAAATGAAATACTCAAATTTACTACTAGAACCTGAACTGGCACTAACTAAAATATCCACTTAAAACTAAATGTCTTTGACCTATAAACATCACTCCAAACTTGAGTTGTCTATGATCGAGAATTTGAAATAGTAACAAAAATTGTAAAACTCGGGCAATGGCCTATCAAGTATATACTAGCCTGTCTGACTATCAACTAGGTTGGCTGGAGAATTGTGTAACGATTCAAATTCAATCTGGTTACAGCCTAAGCCAGGGTTGACCGACGTGGGCACATCCCAGTCCAGACCTTAAAGGCTTCCTAAAAAGGGAAGGTGTCTGCGGGGAAGAGGCGACGCATGGTGAACGCACGCATAGTGCAGTTGAGATGTTCTTCTTCCAGCCTGTTCATGCAAGGGCTCTTCAGGAAGTTCATAGCCGAGAACGCCCTCTCATCCTCAACCGAGCCTGCCACCATAGTCAAAGCGATCTTGGCAAGCTTGACATACTCAGGGAAACGTGATACGCCCCCATGCTGTGACAGGTGCTGCCATAGCATGCTAGTGGGAGAGGGGCCAGTGTAGAGCCGGATGCCTCCAGCTTCGTCGACAGCATGCCCATACTAAGCCATAATTGCCTCGGAGGCAACGGTGATATCTGTCACAAATGCTCCCGCATGCCTCACCAAGTCCATCCTGATCAGCAAGGGTGCAGCCACCTCCTTCTTGGTCCCCAATGGCTTGGGCTTGCCATAGTAAACAGACAAGACAGCTACGTGGTCCCTCAACTCTTCAATAGTGGGTTGGACTCTCAGGGCACCAGGACTGGGTGCCCATGTCTGGGGATACGCAATTGAAAGCGCTGCCAGCAACTCTGGGTCGGGAAACCGCTCCTTGATGCTGCCAAGGATGGTCCGAGCTGCATCTTGGGCTCGTAGCTTGCATGCTGCCAAAGTCTTGCCAAAGGCCTCAGGGGACGCCCAGCAAAGTTGGGATAGAGAGCGTCCACGCCCGCCTCTGCTAGGGCGTACCTCTTCAGTCGTGAAGCTAACAATGCGGACATCCTTCTTGACTGTGATAGCAAGAATAGGGTTGGAATCCTCATCATCCACAAAACTGAACCGACCAGGCTCCTCATTTTGGCCCTCACTAATGGCCTCAACACTGGCGTACTCTACCTCAGCCAGCTCAATGAAGTGCAAGGGGGAGAACTGGTCAACTCCTAAGTACATCTCTCTAATGGCCGCTGAGGTAGTGGCCACAGCATCTGTCAGGTCTTGAATAAAGGCATGCCTTTGTTGTGTCTGCTGACAGGATATTGAGGGTGCGGAGGAGTGGAAGCAACAAGAAGCTCGAAAAGATAATAGTAGTAGTCTTCGACCCGGAACATACCTGAAACCACAGGCCGTTACTTTCGTTTGAACGGTGCGTGGCGTGTGGAGTCCACACTTGCTGTGGAGCCGTGTGGACCAAACGAACCTGACGTGTCAGGGACTGTCAGCCTGTGCCAAGGCCAACCAATTCCAAACCGATGCCAACTAAGTAGCTGCACGATGCCCGAGCCAACCGTCTGCGACGTCTGAAACATTAAAAAGCGTGCATCGCGATGCTTCACCCAAGCCATCAGTCGGTCGGAAACATTAAGAATCGCGCATGCGCGATGCTTCACCCAACGTTTCAGAATTCGAAAACATTAACCAGACATGAGAAAACGATGGACCAATTCTCAAATAACATTAAAGTTGGGCAAAAAACGATTAATCGTGCCTAAAACAATCACTGGATGGCCCTCGACAAAGTCCAATTCTAAAACCATGTTTGAATTCAAATTGAACTTGTTTTTTATGAAGGAATTGGCCATAAATATGAAGTATATGGCAACCATTTACCCTGGTGTAGACTTTGGTGGGGTAGTGACATTGAGTATATGGCAGCCATTTACCCCAGGTGTAGACTTTGGTGGGACAGAAACATTAAGTATATGGCAGCCTGATGCCTAGGTGTGGATTTGGAAAAGTATAAACATTAAGTTTTTGGCACACCCGATATTGCTTACAAGTTGTTACATACAAATCGGGCTAGGGAATTTCTCAAATTTGGTGGATACAAAAATACTAGGTTGCTTTGATCTCAATTATAAATAAATCAAGGTTACACCTAGAACAAGCCTTGGTATCTAGCATGGTACTTCAAACGGATCCCAGGGGTTGCGTCTTAGGACGCACCCAATGTTGCGTCCTGAGACGCACCCTAATTCGGTAGGTTGCGTCCTAGGACGCACCCGATGTTGCGTCCTGGGACGCAATCAAATCTGTAGGTTGCGTCTCACTATCAATAGTTCCAGTAGCCCACGGAAATGGAGTGGTGGTGGGCCAACCAACATCTTGAACCTCTTTGTGTCTAGGACGCAACGGTCTGTCTGTCTAGGACGCAATGGACCCTCCCATGTTGCGTCTGCGACGCAACGGACCCTTCCCATGTTGCATCCTACGACGCAAGACGCTACGTCCTGCACTACTTTGGTACCTAGCCGTGTTTATCAAATTCTGGTAACTAATCCTGATTAACCTTGCTAAAAACCTTAGCAACAATTGGTTGCCCTAGAAAACAATCCTTGTCGCAAATCCTGGTTACTAGTGGGACAACTTAGTAGACTTTGTGGCAAATGCAAGCAACAACCTCTAGCTGTTTTAGAAAAATACCCTAGAAGAAACCCTAGCAGCAAATCTTGGCCAACAGATTTTGTCCTAGTCATATCATTCTGGCAGCTTAGGCAGAACCAGGCAGCACATGCTCTAGGCAACAAGCCTCGCATCGTGAAGGCCCTCGCAACGTAGGTGGAATAGTGCTCTTGCAACCTGTTGCGAGTCATTGATCTTATGTAATTCATGGATGAGAAGGTTTTCTCCTCCTCAATCGATCCCCCCACCATCGTGAGGGTGATCTTAGGGACCTTTGATCCACTCAGGGAATGTTACAGCCATGGGTGATGCACCCAAATGCTGCCATAGCATGGTGGGTGGTGAGGGACCGATGTATGACTTGATGCCACCCGCAACAAAAAAAGCATGGTCGAACTGGCTGAGGATAATCTCACTGGCCAGCGTTACATCCTCAAGGTAGGGCTTGGCCTGCTTGACAAGGGCATCCCTATCCAGCAATGGTGGTACCTTTAGGTCATCTGTACGTATAGACTTCTCGTGCCAAAAGTGGCTCGCGATGCTGCAAATGTGATGTTGTAGCTGCTGTCTGTTGGGACGGCTTCGGAGGCTACCCGGCCTAGGGCTCCAAGTCTGAGGGTACACTAGTGCCAAACACGCTAGCAGCTCAGGGGTGGGGAACCTAGCTGTCATGCACTTCAGCACCAGATCCCTAGCTTTTGCAGCAGCTTCCTTGCACCTCTTCACCGCCATATCAAAGAGCTCATGACTGACCAACGTTGTCTCGTTCAGTGCCCGGCGCCCATCCTTGGCTGGCTGGCGCATCTTAATGTCCAGGCATACATAGAGGTCCTCCGTTCCAACCAAGTCCAAGTTAGGAGAGGTGTCAATGTCTTGGGACCAAACGAATCTGGATGGCCCATCGATACTTTCCTCTTAGCACTTTGGGGCGTTCAGCCAACTGATGGAAGTTAATGGCGTCAAAGGCGTTTGGGCCTTTGTACATCCCTTTGATGTCCATCTAAGGGTTGACACAGTCCTGTAGATCCTGAATGAAAGCATAGCGCTGCTGAGCCAGGTTGTTCAGGCTCCTAAGCATAGGGAGAATCAAGACCAAGCTTATAATCTTTTTCACATCAACCATGCGGCAGTGGATGGTGGTCGCGGTGGAAGTGTACAGGTTCCTCGCAATGTCCTCGTCAGATATCTCGTCAAAGAGGCCCACCAATACGTGGTATTGCTCCCATGTGCGCTCAACTGGTTTGAGTTGGCTAAGCCATCTAGTAGAGATGTCCCTCAGCATTCTCAGAGCGTCCACATTGCAGAACTCCTAGAAGTCGATCAACCTTTGAGAGCGGGAGCCATTGCGGGCGAAGATGTTGTACGCTTCACGAAGGAGTTCTTCAACCACTTGCATGAAAATGTGGTCGTCCAAGGCATGGGCAGTCAGATTCGTCCTAAGGCTAAGGCATGACGTGATCCAAAAATGGGGCAAAAAGCAGCTTTAGCTTTGCCACAGCCCCATCATGAAGTGATATTAATCAGCTAACGAGCAATCTGTCCATTAGTCAAGCCTCCGCATGTTTGCAAGACTTCTATCAGGGAAGTAGCGATACACTCAGCATCCACATAAGTAGACTTTTGGCGGTGCAGCTTCAGAAAAAGAGACTCGCTCTTCCCTCCGTCCTGTACATGGATATGTACACCCATATAAGGCACGTAATCATTAGGTGTAGACTCATCCAAGCTAACGGTAAGGTATTCAGCCTAAACAATCTTTCTCTTGACCTCCATCATCATCACCTCATCCAATGACTCAGCAAACTCCTATCCAGTGTTGTCAGTCCAATGTGCGTCAGCCTCATCATCATCAGCCTTCACTAAAGGCAGGCCTTTGAATAGACCCTCTGCCTGCTCATTGGAGGTCATAGGCCTGCCATACTAGATAGCATGAAGAACCATCATGAGTTGGGGTAGCTTGCCTTGAATATCAGCACTGCTTCTCTTGCCCATTGCTTCCACGATGTTCTCAGTAGTTGTGGACGTGGCGTCTGCTGCTCCCGCTTGCTTATGAAGATCCAGAAGGACAACATTGCGCTCGTGGTTGGTTGACGGTGCACTAGAGATGGTCAGGTCATCAACTGAAGATGGACGGTCACGGAAGTCCTTGGTCTCTTTACTTGCCCATGCTTGTGCATTGTGTTACGGTCCGGCGTCATGGTTATGTCATACCCCTTGATGGCACAGCAGGGACTGCACTTGACGATCAATCCTCCAGAATGGGAGGTGGCCCATAAGAACTTGGTGGAAACGGTAGGGCCAAGACACCCGCTAGTGGTGGACTGAAGAGGACTCGCGAGATTATCTACTTCACCCCCACCATTTCCAACAAGTAGTTATGGGCCACCTCCCATTCTGGAGGATTGATCGTCAAGTGCAGTCCCTGCTGTGCCGTCAAGGGGTATGACATAACCATGAAGCCGGACCGCAACACATTGCACAAGCATGAGCATGGGCAAGTAAAGAAAAAGCGATCGTAATTGCAACAAGTTGCAGGAGCACCATCTCTGCTGCGCCGTCAGGGCCTTCACGATGCGAGGCTAGTTCTCTGCACATGCCTTCTCATTCGAGGAAGCCTTCGAGCATTGGTCTAAGAAGTGCTCCCGCCGCAGACTGCTCAGCTAGGGCCCTCCCCTAGCAACTTGGAGCTGCTTGAGCTGGCTGGAGCTTGAGCTGCTTGGAGCTTGAGCTGCTTGGATCTGCCTAAGCTGCCTAGAGCATGAGCTGCCTGGAGCGGCCTAAATGATATGACAAGGACATAATCTGTCGGCCAAGATTTCTTGCTAGGGTTTCTTGTAGGATATTTTTCTATAACAACTAGAGACTTAGCTTGTATTTGCCACAAGGGCTACTAGGATTTGTTACCAAGGTTTGTCCCATTAGTAACCAGTATGACCAGGATTTATTTTATGACAACCACGTTTTCTTCTTAGCATTTGCCACAAAGGCTACGAAGTTGCGTCAAGGATTTTGTTCTAGGGCAACCAATTGCTGCTAGGGTTTTAAGCAAGGGTAATCATGATTAGTTACCAGATTTGATAAACACGGCTAGGTACCAAGGCTTGTTCTAGGTGTAACCAAGATTGATTAATGATTGAGATCAAAGCAACGTAGTCTTTTTGTATCCACCAAATTTGAGAAATTCCTCAGCCCGATCTGTATGTAACAACGTGAAAGCAATTTCGGGCGTGCCAGATACTAAATGTTCCTGCTTTTCCAAATTTGCAAATGGGCATCGGGCTGCCATATACCTAATGTTTCTGTCCCACCAAAGTCTTCACTTGGGTAAATGGCTGCCATATACTTAATGTTTCCGCCCCACCAAGTCTACCCCTGGGTATATGTCTGTCATTTACATGATGTTTATGGCCAGTTCCTTACAAAAACACTGGTGTTGACCCTAGTCTAGACAAGCCCACACCAGGAATTCCGAGGGTGTAGCAATAGGTCTAAGACAACCCAGATTGGATCAAGGGTACATCGATAAGGGGATGTTTTGCATGTTGATATTACTGCCGAAAATGGCGAGCAGCCTTATTAGGCTGAAGCCATGCAAGCAACTTCAAGTGTTTACTTGCCCGGCCCATGCCGAGTATCAATAGGTCGTGATTTGATGCTGAAACTTGAACCACTTTGACCAAGGCCCTGTAGCTGTACATGGTGGCACATGCCCTTCAAGCCCAATGCATGCAACCTACCTCGAATGCTTTCCTGGTGAAATTGGAGTTAGCGCGCGATGCGCTGGATGCGGATAGACTCCAGCCATGCGCGTCGGTTATAGACGGTTTCTATCAAGGAGAAGTGGGTTCAGAGCCAAGCATTGTCGAGCCTCCTGCGTTATTTGCTGTGCGCCTGACGGTACTCGGGATCGAATGCCCTTCAGCATGCGTTCCACTCTCGTGGAGGCTTACATCATAACCACGTGGGGGAGGTGAGAGACAGATGGGCGTTGATGTCGAGCTTCTTGAAGACAGGTAAAAGCTAATGAAGGGAAGAATATGACACGAAGTTGTGGGAGATGTAGGCAGCGAGTTGGAGGAGATGCTCATGCTGTCGTGATGGTCGTCAAGCAACAGATCTACAGCAAAGGGATCCCTCTGATCTACAAATTGGATTATTGGATGGTGGGAGGGCGGAGTCCGCAGCGAGCTATGGGGGTCCGGAGAGGTGGAAAGCAGAGCCCTGGTGAAGAGGGCCACGCGGTAAACAATTGTGCACGTTTATCATGAAGGCTTCTATGGCAGCGGAGCAGGGATGCGAAGGGGCGCGACGGGGCGGGGGGGGCGCGCAGGGCCCACGTGCGCAAAAAATACGATGTCTGAAACCCGAGACCCGAAAATTGCTGTGCCCCCTGCTGTGGCCCCGTCGGGGCCCGACTCGGGCCGGTCTCGAGGCCCCTACTCGCCCCTTCTCCCCCTACTCGCCAAGGCTCGCACAGATCACCGACGTGCAGCCCCACACTTCCCAAGCCCTGTTAGCGTTCGCACTTGACCCCATCACACGATAAGAATCCCGGGCCTCTGATTCGAGTTGTGAAACTGCATTCTTAGCTAAATTCTCATTTAGGAAGTGCCTTCGTCATGCAAGCTCCTTTATCGAGTCAACTTCGGGCCCGGCGACCTCATTTCAGCGCTGGGGCGGAACGCCGGAGTGTTCCCCGGACTCGATCAGCGGCACAGCCTCGTGTTCATGCAGAGCCTCATACCCAATTGCGAATGTTCTTAGACTCGGCAAGCGTCACCCAGTGGGATTTGTGGCTTAATACCGGCATCTTTTACGGTGAGAAGCACTTAGTTCATGCGCCTGAAGTGGATTGATTTGAATCCGCAGCCTCTATCCATCCATTTTCGCATCTTCACGGTTTCTGGGACATCTGCGAAAAGTCGAGCTTCGTGTCGCAGGCCAACAGCTGATGAATGGTCAGCTAGCCTCCCGCTGTTGATGCAGTCTGCGTTTGGTAACTTGTGGAGAAATCGGGTTTAATTGCGAAACTAAGTACGATCGGACATTGAGTCGAGATGAAGGCCAGTTAGAAGCACTCATGCTAGATTGGATGGGTTCATCCAACAGGCGTCCCAATTCTGGCCCAATTCACGATCGATGAGGTGATGCATCTCCATTCTTCCGCCCTTTCTTTTCCGAGGATTTGGGTTACTATTGCGGCGACAAAGTGTATTGCAGCGCCCATCTCGAGCATGCGGTGTGCGGACGTCGGTGGTTCAGCTGCTGTCGGCCCGCGCACGTTTCTCTAGCACACACAAAATGTCAACGTACGTTTGTCGGGCGCGTGTTGGTCCTATGCCACATGCACCAGGATTATGCTCTCCATGGTTTTACCTGGGGGGGAAGGAGATAGGGGATGGGGGGGGGGGGGGGGGGGGGGGGGGGGGGGATAGGAGAGTGGGGAAGAGGGATAGGAGAGATGGGGAGGGAGGGAGGGGATAGGAAAAGACCAAACCTGAAGGATTGTGTGTTTGTTAGTGGCAACGCATGGGTCCGGCTAAACTAGTCAGAAATGCCCCCCCAACCCCCCCGGGCTTCACGCCATGCAGTTTGGGGGGCAGTGCGTCGCACTGGGGTCGCACCGAGTCGCTCAATTTGCGTTGCGTCGCATGAAAAACAAAGTGGTTACAACCGGGTGGATTGGTGTAGGAACAGCCTGGCTAGCTGTCAAAACGTGTGCTCAGCTGCATTGTCTACCCCCCCCCCCCCCACACACACACACTCTTTCTCTCTCTCTGTCACCCCCCCCCCACACACACACACTCACACCCCCACCCACCCCATTCACACACACTCACACCCCCACCCCTACACCCACCCATACCCACCCACCCACCCCCTCCCCCACACCCACCCCTGCATTGGGCAGTTTGTATTCATGTTTTTGAGCATGTATATCCATGTTGCAGTGTTGATGAGACTGTCGTCTGCTGCGTGAGCCGGTGCCCCAAGTACACCCACCCATACCCACCTACCCGTACCCACCCACCCACCTCCACCCCCACCCCTGCATTGGGCAGTTTTTATTCATTTTTTTGAACATGTATATCCATGTGATGGTGCAATGTTGATAAAACTATCGTCTACTGTGTGAGCTGGTACACCATGGGCAGCAAATTAGGAAAGGTCTTATCAACGAGAGAACCTCAGGAACCACTCATCTTTGTTAGGCTCACGTTGTACTGCTCACCGTTCTGCCTGTGCAAATGTATATACCTGTATGTTTGAAAATATATATCCCTGTATGTATGAAAATGTATATCCCTGTATGTTTGCTAATGTATGTCACTGTATGTTGACAAATGCATATCCCTGTATGTTTGCACTTGTATATTTCTGTATGTATACAAATACATATCCCTGTTGAAATGGTATGAAGACCATGTGGCATGCCACATGCAATTGCTCAACGACGCCCACCCACACCCACATGCACACCCGCTTGCACACCCACATGCACATGCACACACGCTTGCACACCCACATGCACACGCCCGCCCACACTGCTGCTTTCAGGATTCACGACTAATCCTCTCATCCTTGAGCGAGACGGCGTCAAATGCAATCTTCGGTCCATCACAAAATTGGCAAAAACGGTACGAGCCTGTGGAACTTGAACTTGAACTTGATCTTGGTATCTGGGGTACTTGAACTTGGTTACAGAGCTTCAGCCAGCAATTTGGCTGCTCGCCGTCTTTGGTAGTATACAAAATTATTACCAGAAAAATGTAAACGCGATAAAATCCCTTTTTCCATTTTCCATTTGTTTCTTTTCCATTTTCTTAATTTTCTCCTCTTCTTGTGAACAATAACAAAATTGATCTTGGTACCTGGGGGCCCGGGTATTTGGAACTTGGTACCGGGGCGAGCCTGGGGAGCTTGTCTGCGTGCCGTTTTCGGCAGTAGCATAAGTACCAGGAAATGTCTATCATCATCATCGTCATCACCATCAAAATGTGTATTTTCATTCTGAGCCTGGTGAATAATTTGATGATTTTCTGTTATGACTGCAATGCTTCTACCCCCCTGCCTTTCCTATTTTGAAGGTCGGGCAAGTCCCTTTAGCCTATTTGGCTACCCCTGGACTGAAAATACAAACATCCCCAACAACCTAACCTATTATTGTGGCATGCCCTGTCCTCTGTTTCATTTTTGGGCTGCGCGTAGCAGCTTTTGCCTAGCTTTATTAGCCAGCGTCTGATTCAAGCCCACAGATTACCTTGCATTGTAACTGTTAGAGATGCCCGCTACACAACAACATCCAGGCTGGGTCTTCTCACTAATCCTCAAAATATGATTGACAATATTGCAGCAAGCGAGCATTATTGTCAGCACTAATTCCGTTCATCCATGTATATGGTATAGTATAGTATAGTATAGTATAGTATAGTATAGTATAGTATAGTATATCCATGTATATGTTTGGGGCTCAGTTCATCAATGCTTTTTCTTTTTCAGCCCCTCCTATTATGGCTGGGCAAGTCCCTTAAGCCTATTTGGCCTACCCCTGGACTGTAACATACATACGTACGTACATACATACATATAGACCTGGAAATTGAAAGTAAAACTGCCCAGTGAAATGGCCGCTATGGTCCCAACAGTCATCTGCTTTGCTTTCATCCCCAGCGACCCAACCAATGCTTGTGGCATGCATTTCACCCTTCTGGACCCATCTTGTCCCCCCCCCCCCCCCCCCCCCCCAACCTCACCCTGCCGTCTGATATCCTGAAGGCCTTTAAGTTGGGGGTGCAAGAGCTGCAGGTCTCCCCCCCTCCCCCCTCCTCCCTCCCCCCCCCCCCCTCTCTCCTCTGATGTCCTGCAGGCCTTTGACGTGGGAGTGCAAGAGCTGCAGGTCCAAGCATGGGGTGGCGACGTGCAGAAACTACAACAACAACAACAACAACAACAACAACAACAACAGCCACTACCCACCACCAGCAATCAACCAGGCAACATCCTACCACCAGCAATCAACCAGGCAACAACCCACCACCAACAGCAGAAACCCTCTTAACAGCAACTCCTCTTCTGATGTCCTGCAGGCCTTCGACTTGGGAGTGCAAGAGCTGCAGGTTTCCCCCCCCCCAACCCAACCCAAATCAACCCAACCCTACCCAACCCAACCCAAATCAACCCAACCCAACCCTACCCTACCCAACCCAACCCAACCCAACCCAACCCAACCCAAATCAACCCAAATCAACCCAGCCCAACCCTACCCTCTCTTCTGTTGTCCTGCAGGCCTTCGACTTGGGAGTGCAAGAGCTGCAGGTCCAGGCATGGGGTGACGACGTGCAGAAACTGACGTCAGTTGCATTTGACTTGGCAGGGATCAACCCTAAGAAGGTTGTCGTCAAGCTGCCCTGTACCTTGGAGGGCATCCAAACAGCATCGCTGCTGAGAGATGCAGACATAAGGGTTACTATTACAGGTGCGTGTTTTGACCCCAGCGAAAGATGTGTCATGGCGTGTGGGGTGCTTGATTCGGTACTCTCAATTAGCAGACATCGTGGAGGTCGGGTTGAGTATCATGGAGATCAGGCTGGGGGTGGTGGTGGGTGGACTGGGGGTTGGGTTGGGTGGATGTACAAGAAGTTAACGAGAAAATGATATAAGCATCTGTGAACATCTTAAGTAATCCTTAGATTCTAAAAACAAACATTGAAAATGCACTTAGTCCTAATCCTGAAGGAGTTTACTCACCACAGCAGGTCAACCTAGCTTAATCAGTGGGTGCCGAGTGTGCAGCCCCCTAGCTTAATCAGTGGATGCCGAGTGTGCAGCCCCCTAGCTTAATCAGTGGGTGCCGAGTGTGTAGCCCCCTAGGTGGGCCGCATGAACGATGCCTTTGGAAAAGAATTATAATTACATTTAAATGAACAAGTAAATCTTTAGATTATGAAAAAACTCAAAAATGCATATACTTGTTATCCTGCAGGAGTTTACTCACCACAGCAGGTCAACCTAGCTTAATCAGTGGGTGCCGAGTGTGCAGCCCCCTAGCTGGGCCGCATGAACGATGCCTTTGGAAAAGAAATATAATAACATTTAAATGAACAAGTAAATCTTTAGATTACGAAAAAACTCAAAAATGCATATACTTGTTATCCTGCAGGAGTTTACTCACCACAGCAGGTCATCCTAGCTCAATCAGTGGGTGCTGAGTATGCAGCCCCCTACCTAGGCCGCATGAACGATGCCTTTGGTGAGGGCCAGGGCGTTGCAGCGGTCTCACAGATGTTGCAAATCAATGCTACCAGTAAAACAAAAATGCGACTTTTAATGGCAAGTGTGAGGGAGGCGTCTGAGATCTCCAACTTGGCTGCCCTGGTAAGATTCTGATCTGCTGCTCTCCAATATTGTGCCCCCTTGTCCCCTGTGTCCCCGCCTTCGGTAAACATCATATGCTATTGTATTTAAACCTATCGGTCCCTGCTCGTATCCCATGTTTGCTGCGGCTTAGGGAAGAGCAACCTCAACAATATCCGCTGCCATATGGCCATTCTGTGTTTGCGTGAAGATGTAGAGCTTCAAACTCTGCTCCTTGACTCCTCCTTGTTTCACCTTGTCTACCCCTTGGTCTCCTGCACCCTGAGGGCTGTGATACCTTCACCATCTTGCCCACTGTGGCCCTTCTGTGTATGCATGTAGAGCTTCAAACCCTCCTCCTCACCTCCTCCTTGTCTCACCGTGTCTCACCTTGTCTTCCCCTTGTCTCCTGCACCCTCATGGCTGTGATACCTTCACCATCTTGCCCACTGTGGCCCTTCTGTGTATGCATGTAGAGCTTCAAACCCTCCTCCTCACCTCCTCCTTGTCTCACCGTGTCTCACCTTGTCTCTTGCACCCTCATGGCTGTGATACCTTCACCATCTTGCCCACTGCGGCCCTTCTGTGTATGCATATAGAGCTTCAAACCCTCCTCCTCACCTCCTCCTTGTCTCACCGTGTCTCACCTTGTCTTCCCTTGTCTCCTGCACCCTCATGGCTGTGATACCTTCACCATCTTGCCCACTGTGGCCCTTCTGTGTATGCATGTAGAGCTTCAAACCCTCCTCCTCACCTCCTCCTTGTCTCACCGTGTCTCACCTTGTCTTCCCTTGTCTCCGGCACCCTGAGGGCTGTGATACCTTCACCATCTTGCCCACTGTGGCCCTTCTGTGTATGCATGTAGAGCTTCAAACCCTCCTCCTCACCTTCTCCTTGTCTCACCGTGTCTCACCTTGTCTTCCCCTTGTCTCCTGCATTCTCATGGCTGTGATACCTTCACTATCTTGCCCACTGTGGCCCTTCTGTGTATGCATGTAGAGCTTCAAACCCTCGTCCTCACCTCCTCCTTGTCTCACCGTGTCTCACCTTGTCTTCCCCTCGTCTCTTGCACCCTCATGGCTGTGATACCTTCACCATCTTGCCCACTGTGGCCCTTCTGTGTATGCATGTAGAGCTTCAAACCCTCCTCCTCACCTCCTCCTTGTCTCACCGTGTCTCACCTTGTCTTCCCCTTGTCTCCGGCACCCTGAGGGCTGTGGTGCCTTCGCCATCTTGCCCACTGTGGCCCTTCTGTGTATGCATGTAGAGCTTCAAACCCTCCTACTCACCTTCTCCTTGTCTCACCGTGTCTCACCTTGTCTTCCCCTTGTCTCCTGCACCCTGAGGGCTGTGATACCTTCACTATCTTGCCCACTGTGGCCCTTCTGTGTATGCATGTAGAGCTTTAAACCCTCCTCCTCACCTCCTCCTTGTCTCACCGTGTCTCACCTTGTCTTCCCCTCGTCTCTTGCACCCTCATGGCTGTGATACCTTCACCATCTTGCCCACTGTGGCCCTTCTGTGTATGCATATATAGCTTCAAACCCTCCTCCTCACCTCCTCCTTGTCTCACCGTGTCTCACCTTGTCTTCCCCTTGTCTCCTGCACCCTCCTGGCTGTGATACCTTCACCATCTTGCCCACTGTGGCCCTTCTGTGTATGCATGTAGAGCTTTAAACCCTCCTCCTCACCTCCCCCTTGTCCCACATTGTCTCCCCCCTCTCTCACCGTGTCTTCCCCTTGTCCCCTGCACCTTCAGGGCTGTGATACCTTCACCATCTCACCCACCGTGGCCATGAAGCTCTTCAAGGTGGGACAGACCATAGATGCGGTGTCAGAGTTCGAAGCAGCAGCTCGTCGCAACGGTGCCTATGAATACGAAACCTAGACGGCTGAGCTTACCAGCCCACAGGTTCTTCAAGGTGGGACAGACCATCGATGCGGTGTCAAAGTTTGAAGCAGCAGCTCGCCGCAACGGTGCCTATGAATGCGAAACCTAGACAGCTGAGTGCACCAGCCCACAGGTTCTTGATGGTGGGACAGACCATCGATGTGGTATCTGAGTTTGAAGCCGCAGCTCGCCGCAACGGTGCCTATGAATGCGAAACCTAGACAGCTGATCGTATCAACCCTGAGTTCCTTTTTGGGAATACGCACAGCAGCTTCTAGGCAGCTCCTTTCGTCCACCCTTGGGCCAAACCTAGCATGCAAGCTTTCTGGGCTACGCTAGGCAGCTTCCGGCCAGCTCCATGAGCCAGCCACTGGATCCAGCCCAAAGCTGTCAGTTGAAACATAGAAGGCAGAGCACACCACACCAGCCGCATTTGTTTTCTAAGAAAAGGAACCGGTGTCTTTACGTAGCATCATGGTGCTCTTGGTAGCTTTTGGGGTGCTACTTGAAGCTTTTTGGCTCCAAAGGCAACCCCAAAAAATCTTACGTAGCATCTCCAAAACAGTACACGATTAAGCACTTTAGCTAAAGTAATGATAACGCCTGGTGGGGTGTGGAATTCAGGAAGCCCTGTCTTCCGGCGGTAGAAAACAGGCTGCTACTTAACCTGGACAAAGCTACCATGGCGGTTGACAGCGACTGCAAACACTTAAACGCACCCGTAGGGATAGCACTATATAAAGCACCTTCAGGAAAACCTTGACCTGCCCCTCAGTGGTCTCGATGTTTTTTGGCAGCATTGTGATGATGATGGTTACATGTACTGTTTTTTCATGCGATGCGTCCCCATTCCGTCGCTGTATGGCGACGCATGGGTCCATCTAAACTAGTCAGAAATGCCCCCCCAGGCTCTGCGGGGTTCGGGGGGCAGCGCGTCGCACTGGGGTCGCACTGAGTCACTCAATTTGCGGCGCGTCGCATAAAATATAAGAGTGGTTACATGATTTGGGTGTCCTGTCGGTTTTCAAGAGAGCCCCCGGCTTGATGGTTGGCGGCGCGTCGCATAAAACAAAAGAGTGGTTACATGATTTGGGTGTCCTGTCGGTTTTCAAGAGAGCCCCCGGCTTGATGGTTGGCGCCGCCTTTTGGGGGTCACCCTATTGTCCGTTTTTCTGTCTTGTTGTCGGCTCGTAACCATGGCCCAAACTGGCCGTTGGCCCTGTCGTAAAAACAGGCTTTGGTCCACTGCACTCGATTCTGGTACCACCTGTCGCTCCGATGGCCAACACTCTCCGCTAATTTTCCACTTCGCTTGCAACACGCCTAGGAGGTATTTGTTATCGCCAACTCCGACACTGATGTCAACACACCGACCAAACACCATCACCACCACCATCACCACTACCATCACCACCACCATCACCATCACCACTACCATCACGGCTACCATCACCCTCACCACCACCATCTCGACCACTATCACCACCAAGCACCATCATGTCATGATCCTCCTTATGAGTGTCTTATATAGTGGTACCTTTTGCATGTGCTACCGTATTTGAATTTGAATTGTTACATGGTTTTTCAGCCAACTCTGGGCTGCTCACCGTCTTCCAATTCCAAGCCTCCCCGTGCGAGACCCACAGAAACCAGGGAGCTTACTACGTGCTGTTCCCCACCAAACTTGGACATGCTCTTACTGCAAATTTGGGGGGTCTTCCTCACCCTTTTCTGCACCCCTGCAGCACCCCTCACACCCATAATGCACCCTTTTGAAGCCAAATAAAAGGGTGCCAAAGACCCCCCAAATTAGCAGCGTCTTGGGGAGCTCCTTATTCATGAATTTGAATTGGATTTGAATTGTAACATGGTGTTTCAGCCAACTCGGGGCTGCTCACCGTCTTACAATTCCAAGTCCCCCCGTGTGATACCCACGGAAACCATGGGGCACACAAAGCGCATTAGACAGTTTAAAGACTTGTCTAGGTCTGTATGTCATGTCCTGGGTCCTATGTCCTGTCCTGGTCCATAGGTCCTTATGTCCAGGGCCCTAGGTCCTTATGTCATGTCCAGGACCTTGGTGTGCATGTCATGTTCTCGAGCACTGCTGTTGTCATTTGCTCTTGTATGGATGCCGCATGTGAGAATTGTAGTACTTAGTTATGACTGTAGGCAGTGTTGTTCGTTTCAGCTGCAAGCTCCAGCTTCTAGGCAGCTCCCCTAACTGGCTATTCAGCCAAAGCTAACGCAACCTAGTGTGTCTAGAAGATGACAGAATCCGCTGTCCAGAACGTTCAAACTCTTGGGGCTTAGCCCAGTGGCTTGCTCAGTGAGCTGCCTAGAAGCTGCTGCCCGTAGCTGAAAAGCAAAAGTACTAGTGTAAGCCTCTAGGTGTGGAACATCCGTTCCTGTACAGGGATAGAATATAGCATTTCCTTGTGCTTCCCATGCACTCTTGGCAGAATCATGCGAGCAGAGGTGATTCCCATGCTGCTGATGATGATGATGATGACAATAACATTATTCCTGGTGCCTTGCTGGACTCCAAATATGCCCTTGGATAGAAGGCGTAAGGGGACGTATGCGTAGACGTCTATCTCAGGAATTTCCTTGCAGGGCTTTGGATTGGGTTGGATTGTTACATGGTTTTCCAGCCAACTCTGGGATGCTGACCGTCTTCCAATGCCAAGTCCCCCCGTGCAAAACCCACGGAACCAGGGAGCCAACCCTGTGGATTAGACAGTTTAGAGATTTGTCCAGGTCAATATTTGAAGCATTGAAGGGAAACCCCGTTCTCCCGAGAGGAAGTAACTGCCAAGGTCTGGTTACTGCCCTCAATTTAGCAGAGACTCCACTGTTACACCGGGTGCGGTGCCACTTATACCTAAGGGTTCGGCGGCTACTGAGGCCTTCGGCCCACTCCACCTGCGCACGAACCTGTGACATGGGCCGGCCTCCTCAGGTTGTTTAGGGCGGTCAGGTTGTTTACATGACATATTAGCTGTGAGGCTGCTCACCGTCTGCGGGCAGAGAAAAAGCCACGATATTTGTGGCGACCTTTCTCTGTTCTCCCCCGGGAACCTGCTGCTTACATATTTGTGTGGCATTCCAATATAACACCTGTTGCGTTATTTTTGTGCACGTCGCATTCAGGGTGGGACACACCGCGCAGTATTGCGGCGTTGCCAATATCCACTACGGTATACCTCAGCCCCAAAACCCCACCGTTGGTTTGCCCACAATTTGCTGTCGAGTCCCTTGTGGTATGCACTGACCAGTTCTGAGAGAGAGTTGTGGTAAGACCGACAGGAATACATTATCTTGATCTAATTTTGCGGCATCTGCCTCAGCTGTGTAGCTTACAGACTGACTAGGGCCCAACTCCTGCCCTTGAATGACGATGAACTTCATCTCCCTTGACCTTCCCAACACCTTCCCTTTAAGGGAAATGAAGTTCATGTTCTCCCTCCTTAATTTCAACCGAGCGTTTACAACCAAGGACTTGTAGCCGAGGCCATGCTGGAGGCTCAATTCGATAGGGAAATTTGAAATGACAGCCTTGGGATTTAGTAGCCTGTCCTACAAGCCCGCTACTAGGTTTTTAGCTCTGATTCTTTGGAGAATGTCAGATATCCTTGATTTTGGTGTGACCCACAGATTTGTGAGTCCCCCACTCAGGACCCTGAATGTCTCAAGGTTTTCCAGCCAGCTCATGGCTGCTCTCCGTTTTCTAATTCCAAGTCCCTCTGTGCGATCCCCACAGAGAACAGGGAGCAAACTTATTGCACCTCACTGGGTGCAAATCATGTCGAAGAAACAAACAAACCTCCGAAGCATCGGGATTTGGATAGCCTGGCCCAAAGCTGCATGTCATACCAAATTATGCTTGTCTGCGTTGCCACTCGAGTCTCCGTTTCTCTTTCTATCCATCGTCGTCAAAGCAATAACTACCATAGATTCTGAATCAGACCAAGACAGGATAACAAAAGCTATGCATGATGATGTTACTGCCGACGGCAGGCATCCATTGTAGGTAGAGCCATGTAAAGTTCGACTAGATTCTGGGCTCTGGACCATAATGTTTCTCAATATTGGCTCCCGGCATCCTTCAGGCTACCAGGAGCTTATGGTGCTACGTTAAGACCCTTGTTCCTTTCCGTGAGACAACTCTGATTGAACCCAGCGAAGTTCAAGCTCAAAATAAGTTTTTGTATGGGGAATATGAGAAGAAGAAATTTTAATATGTTCTAACAAAAATGGAAGAAGAAAATAATCTGTTCGCATAATCGCACTTACGAGTAATTATTTTCCCTTGTAAATTTACTTTAACTGCGAGGAGCCAAATTGTTGGATGATGCTATGTGACCAAGTTTAAGTCCAAGCTCACAGGCTCTGAATCCTCCGATGATAAACCACTTTACCTCGAAGGATGTATCCTATGCACCTTTACCTGTATGCACCTCCTTAGGGTGTACAGTATGCCCATGACCTAATTTTAATCCTGACACATTGTTGGCCCTCTATTCCCCATCTTGTTTCTGAAAAGCGAGCATACGGCATGTCGGTTTGCAAGTCCCTTCAGCCGATTGGGCTACCCGTCACCTAGCCTAGCGGACTCTGACATTACAGGTCTTTAAACCGGCCCGGTCGGAGATATTTGTCAGGGGCATACCGTAGGCCCTGTTGTGCATAAAAACTTTTGTGGGAGCAAGTGTGAGGTAGCTGGTCTGAATCAGGGTATTTGAATGGATTAGCGTGGGTAGCACAACTCTTTTCACGGATATGGTGCTGCAATTGACAGAGGGGATATTTTGGCCATCGTGTCATATGTTTCACGGTTGTATAATCGCCATTTACCAGATACCAGTGGTACACACTTCGTGCCGCATTTATTACTCGCGTGGGCAGGAGAACGTACCATTGATTGGTTGGGAGGTTCCCGTTAGGGACCCAAAAATAGATAATGCGGCTATGCGGAGTCAACGCTCGGTATTCTTTAGTAAAAGGCGAAAGAATAAAGCGTCAACAGTGTTGACTCCGCCGCTATACCTTTAATAGTCTGCCAGCGTCTTCTTACTCTTGACGGTAAATTCTTTGTCAACGGACTGATGGGGGGCAACCAAACGGCTAACCGGGCGAGTCTGGGCAAGTCGAAAGTCACTCTTGGCGCTCCTACCCCCACGCGCTCTCATGCCCCTGGGTTGTTCAGGACGCTGCGTCCTGCGTCGCAGACGCAACGTCCAGGGGTCCGTTGCGTCTTGAGACGCAACGTGGGGAGGGTCCGTTGGGTCGCAGACGCAGCTTCCGTGGGTTGGTTGCGTCGCGGGACGCAGGCTATGGGTCCGTTTTGGGTCGGTTTTGGGTCGGTTGCGTCAGGACGCGGGCTATGAAAATGGTTGCGTCTCAGGACGCAGAGCTGGGGGTCCTCCTGAACAACCCTGTCCCACCCCCACTAGAACTGCTCCTTATACCCTCAATTTCTCTCAAATCCATCGACCTGCAGCATACGAAGGGCAAAAGGGCTCTCAGTTAATAAAATCCCCCCATCCCGAACAGCTCTATGACCATGGCGGGCGGCAATAAACATGCAAAGCGTGAAGACTACTACACCGTACCATGACTGCAGTGCAAGCGTTGAACGCTTCCCCGAATTAACAATGCAAGCACGAGAGGCCACTTGCGACACTTGACATGCTAAATTGATTTTGCTGATTACATCATTACCAGGATTGTTCAGGACGCTGCGTCCTCCGTTGCAGACGTCGATGAGTCTGTTGCGTCGATGGACGCAACGTGGGGAGGGTCCGTTGACCAGACAGAAGGGTCTGTTGCGTCGCAAGATGCAGGCTATACAATTGGCTGCGTCTCATGCAGCAGAGCTGGGGGTCCTCCTGAAGTACGCTGATTATTACATAGTCTCTCAGCCTTAGCTACCTACCATCTGCAGGCGCAATATCTATCTCATATATGTACTAGGTAGCATAGGTTAATCAACTCCACACATCACAATTCTAGTGAATTAATTGTACCGGTATTAAATGATTATACTGAACTTGAACTTTGTTACACGGCTCCAACCAGCAATGTGGCTGCTCGCCATCTTGGGCCGCACACACAATTACCGGGAAATTGCTTTCATTGGAAAAGCTGGGCTGGATCTGGGCCTCTGAAAAAGAAATTCGGGTACCATACTTGAGGCCGAACTTGAACTCGGTTACCGGTTGTAGTAGCCTGATAGTAGTACAGTCGGATTGATAACCGATAGTCGCCTCCGCCAGGTATATACCGTACATATCCGTTGTATATATCCCGGAATGAGGATCGATGAGACTATGGCCACCTGCCTGTGCTCGACATCTATCTCCTTGCACCTTTTCCTAATCATGCCGAATGGTCTAGCGACCTGTTACACCGGTCCATTTGTTTTAAAGCTGTGAAAGGCATTTCACCTTAGGAGGTGTGTCCCCTAACACAAACCAGCGGCACTGAGGAGTCAGTTCGAATGGCGTTGCTACTCCTCCAAAATACTACATGACTCCTTTAAGCCTGCTCGGCGTCATCTGCAGGAACATCAACATCAAAGCAGTACGAAGTCGTACCCCAGAACACCAAGATACACAATTTAGCACGGTGTATGTTGCACCTTTGTGTGTGTTTGCAGTCCAGCAGGTAAAGGCGCAGCCAAATAGGCTAAATAGACTTGACCAACATCAATAGTCAATAACTCAATACCGGTATTGGGAAGGGCTTTATTAAAAACCTACCAGGCAGTCGCAATTGCTGGACCTGGGTGCAGTGTTGTTCAGGAGTACCCCCAGCTCTGCGTCCTGAGACAAAACAAATTCCCCAGTCTGCTCAACCAATTTCATAGCCTGCGCCCTGAGACGCAACCGAACCAGCATAGCCTGCCTCCTCAGACGCAACCGACCCGGAAACTGACCCATAGCCTGCGTCCTGAGTCGCAACCAGCCCACTGAAACTGTGCCTGCGACACAACGAACCCTTTGCCGTTGCATCTGCAACGCAGGACGTAGCGTCCTGAACAATGCTGCCTGGGCCCTCTCGACTAGTCCTTCAATAAAGTCCCAGCTAAAAATAAATACACGTGGATGTGTTATGGGGATACAAAATTTTCGTCGAGAATAAAAATGCCACGGCCTTGATTTTACGATTCCTGGTAGTATTGAGACTAAATCAGCTCTACACTTGC
Organism: Chlamydomonas sp. ICE-L; assembly: GCA_013435795.1. Classification (NCBI taxonomy): domain Eukaryota; kingdom Viridiplantae; phylum Chlorophyta; class Chlorophyceae; order Chlamydomonadales; family Chlamydomonadaceae; genus Chlamydomonas; species Chlamydomonas sp. ICE-L. The sequence continues at coordinate 24,216,208 of JACBWV010000610.1, read as the reverse complement.
TTGCTGTCTCTAATTAGGCCATCCTAATGGTTGGCCCCAGTGCGAGCAAACGGGCTGGACCCTCAACCTCAGGCCTCGAAATAAGGCATACAATTTATTTATTTCAGTTAGTAATTATTTATTATTTATTATACAATTTATTTATTTCAGTTATTAATTATTTATGATTTATTATACAATTTATTTATTTCAGTTAGTAATTATTTATTATTTATTTCAGTTAGTAATTATGCTTTGACTGCCGAAGAAGGCAAGCAGCCAAATTGCTGGCTGGAGCCTTGTAACCTAATTCAAGTTCAAGTTAGGCCACCCGGGCATCAGCCAGGGTGGGGGCCATGACAGGACCAGCCGAAGTCATCATCTCCAGACCTCCATAGTTGGCCACGCACTTGCCATCAGTTCTCAGTCCTGGAGCAACCTTGTCCCACAGCTTTTTCTTCTCAGTGGCATTTGGTGCTGATGGGGCAGGCTGTAAGGCAAGACGGGGTTCAGTTCATCAGTGCTTTTCCCAAGCTCAAGTTCAAGTTCAATTAAGACAAGGCAGGGTTCAGTTCATCAGTGCTTTTTCCAAGCTCAAGTTGAAGTTCAAGTAAGACAAGGCAGGGTTCAGTTCATCAGTGCTTTTTCCAAGCTCAAGTTCAAGTAAGACAAGGCGGGGTCCATTTCATCAGTGTTTTTCCGTTTTAGCCTCTCCTGATATCATGGTTGGACAAGCCCCTTTAGCCTATTTGGCTACTGCTGGACTGTAACAACATACAGGCTGTAAGGCAAGATGCAGGGCAGGGTTGTTCAAAACGTTATGCTTCACATCTCAATCACATGGTTTTGAGGGTCTGCGTTAGTGCAACCGTAGATGTGTAATCATGAAACGTAGATTTTGACTAAAGAAATGTAGATTTTGAAAACAGCAACGTTTCAAAACGTTGTCAGATTTTCAAACGTTTCAAAACGTTGTCAGATTTCAAAACGTTTCAAAACGTTGTCAGATTCTGAAACGTTTCAAAACGTTGTCAGATTTTGAAACGTTTCAAAACATTGTCAGATTTTGAAAACAGCAACGTTTCAAAACGTTGTCAGCGTGAACTACTAGGACACGAGTGCCTCATTGGTATCTGATCCTAGTAGTTCACGCTGACAAACGTTGAATTTGAAGGACCCTTGAACAATGCTGGTACAGGGACGGGGCATATAGACATGTCATTTTGACTATTGAAGGGGCGATTTGCATGGGCTGCATTGGAAAGCCCGCTTCAATTGGTCATACTTCATAAATACCAACAGATGCATGCATCACTCTATCACTCGCCTGAAATGCATGCAAATTCTTGCACTACAGTTCGTACACTACAATTCTTACACGACAAATTCATTACAATTCTTACAATACAAATTCTTTCACACCAGTTCTTACACTGCAATTCCTACTCAACACATTATTTACAATTCTTACACTGCCATTACACTACACTTCATACTCTACACTCCAATCACACTACGATTCTTACTCAACAAATTCTTTACAATTCTTACACTGCAATTACACTACACTGCAATCATATACTGCTATCACACTACAATTATTACAATACAAACGATTCTTACACTACAGTTCAACCAGTGTTTCTTTCAATTAGTCCCTCCTGGTAATCTAGAGTTGATCTTGACAGTTCAAGGTTGGGCAAGTCCTCTCAGCCTACCTTTTGCTACCCCTGGACCAACCACCACCTTGACTGTAAAATACATTAGGGTCATTTTGATTCAATTATCTTCACTTCCAGCTGTTTTAAGTCAATTATCCCCACCTGGTAATCTAGAGTTGATCTTGCTAGTTCAAGGTTGGGCAAGTCCCTTTATCCTTTTGGGCTACCCATATAATATATAATATAATCTACTAATTTTGGCTACCCATATAAAACATTATACAAACAATCCACTGAATTTCCATAAGCGTATCCCCTCCAAACCACCCCCTCTATCTCACAACAGCACCCTCTCACCTTATCACCTCCAAACCACCCCCTCTATCTCACAACAGCACCCTCTCACCTTTAATCAACCTCCAAAACCACCCACCTCTATCTCACACAACAAGCCACCCCTCTACCTAGTCACTCAAAACAACACCTCTATCTCACAACAGCACCCTCTCACCTTATCACCTCCAAACCACCCCCTCTATCTCACAACAGCACCCTCTCACCTTATCACCTCCAAACCACCCCCTCTTATCTAAACAACGCACCCTCTCACTTAACACCTCAAAACCACCCCCTCGACCACAACAGCACCCTCTCCCTTATCAACCTACAAAACCAACCCCTCTATCTCACAACAGGCACCCTTCACCTTATTAACCTCCAAACCACCCCCTCTATCTCACAACAGCACCCTCTCACCTTATCACCTCCAAACCACCCCCTCTATCTCACAACAGCACCCTCTCACCTTATCACCTCCAAACCACCCCCTCTATCTCACAACAGCAACTCCTCTCACCCTTATTCACCTCCAAAAACCCCCCCTCTATCTCAACAACAGCACCCTCCTACACTTATTCAACCTCAAAAACACCCCATCATCTAACAACAGCACCATCTCCTTATCACCTCCAAACCAAGCCCCCTCTATCTCACAAACAGAACAATCTCACCCTTATCACCTCCAAAAAAACCCACACCGGCTTCACCTTCGCCTTCCGCTATACAGATGCCCCCCTCTATCTCACAAACAGCACCCTCTCACTATCACCTCCAAAAACCCCCCCCCTCTGATCTACAAAAGGAACCCTCCTCACCTATCAACCTCCAAACAAACCCCCCTCTAACCTCACAAACAGCACCCTCTCACCTTATCACCTCCAAAACCAACCCCCTCTAACTCACAACAGGCACCTCTCAACTTATCAACCTCCAAAAACCAACCCCTCTATATCACAACAAGCCCCTATCACTTATAACCCCTCGAACCAACCACTCTATATTCAACAACAGAACACCCCATCACTTATCACCTCCAAAACCACCCCCTCTATCTCACAAACGAGCACCATCTCACTTATTCACCTCCAAACCCACCCCCTATATCTCACAAACAGCACCACTTCACCTTAATCACCTCCTAACCACCCCTCTATCTCACAAAAAAACAGGCACCTCTCACTACTATCACCTCCAAAACAACCCTCTATCTCACAAACAGCACCCTGCTCACCTTATCCACCTCAAACCAACACCTATATCTCACACCAGCAACCCGTCTCACCTTATCACCTCCAAACCACCCCCTCTATCTCACAACAGCCACCCTTCACGTATCCCTCCAAATCCACCCCCTCTATCTCACAAACAGCACCCTCTTCACAATTATCACCTCCAAACCACCCCCTCTATCTCACAACAGCACCCTCTCACCTTATCACCTCCAAACCACCCCCCCTATATCTCACAAACAAGCACCCTCTCACCTTATCACCTCCAAACCACCCCCTCTATCTCACAACAGCACCCTCTCACCTTATCACCTCCAAACCACCCCCCTCTAATCTACAACAGCACATCGACCTCATTCACCTCCAAAAACCACCCCCTCTATCTCACAACAGCACCCTCTCACCTTATCACCTCCAAACCACCCCCTCTATCTCACCACAGGCACACTATCACCGTATTCACCTCAAACCACCCCCTCATATAAAAAACAGCACCCCTAACTTATACCTCCCAACACCCCCTCTATCTCACAACAGCACCCTCTCACCTTATCACCTCCAAACCACCCCCTCTATCTCACAACAGCACCCTCTCACCTTATCACCTCCAAACCACCCCCTCTATCTCACAACAGCACCCTCTCACCTTATCACCTCAAACACCCCTCTATTCAAACCAGCACCCTTCACCTTATCACCTCCAACCCCACCCCCCCCTATCTCACAAACAGAACCCTCTCACCTTATGTGGCCCTCAAAAAACCACCCGCTATCTTAAAACAGCACCTCGACACCTGATGAACCTCCAAACCAACCCCCTCGAATCTCAACATACAGCACCTCTCACTTATCACCTCCAAAACCACCCCTATATCCCACACAAAACAGCACCCTTCACATTATCAACTACAAAACAACCCCTCTATCCCAAAAACAGCCACCAATTGGAATGCTCCTTATCCTCTCCAAACCAAACCCTCTATCCAACACAACAGCACCCTCTCACCTGTTCCTTATCCTCGCCAAACCACACCCTTTCTCCCACAACAGCACCCTCTGGTGGCATCACAGGCTCTACATTCTCCTTTGCAGCATCACTGGCCGCCAACACCATTCCATTAGACTTGATCCCACGCATGTTCCTGGGCTTTAGGTTGCAAAGCACTAGCACCATGCGGTCCTGCAGAGTGGGTAGGACAGAGGTTAGTTATCTGTCTTGTGATAGTTAAAGGAATGAAGGAAGCGTGTTTCTAGGCTCGATGTTAAAGAGCACCTGCACCAGCACCAGCAGCCCTGCACCAGGACCAGCACCAGAAGTCCTGCAGGGATACAATTGATCAGGCAGGGCTAGGTCCTGCAGGGATAATCGTATAATTGCACTTTCCAGTAGCACAAACTCAGGGCCCCCGCCGGTAAAACGATTGTTTGGGGTTCAGTTCATCAGCGCTGTTTCGTTTTAGCCACTCCTGCCACGGTTGGGCAAGTCCCGTCAGCTTATTCGGCCCACCCCTGGCCTGTAACAACGAACATACATGCCGGGACACATTTTATTAGGCAGGGCTTCAAACGGTGGGGAGTGCAAGTGGGCCAAACAAGGATGCGTGATTCTTGATATTTATGTGTTGCAGGGATACATTTGATTAGGCAGGACTAGACACTGTGAGCATTACAAGTGGGCCAAACAAATATGAGTAATTCCTGGGTTTCTTTTGTTGCGGGGATGCTTTTGATTAGGCAGGACTAGACACTGTGAGCATTGCAAGTGGGCCAAGCAAATATGAGTTATTCCTGGGTTTCTTTTGTCGCAGGGATGCATTTGATTGGGCATGACTAAACAATGTGAGCAGTGCAAGTGGGCGCTAAATAAAAAGATGCAGGATGGGGGAGAGGGGAGCGGGGGCGAAGAGGAGACAGGGGAGGGGCAGGAAAGAACCAAGGGGGACTTGCAAAAGTGGGCGAAATAAAGAGGCGGGGGGAGTGGGGAGAGGAGTCGGGGGGCGGAAGAGAACAGTGAGGGGGCGAGGGACGAAAAAAGGCGAAGAGGGCAGGGGGCCAAACAATAGAGGCGGACGAGGACGGAGAGCGGGAGGGGCGCACCCACGACGGAGGGCAAAAACCGCGGGAGAGAGCAATGAAACAGGGGGGCAGGGGGACAAGGCGGGTGGGGAGGACGAGAGAGGAGGCGGACCGGCAGGGGCGCAAGCAGAGGACAGCTTGGGACGAGGCCAGAGGAAAAGACGAAGAGGGACAGACGAAACGGAGTACGAAGGACGAAAGACGAAGACGAAGACGAAGACGGAGACGAGGACGAAGACGAAGACGAAGACGACGACGAAGAGGGAAAAAGGGTGGGGGGGGGAGGAAAAAAAAACGAAACGAAGGACGAAGACGAAGAAGGAGACGAATACGGAGAAAAGACGAGACAAAGACAGAGACAAAGACAAAAGGACGGAAACACGAACACAACACGACACCAACACCAACCCACGAACACGAACACGAACACGAAAGACGAAGACGAAAACTAAGACATAGAACCAAAGACAGGAGACGAACACGAACCGAAGGTAGAACACGAAGACGAAGACGAAGACGAAGACGAAGACGAAGACGGAGAGATAACGGGACGAAGACGTAAGCGAAGACGAAGCCGAAGAAGACCAAAGGACGAAGACGAAGACGAAGACGGAGACGGAGACGGAGAGTATCAATAAATATAATTAATAATACTTATACTAATACTCATACTAACTTCTACTAATACCATACTAAACTAAAAAAACTTTACTTTATACTTATTAATACTTTAATGTAGAAACACATATACTAATACTTTTAATGTATAAACACATATTTTACTTTTAATGTATAAAACAAACAATCTTTACTTTTAATGTATAACAAAAAACATATATCCTAATTACTTTTTAATGTAGAAACAATATTCTAATACTTTTAATGTATTAAAAACTATACTTAATACTTGTAATGTTATAAACACATTACACTGTTGGATACTTTTTAATGTTATAACAAATATTTACTTTTAATGTATAAACACATATTTTACTTTTAATGTAGAAACACATATACTAATACTTTTAATGTATAAACACATATTTTACTTTTAATGTATAAACACATATTTTACTTTTAATGTATAAACACATATTTACTTTTAATGTAGAAACACTATTTAATACTGTAATGTATAAAACATATAATCATACTTTTAATGATTAAAAAACACATAACTAATACTTTTTTATGTATCAAAACGGGACATTATTTTACTTTTAATGGTATAAAACACATAGTTTAATACTGGGAATGGAGAATAACACCATAGACTAATACTGGGAATGGGTAGAAACCCACAGTAACTATACTTTTAGTGGATGATGAAAAAAAAACAAAGTATACGAAGACTTGTAAAGGTATAAAACACAGAGACTAAGACGGTTAAGGGAAGAAACACCAATACGAATACTTTTATGTATAAAACTATTTTACTTTTAATGTAGGAAAAGAAACACAAGATACTAATACTGTTAATGATAAACAAAATAATTTTTACTTTTAAAGGTATGGAACACATATTGTTATATAATTATTTTGTATACGATTTATTATTGGCTTACCTGACATTTGCTCCAAGGGACATATTTGACGCGGCGGCAAGAGATAAATAGGGGTAGTCCGAGGCTCTCTTCTCCAACATCAATTTTTTCTCGGTTACCAAAGGCTGCAGAGGAGCAATAGGAAAGAGCTTAGGGCATGTGTGTGTGTGGTGTGGTGTGGATGTGGAGTGTGTATGGGTATGTATGTTGGTGCGTGTGGGAGGGTGTGTGGTGGCTGGGTGTGTGTGGGTATGTGTGTGTGGTGGGTGGGGGGGGGTGGGGGACGGGGGGGGAGGGAGTGTAGTTGTGTGTGTGTGGGGGGGGGGGGGGGGGGTATGTGGTGTGTCGTGGTGGTGGGGGTGGGGTATGGGGGGGGGGGGGGGGGGCGGGGGGGGGGGGGCGGGGTATGGTTATGGTGTGTGTGTGTGTGTGTGTGTGTGTGTGTGTGTGTGTGGATGGGTGTGTGTGCAGGGTATGTGGGTATGTGTGTAAGTCAGAGGGTGGTGTTTTGGGTTTTGTGTAGGGACTGGATTGGGCGTTAGTGTTGGTGTTGGTATTGGTGTTAGTGTTGGTGTAGGTATTGGTGTTGGTGATAGCGTTTGTGTCCGAATTGGCGCTAGCGTTGCTGTTGGGGTTATGTTGGCGTGGGAGTTGGAGTCAGTGCTGCAGTTTATGTTGGCGTTGATATTTTCCTTGTTTACAAACCCCTTCCACAAGCACCCTGCAATTCACTGAGCAGCGTAACACACATACGCTATCCAAAGTTGGAGTTGGGGCTGGTGTTGGCGCTTGTGTTGAAGCCAGTGCTGCAGTTGGGGCTGGTGTTGATATATTTATCTTGTCAACAAACCCCTTCCACACACACCCTACAATTCACAGAGTAGCAGTACACATGTACGCTATCCAAAGCTGGAGTTGGGGCAGGTGTTGGGGCAGGTGTTGGCGCTGGTGTTGGAGACAGTGCTGCAGTTGGGGGCTGTTGTTGATATATTTATCTTGTCTACAACCCCCTTCCAAAAGCACCCTACAACTCCCAGAGCAGCAGGACACATGTATGCTATCCAAACTTGGGTGCCCTCACACCTGTCAGCCTCTGGATATTTTTCGCAGCTCAAAATCTTGCCAATCATAATGTCAAGGGCCTTGCACACAAACATACACACCTATCTACCCTTTAGCCTAATTGGCTACCCCCTGGACTGTTGCACGCACACACACACACACACACAAACACACACATACATGCATACACACTTGTCTGCCTCTGGATGGTTTTATATATTAGAATGTATAATACATGGTATACGTATCTATTACCTGTCTGCCTCTGGATGGTTTTCACAGCTCACAATCTTGCCAACCCTAATGTCCAGAGCCTTGAGTGCCTCGAAATTGAGCTCCACAGGGGTATCCGCAGCGGGGGGGGCCTTGCCCGCAGCAGGGGCAGAGCCAGACGTTGCAGCTGAGAGGTGGAGTAGATAGTGATTTTTCATGGAGGGTAGGGTGGGTAAGTCACTTCAGCCTATGGTGCGAACTGGACGATGTGGAAAGAAGTCAGGCATCACAGGGCTTGCAGGCTCTTTCGCTACAGGGGCTGCAGGCCTCTAAGGTACAGGATCAGTACAGGCTTGCTACAGGCTGAGGCTTACCTTCAGCTACAGCTACAGCTACAGAGGAGGGGCAACGGCTAGATAGTGATTTGGGCTCATTACTACTCTTCACGTCAAGACCTCACGCCGCCATCCCTAAATCGCGGTCACATATCATGCCTTGCTAGCCTGTGCACATAACCCCATTGCCTTGCAGCAAGAGTAACAGTGTTGTTGTGTGTTTCAGTTGTTGTGTGTGTCACTGTAAAGGCTGTTTGACACTAACCCCATTGCCCTGCAGCACAAGGAGTACCAGTTGTTGTTGTGTGTCCAGGATGTGTTCAGTGTCGAGTGTAGTTGTGTGTCACGGGAGCATGTGCACATAACCCATTGCCTTGCATGCCACGGAGTACAGTTTTGGTGGTGTCCACTGTAGCTGTGACATAACCCCCAAGTTGCCTGAATGCACAGGGAGTACAGTGTTGTTGTGTGTTCAGTGTTGTTGTGTGTCACTGTAGCCTGTGCACATAACCCCATTGCCTTGCATGCACAGAGTACAGTGTTGTTGTGTGTCACTGTAGCCTGTGCACATAACCCCATTGCCTTGCATGCACAGAGTTGTTGTGTGTTCAGATGTGGTTGTTGTGTCACTGTAGCCTGTTGCACATAACCCCAATTTGCCGTTTTGCATGCACGGGGGAGTAAAGTGTTGTTTGTGTGTTCAGGTGGGTTGTTGTGGTCACTGTAGCCTGTGCACCCAACCCCCATTGACTGGCATGCAACAGAGTTACAGTTGGTTGTGTGTTGTAAGTGTTGTTGGTGTCATGTAGCCTGTTGCAACATAAACCCAATGCTTGCTAGGCACAGAGAGTAAAATGTTGTTATGTGTGTTCAGTGTGTGTGTGTGTCACTGTTAGCTGTGCACAGAAACCCCATTGCCTGAATGCACCAGGAAGTACAGTGTTGTTGTGTGTCACTGTAGCCTGTGCACATAACCCCATTGCCTTGCATGCACAGAGTACAGTGTTGTTGTGTGTTCAGTGTTGTTGTGTGTCACTGTAGCCTGTGCACATAACCCCAATACCTTGCATGCCATACTGCTAGGGACCGGCAAATCATATGGTGTTGACCACAGGCGAGGATGATATCATATGATACCATACAAATTGCATCACAAAATATAGTTTATAAATGGTAACTTTAGCCTAGTCAGACAGACGGCATCAAATGATAGCATGTGATGTCATATCGCCGTTCCCTACATACTGCCAGCCTGCACGACTCGCTGACAGCACAGCCTTGCTAACCGTTTACGCATAGATCGACCCTGCTTCTAACGAGTCGCATATAACATCACCGCTATAATCGTTACTAGTATAATCGTTACTGTTACACTTCAAATACAAATCGTTACTGTTACACTTCAAAATTTAAAATTGATTTATCTGAAGGGTGGGTGTGGTATTCCCCTACAGACTCTGTTTCCCAACCCCTGCGGGAATCAGTAACATACCCATTCAGGGTAGGTAAAATCACAAGATTGCAGGCAAGAACAAGGGCTAATGCAATGCGCACCTAATACTCCCCCCCCCCCACCACCCGCCAACCCCACCACTCCTCCCTCCCTCACTACCCAATTCACACAAACTTATACCTCCCACCCAACCCAGCCCCCGAAACTACGCCGCACCAGACCCACTCCCACTCAAAAACCACCACTCCATCTTACACCCACCCACTCCCCCACCAAGGTCTTCCCTACATGCTGCCTCGCTGCCTGACTGTTGACTTGGGCACCGCACACCAGGTGTTCTCCCTATTGGAGACCCCCCAAGGGGCGCCTGGGCAAGCAGCTCGGACCTCCCAACATCTAACCCCCTAACCCCCCTACCCCAGACTACCCCCAAGACCCACTCACCCACCAAACCCTCCCTACATGTGCCTTCGGCCGCCCTGACTGGCACTCGCGCACATATGCGTTCTCCAATAGGGGCGCTTGGGCAAGCAGCTCGGACCTGATTTCAAAAAAACACTGATTTCAGCTCTCAAAAAGTAAGGTTCATAAGGATCATCCATTAATCTCAGAAATGATTTCAACACACAAACAATAAAGTTCGTAAGGTTCATCTATTAATCTCATAAATGATTTCAACACACAAACAATAAGGTTCGTAAGGTTCATCTATTAATCTCATAAATGATTTCAACACACAAACAATAAGGTTCGTAAGGTTCATCTATTAATCTCATAACTGAATTTCAACACACAAAAACCAATAGTTGTAAGGTTATCTATTTAAATCTTTCATAAAATGATTTCAACACACAAAATAAGGTTCCGTAAGGTTCATTATTCATCCGCCTAAATGATTTCAACACACAAACAAGAAAAGTTGTAAGGTTCATCATTAATTTCTCATAAATGATTTCAAAAACACAACAATAAAAGTTGTAAGGTTCATCCTTAATCGCGAAACTAATTTAAACAAACAAAACAATAAAGTTCGTTAAGGTCATCTATTAAATCTAGAAACTGAATTCACACACAAACAAAAAACAATACGGTTCGTAAGGTTCATCTTATTATCTCAGAACTGATTTCCAACACAAAACAATAAGGGACATAAGGTTCATAAAGGGTTCATCCATTAATGCAGATCTGATGCGGAAGAATAGACAAACAACGACATAGGTTCACCATCATCCATTAATTTCTATCCATGTATCATTCTTTCATCATTCATCCATAAACTTCCATCTTCGTTGGTCATTCCTGAATCATTAATCTGTTCAATCATTCCTGATCATGGTTTGTTCATTCATTCATCATCAAATTTCATGAATCATCCTAATTTATCCATCATTCGCGATCATTCTTTGTCATCCGTATTGTCGTTGTTTGGTTTGTTAGTTTTGTTGATTGTTTGGTCCATTGTTTGGTTTCTAATACCTAGCGGAAAAATGGCGACGGGGATTGTAGTCTCATATTCCATGAACTGTAATTCACTGAAACGCACTTCATGCGTTGTGCGCCTAAACACCACCTGAGCCTGCCCCCGTGATTCGTTCACTACCCGTTCTCTCTCTCACTCACCCACTTATCTATATATCCATTCAATCCATAGCGAATTTTATTATAACAACCCAACCGCATCAGCAGCACTGCTAGTTGGCCCCAGTGCAAGTAAACTGGATGGCCCCCTCAACCTCACGCCTCGTAATAAGGCATACCATTCATTAATTTAATTATAAAAAAACGTATCGCAGGACACCCAACCGCATCATCCGCATGCAGGTTGCTGCTCTGATCACCACCACCAATGGATGGATCAACATCGCACACATTTAATTATAAAACCCCACCTTGCAGAATACCCAACCGCATCATCTGCACGTAGGTTGCTGCTCTGATCACCACCATGAATGGCAGGCTCAACACCGCTCACATCCACTTGCTGGAGTTGACCAAACCTGCATATCACAGGGTTTAGGGTTTGGGGTTTAAAGGTTCAATGAGTGAGTACTTGGGAGACAAGTGGAGAATGAGCTTTGGATAGCCAGCTCTCTTACACTCCCACATCCACTTGCTGAAGTTGACCAAACCCTGCAAGTCACAGGGTTTAGAGTTTAGGGTTTAAAGGTCCGATGAGTGAGTACTTGGAAGACGAGTAGAGGGTGAAATTTGGATGGCCAGCCCTCCGACACTCCCTCCCACATCCACTTGCTGAAGTTGACCAAACCTGCATATCATTACAGAGAAATTTGCAGAGATATTTAAATCTCAAGTACTCAAATCTAAACTGAATCCCATGCGCACATCAATGCAAAGGTCCGATGAGTACTTGGACGACAAGTGGAGGATGAATATAGGATAGCCAGACCTCCTACAATCCCTCCCACAACCACTTGATGAAGTTAACAAAAACTGCACATCACCTAGGATGCAGTACAGAATGCAATCGCATAGGATGCAGTACAGAATGCAATCACCTAGGATGCAGTACAGTATCCAATCACATAGAATGCAGTGCAGAATGCAATATCACAAAGGTCCCATGAGTGAGAACTTCATTTTCAAATCAGTTTCCTCATGAGGCCCCCCCCCCAATGCCCCTCCCTTGCCCGGGGCTGCATTGGAATGACTGTCTTGTCAGCTCATCCCCCAATAATGGCAACACCTGGTGGGGCGTGGTATTAAGGGAGCCCCGTCTTACGACGGTAGAGACCGGGCTGCTACTTTACATGGACAGTGCTACCATGGCGGTTGACAGCGACCGCAAACACTAAAGCACACCCGAAGAGATTTGAACCCCGGACCTTCTTGTTTCAACTACCTCTACCATTGAGTCATACGTTGAAGCAGGATTGATTTTTCGTTTATTTGTTTTGTAAAAAAACACTTTGTCGGCTACGAAATCAGCTGAGACACATCAGCTGGCTCCACACCTCCACACCTGCCAGTCTCGGTTCATGCAAGATCTCCTCAGAGCACACAACATGCTCCCTGAGCCTAAAAGCACCAGGTTCCCCAATCCCCTACAACCTGATGCTCTCCTCATAAGTACTCATGGACACATGCATTTTGCACATGGCTGACATATAGTACAAACATGTTTACAACGCAGGGTAGGGACGGATATGTTTGAACACACCCCACCACCACCACCCTGAAAGTTAAATATGTGAGGTTGAGGTCACAGTAACTTGCCAACTGCACATTCAACAGCATCAACTAACTAACTGCACGTTCAACAGCATCAACTTACCAACCAACTAACCACAACCTTCAACACAAACACCAGCATCAACTTACCACCCACTACCCAGCTAGACCGTTCAACACATCAACTTAACCAACCAACTACCAACTATAACCGTTAACAGCATCTACGTGCCACCACTAACCACCTAAACTAACGCTTTCAACTAGCATCAACTTACTTACCAACCAACTAACGCAACTAACCGTTCAACACATCACTTACCAACCAACTACCACTAACCGTTCAAATAACAGCATCAACTACACAACTAACCACTACCTTTTCAACAACATCACTTACCACCAATAACTAACCAACCTTTCAACAGCATCAACTTACCAACCAACAACCCTTTCAACAGCATCAACTTACCAACCAACTATCCAACTAACATTTCAACAGCATCAACTTACCAACCAACTAACCAACTAACCTTTCAACAGCATCAACTTACCAACCAACTAACCAACTAACCTTTCAACAGCATCAACTTACCAACCAACTACCAACCACCTTCACAGCATCACTTACCACCACAACCTTCACAGCATCAACTTCCAACTAACTACCACTAACAGTCAACATCAATCAACTTACCAACAAACTAACCTTTCAACAGTATCCAATTACCAACCAACTAACCAACTAACCTTTCAACAGGATCAACTTACGAACCAACTAACCTTTCAACAGCATCAACTTACCAATCAACAATGCTGTTTATCTTAGGGCCCCACTTCTCTACCTGTATTGCAGTTGCAGGCGAGGGACAAGAACTCAGTTGCTTGCTATGTGCTTTGACCTGGCTTCTATGTACATCTGTCAAGTGCCAGAAAACATTTCAGCGCTCGTTGGGAAGTGTTGCATTGGTGTGGGGTAGGATTGGTGTTGGTATTGGTGCTGGTGTTGGCATTTATATTTGTATTTGGGTATGGGTTTGTGTTTGTTTTTGATTTGGGGTTGGGGTTGGGGTTGGGAAAGAAAGTACCAGCCCCCTAACGACCTCCAATTATATTATACTCACCTACCCCATGCCCCTGCCCCCACCCCACACACCCATCCCCACCCCACACACCCCCACATACCCACACCCCTACCTACCTAATCCACCCATCCCCCATGCACCTCCCCACCACCACACCCCAGAAGTCGACCTCACCTCTTGATCAGTCAACTTCAGCTGAGCACGCTTCGCCAAGTCACGTACATCGGGTGTGTCAGTTGCCTTGCATCGCAAACTTGTGGAACAGGGCTTGAATGCAAGCATCCGCATCATCCTGACACTCGGCTGACTCAATTTCGAAGACAGCATGATGGATTTGATCGTCTAACAAGGGATGAGGTAGAACCGGTGGCGCAGGTCGACAAATGGCCACTTTCTTCGGCAAGAGGATGCAAGGCACCGGATTTGTGGCGTGGCTTGAGCCGGCCGACCCTGGGCCCTGCTGTCACCGCCCTGCTGTCACCGCCCTGCTGTCATGATTGCTATATGATGTTGGACGATGCTGTAGTGCTTGACGTAAAATTACGATACTTAGATACGCCAAAGGACGCACACTCTAGTCGTGCTCCCAATAATACCTACACAGGTCAGAAGGATCGCATTGCATTTAGTTCCTCGTAGCTGTAGCTCCTTTTTGCTCCGCGAAGATGTCTCAAGCTTACAACGAGGATCGTCCTCTGTTCGCCCATGGGAAGCAGACAGAACTGTACCAGGAGATGTCCGACTACGCTTACAAGCCAGAGGTCCAGGAATTGTTGCAAAAGCTGTGCGCAGACGTGTTCACGTAAGTAATCTAGCAACTCACGAAACGACTAGCACGAGGATAACTAACTATTGGCTCAGCTTCAAGTATCCGAACATCTATGTCAAAAGTCACGCATCCTCACCTTCGCGTTATCCCCCACCACCACCACCACCACACACACACACACACACACACAAACACAACTTGAACCCTCCCCCACACCCCCAGCCCACTCCATCCCCACTCCACACACACAAACGCCACCTGATCACCACCACCATCACCACTGCCATGGCCCCGGGCAACACAACTATCACCGCTACCTCTTGGCATACCTCAAGCCATCTTCATTTAATTTGCCATGCTCTGTTAATGGGGTAAAGATACAATATACCTAGTGTGCGCAAAGCCTCGTATATAAGAGGCGGAAGCATTTGTGTCTAACTAATGTGGGGAGGTCCTATGTAGCCCCATGCTAAGGCCAGTTGGGGTTGGGGACTAAAAAAGGGGGGGGATGCAACAAAGCGAAGCAACACAATTGAACACAACACAATGCAACAAAACACAACGCAACACAATGCAACACAATGGAACACAACACAATGCAACACAATGCAACAATGGAGTGTGTGTGCGTCTACATTTGACGACAGTTCACTTTGTTACCTTCCCTGATGGACTTGTTCTTTTATCTCAGTCGCTCTGACCGTCCGATACACATATCACAATTATCATTAACATGACTTTTCAGAATTATTTTCAAAATTAACATGACTTATTTTCAAAAGTAACATGACTTATTTTCAAAATTAACATGACTTTGTGTCTGTGCTTAAGTGTGTCTGTGCTTGCATGTCTGTGCTTGCATGCCTGTGTCTGTGCTTGCATGTCTGTGTCAGTGCTTAAGTGTGTCTGTGCTTGCATGCCTGTGTCTGTGCTTAAGTGTGTCTGTGCTTGCATGCCTGTGTCTGTGCTTAAGTGTGTCTGTGCTTGCATGTCTGTGCTTGCATGCCTGTGTCTGTGCTTAAGTGTGTCTGTGCTTGCATGGCTGTGTCTGTGATTAAGTGTGTCTGTGCTTGCATGTCTGTGCTTGCATGCCTGTGTCTGTGCTTGCATGCCTGTGTCTGTGATTAAGTGTGTCTGTGCTTGCATGTCTGTGCTTGCATGCCTGTGTCTGTGCTTGCATGCCTGTGTCTGTGCTTGCATGTCTGTGCTTGCATGCCTGTGTCTGTGCTTGCATGCCTGTGTCTGTGCTTGCATGTCTGTGCTTGCATGCCTGTGTCTGTGCTTGCATGTCTGTGCTTGCATGCCTGTGTCTGTGCTTGCATGCCTGTGTCTGTGCTTGCATGCCTGTGTCTGTGCTTAAGTGTGCCTGTGCTTGCCTGTCTGTGCTTGCATGCCTGTGTCTGTGCTTAAGTGTGTCTGTGCTTGCATGCCTGTGTCTGTGCTTGCATGCCTGTGTCAGTGCTTGCATGGCTGTGTCTGTGCTTAAGTGTGTCTGTGCTTGCATGCCTGTGTCTGTGCTTGCATGTCTGTGCTTGCATGCCTGCGTCTGTGCTTAAGTGTGCCTGTGCTGGCATGTCTGTGCTTGCATGCCTGTGTCAGTGCTTGCATGCCTGTGTCTGTGCTTGCATGCCTGTGTCTGTGCTTAAGTGTGTCTGTGCTTGCATGTCTGTGCTTGCATGCCTGTGTCTGTGCTTGCATGCTTGTGTCTGTGCTTGCATGTCTGTGCTTGCATGCCTGTGTCTGTGCTTGCATGCCTGTGTCTGTGCTTGCATGTCTGTGCTTGCATGCCTGTGTCTGTACTTGCATGCCTGTGTCAGTGCTTGCATGCCTGTGTCTGTGCTGAAGTGTGCCTGTGCTTGCCTGTCTGTGCTTGCATGCCTGTGTCTGTGCTTGCATGGCTGTGTCTGTGCTGAAGTGTGCCTGTGTCTGTGCTTGCATGCCTGTGTCTGTGCTTAAGTGTGCCTGTGCTTGCCTGTTTGTGCTTGCATGCCTGTGTCTGTGCTTGCATGCCTGTGTCTGTGCTTGCATGCCTGTGTCTGTGCTTGCATGTCTGTGTCTGTGCTTAAGTGTGGCTGTGCTTGCATGCCTGTGTCTGTGCTTGCATGCCTGTGTCAGTGCTTGCATGGCTGTGTCTGTGCTTAAGTGTGTCTGTGCTTGCATGCCTGTGCCTGTGCTTAAGTGTGTCTGTGCTTGCATGTCTGTGCTTGCATGCCTGTGTCGTGATAAAGTGTTGTTGTGCTGCATTGCCTGTGTCTGTGCTTGGCATGGCTGTGCTTGCCTGGCGTGTCTGGGCTTAAGTGTGTATGTGCTGCTGCCTGTGCTTGCATGCCTGTGTCTGTGCTTAAGTGTGCCTGTCCTGGCATGTCTGTGCTTCCATGGCTGTGTCAGTGCTGGCATGGCTGTGCTTGCATGCCTGTGCCTGTGCTTGCATGGCTGTGCTTGCATGGCTGTGCTTGCATGGCTGTGTCTGTGCTTAAGTGTGTCTGTGCTTGCATGCCTGTGTCTGTGCTTAAGGGTGCCTGTGATTGCATGTCCTTGTCGTGCTGCATGCCTGTGTTGTCTGTGTTGGGCCTTAAGTGTGACTGTGCTTGCTGCTGTGCTTGCATGCAGGTGTATGGCTTAAAGTGTGTCTTTGTGCTTGCATGGCTGTGTCTGTGCTTAAGTGTGTCTGTGCTTGCATGTCTGTGATTGCATGTCTGTGCTTGCATGCCTGTGTCTGTGCTTGCATGTCTGTGCTGAATTGCCGGGGTCTGGCTTTAAAGTGTACTGTGCTTGCAGTCGTGCTTGCATGCGTTTGATCTGTGCGTGCATGTCTGTGTCTGGTGCTTAAAGTGTGCTGTGATTGCATGCCTGTGTCTGTGATGCATGTCTGTGCGTGCATGCGTGTCTGTGCTGCATGCCTGTGTTGTGCTTGCAGTCTGTGCTTGCCATGCCCTGGTCTGGGCTTGCAGTCTGTGCTTGCATGCCTGTGTATGTGCTTGCATGTCCGTGCTTGCATGCCTTGTGTAGGTGCTGCATGCCTGTGGTCTGTGCTTGCATGCCTGGGCTGTGATTAAGTGTGCCTGTGCTTGCCCTGTATGTGCTTGCATGCATGGTCTTGCTAAGGTGTCTGTGCGCATGCCTGTGTCTGTGCTGCATGCCTGTGCAGTGCTTGAGGCTGTGTCGTGCTTAGGTGTCGTGCTGCAGCCTTGTCATGTGCTTGCATGTCTGCTGCATGCCGCGTTGTGCTTAAGTTGTGTGACTTGCGGCATGTCTGTGCTTGCATGCCTGTGTCAGTGCTTTGCCATGCCTGTGTTGTGCTTGCATGCTGTGTCTGTGCCTTAAGTGTGTCTGTGCTGGCATGTCTGGGCTTGCATTGCATGTGTCTGGCTTGCAGCTTGGGTCTTGCTTGCATGCTGTGATTGCATGCCGGTAGTCTGATGATGCATGCCGGTGTCGTGCTTGCATGTCTGTGCTTGCAGCCTGTTGTCTGTTACTTTATGCCGGTGTCAGTGCTGGCATGCCGGTGTCTGTGCGGCAGTGTGCCTGTTGCTTGAATCAGGTCTGTGCTTGACATGACTGTGTATGTGCTGCATGGCCGTTGTCGTGAATGAAGTGTGAATGTGTTCTGTGCTTGCATGCCTGTGGGTCTGTGCTTAAGTGTTGCCATTGTGCTTAGCCTGTTTGTGCTTGCATGCCTGTGTAGTGCTTGCATGCCTGTGGTCTGTGATGCATGCCTGGTCTGTGCTTGCATGTCTGTGTCTGTGCTTAAGGTGGGGCCTGGCTTGCATGCCTGGTCTGTGATTGCATGCTTTGTGTCGGGCTTGCATGGCGTGTCGTGATTACGTGTGTCTGTGCTTGCATGCCTGCCTGTGCCTGTGATTTAAGTGTGTCTGTGCTTGCATGTTGTGCTTGCATGCCTGTGTCTGTGCTAAAGTGTGTCTGTGCTTGCATGCCTGTGTCTGTGCTTGCATGGCTGTGCTTGCATGGCTGTGTCTGTGCTTAAGTGTGTCTGTGCTTGCATGCCTGTGCTTGCATGCCTGTGTCTGTGCTTAAGTGTGCCTGTCCTGGCATGTCTGTGCTTCCATGGCTGTGTCAGTGCTGGCATGGCTGTGCTTGCATGCCTGTGCCTGTGCTTGCATGGCTGTGCTTGCATGGCTGTGCTTGCATGGCTGTGTCTGTGCTTAAGTGTGTCTGTGCTTGCATGCCTGTGTCTGTGCTTAAGGGTGCCTGTGATTGCCTGTCTGTGCTTGCATGCCTGTGTCTGTGCTTAAGTGTGCCTGTGCTTGCCTGTCTGTGCTTGCATGCTTGTGTCTGTGCTTAAGTGTGTCTGTGCTTGCATGGCTGTGTCTGTGCTTAAGTGTGTCTGTGCTTGCATGTCTGTGATTGCATGTCTGTGCTTGCATGCCTGTGTCTGTGCTTGCATGTCTGTGCTTGCATGCCTGTGTCTGTGCTTAAGTGATACTGTGCTTGCATGTCTGTGCTTGCATGCCTGTGTCTGTGCTTGCATGTCTGTGTCTGTGCTTAAGTGTGTCTGTGCTTGCATGCCTGTGTCTGTGCTTGCATGCCTGTGTCAGTGCTTGCATGGCTGTGTCTGTGCTTAAGTGTGTCTGTGCTTGCATGTCTGTGCTTGCATACCTGTGACTGTGCTTGCATGCCTGTGTCAGTGCTTGCATGGCTGTGTCTGTGCTTAAGTGTGTCTGTGCTTGCATGCCTGTGTCTGTGCTTAAGTGTGCCTGTGCTTGCCTGTCTGTGCTTGCATGCCTGTGATTGTGCTTGCATGGCTGTGTCTGTGCTTAAGTGTGCCTGTGCTTGCATGGCTGTGCTTGCATGGCTGTGTCTGTGCTCTGCCTGTTGCACGCATTGGTGTCTGTGCTCACACGCAACTAACCACATGTATACAAGGATCTGATTACAGCCCATTTGTGCCTGTGCTTCCGTGTATCTGCCTACATGCATAAAAAGGAGCTGACGCTCTTCTGTGCCTGTGATTATGTGCGATATGTAGGGTACGGCAATATGATACCATATAATATCATGACATCATGTCATACCATATGATGCCGGCAGTCTGACTAGGCTTGAGTTACCATTGATATACAATATCATATGATGGAATTTGTATGATATCGCATGATATCATACTTGCCTTTGATTAACATCGTATGATATGCCGGTCCCTAGTGACATGGGCAGCCAACAACACAAACCTTGCCATGCATGCAGTGTACAGTCACTCATGTGCATGTATACTACATTCCTTGGTTGGTCGTACCCTGCATCTGCTTTGCTTTTGCCTTGTATTTGCTCAATGTGTATTCAACCTGTACTGCTTTTGCCATGTATTTGCTCGCTGTGATTTCAACCTGACCACCCATGGTGCAGTGTTGATAAGACTGGTGTCTACTGCGTGAGCCGGTTAACACCCACACCTATCCCTACACCTGCATGTACACCCACCCCCTCCCAGGGTAACTCTTCAGTTGGTTGTTTACCCTGTATCTGTATCTGCACTGCTTATGCGTTGTATTTGCTCACGGTGCTTTCAACCTGAGGACCCATGGTGCAGTGTTGATAAGACTGTTGTCTGCTGCATGAGCTGGTGCACTTGGTCTCGGGAAAGGTCATTCTCATTAGGAGTGGCAATAAATAAAATGAATAGTACGCCTTATTACGAGGCGTGAGGTTGAGGGGGCCAGCCCGTTTGCTTTCACTGGGGCCAACCACCATAGGGGGGAGGGGGGGGGGGGGGGGGGGGGGGGCTATCATCCCCTGTATTAGGAGTGGCAAAACCTCGGACTGAGTCCTCGTTGCCGCTGGTTTGTGTCAGGAGACCCACCTCCTGGGGTGAAATTCCTTTCAAAAACAAAAGGCATAGTCAAGCGTAGTGCATCAAGAGTCCAGCAAAAGTCTAGTGTAGTCCAGCGTAGTCCATCTCCTGAGGCAGCAGCTCCCATGGCCGCACTGGTGAGCAAAAGCATCAGGGCTTCATCAAAATCAAATCCGCACTGCTCATCAAAAGCATCAGGGCTTCATCAAAATCAAATCCGCACCGCTCATCAAAAGCATCAGGGCTTCATCAAAATCAAATCCGCACCGCTCATCAAAAGCATCAGGGCTTCATCAAAATCAAATCCGCACCGCTCATCAAAAGCATCAGGGGTCAAGGGGTTCCTGCCCACTCGACGACTTGCATACTAAGCTGGGCAAAAGGGACCGCGTTTGCAAGTGAAGGGTAGCAAGGCAGCAAATGCCTTCAACAACAGGCATTCGCTTGCAAGCCAAGTAATGCCTTTGCCTTTGCAAAGGCAAACGCAAAAGCAACGCTTAGTTTTCAAGAAAGCTAAGCGGTTGTTTGCGTGCGCTTACAAAACAAGTAAGGTCATACAAGTAGAGTGCATTAGAAGCTTGACCCTGCACAACACTGCAAAGAAAGCCACATTATATGGGATGTCAATATCGGGCAGGTCTATAAGATTATTGGGCGATAAATCATACGGTGCCGTTCAAAATATTGTACGTTTTATTTATATATTGTACAATATATCATATGATATCGTCGATATAGCATACAATATATCTATACGATATTGTACTTGACAAGCCTACACATTATACATAGATAAGATGAATCTCAAGATCCGTGTCTTGCTGTACGGATGTCAGCTGTACAGATAACAGCTGTACGGATGTCAGCTGTACAGATATTAGCTGTACGGATGTCAGCTGTACGGATATCAGCTGTACGGATGTCAGCTGTACGGATATCAGCTGTACGGATGTCAGCTGTACGGATATCAGCTGTACGGATGTCAGCTGTACGGATATCAGCTGTACGGATGTCAGCTGTACGGATGTACCATGACACCCCTATCTTCCTTTGTTTTGATTTTATGGTCTATCAGCTTTTAGGCTACTCACCGTCTGCGGGCAGAGTAAACATGGTTAGTATAAACACTATACCACACTCTAGTTAATCATCGAGAATAGCAGTTTGGTTTGATTACATGGTCTATCAGCCTTCAGACCACTCACCGTCGGCGGGCAGGTTAAACTTGTGTGGTATAGACGCCACTACACCACACTCATGAGTACGGAATGCTATCAAAACGGTTTATGAAGTTTGAAGTAGAGGACGACAATATGATATTGTGTCATCATATGATATTATATACATATGATGCCAGCATAATATGATATCGTGTCATCATATGATATTATATACATATGATGCCAGCATAAAATGATATCGTATCATCATATGATATTATATACATATGACGCCAGCATAATATGATATTGTGTCATCATATGATATTATATACATATGATGCCAGCATAATATGATATCGTGTCATCATATGATATTATATGACATCATATGATGCCAGCATAATATGATATCGTGTCATCATATGATATTATATACATATGATGCCAGCATAATATGATATCGTGTCATCATATGATATTATATGACATCATATGATGCCAGCATAATATGATATCGTGTCATCATATGATATTGTATACATATGATGCCAGCATAATATGATATCGTGTCATCATATGATATTATATGACATCATATGATGCCAGCATAATATGATATTGTGTCATCATATGATATTATATACATATGATGCCAGCATAATATGATATCGTGTCATCATATGATATTATATGACATCATATGATGCCAGCATAATATGATATCGTGTCATCGTATGATATTATATACATATGATGCCAGCATAATATGATATCGTGTCATCATATGATATTATATGACATCATATGATGCCAGCATAATATGATATCGTGTCATCATATGATATTATATACATATGATGCCAGCATAATATGATATCGTGTCATCATATGATATTATATGACATCATATGATGCCAGCAGTCTGACTAGGCTAAATTTACCACTTATATAAGTGGTAAATTACAATATCACATGCTGCAACTGTTATGATATCATATGATATCATACTCGCCTTTGGTCAACATCATATGATATGCCGGTCCCTAGTCATAAGGCATCACACAATTTGACCTGAGACATCACCTGCATCCTTGCAGAACTTCTTGAGGTACTCGAACATCATATGCTGCAACTGTTATGATATCATACTCGCCTTTGGTCAACATCATATGATATGACGGTCCCTAGTGATAAGACTGTTGTCTGCTACTTGAGGTATATACTAGGCTAAAGCTACCAGACAAATACAATATCATACTCGCCTTTGGTCAACCTCATATGATATGCTGGTCCCTAGTTGTAAGACATTTCACAAGACCCGTGTCCACTGTTGAAGAAGAGAGACCACTGCTGGCCACACTGCCACACTGCACCATTTGTATTTGTATAGTCCAGGGTAACCAAATAGGCTAAAGGGACTTTCCAAACCTTCAAACCAGGAAAGGCAGTTTAAAAACAAGCACTGGTGAACCTAACCCCAACACATAGTAAATGCCTGCACCATGCGCACCACAACTGGCATCAAAGCATTTCTTCAGTGTGATTATCCTTACTTGCTTTATTGCTTGTACCCTGTGATTTTTATGATGGTTGGAAGACCTTCTCAGATGTTGTGAAGCGGGCTTGTATTGGATAACTATGGCCTGTCTATGACAGTGTAATGAATGATAGAACCACAGGTGGAAGAAGGATTCACAAGGAAAGTGGCCCTCCAAAATCTACGCTTGAGACGTGAAACGTAACATGTTAAACAACCCTGATGTATGTATGTACACTGATTCCCCAGGTCTCATTGATACGAGCACCTTGGGCGCATACCTGCTTTGTGCACTCTGTAGCAATGCCTTATCTTGTTTGCAACTTTAGTTTACACTGATACACACCACGACTGACCTCACTGCTTCACTGTGTTACTCACAGGTTACACTTTTTTCTTTACCTAACATCACCTTCCCCCTTTGGATGTTGCAGTGAACGCCCCAACAAGCCCCTGGACTACATGATTTCATGGCTTAACGCTGAGAAGAAGAGGCAGGAGATGGACAACAACACCCATTAGTTCCCATGATATTAAAAAGATAACGCCTGGAGGAGCGTGGTGTTACGGGGACCAACCAGGGTACTTCCAAGCGCGCTGCCTTTTCAGCCCCACTGCGCGTTTCGCGCAGTTTTTCAACCCCCTGTGGGCGCAGCAAGCAATTTGTGCGCTTTTGCACTACCAAGCGCAGTTGTTTTCTTCTTCAAGTGCGCTAAAGCGCTAGTCAATTTGGTCAATGGCACCACCATTCAAACTGAATCCTCTGTGTCGTTGGTTTGTGTCGGGAAACCCACCTCCTGGGGTGAAAGTCCTTTCACAACTAAAAAAAAAAAAATGGGAGTACCCTGGGACCTTCCCGTGTACCCATGATATCATCATATTAATTTTCTTTAGAGCTTGGGTGAATGAACTATACCTACTGTACACTAATAATAGGCGTATCTTTTTACTTGTTGTCATCAGGGGGTCCCGCAAGGTCGCATGGTACATATATAAGATGTAATACGGTAGCAGTAATACGGTAGCAGCAACATAGCAGCCACCCATTGCACTCCATGGTGTTTTGCTCTAAGTCCATTTCTTGACCGTATGTCGGCAACATCTGTAATCATTCATTTAGCATATGTTTCTTCGAGGCATGCTGATCTCGTTCATACAGTCACTCATTGCGCAAGGAATGTATGAATGACATAGTAAGATATGTGTAAACGTAGCTGGCCCCAGTGCAAGCAAACGAGCTGGCTCCCTCACGCCTCGGAATATGGCGTACTATTTATTTATTTGTTTATTTATCTGCGTAAACATATACCCGGATGTTCACATGCAGCTTCCAGGCTACGGTACATAAAATATGTATGCAACACCCTACTGAGGTGTGAACATATCATGGTACCCGAAGCTCCTGTTGCCACTCCAACCCCAGTAAATATATAGGGGTCACTTCGAGTTTAGTCATATCATATTATACACGACATGCCCGGCGACTCTCGTCGTTTTCTCAATCATAATATAGAAGTCCCATTCTTCAGCTCTCTCTCTCTTGTACTCTCTTGTTCTTTTGGTCGTGGGTAGATATCTCCGCCGACCTGAATTGCGCTATTCTCTTGTTGGAGTGGCAAACTGGCAACGCCATTTGAGCTGAATCTTCGGAGTCGCTGGTTTGTGTTGGGAGACCCACATCCTGGGGTGAAATACCTGAGAACAAATCAAAGCTGTTCGCGACAGGGCATGTAAGTTGTTACAGTCCAGGGGTGGCCAAATAGGCTGAAGAGGCTTGCCAAACCATAATATCAGGAGTGGCTAAAACGACACAAACACTGGTGTCTGATGAACTGACCCCCAAACATTCGTTTTAAAGACGGTGGCCCTTGGTTCGTGAGGGCACAATAATACAACAGGGACATTTACAAGCAGTCATACAGTCTGCAGTCTGCTAGATGTTGGCTCCTTTATCATAGACATACCGATTAGCCACTATACTGATTATGATGGTACTTCGTTGGGTGTGTGTTCCTCATCAGGTTTATTAAGAACGCCGCGTTTTGCGTCTCAGTGGGGAGGGGCTGTTGCGTTGCAGATGCAGATTTCGAAACCGGTTACACCTCGATAAGCAAATTTGGGGTCCCCTCTGAACAATCCTTGTACTCACCACTTCACGGCAGCTCAGGCCACTTTTAATTGGGTCAGATATCTATTTCAAGTAAAAAAGCGTATGGGCAATATGATATCAAATGATAGCATTCATCATATGATACATCATATGATGCCGGCAGTCTGGCTAGGCTTAAGTTAACATTTATATACACTATCATATGATGCAATATGTATGATATCATACTAGCCTTTGGTCAACATCATATGATATGCCGACCCCTAAGCATATAGCACCCAACAAAACGGATGTGATTGAACTTGTCCTCTTGGCAGCCGGATTGCAATAGGACAGCATGCTAAGCGCACCCGGGTACTACTTCTTGCCAAATTGGTCAGCGCTTTTTAGTGAAAAAACGCAAAAACTGCGCGTTGCGCCCACAGGGGGTTGAAAAAACTGCGCAAAACGCGCAAAATTGCTCAGTAAGGAAGCGCGGTACCTGCCGCGCGCGCTTAGTAATACCCTGACGCGCACGCCACACCACAAGCAGCACAGTACCCCAACAAAGAGGATATTATTGAACTTCACCGCTTGGAAGCCTGATTCGCAACAGGACAGCATGTGTCGCACACACCAGGCCACAACCAGCACATAGCAACCAAGGAATGAGGAGCTGCAAAACCACACAAACGTTTAGAAGCGCCTAACTGTGGACAACACTGTTTTCTATCTTCCTTCATTTCTGATATGCTTCTATGCTTGTTTGCCAAGTGTCTTGGGTGCTGCCTAGTGTCTTGCGTGTTGCCTAGTGTCTTGCTCGTATCCTTCGCTTCTAGTAAAGGGTACAAACCAACAAACAGATGTGAAACATTAATAATGTTAGAAGCACCTGACAATGGACAAACATTGTTTAATCTTTTATTTTCTGCTATGCTTCTATGCTTCTTTTTTCTATACTTTTATTATTATTTTCTTCTGTTCTCCTTTTCTTATATGCTTCCAGGCTAAAAATGGCTGGAATGATCCTGGAGAAAAAGTACTAATAAGCAGCAAATAAGGTAGTACATAAGTCAGAATACTTTGAACCTCAGAGAGCGAGGATCCACTACCTAGTAAGTGGATCCACAAGCGCCTTCAATGTTTGCACTTGAAGATAAATTGCGATATGCAGGGTCTGGCTAAACTAGTCAGAAATGCCCCCCTGAACCCCCCGGGCTCTGCGCTTTGCGCTTTGCTGGGTTCGGGGGGCAGCACGACGTACTGGCATCGCACAGATTCACTCAATTTGCGACGCGTCGCGATGGAATGATTCCACTTCAAGATAAATTATGCTGTGCAGTGTTTGTGTGTGCGACGCGTGGCAAATTGAGCGACTCGGTGCGACACCAGTGCGTGTGAGGCATCAACCTCAAGAGTCCCCATACCTTAACACATTCAAGCTTGGTGCCTGAACTTCAGATACAGTCCCAGGGGTGAGACATCCTCCTCATGAGCCCCATATCTGATCATATTCAAATCGAGTGCCCGAACTTCAGACAAAATCCCAGGGTAGAAGCATCAAACTCTTGATGTCATGCGACACGGATCTGAATGTCTTCATGCTGATTGCATGAAGGTCAGGCGGAGTCCCAGGGGTGAGGCATCCACCTCAGACGTCCCCATATCTGATCCTATTCAAACCAAGTGCCCGAACACGAGGATAGGTCCATAGGTACGAGGATTGGTACAGAGGTTTAGAGTGTAGGGCTTAGGGTCCCAGGGGTGCAGTATGGTGCATGAGTACAGAGGTTTAGGGTTTAGGTCCCTGGGGTGTAGTATGGTCTATGAATACAGAAGTCTATGCACATTCAGGCCACCTGACTTGGCTGCAGACGGGTCCTCCGAAGCTTATTCCTGCTTCGTTCCAGCCCCAAGTCCACACCAGTCTCTGAACTGCCAGCATACATGGCTGACGTGCACACTTGCTTCCTCTTTGGATTCATGGTGCAACCCCCAGCATTGGCCTCCTGACCCCCAGCATTTACCTCTTGACCTCCAGCGTTGGCTGCTTGAACCCCAACATTGGCCTTCTGATTCCTTGCACTGTCCTTGCGACCCCCAGCACATGACTTCTGACCAAGGTCATCTGATTTCACTGCTGGACCCAGGACTGAATGTAAATGCAGAGCGGCAGAGAGCATGATCAGTTTACCCTGCAGTGCATGGTGACGGTGACATGATCAGTTTACTTAATGATCCATGCTGGTGACATACGAAACATGATCAGTTTACCCAGCAGTGCATGGTGATGGTGACATGATCAGTTTGCCTTGCAGTGCATGGTGATGGTGACATGATCAGTTTACCTAGCAGTGCATGGTGATGGTGACATGATCAGTTTACCTAGCAGTGCATGGTGATGGTGACATGATCAGTTTGCCTTGCAGTGCATGGTGATGGTGACATGATCAGTTTACCTAGCAGTGCATGGTGATGGTGACATGATCAGTTTACCCTGCAGTGCATGGTGATGGTGACATGATCAGTTTGCCTTGCAGTGCATGGTGATGGTGACATGATCAGTTTACCCTGCAGTGCATGGTGATGGTGACATGATCAGTTTACCTAGCAGTGCATGGTGATGGTGAAATGATCAGTTTACCCTGCAGTGCATGGTGATGGTGACATGATCAGTTTGCCTTGAGGTGCATGGTGAAGGTGACATGATCGGTTTGCCTTGCAGTGCATGGTGATGGTGACATGATCAGTTTACCCTGCAGTGCATGGTGATGGTGACTGATCAGTTTAACATCAGTGAATGGTGATGGTGACCATGATCAGTTTGCCTTTGCAGTGCATGGGATGGTTGACATGATCAGTTTACCCTGCAGGCATGGTGATGGATGGTGGAAATGATCAGGTTTACCTAGCAGTGCATGGTGATGTTTTTTCAAATGATAAGTTTACCCTGCAGTGCATGGTGATGGTGACATGATCAGTTTGCCTTAGGTTGGCATGGTTGATGTTGACAGTTGACATGATCGGTTTGCCTGCAGTGCATGGTGATGTGACATGATCAGTTTACCCGGCAGTTGCATGAGTGATGGTGACATGATTCAGTTTACCCTGCAGTGCATGGTGATGGGGAAATGATCAGTTTGCCTTGCAGTGCATGGTGAATGGTGACATGATCAGTTGGCCTTGCCATGTGCATGGTGATGGTGACATGACAGTTTTACCTGCCGTGAATGGTGATGGTGCATGATCAGTTTCCTGCAGTGCATGGTGATGTACACTGATCAGTTTGCCTTCAGTGCCTGGTGTTGGTGACATGAGCAGTTTGCTTGCAGTGCATGTGATGGTGACATGATCAGTTTACCAGCGGTTGCATGGTGATGGTGACATGATCAGTTTACTAGAGGCATGGTGGATGGTGACATGATCAGTTTACCTGCAGGGCATGGTGATGGGGACATAATCCGTTACCTAGCAGGGCATGGTGATGGTGACATGACAGTTACCTGCAGTGCATGGTTGATGGTGACATGACCAGTGACTCTAGAATCCAGCTGGTGGCATACGCAATGATCAGTTTATCCAGCAGTGCATGGTTGATGGTGACATGACCAGTTTACCTGTAGAATCCATGCGGGGCATACGCAAACATGATCAGTTGACCCAGCAGTGCATGGTGATGGTGGCCATGACCAGTTTACTCTATAATCATTGCTGGTGGCATACGCAACATGCTCAGTTTACCAGCAGTGCATGGTGATGGTGACATGACCAGTTTACCTAGAAATTCCATGCTGGTGGCATACGAAACCTGATCAGTACCTAGGCAGTGCATGGTGCTGGTGACAGGATCAGTTGACTTATAATCCATGCTGGGGAATACGCAAACATGATCAGTTTACCCAGCAGTGATGGTGATGGTCACATGACCAGTTACTCTAGAATCCATGTGGTGGCATACGCAACATGATCCGTTACCAGCAGGCATGGTGATGGTCACATGACCAGTTACTCTGATCCATGGCTGGTGGACATACCACATGACAGTTTACCCAGCAGTGCATGTTGCTGGTGACCATATCAGTTTACTCTAGAATCCATGCTGGTGGCCATACGCAACATGATCGTTTACCCAGCCCAGTGCATGTGATGGTCACATGACCATTTACTCTAGAAATCCATGCTGGTGGCATACTCAACATGATCAGTTTTACCCATCAGTGCATGGGATGGTCAACATGACCAGGTAACTACTTCTAGAATCCATGCTGGTGGCTACGCAACATGATCAGTTTACCCGCATGCATGGGATGGTGCCATGATCAGTTTACTCTAGAATCCATTCTGGTGGCATAACGCACCATATCAATTTACCCAGCCTGCAATGGTGATGGTCACATGACCAGTTTACTCTGTTAATCCATGCTGGTGGCAATACGCAACATGATCAGTTTACCCAGCAGTGCATGGTGAATGGTCACATGACCAGTTTACTCTAGAATCCATGGCTGGTGTCATACGCCAACATGACTCAGTTTACCCGCATCAGTGGCATGGTGATGGTGACATGACCATTTACTCTAGAATCCATGCTGGGCTACGCAACATGATCAGTTTACCCAGGCATGGCATGGTGATGGTCACATGACCAGTTTACTCTAGAAATCCAGCTTGTGGCATACGCAACATGAATCATTACCCACGTGCATGGTGGATGTCCCCACACATGACCAGTTTACTCTAATCCAGGCTGGTTGCATAACGCACATGATCAGTTTTACCCAGCAGGCATGGTGATGGTCCATGACCAGTTTACGCTACTCTGAATCCATGCTGGTGGCATACGCAACATGATCAGTTTACCAGCAAGTGCATGTGATGGTCACATGACCAGTTTACTACTCTATAATCCATGCTGGTGGCATACGCAACATGATCGTTTTACCCACAGTTGGCAATGGTTATGTCACATGACCAGTTTACTCCTAGAATCCATGCTGTATGCATACGCAACATGCTCAGTTTTACCCAGCAGTGGCATGGTTGAATAGTCACATGACCAGTTTCTCTAGAATCCATGCTGGTGGCATACGCAACATGATCAGTTTACCCAGCAGTGCATGGTGATGGTCACATGACCAGTTTACTCTATAATCCATGCTGGTGGCATACGCAACATGATCAGTTTACCCAGCAGTGCATGGTGATGGTCACATGACCAGTTTACCCCCTAAAGAAAAGACAAATCCATGCTGGTGGCATCGCACATGATCATTTTTACCCAGCAGTGATGGTGATGGTTCACATGACCAGTTTACTCTAGAATTCCATGCTGGTGGCATTACGCACATGATCAGTTACCCATCAGTGCCATGGTGATGGTCACTGACGGCAGTTTTGCTCTAGAAAGTCCATGCTGGTGGCATACGCAAACATGATCATTTTACCCAGTCAGTGCATGGTGTGGTAACATGACCAGTTTTATCTAGAAGCCATGCTGGTGGCATAACGCAACATGATCATTTCCCCAGCAGTGCCTGTGAATGGTCCACATGAACCAGTTACTCTAAATCCATGCTGGCGGCAACGCAACAATGATCAGTTACCCAGCCAGTGCATGGTATGGCACATGACCATTTTACCTCTAATCATGCTGGGTGGCATAACGCAACATGATCAGTTTAACCCAGCATTGCATGGTGGGGATGGTCCCATGACCAGTTTACCTAGAATCCATGCTGTGGCATACGCACATGATCAGTTTTACCGCCCAGCAGTGCATGGTGTGTCACAGAACCGGTTTCCTCTAGAATCCATGCTGGTGGCTATCGCACATGATCAGTTTTAACCCAGCAGTGCATGGTGATGTCACTGACGCAGTTACTCTATAATCCATGCTGGTGGCATAACGCAACATGATCAGTTTACCCAGCAGTGCTGGTGATGGTCACTGACCAGTTTACTCTGAAATCCCTGCTGGTGGCATAACGCAACGTGGATCAGTTTTACCCAGCAGTACATGGTGATTTTTGGTCACATGACCAGTTTACTCTAGAATCCATGCTGGTGGCATAGCAACATGAGCAGTTTACCCAGCATGCAAGGTGATGGTCCCCTGACCAGTTTACTCTATAATCCCATGCTGGTGGCTAACGCACATATCATTTTTACCCAGCATGCATGGTGAATGGTCACATGCCAGTTACTCTAGAATCCATGCTGGTGGCATACGCACATGTCAGTTTAACCCAGTCAGGCTTGTGTATGTCACATAACCAGTTTACCTAGAATCCTGCTGTGGCATACGCAAACATGATCAGTTTTACCCAGCAGTGCCAATGGTGATTGTCACATGACCATTTTACTCTAGAATCCATCTGGTGGGCATACGACAGATCATTTTACCCAGCGTGCATGGTGATGGTCACATGACCAGTTTACTCAGAATCCATGCTGGTGGCATACGAACATGATCATTTACCCCAGCATGCCATGGTGATGGTCACATGACCAGTTTACTCTTAGATCCATGCTGGTTGCATCCGCAAATGATCATTTACCCAGCAGTGCAGGTGATTGTCCCATGACCAGTTTCACTCTAGAATTCCTGCTGGTGCCATACGCACATGATCCGTTACTACCCCAGCATTCATGGTGAGGTTTCCCCAAAAAACAAAAAAATGAACCAGTTTTACTCTAGAATCCATCTGGTGGCATACGCAACAGGTTCGTTTACCCAGCAGTGCATTGTGATGGTCACATGACCAGTTTACTTACTCTATACATCATCTGGTGCATAACGCAACATGTCAGTTTTACCCCCAGCAGTGCTGTGATGGGACCATGACAGTTTTACTCTAGAATCCATGCTGTGGCATACGCAACATGATCAGTTTACCAGCAGTGTGCATGTGATGGTCACATGACGCATTTTACTCTAGAATCCATGCTGGTGCATACGCAACATGATCATTTTACCTCAGCAGTGTCATGGTAGATGGTGACATGATCCGTTATCTTACTCTAGCATCCATGCTGGTGGCATACGCACATGATCAGTTTACCCAGCATGCAGCTGGTGATGGTCACATGACCATTTTACTCTAAATCCATGCTGTTGCATAAACGCAACATATCAGTTTACATTTTACCCAGCAGTGCATTGTGATGGTCAATTACCAGTTTACTCAGATCCATGGCTGGTGGCATACACGCAACATTTCGTTTAACCACGCAGTGCATGGTGATGGTGCACGGATGACCAGTTTCCCTCTATAAAATCCATGCTGGTGGCCTACGCAAAACATGATCAGTTACACCAGTCATTTGCATGTGATGGTCTACTTTACGTCATTTTACTCTAGAAATTCCATGCTGGTGGCATAACGCAACATGGTCAGTTTACCCAGCAAGTCAATGGTGATGGTGCACATTGACCAGTTTTTACTCTAGACTCCATCTGGTGGCATACGCACATGATCATTTACCGCAGCTTGCATGGTGATGGTGACATGACCAGTTTACCTAGAATCCATGCTGGTGGCCATACGCACATGATCAGTTTTACCCAGCAGTGCATGGTGAATGGTGACATGAGCTTTTAACTTACTCTAGAATCCAATGCTGGTGGGCATCGCAACTGAACAGTTTACCACCCAGCGTCCATGGTGATGGTGACATGATCAGTTTAACTCATCGAATCCATGCTGGTGGCATACGCACTTATCAGTTTTACCCAGCATGCATGGGTATGGTCACATGACCGTTTACTCTAGAATCCATGCTGGTGGCATACGCAAACAATGATCAGTTTACCCAGCATGCATGGTGATGTTCACTGACCAGATTTACTCTCATCCCATGCTGGTGCATACGCAACATGATCAGTTTTATACCCACAGTGCATGGTGATGTCCCATGACCATTTTACTCTATAACCATGCTGGTGGCATACGCAACATTATCAGTTTTTACCCAGCAGTTCATGGTGATGGACATGACCAGTTTACTCTAGAATCCATGCTGGTGGCCGACGCAACATGATCATTTACCAGCAGTGCATGGTGATGTGACATGACCCGTTACTGCTCTAGATCCATGCTTGGTGCATACGCAACATGATCAGTTTTACCCAGCAGGCTTGTGTGGTCCAGACCAGTTTACTCTATAATCCATGCTGGTGGCTACGCAACATTATCATTTTACCCATCAGTGGCATTGATGGGTCACTTGAAAAACCAGTTTACTCTATAATCCATGCTGGTGGCATACCAGCCTGATCGAGTTTACCACGTACTACCGGCACCTGTGCAAAAATATATGATTGTCACATGACCATTTACTCTAAATCCATGCGGGGTGGCATACGCAACCTTATCAGTTTAACCCCAGCATTGCATGGTGGAATGGTCACATGATCAGTTACTCTAGAATCCCTGTCTGGTGGCAATACGCAACATGATCATTTACCCACAGTGCATGGTGATGGCACATTACCAGTTTTACTCTAGAATCCATTCTGGTGGCATACGCAACATGATCAGTTTACCCACAGTCATGGTATTGTCACATGACCAGTTTGACTCTAGAATCCATCTGGTGGCATCGCAACTGCTCAGTTAACCAGCAGTGCATGGTGATGTCACATGACGCCGTTTCTCTCAGAATCCATGCTGGTGGCATACGCAACATGATCAGGTTACCCAGCATGCATGGTGATGTGACATGACCAGTTTACTCTATAGATCCATGCTGGTGGCATAACGCACATGATCAGTTTACCCCGCAGTGGCATGGTGATTGGTCACCATGACCATTTACTCTAAATAATCCATGCTGGGGTGGCAACGCAACATGGATCAGTTTACACCAGCGTGCATGGTGATGGTCACATGACCATTTTTACTCTGAATCCCATGCTGGTGGCATACGCAACATGATCATTTCCCAGCAGTGCATGGTGGATGGTAACATGACCAGTTTACTCTAGAATCCCAGGCTGTGGCATACCAACATGATCAAGTTTACCCATACATTGGCATGGTGATGGTCCATGACCAGTTTCACTCTAGAATCCCTGCTGGTGGCATATACGCAACATGATCAGTTTACCCAGCAGTGCATGGTGATGGTCACATGACCAGTTTACTCTAGAATCCATGCTGGTGGCATACGCAACATGATCAGTTTACCCAGATTGCATGGTGGATGGTCAACATTACAGTTTCTCAGAATCCATGCTGGTGGCATACGCAACCTGGTCATTTTAACCCCAGCAGGTGCTGGTGATGGCACATGACCAGTGTGACTTCTATAATCCAGTGCTGGTGGCAGACGCAACATGATCATTTTACCCAGCATGCATGGTGATGGTCACATGATCAGTTTACTCAGAACCATGGCTGGTGGCCATTCGCAAACATGGTCAGTTTAGCGCAGCAGTGCATGGTGATTGCACTGACCAGTTTCTACTCTAGATCCATGCTGGTGCATACGCAACATGATCATTTTATACCCAGCAGTGCTGGTGGATGGCACCTACCATTTACTCTAGAATCCATGCTGGTGGCATACGCAACATGTCAGTTTACCCAGCAGTGCATGGTGATTGGTCCCACATGACCAGTTTAACTTCTAGAATCCATGCTGGTGGCATACGCAACATGTTTCAGTTTATACCCATCAAAGTGCTGGTGATGGTCACCTGACCATATACTCTATAATCCTGCTGGTGGCCATACGCAATAACATGATCATTTACCCGTCAGTGCATGGTGATGGTCACATGACTCAGTTTACTCCTAAATCCATGCTGGTGGCATACGCACCAGGTCAGTTTACCCAGCAGTGCATGGTGATGGTCACCTGACCAGTTTTTACTCTAGCTCCATGCTGGTGGCATACGCAACATGATCAGTTTTACCCAGCAGTGCATGGTGAGGTGACATGATCATTTACTTTTACTCTAGATCCATGCTGGGGGCATACGCAACATATCAGTTTATCCCAGCAGTGCATGGGTGTGATGGTGACATGACCAGTTTACTCTAGAATCCATGCTGGTGGCATACGCAACATGATCAGTTTACCCAGCAGTGCATGGTGATGGTCACATGACCAGTTTACTCTAGAATCCATGCTGGTGGCATACGCAACATGATCAGTTTTACCCAGGCAGTGCAATGGTGATGGTCACTGACCAGTTTTACGCTATAATCCATCTGGTGGCATACGCAACATGATCAGTTTAAACCCGCAGTGCTGGTGATGGTCCCATGACCATTTTATCTGAATCCATGCTGGTGGCATACCAACATGATCAGTTTTACCCACAGTGCATAGTGATGGTCACATGAACAGTTACTCTCTAATACCATGCTGGTGGCATACGCAACATGATCAGTTTTACCCCAGCATTGGCATGGTGTGGTCCACAATGAACCATTCTTACTCTATATCTCTTCTGGTGGCATACGCAACATATCAGTTTAACCCAGCATGCATGGTGAATGGTCACATGACCCAGTTTACTCTAGAATCCATCTGGTGGCCTACGCACATGATCATTTACCCAGCAGTGCATGTGATGGTCAATGACCATTTTTACTCTAGAATCATGCTGGTGGCATACGCAACATGATCAGTTTAAACCTAGCAGTTGCATGGTGATCGGTCACATGACGCATTTTTACTCTGAATCCTGCTGGTGGCATACGCAACATGATCAGTTACCACGCCAGCAGTGCATGGTGATGGTCACATGACCGAGTTTACTCAGAATCCATGCTGTGCTAACGCAACATGATCAAGTTTCCACAGCAGTGCATGGTGATGGTGACATGATCTTTACTCTTTAATCCATGCTGGTGGCATACTCAACAGATGAGTTTACCATCAGTGCATGGTGATGGTCACATGACAGTTTACTCTAGAATCCAGGCTGGTGCATACCGGCAACATGATCAGTTTACCCCGCAGTGCAGGGTGATGGTCCATGACAGTTTTCTCTAAATCCAAGCTGGTGGCATACGCACAGATCAGTTTTTACCCGCCGTGCATGGTGATGGTCACATGACACAGTTTACTCTAGAATTCCATGCTGGGTGACAACGCAACATGGATCAGTTTACCCAGCAGTGCATGTGATGGTCACATGCCCAGTTTACTCTAGACTAGAATCCATGCTGGTGGCAAAAGTTACGCAACAGTCATTCAACCCAGGCAGTGATGGTGATGGGGTCACAATGACCAGTTTACGCTCGATAATCCTGCTGGTGGCATACGCAACAGGATCAGTTTACGCCAGGCCATTGCATGGTGATGGTCCCCATGACCAGTTTACTCTAGAATCCATGCTGGTGGCATACGCAACATGATCAGTTTACCCAGCAGTGCATGGTGATGGTCACATGACCAGTTTACTCTATAATCCATGCTGGTGGCATACGCAACATGGTCAGTTTACCCAGCAGTGCATGGTGATGGTCACATGACGCAGTTTACCTAGAATCCATGCTGGTGGCATACGCAACATGATCAATTTACCCAGCCCATTGGGGCCTCATGGTGATGTGACATTGTCAGTTTACTCTAGAATCCCTGCTGGTGCATACGCAACATGATCAGTTTACCCGCGTGCAGGTGATGGTCACATGAACCAGTTTACTCTAGTCCATGCTGGTGGCATACGCAACATGATCAGTTTACCACGCCAGCAGTGCATGGTGATGGTCACATACGCAGTTACTCTAGAATCCATGCTGGTGGCATCGGCACATGATCAGTTTACACCCACAGTGCATGTTGATGGTCACATGACCAGTTTACTCTATAATCCATGCTGGTGGCATACGCAACATGATCAGTTTACCCAGCAGTGCATGGTGATGGTCACATGACCAGTTTACTCTAGAATCCATGCTGGTGGCATACGCAACATGATCAGTTTACCCAGCAGTGCATGGTGATGGTCACATGACCAGTTTACTCTATAATCCATGCTGGTGGCATACGCAACATGATCAGTTTACCCAGCAGTGCATGGTGATGGTCACATGACCAGTTTACTCTAGAATCCATGCTGGTGGCATAACCTCACATGATCAGTTTTACCAGCAGTGCATGGTGATGGTCACTGACCATTTACTCTAGAATCCATGCTGGTGGCAATACGCAACATTATCTTTTACCCGCAGTGCATGTGAATGGTCACCATGACCAGTTTACTCTAGATCCATGCTGGTGGCATATTTCAAAAAACGCCACATGATCAGTTTTAACCCACCACATTGCTTGGTGATGGCACATGACCATTTTTACTCTAGAATCCAGCTGGTGGCATACGCCATGATCAGTTTACCCGCAGTGCTGGTGTGGTCACATGACCAGTTTACTCTAGAATCCATGCGGGGTGGAATACGCAACTGATCAGTTTTACCCACAGTGCAGGTGATGGTCCCACATGACCATTTTTTACTCTAGAATCCATGCTGGTGGCATACGCAACAGATCAGTTTACCAGCATTGCATGGTGATGTCACTGACAGTTTACTCTAGATCCATTGCTGGTGGCATAGCACATGGTCATTTTTTACCCACAGTGCATGGTGGATGGTCACATGACAAGTTTTACTCTTTACCTATAATCCATGCTGGTTGCATACGCAACATGATCAGTTTTACCAGCATGTGCATGTGATGGTCACAACATGACGCAGTTTACTCTAGAATCCATGCTGGTGGCATACGCAACATGATCAGTTTACCCAGCAGTGCATGGTGATGGTGACATGACCGTTTACTCTAGAATCCTTGCTGGTGGCATACGCAACATGATCAGTTTACCCAGCAGTGCATGGTGATGGTCACATGACCAGTTTACTCTAGAAGCCAGCTGGGGCATACGCAACATGAATCAGCTGTACCCCATCGTGCATGGTGATGGTACATGACCAGTTTTACTCTAAATCCATGCTTTGTGGCATCGCAACATGAATCAGTTTTACCCAGCAGTGCATGTGAATGTCACATGACCGTTTTACTCCTAGAACATTCCCATGCGGTGGCATACGCAACATGGATCAGTTTTACCCCAGTGCATGGTGATGTCACATGACCAGTTTTACCTATAATCCATGCTGGTGGCATAACTCACATGATCAGTTTACGCCAGCAGTGCATGGTGATTGTCAAACATTACCAGGTTTTACTCTAAAATCCATGTGGTGGCTACGCAACATATCATTTACACCCGCAGTGCATGGTGATTGTCACATGAACCATTTACTCTATAATCCATGCTGGTGGCAATACCACATGAATCAGTTTACCCAGCAGTGCATGGGATGGTCCATGACCATTTTACTCTATAATACATGCTGTGGCAATACGCAACTGATCAGTTACCCAGCAGTGCAAGTGTGATGGTCCATGACGTTACTCTAGAATCATGCTTGGTGGCATACGCAACATTATCAGTTTACCCACAATTGCATGTGATGGTGACAGGACCAGTTTACGCTATAATCCATGCTGGTGGCATACGCACCATGATCAGTTTTCACCCAGCAGTGCATGGTATGGTCACATATCAGTTAACTCTATACTCCGGCTGGTGCAACGCAACTTGCCATCAGTTTTACCCAGCAGTGCATGGTGATGGTCACATGACCAGTTTACTCTATAATCCATGCTGGTGGCATACGCAACATGATCAGTTTACCCAGCAGTGCATGGTGATGGTCACATGACCAGTTTACTCTAGAATCCATGCTGGTGGCATACGCAACATGGTCAGTTTACCCAGCAGTGCATGGTGATGGTCACATGACCAGTTTACTCTATAATCCATGCTGGTGGCATACGCAACATGATCAGTTTTACCACAGCAGGTGGATGGTCACATGACCATTTTAACTCTAGAATCCATGCTGGTGGCATACGCAACATATCAGTTTACCCCAGCATGCATGGTGATGGTCACATAACCAGTTTTCTATACTCCATGCTGGGTGGCATACGCAACATGGATCAGTTTACCCAGCAGGCATGGTGATGGTTCACATGACCGTTGTTACCTCTAGAATCCATGCTGGTGGCATATATGCGGCAACATGATCAGTTTACCCAGCAGTGCCTGTTGATGGTGAAATGATCAGTTTACTCTAACTCCATGCTGGTGGCATACGCAACATGATCAGTTTTACCCATTCAGTGCAGGGTGATGGTCCACATGACCATTTTACTACTCTAGTAATCCATTCTGGTGGCATACGCACATGATCAGTTTACCCAGCAGAGTGCATGGGATGGTCACATGACCAGCTTTACTCTAGAATCGCATGCTGGTGGCATACGCAACATGATCAGTTTAACCCACATGCATGGTGATGGTCACATGACCCATTTACTCTAGAATCTGTCTGTGCATACCCAACATGATCAGTTTTCCACCAGCCGTGCATGGTAGATGGTCACATGACCCGTTTTTTTTACTCTAGAATCCATGCTGGTGGCATACGCAACATGATCAGTTTACCCAGCAGTGCATGGTGATGGTCACATGACCAGTTTACTCTATAATCCATGCTGGTGGCATACGCAACCTATCAGTTTTACTACCCAGCATGCCTGTTATTGGTCACATGATGATCAGTTTACCGATAATCCATGCTGGTGGCATACGCAACATGATCAGTTTACCCAGCAGTGCATGGTGATGGTCACATGACCAGTTTACTCTATAATCCATGCTGGTGGCATACGCAACATGAATAGTTTTACCCCAGCCGTGCATGGTGTGGTCACATGAATCCAGTTTACTCTAGAATTTCCATGCTGGTGGCTCCGCAACATGATCAGTTTTACCCAGCAGTGCATGGTGATGGTCACATGATCAGTTGACTCTCTAGAATCCAGCTGGTGGCATACGCACATGATCAAGTTTACCTACCAGCGGTGCATGGTGATGGTCCACATGACTCAGTTTACTCTAGAATCCTGCTGGTGCATAACGCAACCTGATCATTTTACCCAGCAGTGCATGGTGATGGTCACATGACCATTTTACTCTAGAATCCATGCGGGTGGCATACCGCACATGATCAGTTTTACCAGCAGGCATGGTG
>JACBWV010000610.1:24168054-24173054 GCA_013435795.1 Chlamydomonas sp. ICE-L | reverse complement strand
TGATGATTGATCTTAATATATAATGTGATGATTAATTATATAATAGATTGATTTAATTAAATACTATGATTATAAATGATTATTTTAATTCGACGATCATAATATGATGAGATTTTCATTATATATATGATTGATTCATCGAAGATTCATAATTACTTGATGGGCCCTGAGTTGTGCTACAAATGATTAATGTAAGAAACCGGTTTTACGGGGGGGGGTTGGGGGAATCAGATTGATGGTCGCAATCGAAGGGGCGGCAGGTGGATTTAGTGAGAGCAATGACCTGGACAAGTCTGCCTGGTTGGTTAGGTAGGATCGTTGTGGATTGGATTGAAAAGGATTATAATTACGCCGATGCAGCCTTGGTCACACGGTCGTACTTGTTAATACGGCTTTTATAGTTACTATTAAGTATACCGTAATTCATTGATTTAATTCTTGATTTTAATTTACCTGATGAAAAGCAGTTGGTCACAAATAGTACTCTGGTAATAAGGCTATTACATACGTGTAAGTACTTTCATTGATTTAATTAGACGATTCCAATTTACCCGATTGCAGCTTGGTCAAACTGTCGACATATCTTGGTAATAAGGACATTGGGTCATATTCTCACTACTAGTGGTACTAAGGCATTTACCGTATATGGACCTACTATACCTCACTATGTACCTAAATACCTTACTATTTACCGTTACTATACCTAAGATTGACCTTCCTATACCTTACGATTTACCTAATAACCAGTAAGATTGACCTGACTCTACCTACTATTTACATACGAAACGATACTTACAACTTGACGTACCATTTAACGACTAATTTAATGATTCAATTATATGATTATAATTTACCTGATGCAGCTTGGTCACACTGTCGTACTCCTCCTCTGGGTGCTCCTCCACCTGCCCCATTGCGATGTATGTCTTGGGGCCAAGGTCGGTGGGGTTGGACCATCTGGGCATCATGGCCGCCAAGTTAAGGGGCCCCTCTGAGGGGTGGGTGTACATCTGAAAGCATGCACATAAAATGTTGTCGTTGTTGCTGCTGCTGCTTTTTGTTACTGCTGCTGCTGTTGCTGCTGTGTTGTTATGCTCTGTTGTATGATGTTTTGTTTTGTTTTGTGTTGTGGTTGTTGTTGTTGTGTTAGGTTGTTGTTTGCTGTGTTGTTGCTATGTTGATTTTGCTGTTGGATTTTGCTGTTGCTATGTATGTTGTTGTTGTTGTTGTGTTGGTTGTTGTTGTTGTTGTTGTTGTTGCTTTTTATTTGTCTCGTTTTTTGTTTTTGTTGTTAACTTGTGTTTTGTTTTTGTTTTTTTTTTGTTGTTGTGTTGTTGGTGTTGTTGTGTTGGTATTAGTCGTGGTAGTAGTAGTAGTAGTAGTAGAGTAGTAGTAGTAGTGTAGTAGTGAGAGTGTTACCCCGCTGGCAGGAATTAGTTTAGGCCCCCCCCCCCCCACCCCCCCCCCACCCATCCGCCGCTGCTGTGAGGATAGTCAGACACCACCACAACCACCTCAGCGTGTGGATCAGCAGTCCCACACACCACCCACCCCCACCCACCCACCACCACACCACACACACAAACCTTTGTCTCCCCCCCAAAATGTCAACCCACCGCAACGCATCCCTGTGTATGTTGTTGACAGTCCGGAGTAGCCAAATAGGCTTAAGGGACCTGCCCAACCATGATACCAGCAGGGACTAGAACGAAGAAAAGGACTGATAACAAAATTGCGGAGCCCGGGGGGTTCGGGGGGGCATTTCTGACTAGTTTAGCCAGAGCCATGTGAAGCCATGCAGCAACCGAATGGCGACACGTCTTTGAATACATAAACAGTGTTGAAGGGGAACTGCGCACCTTCAGGGGCAGCATCTCGATGAAGTCCTGGTTGTGGTGACACGACGGCGGAAGAAAAAAAACTGTGCGCACACACACACCTCCCCCCACCCGCACACACAAAACAAACTGCACACACACACCTCCCCCCACCCGCACACACAAAAAAAAGTGTGCACCTTCAGGGGCAGCATCTCGATGAAGTCCTGGTTGTGGCGAAACGTCAGCGGAAGAAAACAAACTGTGCACACACACACACCTCCCCCACACCCCACACACAAAACAAACTGAGAACACACACACCTCCCCCACACCCCCCCCACCGCCACCCAAAAAACAAACTTCGCACCTTCAGGGGCAGCATCTCGATGAAGTCTTGATTGTGGCGCACCAAGCGTTCTTTAAAGTGCTCCTCTGGAGGCCAGTCCTTCACCTTCAGCATCAGAGCCTTGCCTGCTATCTAAGTTGCCGGACACATACGCAGAAGCCCTTTGACTGGCCATCGCACGAGACCCCAGCCCAGCACGTAAGCACTGTATACAGTACGCAACGCAAAGTGGCAGAAAATTGAAAGTTGCAAGAGGTCGCCAGGGGGGGTACCAAAAATGACCCCAACATGTTGGTTCCAGCATTTCCAAATCAAACAGGGGGGGGGGGGGGGGGTGGGGGGCGGCGGGGGGGGGGGGGGGGGGGGGGGGGGGCTTGCCACTTTAAGCACCTTTATACCGTACGCACACTTTCTGTTTGGTGAGAACACGAACATCCTGTATTTAATAATACATTATTATTATTATTATTATTATTATTATTACTACTATTATTATTATTATTATTATTGTTATTATTATTATTATTATTATTATTATTATTATTATTATAATAATTATTAACATACGCCTCCATCCATGCAAAAACAAACGAGCAAGCACCTGTAGGCCATAGTGGTGCCAAAGCACTGGTTCTACAGCTCATGACATGAATTTTTGCATTATCAATATTATTAATTAATTCAGTTCCTCCAACAATTCAGTGCGTATCATAATGACAGGGTCCCTCATCAATCAAGACAATTTATTCACTTCCCATATTTTTCATCTATTTATTTCACCTACGCCCCCATCCAAGCGAAAACAAACAAGCAAACACCTGTAATAGGCCATAGTGGTTACAAAGCACTGGTTCTCCAGCTCATGACATGGCTTTGTGCATTATCAATAATATCGATTAATTCAGTTCCTCCAGCAATTCAGTACGCACCACAATGGCAGGGTCCTTTATCAATCAACACAATTTATTCACTCCCATATTTTTCATCTATTAATTCACCTACGCCCCCATCCAAGCAAAAACAAACAAACAAACACCTGTAGGCCATAGTGGTGACAAAGCACTCTTCCTCCAGCTCATGACATGGCTTTGTGCATTATCAATAATATTTTTTAATTCAGTTTCTCCAGCAATTGAGTAAGTACCATAATGACAGGGTCCCTTATCGACCAATACAGTTTATACACTCTACATAGTCATTTCAACTGTTTATTCACACACACATCTATCCATGCAAACAACATATAAATGTAGGGCTGTCAAGCTTTATACCGCCCGGTATTTAGTTTACCGTGTACAATAAGCAAACCGTACGGTATTTTTGGGATCCATCGGACGGTAACACGACATATCGTGTTTACAGTAGACTATGTGTTTTGTCCAATAGGCTTTGGCTTGGGCTTGCGGGACTCGGCAGGTCGGCGGGTTCGATTTCGTCAGAAGCACCCAGTATGGGTCAGGAGGAATGGTACACGGTACGATATATCACGATATATCGTGAGCTTAGACCACGATATTTACCGTGTTTTATAGCTCCCTCAGTATTGGTCCATTGGACTTGATTTTAAGTGTCATGGAGGGTGGTAAAAACGGTTAGTTCCTGGAACTCCCTTGGTCTTATACTGATTCCCCCAAAAGGGTACGATAAAAAATACAGTACGGTATAGCACGACGATATCGACGGATTGAAAAAATACCGTACGGTATTGACAGCCCTATATATATGGCCTACCAAAATCCATTCAACTGTGTATTCACATACGCCTCTAACCATGTGTATTCACATACCCCTCTAC
Organism: Chlamydomonas sp. ICE-L; assembly: GCA_013435795.1. Taxonomy (NCBI): domain Eukaryota; kingdom Viridiplantae; phylum Chlorophyta; class Chlorophyceae; order Chlamydomonadales; family Chlamydomonadaceae; genus Chlamydomonas; species Chlamydomonas sp. ICE-L. The sequence goes on along the minus strand of JACBWV010000610.1, from coordinate 24,169,093 downwards.
CCATGCAAAAGCATAATATGGTATGCCGGTATATAGATAAATGAAGGAACCATACAAAATAAATTAAAGCCAACATATAAACTGAGCCGCACCTGTAGGCTAGTGTCCACCTTGTCCTTGGTGCCAAAGCGCTTGCTCCCCAGCTCTCGACAAGCTCGCACCATAATGTTAGGGTCCCACCGAACCTTGCCCCTAACTCCACGGACAATCACAGGACGCCGTGCCTTCCAGCGGCCTTGGAAAATTGACAGGTAGGTAGCGTAGTCTGGATGCCCTGGTTCCAGACTGCTGGCCTGTGGACAGAACAGGAAGTCGTCCTCATCAGCATCAACAGCCTCCTCTTTCTCAACAGCCTCCTCCTCCTCCTCCTCCTCACTACTGTGGTGGGACTGGTGGGGGCGGTGGGTGGTGGGAAGTTCTTTGCTTCTCTCACTTCCCGCCTCACCACAGCCATGGGAATGTTGCTGTTGTTCTTGGTGGTGGTGGTGGTGGGTGGTGGGAAGTGATTTGCTTTCCTCATCTCCCTCCTCACTACTGTGGTGGGACTGGTGGTGGGACTGGTGGTGGGACTGGTGGTGGCGTTGGGTGTTGGGAAGTTCTTTGCGTCCCTCACCTCCCGACTCACCACGGTGAAGGGAATGTTGCTGTTGTTGTTGTTGTTCTTGGTGGCGGTGGTGGTGGTAGTGGTGGTGGGAAGTGGGAAGTGCTTTGCTTCCCTCATCTCCCTCCTCAGTACTGTGATGGGACTGGTGGTGGGACTGGTTGTGGCGTTGGGTAATGGGGAGTTCTTTGCATCCCTCACCTCCCGCCTCACCACGGTGATGGGAATGTTGCTGTTGTTCTTGGTGGTGATGGTGGTGGTGGGTGGTGGGAAGTCCGTTGATTCCCTCACCTCCCGCCTCTGCACAAGCCTGTGCCTGCTCCCTCCCTCCTTCACCCACACAAGCAGGGGCCTTCCTTGCTGGGCGTGTCTGGGTCTGGGTCTGAGACTCAGACGATTGGCGGCTTGAAGCGCGTCTGATGTCAACCAGGGGAATCC
>JACBWV010000610.1:24147406-24167554 GCA_013435795.1 Chlamydomonas sp. ICE-L | reverse complement strand
TTGCCGCTGCAGATGGCATGGTGGATGGTGACATGATAAGTGTACACCTTTGCAGTGCATTGGTGACTGGGGACATGATCAGCTTAACTAGCAGTGCAGCTGTGATGGTTGCCAATGATCAGTTACAATGCAGTGCATGGTGATGGTGACATGATAGTTGCCTTGAGGTGCATGGTTGTGAAGTGCTGAATATGAATGGTTTCGCCTTGACAGTGCATGGTGTGGGAGGTGGACTGATCAGTTTACCCTGCAGTGCATGGTGATCGGGGACATGATTCAGTTTACCTGTGCATGTGCATGGTGATGGTGACATGATCAGTTTGCATTGCAGTGCATGGTTGATGGTGACATGATCGTTTACCGCCTGCAGTGAATGGTGTGCGTGACATGATCAGTTTACCTAGCAGGCCACTGGTGATTGTGATGGGAAATGATCATACCCCTGCAGTGGATGGGCTGGTGGACATGCTCAGTTTGACCTTGAAGGTTGCATGGTGATGGTGACATGATCGGTTTGCCTTGCACAGGAGGGTGATTCGTGCTGACATGATTCACAGTTTACCTTGCAGTGCTGGGGATGTGGTGACATGATCAGTTTACCCTGCAGTGCATGGTTGATGGTGGACATGATCGTTTGCCTTGGCAGTGGCATGGTGATGGATGACAAATGATTTCACGTTGCTGGCGTGCATGTGATGGTGACCCCCTGCTCAAGCTTACTGCGAGTGCATGGTGATGGTGCCATGATCAGTTTTTACCTGCAGTGGCCACGACGCGCTGAGCTAGAGCCTGATGATCAGTTGCCTTAACTTTTTTGATGTGTGACGGTGACCTGGGGCTTTGTTGTGCATTCTTCTTTGTGTATTACTTTTCTTCGGCCCTAGGTGAGCATGTGATGGGAGCGTATCCCTTTTCTGATTCGTTTAGATCCAAGCAGGATCAGGTTGTTTGGTGTTGGTGAAATGATCAGTTACCTAGCAGTGCAGGTGCTGGGTGACCTGTGATCAGTTTAGCCGTAGCGACGTGCCTGGTGATGGTGAAGTAAGCACGTTTACCCTTCGCAGTGGCATCGGTGGTGGTGACATGATCAGTTACACGAGTGCATGGTGACGGCTGAAGGCGACAGTTTACATCTGGACTCCTGCTGTTGAGGTTTTCCACCGCCCTGACCGTTTGGCTCCCCTCTCCCCTCCCCCCTCCCCTACTATCCACACCCCACCTCCTTCCCCCCCCTCCCCCACACTTAATACCTGACTCCTTATTGACACCTCACACCCCCACCCCCCCCCCCCCCCCCCCCACCCCCCCAACCCTCCCCCCTCTCCTCCCCCCCACAGTCCTTCCCCTCCCCCTCTCCACGGGGGATGATACGCAACATTTGATCAGTTTATCAGCAGGCCATGGTGATGGTGAATGACCAGGATTTACTGTAGAAATCAAGGCATAGGATGGAAATATGAGGCAACACTGATCGTTTACCCAGCAAGTGACTAGGTGATGAGGTGGACAATGACCAGCTCCTTACTCTATAAATCCTGCTGGTGGTCACGTACGCAAACATGATCAGTTACCCAAGACGACAGTGACATAGGTTGATGGTTGACGGCATGACAAAGTTTACTCAGAATCCATGTAGCCACGGTGACTAACGCAACACTGATCAGTTGTACATATGCAAATGGGCATGGTGATGGTGAAATGATCAGGCTTTACTCTCTATACATCAATGCTGGATGCGACAAAAATACGCAAAAATGATCCGTTACCCGAGCAGTGACATGGTGTGGTCACAGGACCAGTTTACTCTAGAATCCAGTGCTGGTTGGCATACGCAACTGATCAGTTTACACACAGCAGGATGGTTGGATGGTTACATGACCAGATTACTCTAGGGAATCCATGCTGGTGAGGTGGCATACGCAACATGATCAGTTTACCCAGCAGTGCATGGTGATTGGGACAGCTCAGTTTACTCTAGAATAGCATCTGTGCATACGGCAAACACTGCTCGTTACCCCGCAGTGCATGGTGATGGTACGATGACCAGTTTACTCTATATCATGCTGGTGGTCATACGCAACATGATCAAGTTACTACAGCAGTGCTATGGTGATGGCACCTGACCAGTTTACTCTAGAAATCCATGCTGGTGGCATACGCAACTATGATCAGTTTAGACCCAGAGTGATGGTGAGGTTGACATGACACAGTTTACTCTAAGAATCCAAATGGTGAGGATGCATACGGCCACATGATCACGTTTGAAACACCAGAGAGCGTTGCATGGGTGAGGTCACGAGATGCAAGCCGAGGTACGTTCATAGAAATCCGATGTGCGGAACGTAAACAGTGGGGAATACGAACTGGTTCGTTACCCAGGCAGGCAATGGATGTAAGATGGACACAAAACAAGCAGGGGAATGACCAGTTTACATCATTATAAGTCCAATCTGGTGCAGATTACGAGCAACGAATCGATGCTAGTTGTGATCCACAAGGCAGTGACATGGTGAGATGGTACGTAGGAAAACTGTAGAAATAGACACAGCTTTACTCTAGCATTCCATGCTACACAATCCATGCTGGGTGGCATAACGCAACATTCATTTTTTTATTACCCAGCCAGTGCATGGTGATGGTTCCACATGACCCAGTTTACTCTAATAATCCATGCTGGGGCATACGCAACATTATCTTTACCCCAGCAGTTGCCATGGTGATGGTCACAATGACCATGTTTTACTCGCTAGAATCCATGCCCTGTGGCATACGCAAAACATGATTCAGTTTTAACCCACCAGTGCATGGATCAGTTTTTACCCAGCAGTGAATCGGTTGATTGGGTTGATGGCACATGACCAGTTTTTTACTCTCTAGATTAGAAATCCATTGATGGTGGCATAATACATTACCCCGCAACAGGATCAGGTTACCAAGCCAGTGCATGGTTTGATGTTCACAGACCAGTTTACTCTAGATCCATGCTGGTGGATACGCAACATGTGATCAGTTTACCCAGCATTGCATGTTGATGGTTCTTGTTGTTTGACACCTCTTCTTTTTTTGGACCAGTCCTTACTCTTAATCCTAGCTGGGGTCGGCATAAGTTTTCAACTTTTTAATCATGATCAGTTCTGTTATAACCTCCACCGCAGTGCATGTGATGGTCACATGATCAGTTTACTCTATAATCCATGCTCCGGTGTTGCCACATTACGCACCCAACATGCACTCCAGTTTACAGCAGTGCGCCATGGTGACCTGGTCAATGACCCCAGTGTATCTAGATACATGATGGTGCCCGCCATACGCCAAGCCATGATCAGTTTACCCAGCAGTGCACTGGCTTGATGGTCACCCCCATGACCAGTTTACTCTAGAAATCCATGCTGGTGGGCCCATACGAAACAATGGGTCGTTTTACACCAGCAGTGCATCCAGTCGATGGTACACCATGACCAGTGTTACTCTATAATCCATGCTGGTGCTGGAATACGCAACATGAATCAGTTTACCCCCAGCCCGTGCATTCTGGTGATGGTCACCCCCCCCCCCTTGACCAGTTTACCACTTCCAGATTACCATGCTCCCGGTGGCCCATCACCCCCGCAACCATGACACAAGTTTACCCCGCAGTGCATGGTGATGGTCCACCATGACAGCTTTACATCTAGAATCCAAGTGGGTGGATACGCAACCCACATGATCCGTTACAAAGCAGTGCATGGTGATGGTCCATGACCAGTTTACTCAGAAATCATGCTGGTGGCATAGCAACAGATCAGTTTTACCCAGCAGTGCATGGGAGGGATGAAATGATCAGTTTACTCTAGGAATCCATGCTGGTGGGCTTACGCAACATGATCAGTTACCCAGCAGTGCATGGTGATGGTTCACAGGACCATTTACTCTAGAATCCAGCTGGTGGCATACGCAACATGAGCAGTTTACCCAGCAGTGCATTGGTGATGGTCACATGGAACAGTTTACTCTAGAATCCATGCTGGTGGCATCATACGCAACAAGTGATCAGTGTGGGTGACGTTGTTGTTGTATGTTTGTTGTTTGTTGTTTTGTCGTTTATTTACCCAGCAGTGCATGGTGATGGTCACATGACCATTTACTCTAAGGAATTCCATGCGGTGGCATACGAAACATGATCAGTTACCCAGCAGTGCATGGTGATGGTCACATGACCAGTTTACTCTAGAATCATTGCTGGTGGCATACGCAAATGATCAGTTTACCCAGCAGTGCATGGTGGATGGTCACATGACCAGGTTACTCTAAATCCAGCTGGTGCATACGCAACATGATCAGTTACCAGCATGCATGGTTGATGGTAACATGATCAGTTTACCGATAATCCATGCGCGTTGGCATACGCAACTGATCAGTTTCCCAGACAGTGCCAATGGTGATGGTCACATGACCAGTTGACTCTATAATCCATGCTGGTGCATACGCAACATGATCAGTTTACCCAGCAGTGACATGGTGATGGTCACATGACCAGTTTTTACTAGAATCCATGCTGGTGCATAAGCAACATGATAAGTTTACCCAGCAGTGCATGGTGATGGTCACAGACAGTTTCTCTAGAATCCATGCTGGTGGCATACGCAACATGATCAGTTTACCCAGCAGTGCATGGTGATGGTCACATGACCAGTTTACTCTAGAATCCATGCTGGTGGCATACGCAACATGATCAGTTTACCCAGCAGTGCATGGTGATGGTCACATGACCAGTTTACTCTAGAATCCATGCTGGTGGCATACGCAACATGATCAGTTTACCCAGCAGGCATGGTGTGATGATGGTCACATGACCAGTTTACAATCTAGAATCCATGCTGGTGGCATACGCAACATGATCAGTTACCCAGCAGTGCATGGTGATGGTCACATGACCAGTTTACTATATAATCATGTGGGCATACGCACAGACAGTTTACCCAGCAAGTGCATGGTGATGTCACAATGATCAGTTTACTCTATAATCCATGGCTGGTGGCACACGGCAACATGAATCAGTTACCCAGGCAGTGCATGGTTGATGGTCACATGACCAGTCTACTTCTAGAATCCATGCTGGTGGATACGCAACATGTCAGTTTACCCAGCAGCTGCTGGTGATGTCACATTGACCAGTTTACTCTAGAATCCATGATGTGGCATAGCAACATGATCAGTTTACCCAGCAGTGCATGGGTGAGGTCACATGGACCAGTTTACTCTATAACCATGCTGGTATGGCTACGAAACTTAGATCATCAGTTTACCCAGCAGTGCAATGGTGAGGTCACATGACAGTTAATCTAGAATCCATGCTGTGGCATACGCAAACATGATCAGTGTACCCAGCGTGCATGGTGCTGGTCCACATGACCAGTTTACTCTATAATCCATGCCGGTGCATACGCACATGATCAGTTACCCAGCAGTGCCATTGGTTGATGATGGTAACATGACCAGTTTACCTAGAATCCATGCTGGTGGCATACGCAAACATGATCAGTTTACCCAGCAGTACAGGGATGGTCACATTGATCCAGTTCTCCTAGAATCCAGCTGGTGGCATACGCAACATGATCAGTTTACCCAGCAGTGCATGGTGATTGGTTACATGACCAGTTTACTCTATAATCCATGGGTGGCATACGTAACATGTCAGTGACCTGCCAGTGCATGGTATGGGATGGTGATGAGCGATGGAGAGTGTGACTGTTGTTTTGTATACTCACATCAGGGTGACGTATGCCGGTGTACTGGTCTCAGGTAATCCCCCCACCCTTACCCCACCCCACACCTGCCCACACTGCAGCAGCTGTCGCAGTACGGAGAGAGGGTGGCTTCTTCACCCTCCTGTAAAAGAAGGGCAGCAAGCGCGCTGAGCCATTGTCCTCACAGGCCTCCAGGCATTCAGGCGGACAAAGTCCACCGCGACCTTGAATGCAAGAACGTAGGTTCCGAACTTCTGGTGGGGGCAGCCACCGGGAATATGAAGACAGGCTCATTGCTGATGCTGCTTCGAAGTGCAGGGACTCGATGCTTCCCCGTTTGTCCACCTGCCAGACGCCTTCACTCATGAGGGTGGTGGCTGGGATGGGGCTGGCTTGGATTGGAGTGGTGGGGGCTGGATAGGAGGGGCGGGGATGGGGGTTGCTTGCACCGCTGCCCTTCATGCGCTTCAAGTGGTCCTTGGAGAGCAGGAAGCAGTGTCGAAGATAGAATCCCTACGTGGTCTCGGTCAAAACCCTCTCGCCCTGGTGCACAAGTACAGCGGAAGCTGGTTCAGCACTAGCTGGTCAGCACTTGGTTTAGGTGCTGTAAGTTTATGTGTTTTAGGGTTTACGGGTTTTTGTTTAGGATTTAGGGGTTTAGGTTTAGGGTCCATGTGGTTTCAGGCTCTAGGTTAGGATTAAGGTGGTAGAAAAGATAGTGCCGACCACACGTGCTGACCAGCTTCCCCTACCTGTACACTGGCCAATTCCTCACCACGGACGCCGTCACCAGTCCATCGCTGCATGGCGCTGACACGGGTCTGAGCTAAACTATTTTCAAAAAGCCCCCCCCCCCGTACCCATGGGATAGGCGTTCCGTCCTCCGCTGGGTTCCGGGGGGGCAGCACGGCGTAGGCGTACTGGAAACACGCGAGTCCCTCATTTGCAACGCGTTTTGCAAAAAAAAAAAAAAACTATCTTCACGAACTTCCGAGGCATGCTCTTCCATGTCCTGCCCTCAGACGTCTGCTCGCTCATTTGCCGCCAGATGTCCAAACGCCACCATCACAGCATAGCTGCCCCCTGTCACGGCTGGTGTCAAGCCCTGTCGCACTGCTAGCTCTTCCCTCCCCGCTGTCCTTGTCCAGCTGGCAGTGGACCGAGGATGTTTGCCGGCATCACCCATGTCCTGATGTAGTATGTATGTATGTATGTATTTATGTATGTATGTTTGTAGTATGTATGTATGTTCTGTATATAGTATGTATGTATGTACGGCATGTAATGTATGTATGTATGTGTGTTAGCAACCAGGGTTAGGCCGTATATGCCAAAGGATCGGAGGGGCTCAAACAAAAAGCAAAACGGATGAATGAACACCAACTACATTTTACCGACGGGGCCCTGAGGTTCATGCTCTACGTAATTTAATTGTCTATTGGTGGTTGGACCCCCATTGAAGAGAAAGCGGTTGCCCCTTCAAAGCAACCTTACGCCTGGTAATAAGGCATAATATGATTGATTTAATTCGACGATCATAATATGATTGATTTAATTATATAATATGATTGATTTAATTATAATTTAATTCGACGATCATAATATGATTGATTTAATTATATAATGTGATTGATTTAATTATATAATATGATTGATTTAATTAAATAATATGATTGATTAAATTTATTTTAATTCGACGATCATAATATGATTGATTTAATTATATAATATGATTGATTTAATTCGAAGATCATAATTTACTTGATGGGCCCTGAGTTTGTGCTACAATGATAATGTAAGAATACAATGTATGTTGGGGGAATCAGATTGATGGTCTCAATCGAAGGTGCTGACAAGTGTGGATTTAGTGAGCAATGACCTGGACAAGTCTGCCCTGGTTTGTTCTGGTAGGATCTGTTGTGATTGGCTTGAACAACGGATTATAATTTACGCGATGCAGCCTGGTCACACTGTCGTACTCCTGTTAATACGGCTATTTAAGTACTATTTAAGTACTACCGTAATCATTGATTTAATTCTATGATTTTAATTTACCTGAAGCAGCTTGGTCACACTATCGTAACCTGGTAAATACGGCTATTTACAATACGTTTACGGTCACTTTCCTTGATTTAATTTACGATTCCAATTTACCGAGGCGCTTGTCAGACTGTCCGTACGCCGTGGTATAAGGCTCATTGGTCATATTCTCATACTCGTGGTAATAAGGCTATTTACCTTACTATTTACCTTACTATACCTCACTATTTACCTTACTATACCTTACTATTTACCTTACTATCCACCGCACATTTTAACCTACTAACTTACTATTTACCTACTTACCTTACTCTATTTACCTTACTATACCTTTACTATTCCTTACTAACATACCTTACAATTACGCACCAGTAAAGTACATTTAATGATTCAATTATCTGATGATAACTTTACCTGATGCAAGCGTGGTTCACACTGTTCGTACTCCTCCTCTGGGTGCCTCCACCTTCCCATTGCGATGTATGTTCTTGGGCCAAGTCGGTGGGGTGGGACCATCTGGCATCATGGCCGCCAAGTTAAGGGCCCCTCTGGAGGGGTGGGTTACAATCTGAAGCAGGCACATAAATGTTGTCCGTTGTTTGCTGCTGCTGCTTTTTGTTACTGCTGCTGCTGTTGCTGCTGTTGTTGTTTATGCTCTTGTTGTTGATGTTTTTGTTTTTGTTTTTGTTGTTGTTGTTGTTGTTGTTGTTGTTATTGTTGTTGTTGCTGTTGTTGTTGTTGCTGTGATTTTGCTGTTGATTTTGCTGTTGCTATTATTGTTGTTGTTGTTGTTGTTGTTGTTGTTGTTGTTGTTGTTGTTGTTGTTGTTTTTATTTGTCTCGTTTTTTTTGTTTTTGTTGTTAAATTTTTGTTTTTGTTTTTGTTTTTTTTGTTGTTGTTGTTGTTTTGTTGTTGTTGGGTTGTTGTTTGGTATTAGTAGTAGATTGTAGTAGTAGGATAGTAGTAGTTGTCTCCCCCGCGGCGGGATAGTAGCCACCCCCCCCCCCCCCCCCCATCCCCGCCGCTGCTGTGAGATAAGTCAGCAACACCCACCACCACCTCAGCCTGTGGATTCAAGTCCAGAAGGTTTTCCCCCACCCACCCAACCCCCACCCACACAACCACCACAGCCAAACACACACACGTTTGGTCTCCCCCCCAAACTGTCAACACCGCAGCATCCTGTGTATGTTGTTACAGTCCCGGAGTAAGTCGTAAGTACCAAAATAGGCTTCTTTAAGGGCACACCTGCAAACAATGAACCAGCAGGAAGGGACTTAGAACTAAGAAAAGGATGTCTGATATGCTGATGATAACAAAATTGCGGGAAGGCCCGGGGGGGGGTGGATGACCGGGGGGGGTATTCGGGGGGGGCATTTCCTGACTAGGTTTAGCAGAGCCATGTGAAGCCATGCAGCAACGAAGGCGACACGTCTTTGAAACCTAATAAACAGTGTGAAGGGGAACTGCACCTCAGGGGCCAGCCATCTCGATGAAGTGTTCCTAGGTGTGTGGTTTGACACACGACGGCGGAAGAAAAAAAACTGTGCGCAACACACACACCTCCCCACCCGCACACACAAAACAAACTGCACACACCACCTCCCCCAACCCGCACAACAAAAAAAAAAAAAAAGTGTGACTTCAGGGGCAGCATCTCGATGAAGCCTTGGTTGGGGCGAAAAACGTCTCAGCGGTAAGAAAACAAACTGTGCCACACACACAACCTCCCCACACCCACCACACAAAAACTCAACTGCGCACACACACACTCCCCAAACCCCCCCCCACGCACCAAAAACAACTTCGCCCAACCTTCCGGGGCAGGCATCTCGATGAAGTCTTGATGTGGCGCACCAAGACGTTCTTTAAAGTTGCTCCTCTGGAGGCCAGTCCTTCACCTTCAGCATCAGAGCCTTGCACTGCCATCCGGGGCCGGAACAATACGCGTTGGAAGAACTTTGACTGGGCCATCGCCGAGACCCCCAGCCCAGCACAGTTAAGCACCTGTATACCGTACGCACACGCAAAGTTGGCGAAACTGACGTTGCAGAGGTCGCCAAGGGGTACCAAAATATGACCCCAAACCTGTTGGTGCCAGCATTTCCAAATCAACACAGGGGGGGGGGGGGGGGGGGGGCTTGTCCACTTAAGCACCCTTTAACCGTACGCCACACTTTCTGTTTGGTGAGAACAGAACTCTGTATTTAAGAATACATTATTATTATTATTATTCTAATTATGATTAATACATTATTATTATTATTATTATTGTTTATTCTTCTGATATTATTATTATTATTATTATTATATAATAATTATTAACATACGCCTCCATCCATCGCAAAAAACAATACGAGCAAGCAACTGTAGGCCATAGTGGTGCCAAAGCAATGGTTTTACCGCTCATGACATGAAATTTGCATGATCAATATTATGAATAATTCAGTTCATCCAACCAATTCAGTGAGTATCATATGACCAGGGGTCTCATCAATCAAGACAAGTATTCACTTCCCATATTTTCATCTATGTATTCACCTACGCCCCCATCCATAGCGAAGAAACAACAAAGCAAACACCTCTGTAATAGGACATAGGGGGTACAAAGCCACGGGTTCTCCAGCTCATGACATGGCTTTGTGCATTATCAAATATTTAATATCGATTTTAATTCAGTTCCTCCCGCAATTCAGTACGCACAAAAATGGCAGGGTCCTTATGAATACACACAATGATCACTCCCATATTTTCATCTAAATTCACCTACGCACACATCCAAGCAAAAAACAAACAAACAAAACACATGTAGGCCATCAGTGGGACAAGCACTCCTCCTCCAGCTCATGACATGCTGTGTGCATTATCACGAAAACCTAGCTCCCCCCTTCTTTTTAATTCAGTTTCTCCAGCAATTGCGAGGAAGTACCATAATGACCAGGGTCCCTTATCGCAATACAGTGTATACACTCTACATAGTCATTTCAACTGTTTATTCACACACACATCTATCCATGCAAACATACATATAAATGTAGGGCTGTCACGCTTCTAGACCGCCCGGATTTAGGTTTACCGTGTACAAATAAAGCAAACCGTACGGTATTTAATTTTTGGGATCATTCGACGGTAGGTTAAACACATATATCGTAGTTTACCGTACGAATATCGGGTGTGTGTTTGGTCTCCAAATCGCTTTGGCTTGGCATGCGACTCGGAAGGTCGGGCGGTTCGATTTCTGAAGCACCTCAAGTGGGTCAGGGACTTTCACCGTACGATATATCACAGATAAGTTAGAGTATCATAGACCACGATATACCGTGTTTTCGATCTCCTCAGTATTGGTCCATTTTGGGACTTGATTTAAGTGTGTAATTGGACGGTAAACGGTAGTTCCTGTTAATATCCCCTTGGTCTTATATGATTTCCCCAAAGGTATAAAATACCGTACCGTGATATACGATAATCGTTTACGGATAGTTGAAAATACCGTCGGTATTGACAGCCCTGATATTATATATGCCTGACCAAAATCCATTCAACTGTTGTATTTCACAATCGCCTCTAACCATGGGTGTATTCACATACACCTTCCCATGACAAAGCATAATATGATGCCGGTATATAGATTAGATAAATGAAGGAACCATACCAAAAATAAATTAAAGCCAAACTATAAAACTGAGGCCGCCACCTGTAGGCTAGTGTCCACATTTCCTTGGTTGCCACAAGCAGATTTGCTCCCCAGCTTCGACAAGCTCGACACATAATGTTAGGGTCCCACCCGAACCTTGCCCCAACTCCACGGACAATCACGGACCCGTGACTTCCAGCGGCCTTGGAAAAATTGAACAGGGAGGGTAGCGTCTAAGTTGGATTGCCCCGGTCCAGACTGTGGCCTGTGGACAGAACAGGAAAAGTGTCCTCATCAGAGATCAACACGCCCTCCTTTTCCTCAACAGCCGCCTCTCCTCTCTCATCACTACTGTAGGTGGGGACTGGTTGGGGGCGGTGGCGGTGGGGGGAAGTTCTTTGCGTATCCTAACTCTCATCTAAACCAATCAGGTGATGGGATGTTTTGTTGTTGTTATTGTTCTGGTGGTGGTGGGTGGGTGGTCGGGAGGTTGCTTTGCTACCCTCGGTATCATTCATCACTAATGTGGTGGGACTGTGGGGGCGGTGGGTGGTGGCGGAAGTTATTTGATTAGAGCAAAAGTTACTTTGATTATCTAAATTCCAGAGAAAAAAAAAAGCAATGGGAATAGGATTTGATTTGTTTTTGATGTGTTATTGGTGGTGGTGGTCGGTGGTGGGTGGTAAGTGATTATAGTGATTGGGTGGCGGTTGGTGGGAAAGTTGATTTGCTTTACTCATTCTCCCTCCTCACTAATGTGGGTGGGAAGGTGTGTGGGCGGACGGTGGTGGGGTGGGACTGGGCTGTGGCGTTGGGTGTGGGGAGTTTCGTTGCGTCCATCACCCCCGCACCACCAAGGGTGAAGGGAATGTTGCGGTTGTCTGTTGTTGTTATTGGATGGGGGGGTTGGTGGGTTAGGGTGGTGGGAAGTGGGAATTGCTTGGCTTCCCTAATCTCCCTCCTTCAGTACTGGATGGGACTGGTGGGGGACTGGTTGGTGCGTTGGGTAATGGGGAACCAGTTCTTGCATCACTCACCTCCCGCCTCACCACGGTGAGGGAGAATGTGAGTTGTTCTTGGTGGTGATGGTGGTGTGCGGCCGGTGGGTGGGAACGGCCGTTGATTCATCACCTTCCCGCTCTGCACAAGCTGTGTGCTGCCCCTCACCCTCCACCCACACAAGCAGGGGGCCTTCCTGCTGGGAGTGTCGGGGTCTGGTTCTGAGACTCAGACGATGGCGGCTTGAAGCGGTCTGATGTCAACCAGGGGAATCCAGTGACCCCACAATTTAATCTTGTCCCCAAGACGAAGGATTTTCTGACAGCATCCTATCTGGCAACTGCCGCCAAGGGGAGGGTGTTGGTGGGGGCCTTGCCCAGGGCGAGAGTCTTGACCAGGGCCTAGCCCAAGGGGAGGGTCTTGGTGGGGGCCTTGCCCAAACAATCCCCCCAGAGACTGGCCGGATGGGCGGTTCTCCAGTTCAAACCTGCCTGCTTCAAAATCCTGCACAAAGAAAGGTCCTTAATAAGGCATTTGCTTTTATAAGGCAAAGGCATAACTAAGTATACATATTTAAGTGTTGCGCAATCATGTAGCCTTTGCCTTTGCCTTAGTTCTCCTTCTGACATTAAGCCTTCCCGCCTAAATTCTGATTAAGCAGTTTGAATCAATTCTCATTCACCTTACGCCTACATAGAATATGGCGCTAAGGCTGGTCGTATACAACCTATTGCTTCTTGATGCAACCATGCTACACCACCATGACAGAAGAGCAGAAACCACAGCCAGTCAGCGCGCAAAGCGAGCTCTTCGGACCGTTGTAACTACTAAACTAACCTATAGGTTTCACAGGAGACAACCAAGCTATCTCTGCGCTTGATACCTTATAATACCAGTCCATTCAAGTCATTGCAACAGGCACTGGTTTGACCAGGGATAAAACCATGTCTGCTCATAATTAGCTCACTCAGCTTCGGGTACCTTTTGCATCTAAAAACACCGAAGTGAATGCCTTTTTTACTGCCCTGCCTATTATTTTTGCTTTTGCCTTAATAAGGCATTTGCTTTAATAAGGCAAAGGCAGTATGGATCACCAAATCAAGAAGAATCAGCAACTCTAGAGGAATCAGCAACTCTAGAGGAATCAGGAACTCTAGAGGAATCAGGAACTCTAGAGGAATCAGGAACTCTAGAGGAATCAGGAACTCTAGAAGAATCAGCGACTCTAGAGGAATCATCAACTCAAGGAGAATCATCAACTCTAGAAGAATCATCAACTCTAGAAGAATCATCAACTCTAGATGAATCATCAACTCAACAGGAGTCAGCAATTCAAGGAGAATCATGAACTCAACAGGAGTCCAAAACTCGAGAGGAATCTTTAACTCAACAGAAACCAGCACCTCATGTAGCGAACTTGGTGTATAGTATATATGTATGTATGTATGTATGTATGTATGTATGTATGTATGTATGTATGTATGTGTGTATGTATGTATGTGTGTATGATTGTAATCGTATGTTGTATGTATGTATGTATGAATTTATTTTTACAGTCCAGGGGTAGCCTAATAGGCTCAAGGGACTTGCCCACCCTCATAAACAGGAAAGTCAGTTTCAGAAACAAGCACTGTGGTTGGTGATGATGTCAGGGGGTTACTTCCACGTTTTGTACTCACCTGCACGACAGCTCGAAGTGCCTGCATGTTGTTGTCGTCCAGGAAGCGTTTTGCTTCAAGCCTGTCACCCGAATCAGCGCTCTGCTTGCACAACTTCGACAGGCACCTGAATCCTCCGCCCTCCTGGGGCCCCCCGCACTCCTGGCGCCCCCCGCCCTCCTGGCGTCCCCCGCCCTCCTGGCGCCCACCAGTATAAGGCTGGCCCGCTTGGTGCCCACTCCCAGCTTGCTGCCTCATGCCAATCAAGCCCCTGGTAGCTGTATAGGAGGGGGGGGGGGGTTTCTTTTTTGTGGGGTGATACGGGTAGTGCAGACCCGTTGTGAGGATTCAGGTCAGTGAAAGAGCCTGGTAGGGTGATTCAAGTCGGGAGCAGCATGCATGATGTCTTGCTGCATATGCCCAGCTTGCTGCCGCAACCGCCCAGCTTGCTGCCGCATACGAATCAAGCCCCTGGTAGCTGTAGAGTCTGTGGGGTGATCTGGGTCAGCTGCAGACCCCGTGGGGGGATTCAGGTCTGCTGTAGAGCCAGTAGGGTGATTCAAGTAGGTAGCAGCATGCTTGCTGTCTTGCTGCATACGCCCAGCTTGCTGCCGCATACGAATCAAGCCCCTGGCAGCGGTAGATTCTGTGGGCTGATTTGGGTCAACTGTAGAGCCAGTGGGATGAATCATGTCGTCAGTAGCATGCTTGCTGTCTTGCTGCATATGCCTAGCTTGATGCTGCATACGAATCGAGCCCCCTGCAACTATAGAGTCTGTGGGGTGATTCGGGTCAACTGCAGAGCCAGTGGGGTGATTTTGGTCGGCAGCAGCATGCCTACAACACTGGACGCAGAAGTCGGACTGGCACGATGGGCAGTGCGCATGCAGGTTGGCGATGGAGGTGGCGCACCGGTCACACAAGACCCACTGGTTGTCCATTTTAACGAAGCTGACCTCCTCTACTGTGCCACAACCCAAGATAAAGACCTGCAGGAATGTGGGGGGAATATATGTTTAATTATAGTCCAGGGGTATGTGTAAGGTTGAGGTCGAGGTCATCCAACCACATGTGTGAAGGTCAATGTCAAGGAAGGATAAGGTCAAAATTGAACATCAGAGGGTATCCAACCACATGTGTGAAGTTGATCATTTGTCAAAGGTCGTCATCCAAAGCACATGTGTCAAGGTCAATGATTAAGGTCAAGGTCAAGGATAAAAAGTAAAGGAGTGACATCAAGCTCATCCAAAAAAACCCCCCCCCCCAACCAATTTTTGTTGTGTGAAGTTTGATCAATGGTAAGGTCAAGGTCCATCCAAGAATGTGTCAGGCAATGATAAGGTCAAGGTCAAGGATAAGGTCAAGGATGACATCAAGCTCATCCAACCCCATGTGTGAAGTTTGATCATATGGTCAAGGTCAAGGTCATCCAAGCACATGTGTCAAGGTCAATGATAAGGTCAAGGTCAAGGATAAGGTCAAGGATGACATCGAGGTCATCCAACCACATGTGTGGAGTTGGAAGATAAGGTCAAGGATAAGATCATCCAAGCACATGTGTGAAGGTCAATGTCAATGATAAGGTCAAGGTCAAGGATAAGGTCAATGATGACATTGAGGTCACCCAACCACATGTGTGGAGTTCGAAGATATGGTCAAGGATAAGGTCATCCAAGCACATGGGCAAAAGTCAATGTCAATGTCAATGATAAGATCAAGGTCAAGGATAAGGTCAAGGATGACATGGAGATCATCCAACCACATGTGTGGAGTTGGAAGATAAGGTCATCCAAGCTTGTGTGTGGGTCAGTGTCAAGGTCAATGATAAGGTCAAGGTCAAGGATAAGGTCAAGGATGGCATGGAGGTCACCCAACCAAATGTGTGGAGTTCGAAGATATGGTCAAGGTAGGAAAGGTCATCCAAGCACAGGGGTGAAGGTAATGTCAATGATGAGGTTAAGGTCAAGGGATAAGGTTCAATGATGACATAGAGGTCAACCAGTGCATGTGTGGATTCGAAGATAGTCAAGGATAAAGTCATCCAAGACATGTGTGAAGGTCAATGTCAAGGGCTAAGGATAAGTAATTCCAAGCCAAATTGTGTGAAGGTCAATGTCAGGGAAGGATAAGGTTCATCAAGTCCACCTGTGTGAAGGTCAATGTCAAGGCACGGATAAGGTCATCCACGCACAAGGTGAAGGTCAATGTCAAGGGCTAGGATAAGTCACCAAGCACAGTGTGAAGGTCAATGTCAAGGGCAAGGATAGTGATCAAGCACATTGTGAAGGTCAATGTCAGGGCAAGGATAAGGTCATCAAGCCACATTGCGTGAAGGTCAATGTCAAGGGCAAGGATAAGGTCATCCAAGCACATGTGTGAAGGTCAATGTCAAGGGCAAGGATAAGGTCATCCAAGCACATGTGTGAAGGTCAATGTCAAGGGCAAGGATAAGGTCATCCAAGCATATGTGTGAAGTTCGAAGGTATGGTCAATGATAAGGTCATCCAAGCACATGTGTGAAGGTCAATTTCAAGGGCAAGGATAAGGTCATCCAAGCACATGTGTGAAGGTCAATGTCAAGGGCAAGGATAAGGTCATCCAAGCACATGTGTGAAGGTCAATGTCAAGGGCAAGGATAAGGTCATCCAAGCACATGTGTGAAGGTCAATGTCAAGGGCAAGGATAAGGTCATCCAAGCACATGTGTGAAGGTCAATGTCAAGGGCAAGGATAAGGTCATCCAAGCACATGTGGTGAAGGTCAATGTCAGGGCAAGGATAAGGTCATCCAAGCACATGTGTGAAGGTCAATGTCAAGGGCAAGGATAAGGTCATCCAAGCACATGTGTGAAGGTCAATGTCAAGGGCAAGGATAAGGTCATCCAAGCACATGTGTGAAGGTCAATGTCAAGGGCAAGGATAAGGTCATCCAAGCACATGTGTGAAGGTCAATGTCAAGGGCAAGGATAAGGAATCCAAGCAAATGGTGAAGGCAATGTCAAGGGAGCAAGGAGAGGTCATCCAAGCATTATGTGTGTAAGTTCGAAGGGTATGGTCAATGTGATAAGTTCATCAATGCCATGTGTGAAGGTCAATTTCAAGGGCAGGATAGGTCATCCAAGCAAGTCGTGAAGGTCAATGTAAAGGGCAAGGATAAGGGAACCAAGCACATTGTGTGAAGGTTCAGTCAAGGGCAAGGAGAAGGTCATCCAGCACATGTGTGGAAGGTCAATGTCAAGGGCAAGGAATAGGTACCAAGCCACATGTGTGGAAGGTCAATGTCAAGGGGCAAGGAAGGTAATCCAAGCACATTTGTGAAGGTCATTGTCAAGGGCAAGGATAAGGTCATCAAGCCATGTGTGAAGGTTCAATGTCAAGGGCACGGATAAGGCATCCAAGCATTTATGTGAAGGTCAATGTCAAGGGCAAGGGGATAGGTCATCCTAGCACCTGGTTAAAGTCCATGGTCAAGGGAAAGGATAAGGTCATCCAAGCTACATGTGTGAAGGTCCATGTAAGGGGCAAGGATAAGGTCCAGCCAAGCACATGTGTGAAGGTCACTGTCAAGGCAAGGAGAAGGTCATCCAAAGACATGTTGTGTGAAGGTCACTGTAAGGGCAAGGATAAGGTCATCCAAGCATGTTGAAGGGTCAATGTGAAGGGGCAAGCGATAAGGTCATCCAAGCACATGGGTTTGAAGGTCAATGTCAGGGCAAGGATAAGGTCATCCAAGCACATTGTGAAGTCAATGTCAAGGGCAAGGAAAGGTCATCCAAGACATTGTGAAGGTCAATGTCAGGGCAGGAAAGGTATCCAGAACATGGGGTAAAGGTCAATGTTGTTATTAGGGCAAGGAATAAGGCTCATCCACGTACATGTGTGAAGGCAGATGTCCAAGGAAAGGAAAGGTCATCCAAGCACAGTTGGTGAAGGTCATGTCAAGGCAAAGGATAAGGCATCCCACAGCACAGTGGAAGGTCAATGTTCAAGGGCAAGGATTTAAGGTCATCCAAGCACACATGTGTGAAGGTAAAGTAAAGGGCAATGATAAAGGTCATGCAAGATATGTGTTGAAGGTCAATGTCAAGGGCAAGGATGAGGTCATCCAAGCACATGTGTGAAGGTCAATGTCAAGGGCAAGGATAAGGTCATCCAAGCACATGTGTGAAGGTCAATGTCAAGGGCAAGGATAAGGTCATCCAAGCACATGTGTGAAGGTCAATGTCAAGGGCAAGGATAAGGTCATCCAAGCACATGTGTGAGGTGAAATGTCAGGGCAAGGATAAGGTCATCCAAGCACATGTGTGAAGGTCAATGTCAAGGGCAAGGATAAGGTCATCCAAGCACATGGGTGAAGGTCAATGTCAAGGGCAAGGATAAGGTCATCCAAGCACATGGGTAAAGGTCAATGTGAAGGGCAAGGATAAGGTCATCCAAGTACATGTGTGAAGGTCAATGTCAAGGGCAAGGATAAGGTCATCCAAGCACATGTGTGAAGGTCAATGTCAAGGGCAAGGATAAGGTCATCCAAGCACATGTGTGAAGGTCAATGTCAAGAGCAAGGATAAGGTCAGCAAGCATAGTGTTGAAGGTCAATGTCAAGGGCTAGGATGAGGTTCATCACAAGCACATGTGGGAAGGTCACTGTAAGGGGCAAGGATAAGGTCATCCAAGCACATGTGGTGAAGCGTCAATGTCAAGGGCAAGGATAAGGTCATCCAAGCCCATGTGGTGGAAGGTCAATGTCAAGGGCAAAGGATAAGGTCATCCAAGCAACACTGTTGAAGGTCAATTGCAAGGGCAAGGATAAGGTCCATCCAAAGCATATGTGTGAAGTTAGAGGTATGGTGATGGATAAGGTCATCCAAGCACCAGTGTTTGACGGTCAATGCAAAGGGCAAGGAAAGGTCATCCAAGCACATGTGTGAAGGTCAATTGCAAGGGTCAAGCGATAAGGATCCAATCACATGTGTGAAGGTCATGGTCAAGGCAAGGATAAGGTCATCAAGCACATGTGTGAAGGTCAATGTCCAGGGCAAGATAAGGTTATCCGAGCACATGGGTGAAGGTCAATATCAAGGGCAGGATAAGGTATCAAGCATGTGTGAAGGTCAATGTCAAGGGCAAGGATGATCAGGTCATCCAAGCCTCTGTTTTGAAGGTCAAATGTCAAGGGCCAGGATAAGGCATCCAAGCACATGGTGAAGGGTCCCCCAAATTTTTGTCAAGGGCAAGGATAAGGTCATCCAGAATGTGTGAAGGGCCAATGTCAAGGGCAAGGGATAAGGGTCATCCAAGCACATGTTGTGAAGGCTCCATGTCAAGGGCAAAGGATAAGGTCATCCAAGCACATTGTGTGTATGTGAAAGTAAAGTGTAAAGGGCAAGGATAAGGTCACCACGCACATGTGTGAAGGTCATGTCAAGGGCACCAGGATAAGGTCATCCAGGCAAGTGAAGGTACAAGGGTCACGGGCAAGGATAAGGTCATCCAAGCACATGGGTGTGAAGGTCACTGTCAAGGGCAAGGATAGGTCATCCAGCAATGTGTGAAGGTCAAGCCAAGGGCAAGGTGTAATAAGTCAATCCAAGCACATGTGTGAAGGTCAATTGTCAAGGGGCAGGATAAGGTCATGCAAGCACTGTGTGAAGGTAAAGTCAAGGGCCCGGATTGAGGGTTAATCCAAGCACATAGTTGTGAAGGGCAATTCAGGGCAAGGATAAATGAGGTATCCAAGCACATGTTGAAGGTCAAGTCAAGGGCAAGGACTAAGGTAATCCAGAACATGTGTGAAGGTCATGTCAAGGGCAAGGATAAGGTATCCAAGAATGGTTGAAGGTAAGTCAAGGGAAAGGATACAGGTCATCCACAGCACATGATGTGAAGGTCCAGGTCAAGGGAAAGATAAGGTCACCAAGACATGGGTGAAGTCAATGCTAAGGGCAAGGATAAGGTATCCAAGCACATGGGAAAGGTCAATGTGAAGGGCAAGGATAATGGTCATCCAAGTACGGTGTGAAGGTCAATGTCAAGGCACGGATAAGGTCATCAAGCACATGGGTTGAAGGTCCAATTCAAGGGCGGCAAGGATAA